>OY998181.1:37912539-39115039 GCA_963921935.1 Galeruca laticollis | reverse complement strand
ATGTATTTCTTGTATACTTTGCAGAATTAGAAAAGTCAAATAAAACATCTACTCTCTGGAAAATATACTCAATGCTAAGAACCACTGTTAACATAAAACATAAAGAGCATTTGTCAAAATTTACCAGGTTACGAGCATTTTTAAAAAGACAATCGTGCGAAAAAATCAAAAACATGCCCTGCGATCTTTTATAGCCACTGCGAAACTAAATTTTTAACGCCATCTATTCGCTTGGAAGATTACTAACGACATCACAATGTCAGGAGTAAAACAATAACAAATGGATCAGTATATTAGAGACTTTGAAAGAGTTTTATTGTATTTGTCATTTTTTAAAGAGAAATAATTTTTTAACTTGTAGTTTTATGTCGTTTACAAAAACTTTTAATGCCAAGTTTATTTTTGAATGTTTCATTATTTTTTAATTATAAAGTTCGTGGGTTCAGTCGCGTTTTCACTTCGGATAATAAGCTTCTTTGTATAACAATGGAGTATATGAAAAAATAATAGTTTTTCATATTTTATTCAATAATTTCAAGTGACAGATAAGCTGAAATAGAAAATGGATGTACATTTATCAACGTGAGGCGGACGATAGAATTTTTTGGACTGCATAAATCCAAATTCTATATGATATAAGCCTTATGTCAGCGCCAGTCACAGTGAAGTGCGAAATCTGTGGTGAATTTTTTAAGAAGCGAGGCCTAAAATTACATCAAAAGAAGACGCATGGTAGACAAAATTTAACTTCAATTACAGTAGAGAGTTTTGAAAATAAGGATATAAAAGATACGAATTTTTATATAGAGTAGGCAAAATTGAAGAGCCAAAGATCAGTAATAAGAAGAGTCCCAAAAGCTTCAAGGGCTCTTTGTGCCTCAACGCTATCTAATCTGATTGAAGAATGCGTAAGACAAAATTCTATTACTAACTGGGAAAATCTATTGTTTTTTCCGTATAATGTTTTGAGTCCTTCTTCTAAAAATTCTAATAAAAAAGTATCACTCTCTACTATAATCAAGAATAATTTGAAAACTTTTGAAAATATAGATCATCATTTAAATTTCTCTGATCAACAAAATAGAAATTTCTCAGTTCGGAAAAACATTTATTTATCAAAAAATAGTAAAATTAAAATTGTCATTAATAAAGTTTCTGACGGCGACTTGACATCCGCAATGAAAATTTAGCTTCAGATGACAGTTTTGCTGATATCAGTGCAGCCACTTTAACAGATTTAAAATCGAAACATCCTGTAGAGAAACTTAATAGTACGTTCCCTACTCTGATTTCGGGACATATTCCTTTTTTTATAACAGAAGAATTTGTGAGTAGCGCAATAAACTCTTTTAAAACATGTTCTGCTGGTGGTTTAGAATCTTTAAGACCTTCACATCTACAAGATTTAATAAATTACAGTGCTGGCTCTTCAGGAAAAAATCTCGTATCATCTTTGTGTAAATTATGTTATTTTATTTTAAATGACACAGTAAACATCAACATTCGTCCTATTTTATTCGGCGCGTCACTTTTAGCTTTCACTAAAAAACCAGGAGGTATCAGACCAATTGCTATTGGTACAGTTTATCGTCGTTTAGTAGCGAAAATAATTTGTTCAAACATCAGAGACAAATTAGGATATTTACTTCGTCCATTACAATTTGGTTTCGGGTCGAAAGGTGGTTGTGAAGCAGTTGCACATGCAGCAAGACGTTACGTCTCTAATCATCCAGACGTTAATAATAAAGTTTTTCTGAAAATTGATTTTAAAAATGCTTTCAATACAATTCATCGCGATCGTTTATTAAAACTTGTAGCAGATATTCTACCTGAAATTTTTCCTTTCATCAATCAATGTTATCGATTCCCTTCATATCTTTTATTTGGCGAAAATATCATTTATTCGGAAGAAGGCGTCAACAAGGGGACCCTTTGGCACCTCTCCTTTTTTGCATATCGATACACAAACTTATTAGCAACATTGACACAGAATTCAATGCTTGGTACCTCGATGATGGTTCTTTAGGTGGTAAAACTAATTCCGTGTTCAAGTCTCTTGTCTATATAATAAACAGTTCCAAGGATATTGGTCTTGAACTCAATTTCAGCAAATGCGAGTTATTTTTCTTAGAATCACCCGAAAATCTAACCATTGATAAGTTTAATTCTGTAGCACCAGGCATAACAATTACCAACAGACAAAATTTATTTCTATTAGGTGCTCACTTATTAAACGAATCCTTTCTATCCGCTTTCAATGAATAACTAACCTTTTTCAAAAAAATGTCATCTCGTTTATCATGGTTACCGACACATATTGCTTATTACCTTCTCAAGAATTGCCTATTAATTCCAAAATTAACATATATCTTAAGATATAGTCCGACCTGGATACATAATGATATCCTAATCAATTTTGACAATGTCATTCGTCATTCATTAGAGTCATTAATTAACATTAAATTAGAAAACCCTTTCTTGGAAACAAGCTTCACTACCTGTTTCATACGGTGGTTTAGGAATTCGCTCCATCGTTTCAGTAGCTCTTCCTTCTTTTTTGTGAATAGTTCAAAAAATTTCATTAATTACATTCTGCCTATATTTTTCCACACACAAGACCCTTTATTAATGGAGGCAGAAAATATTTGGTCATTAAAGTCTAACAAAGTTGTATCCGATATTTATAAATCCTTTCAAAAATCCTGGGATATTCCTTCATTGAACATTAAAAAAGAAAATCTGCTTCAGAATGCTATCAATTTACCAGACAAGGCTCGTTTGAATGCAGCATTTTCAAAGGAATCAGGAGCATGGTTGAACGCTTTACCGTCGGCCCCATTAGGTACGCTTTTAGATGACGAAAGTCTCCGTATTTCTATTGGTCTCCGTTTGGGTTGTCAAATTTGTGTAAAACATCGCTGTCGTTGCGGAGCTGATGTTGATGAATATGGTAAACACGGCCTAAGCTGCAAATTAAGTGCCGGCCGTTTTTCACGTCATTCTGCAGAAAATGACCTAATCAAACGAGGCATGGCATCTGCAAAGATTTCCTGTTCGTTGGAACCGTTAGGTACTGGCCGCGACGACGGTAAACGTCCAGATGGTATGACCCTCACTCCATGGCAACGCGGCAGACCAGTTATATGGGATTTCACTTGCACTGACACTTGTGCTCCGTCTCATGTCCGATCCACATCTACTACAGCAGACGCTGCAGCTTTACAAGGCGAAACTTTTAAAATCAATAAATACAAAAATTTTGAGAACATTTACATTTTTATTCCTGTAGCAATTGAAACCTGTGGTGTTTTCGGTCATGAAGCTTTGAAATTCATTGAGGGAATCGGTAAAAAAATATCAGTAGAAACCAATGATTCAAGAGCAACTTTGTTCTTTATACAACAAATGAGTATTGCAATTCAAAGATGAAACGCTTCGTCTTTTCTAGGTACGTTTCCCCGTTCTAAGCCTCTAGAAGAACTTTTTATGAAACCTAATCATAAGGAACGTAATTCTTCTACCACTTTCAAACTTTCTCACATTACAGACCCTAAAACATGTGATCTTTCCTTTTTCCAAAATTCTTATTCAACACCTTCATTCTCTTCTTCAGAATGTGTGCCTTCTGATAATACATGCGTTGAGAATTTGATAAATTATGCCCCCAACAAGCTTTTGGGCCTCAGTGTACCAAAAAATACAGATAACAACCAGCCAGATGATGTCCCATTCATGGGAATACTGAAGAAGATGACTATGCTACAGAATGATTCGATTCCTATACGCAATAGATTATCTCTAACCAAAACAGTTTTCAAATCTGTAATATCTACATCCAATTCAGTAGCAAACATCATCAATCCAAATTCCTTATCACGCCGATCAAGTGAGAAAGACAATCATAGAATCCGAGATTATTCGTACAATGATAGTAGTTGCGATAGAGCTTTTAACAATATTACCACATTCAGATAAAGGGTATTCCCCAAGATTCTTTGGGTCTCAAAGGCCTCAAAAATATTGGTAACACATGTATCATGAATAGTAGTATCCAATGCCTATCAAACACAAGGTGGCTATTAGAATATCTAAAGGAAGACGCATACATAAGAGATATTACCATAAATATATCTATCATGAAAGGAACACTAATTAAAGCATTTGCTGAAGTTATTCAAGAGCCTTGGTCTGAAGACGATTCAGACAGAGTGGTTAATACAGTATCATTGAAAAGTAAGATTCAGCGATTTACTTCAAGGTTCATGGGATACACTCAACATGATGCACATGAGTTTCTTCGTTATGATGTCAACAAGGTATATGAAAAACCAAAGCCCATATTAACAGAATTTTTTTTTTCATTTACGAATCCGCATCAGCCTCAAGGGCTATTAGCGGTCTGTAGCTATATATTACATTTGTTTAAAGTTATGAACCACATCAGTAATGAAGAAGTTCTGAGAAGATTAGGTAAGGACAGAGACTTAGTTGTCGACATAAAGAAGAGAAAAACCGCATACTTGGGACATGTAATCAGGAGTGATAGAATGAGGCTGCTGAAAATAATAATGGAAGGCAAAATAGAAGGCAGACGAGGTATAGGAAGACGCCAACATTTGTGGTTGAAAAACATAAGAGACTGGACCGGACTAGACTCACATTCCTTATTCCGAGCTGCTCAAAACCGAACCCAGTTCGCCGAGATTGTTGCCAACCTTCACTAAGGTGAAGACGGAACCGAAAGAAGAAGAACGTTATGAATAGATATTGACATGTCACATATTTTGTTTAAAGTACATTTTAAATTTTATGGTAAAAGTTTACGATTTGCAGATATTTTATAAGGTTTTCCACATTACTGCTGTTGTTTAAAGTATTTTCCAGAGATTCACTTATGTTGCATGCTAGTCTGTTGGTATGATATAGCGGACACTCAACCAAAAAATGTTTCACTGTTAACGGCTGCTCACAAATAACACATTCTGGTCTTGGTGTTCGGGAAAGTGAGTACTCATGTGTAGCTCTAGTATGACCTAGAAGTAACCTTGTGATGATGATTTGATGTCTTCGATTTTCGGTAAAAGTTAGCCAGGGTGTTATGTAGGGTTTGATTTCTCTAAGTTTTGCGTGTGAGCTCCCCCATGTGTCATTCCATTTTTGTTTTGCTCTATTGCGAATATATGTTTTTAGATCGGTGTATAAGGGCTTAATGATTGGTGTGGTATTAAGAAGTGCTGCTTTTTTGGCGAGTTGATCGGCCTTCTCATTACCTTTTATGCCTATGTGTGCAGGAACCCACAGGAAATGTATGTTTTTTCCTATCAATTGAAGATGATTAATTTCTTGTTTGATCATCAGTACGAGAAAATTTTTCGAATAGGTGCTTCTCAATAATTTCAAGGAGTTTAAAGAGTCTGTAAGGATAACTGTCTTTTCGTAGTTCGATGTTGTTACGTACTTTACTGCTTCTAGTATTGCATAAAGTTCTCCTGTTAGAATTGTTGCATATTTTGAAAGTTTGAATTGTACATTGTTTGTAGGAGTTACAATGGCTGCGCCTAGTCCGTCATTTTGTTCGGATGCGTCAGTGTATATTTCGGTATAATTGGGATATTTTTGCATGGTATCGTTAAAATGTTGGATTAGGGTTTGTATACTAGTGCTTTGATTGGAAAAACAGGAAAGATGAGTGTTTATATGTGGTGGCTTAATTTGCCAGGGTGGAGTGAAGTTATAGGTTTCGATTTTTAAAGAAGAGATATTGGATATATTGAGACTGTTTTTATAGTGCTGGATTCTTACGTAAAATGGCTCTGTTTGAATATTAGGTGAGACTGGATTTACGTTTTTATTAAATCTGTGATGGTGGGTTAAAATGAAAGGATTAGCTGTTATTTTTGAGGCATATGAGAGACTTAGGATTTGTCTTCTAAGTTTTAGTGGGGCTTCTCCGGCTTCACAGTATAGGCTGTCTACCGGTGTGGTTCTGTAGGCTCCTAGGATAATTCGTAGTGCTGTATTGTGTGATACGTCTAATTGTTTGAGTATTGTAACTTTTGCTGATGCATAAGCAATACAGCCATAATCAATTTTTGATCTGACAAGTGTTTGATAGATGTTTAAGAGTAATCTGCCATCGGCTCCCCAATGTTTGTTTGATAGACATTTCAATAAATTAAGTCCTTTTTGACAGTATTTGATTAGTTGTGTTATATGGGCTTTTCAATTCAGTTTATCATCGAATATAAGTCCTAGGTGTTTTATCATATTGGTGTACTTGAGAGTAGTTTGTACATTTCCATATGAGGTTTGTGGTTAATTGGTTGTTTTGAGAATATTATGCACCGTGACTTGCTGGGCGAGAAATGAAAACCTGTCGCTCTTGACCATTTTTCCATCGTTATGAGTTGTTTTTGAAGTATCGTTGCACATGCAGATAATGTCCTGCTTTTTACAAAAATGATCACGTCATCCGCATACATTCGGATCTGTATTGGTTTTTCTATATCTCTAGTTATATCGTTTATGGCTAGGAGAAATAAAGTTGGACTAATAATTGATCCTTGGAGTATTCCATTTCCTTGTTTTTGGATAGAAGAAGTTGTCCCATTGACTCTAACCTGAAATGTTATGTCACATAAAAAGTTCTGTATGAAAGCTAGAACGTTACCTTGATATCCTAGGTTGCTTAGCTTTGATATTATGTTGTGTTTCCAAGTTGTTTCGAAAGCTTTATTTACATCAAAATAGTTCATGGCTAGGAGAAATAAAGTTGGACTAATAATTGATCCTTGGGGTGTTCCATTTTCTTGTTTTTGGATAGAAGAAGTTGTCCCATTGACTCTAACCTGAAATGTTCTGTCACATAAAAAGTTCTTTATGAAAGCTAGAATGTTACCTTGATATCCTAGTTTGTTTAGCTTTGATAGTATGTTGTGTTTTCAAGTTGTTTCGAAAGCTTTATTTACATCAAAATAGATGGCCATGCAGTGTTCTTCATTTGAGAATGCTTCTTCAATATGAGTTTCTAAATCAATTATGTTGTCTAATGTTGATCTATTTGGTCTAAATCCTGATTCCTCCGGAGTCAGATGTCCTTTGCTTTCTAGGTCCCAAAGAAGTCTTTCATTTATTATTTTTTCGAGCAGTTTGCATAGGGCGCTAGTTAACGAAATGGGTCTATAAGAATCTGCTAGAAGGGGTGATTTAGAAGGTTTTAAGATGGGGATTGTGATTGCCTTTCTCCATGTGTTAGGATATAGATGTTGGCTCCAAACACTGTTGTATATTTGCATGTGGTGATGTTTCGCAGATGAAGGCAGATTTTTTAGAAATATGGGCGGGATATCATCGGGTCGAGGAGATGTGTTCTTAAGTTCGTGAAGTGCATCGTTGAATTCGTGTAGGCTTATAGGCGTGTTAATAGGGTCTGCGTTTTCATGTATCATAATGGTGTTCTTTTCTTGCTTCTGTTTAAATGCTAGGAAGTCTGGGTCGTAGTTATCATTTTTAGAATGGAGACAATAAGCGTTTGCGAGTTCTTCAGCTATCTCATTGTTATCTGTTGTCATACTTAAATCGTTTTTTTGTAATGTTGCAATTTCCATATGTGAGCTTTTACCTGCTATGCTCTTTATTATTTTCCAGACATTTGTTATTGGTGTTGAACTATTGATTTTCTGAACGTATTGATGCCAAGATTCTCTTTTATTGTGTTTGATAGTTAGTCCAGCAAACGCTCGCTTCTTTTTGTATTCTATACAGTTCTCAGGAGTCTTATACCTTTTATATTTATTTAAGGATTGTTTACTTGCTTTTATTGCTGACTCACATTCTTCGTTCCACCATGGAACTGCATTGTACTTTTTTATATGCGCTGTCTTGCCAATAGCGTGGTATTCTGCATCTATTATTATTTTGTTAAAGTCTTCTACTGTAGCCGTAATATCATCTTGCAGTTTTGCCAGATGAATATTGTCGTTAATGTGTTGTGAGAAATCAGTCCAATTTGGTTTATTTAGTCCCCAACGTTGTAAGGGTATTGTATCGTGAGAACGTTTAGTGGTGTTGGTAATTTTTATTGGGAAGTGATCGCTGTCATATAAGTCTTTATTAATTTGCCAAGAGAGTTGGGGTAGAAGATTAGGTGTGCATAGACTGAGATCAATTGCCGAAGAAGTGCCCGCTGTTATGTTGAATCTGGTGCCACTGCCGTCATTCAATATAGCTAAGTTAGCGCAGTTGAATGTCTCATATAGTTACTTTTCTCTTGAATCGTTTGACCTGGATCCCCAAGCAATGTTGTGCCCCTTGAAATCGCCTATAATTAGCCTGGGAGAAGGGATTTGTTTAAATAACGGATCCAGTTCCTTGGGATCTGCATGTATGTTAGGCGGGAGGTATAAGTTGCATATATTTATTTCGGTTGTAGCTTTAATTTTAATGGCTACCGCTTCAATGTTGGTAGTGATGTTTATTTCTTCCGCTACTATTGTTGATCTCGTGAATATGGCTACACCTCCACTGGCCGTTGTCCGATTTCTATTTTTAAAAATCCATTGTGAGGTTTTGGGGTATGTGTTTTGTGTTCATGGAAGGTGAGTTTCCTGTAAGCATATAATGTCTGGAAGATGTTCCGATATGAGCTTTTGTAGCATTGCTAAATGGAGATAATATCCATTCAGGTTCCATTGTAGTATACTATTAAATTTTGTTATATAAATTGATATTTTGACATGATTAACGGGATTGTATGGAGGATTCGCTACCAGTATCATCTGTCTGCTTTTCCAGCTTTTTCTCAATTCAGTTTTTAGAGTCTTATCTTTCAACTGAGGGTGAAGTGTAAGTAACATTTCAATGAGGCCTTTTATATCTGATGTATAGTATTTTGCAACGGTATATGCGTTCTGAACTCCGCGTGTGTGCTCCAACAGCCTTTTAAATTCGTCATAGTTCAGAGGATAAGGGGGTATTTGATTTTCAATTATTGGTTTTAAAAGGCTGGTTGCTTCTTCTGGGATGGAGTAGATAGGAGTGGAGCTGATTTCAGAGTGTTTTTTCTTTTTTGGATTTTCTGAGGTTGTGAAAGCTGGTTTTGACATAGTGGATGCTTCCGGAGAGGATTCTGATGATAGGAATCGTTTATTTTGTAGAATTGGGCGAAGTTATTGTGGTTTTATGTGATATGTTGCCTACTTCAGCTGTGGGGGTGTTTACTGTCAGATTTGATTGAGTAGAGAATATATCTATCGGAGTTGGTTGAGAAAAGGTTTTTGTTGGTTTTGTTTGCTCATGTGATGTTTGGGGGCGTCATTGTTTATTGTGTTCGTTTGGATAGGATACTTTTGGTTTTGTAAGGTAGGGCAATTGGCAACAACGTGACCCGATAGTTTCCAATTAAAACACTTCTGACTATCTAAGGAGAGAAAAATACGATGAGAGAGGTTGTCGTGTGTAATTCCTGGAGATTCGGCTAAGTAAGAGATTCTAGAGGAGTAATGTAAACTTGGCGTCTGAAACTCATTATATGGCTATATGCAGGATCTCTAGCAGCTATTCGTAGAAATGTAGTTGGGGATAATAATTTTAGACCTAATCCTTCTAGCGTAGTTTTAAGTGTGTCGTGTGGTATAGTCGGACTAACGTTAGAAATGACTAGCCTGTCTGAAGGGGTTACTAAATGTCGCGCTTTCAATTTTTGTCCCAAAACTTCGATTTCTATAAATTGATCAACTGCAGCTTTGGTCGATAAATAAATACACACTCTATCATTAGATATCCTCGAGCAGAAAATGATGTTGCGTGGTTGAACTATCGGGTCTAAACTCAGAAGATAGTCTTGAATTTTTGCATCATTGATTGCACTAAGGATGATTCCCTGGTCTTTTGCTGGATATATTGGTTGAGTTGGTTGTTTGAGCATTTGAGAGTAAGATTGTATTGGAGTAGTTGATGGTGTATTAGGTAATGTAGGGGTTATATTCATGTTGTTGTTATCCATCTTTTGTTTTAAATGGTTTTCGGAGCATTATTTTCTGAGCACGGCACTGGCGGTTGATTCGAGTTAATTAGCAGGTTGTTTTTGCTGCTTGGAATTTACTTGACAAGTAAAATTTTTTGTATTTGTCAGTATATAAGGTATTGAATAAATGATATCATTCAAACCACTGTAGGTTATGTTTTGTACTCACTCAGTTATGGTGCCGTGGATTGGTCTTAATGCTATCACTAACTTTACACTGTATTATTTTGCCTATTAACTGGTTATTTGATTAAATTTATGCACTCGATTCAAAAGCTGTTTATTGCCTCGTGAACAGAGAGGAACTCCATTAACTGAAATTGATGACAAATTTATTGATATCGGGAAAGCACAAGAATTTTGGTTAAGATATGCGAGAATGAACAACTCCAAGATTATGGATAACTTTGCCGGTCAATTAAAATCAACAATCAAGTGCACACACTGTGGTCACTATTCAGTTACCTACGATCCTTTTTGGGATTTATCCCTTCCGATAGCACAAAGAAAAGGTCAATTACGACTTACACAATGTTTAGATTCGTTTACAAGAGAAGAAACACTCGACGGTGATGAGAAACCAACTTGTTCGAAATGTAAGGAACGAAGACGATGCATTAAATCATTCTCAATTTATAAATTTCCGAAAATACTGGTTATTCACCTGAAACGATTTTCATAAATAGAAAGTTTTAGTGGAAAACTTGATGATTCAATAGATTTTCCAATAGAAGGGCTTGATATGAACAATTACGCGGCTGATAATGTGGCACCTTGTATGTACAACCTCTACGCTATATCTAATCACTGTGGAACCACTTATAAATAATGGTCACTACACAGTATTTTGCCGACATCCCTACACGGGACAGTGGCACGAATATAACGATTCAAGAGTGCTATTAATATCGTGGAAATCTTTAGTCAGTGGAGAAGCATACGTTCTCTTCTATGAACAAAATGACACAAAATCCCACCTATAAATTTAATAATTTTTTTTTGTTAGTTTTTAAATTGTATATTTTCATTGTGAATCAATGTCTTATTTATTTTTTTTTCTGCAAAATTTATTTATATATTCATATATACATTGAATCCGTTTAAATATAAATAAAATTGATTTTGTCAAAAAAAACTTGTAGATGACTTTACTGTAGCACAAATAAAAGCCAAAAAGGCTTTAATTACAACAGACCTTTCGTCTAGTTCCGATATTTACAAAGGACGGGGATCAAGGATCGGAAAAAAATACAAGGTATATGTCCCATCACTCTAGTTCTGATTCGGACCTCATTAAATCGTAACATTTATCCTGTTTTTAAACCAACACCACAAACAAATTGTGAGTATTTAAAGAAATTAATTAGAATGTTTTGTGCAAATAATATATTTTTCAGTATTGTATAAAAAGTCGGGAAATTATAAATCGGGTAGTACTTCTCCAGAGATTTAAGTGGAATCTATTGCCGAAACTATGAGGTCTGAAGCTGAAGGAATTTTCCTTGAGAATGAAGAATCAAATTATATGGCGAGATTTGCTGTTCCTAGAGGTAATTTCTGTCTTAAGTTAGATCATAATTTATAATAACCTAAAGTTTGCATATTAAATTTGACTTTTAGTATAAAAACACTTTATTTTATAGTGTACCTTTTTTTATTTTTTTTTGGAGTCAAAACCTTGTGGCAGTGGAATCGGATGAACAGTTCACAAAAGAGATAAATCATCACCACAAATAGATACAGTTGATGATCAAGGTGACTAAACTAAATAATTTTAATTAATTTTTATATTTAATCATGTTTCATATTTATTTTAGAATTTAGAAGGTTGATGATAGATGAAATATCTCAATTAAATTTAAAAATCAACACTCTAATTGAAAGCGTTGGCACTCTCTTGTAAACACAAAGAATTCCGAGTATCATGAAAGTAACATCGTTTGAATATAATCTGAAAATGTTATATGAAAAAATTCTAGTAATTCGACATTCGACTCATACTTTTAAAATCCAAATTCAACGTTTTCGATCAAATACTGTCCCTAGTCCCTACAATACTACAGGTGGTAATGGAAAAGACCAAATTCCCCAAGGAACAGGGAATAGTGAAATACATAGATGAAACAAAACTTAAAAATACAATCAGACGAAAATCTTGGGATTTCTTATACTTGAATCCAGATCCTAACTATGCAACAAATACTTTCATTGAAACACTTCAAAAATATATAGACGACTGTACATATACAAATAAATGTAAGAGGAAAAACACGAAGATCGCCACTTGGATGACAAATACACTACAAAATGCACAATGTATATCGGAAAAAAATCAGTGTTTGAAAAAAATTGGAGTCCATTATATTGTATCATATGTGTAATATTTGTTAGCACATGATATTATCAATAAATTATTCTTATCTTAAGTTTGAGAAGAAAATAAAGAAAATCACCAGTACTATTTTATAAACAAAATTTTATATTAAATTTTTGAAACTATTTGTCGACATTCATCTTTTAATAAACTATCCTGGTTAATAAAAACGGATAAAAGCTTTGAACAACTTTTGAAACAACCTATCCTACTTTCAAGCCAAAATATAATAACAGGTTGTTTTAAAAAGTGTTTTAACTTTGTGTGACTGTTTTTATCAATTTATTTAAGAAAAAACAATATAGGTATAATTTAAAAAACCTTCAGTGTTTGCTTGGCTTGCCATCTAGTAGTAGCTAGTAAACTGTGACTAATCATGCAGGTCTCTTCCTTTATTCTTTCCCTGTTGTTGAATAGTAACCTTCCACCACAATAGATGGCGCCGCACTCGACAAAACTTTGTGGCTACGGACTCAGTACAGGAGATTCCATTCTTTCCCGTATTAAAAGTATTTATCAATGATCAAAATCATTAACTGGAGCAGAAGTTAACTGTTTTATAAACAATGCGCCTGATGATTCGTTGCATCGTGCTCGATTTGCTTGACCCTCGCTCCTTGATCGCCCTTCCATTTCTGATACTGCTTTCTGCAGGCGTAAAACATCCCCTGGGATAATATTCAATATTACTGACTGCTGGACGGGAAACCTAATCAGGCTCTATTCAGCTTATATATCAATATAGCTATTTTTGTGTAACGTGTGTAGTATCGATGGTGTCTTGGGATCGTGAATTCAGTGGAAAGAATCAATACACAAAGTTGTATTTTATATCAGTGTGTAGCTGGAAGAATTGTGTTTCAATAGAAGCAATTGAAAGTAATAACTGTACGATAATACTCAAGTAATCAGTGGATTTTGCATATACTGAACTGAATGTTTTGTTTATTTCATTTCATTAATGAGCTGGAGTTTTTTTTAATTCAAAACTAAACCAGTCGGACCTTAATTGTTGTTGATGAAATGCCACCAGTGGCGTACTTGATATAATTGAAGGTGATATTTGCAGCTGTGTGCGTTTTATTGGTGGATATATTTGTTAAGATCACACGAGAGCCCCAAGAAACGGTATATGTGTATATATATAAAAATAATTAAATATGAATGAGATCTCAAATAATGATTTACTGTCGAAGATAGAGATACTCATAAATGATAAAACTACAGAATTAAAATCAGAAATACAAAGCATTAGGGATAGCCTGATTAACAGATTGAAAGAATTGGAAAAAAATGCAATAAGATAGAACACAAAATAGTCGAAATAGAACGGTTCAACAAAAGGAATAATATTGTCATTTTTGGGATAGAGGCAAGCAAAGATAATGTACTCGAAGTTACTACTGGAAAGCTGAACGAGATATTTAACTGCAACCTATCTGAGAAAGACGTAAACAACATATACCTCATCTGAAAAAAGGTACAATCATCTTAGAGTTTATCTCTTATTTACAAAAGTTGAAAATTTTTCAAAACTTAAAGCAATTACGAGGCACCGGAATTTCTATATCTCATGATTCAAGACCTGAAGATCAAACTACAAATAAAATCTTGGTCAAACATCTAAAGAGTGCCAGAGTAAATAATTATCAAGCATATATAAAGAACCATAAATTATATGTAAATGGTACTCCATACACTCCAGAAGAATTAGAGAGCGGCAACAAAGAATTTGAAGCTGATGAATTACCACCCAAAGCGAACAGTGCACCTCCCACTCCAAGTACCAGTCAAAAAATAGATTACAAGAAAGATACTATTGAAAATACAGAGAAAAATCCGGGAAACGTAGAGGAATTAGCAAAAGAAGAGACCCCCAAGAATACGAAGACAACGGTGGAAGTAAAGAAGAAACCAACAACACCTACTATACAAGCTAAAAACATAACCAAATTTGGCCGTGCCACAAGGAACAATTCGACTGCAAGTAGTAAATGATATTTTTATAAACTTAACATAGCAGAACATTAACTAACATAAAATCACTTCTCCATCATAATTCTTTTAAAATATTTTTTATTTTCCAGTATTAGTCTAAGTTATTATATTTTCCAATGATAGTACCTTTGTTTAAGCATAAATGCCAAATAATCTCATGTTAAACGCTCGGACTAATATTCATTGAAATACATGTATCGCGGATGAGTATTTTATTGCATGCATTGTTGATTTTTCTTGAAAATTGTATATTATATCTATATAAGTGAGCGCTCTGAAATGAATCCATATATTAGAGATTTCAAAGTAGAAAAAATAAGAAATTTTGTTTTAGAAAATGCAGACCAAGCTAAACCAATACTAAAAGTCAATAGTTGTCATTGCAACTTCAAAATAATACATAATAATATTCGAAGCATAGCTAAAAATCTGGATGAATTTATAATATTTCTAGAGGATTTAGACTCCTCAATAGACTGCATAGTACTTACAGAAACTAGAATTATAGATGACATCGGAGTATATAATATTGAAGGCTATACAACTCTCTATAATTTTGGCAAACTCAACCAGAATGATGGAGTAGTAGTTCTCATTAAATCGAATTTATACCACTCTCACCAAGAAATTGAAATAAATGGTACAAGTCTACTCCAAGTGACTGTGACTATTGGCCAAGAAGTTATTATTATTAATGCATTTTATAGATCACCTTGAAATACTGAAATCGCACCGTTTATTGATTACCTGGATAATATATTAAAAAATCACCCAAAGAACTTCACATATAGTGTGTTTATTGGAGATATGAATATCGACTTGAATGAAAATATAGACGATTCGCAGATTTACCTGGACACATTAGGAGAGTATGGATATAACTCAGCAATAAATACGACCACCAGACCACAGTCAGGTACATGCATAGACCACATTTTCATTAAGTCGAAAAAGACAAACCTTGAATCTATCATTCCGCTGACTGTGGAGACTTGTATTACCGACCATTACACAATACTAGTGCAAATAATATTCAACGATAAGTATGCGAAAGAAACTATAGCCAATTCCAAATTCTATAAACAAATAAACGAAAAAAAAATTGATACAAATCATTAAAAGTACGGATTGGAAATATGTCTTTGAAATAAATGATTTGGAAAACTCGGTTACTGAATTTGTCTGACTAGTCCAAACTGCAATAGATGGATCCTCGAAATTCATAAAAGTTAAAAACAAAGATATAAAGAGGAAACCATGGGTTACTACACCATTACTGGAATCCATTAATAGGAAGAATACTATGTATGCTACATTGAAGAAAAATCCACAAAATGAAATTTTAAAAGCTGAATACAATATTTACAGGAAAATACTAGAGAAAGCAATAAAAGACACAAAAATGAAATACTTCAAAAACAAGATAGAACAAGAAGGGGCAGACTCAAAACGATTATGGCAATTGGTAAATGAATTAACGAAGGCAAGACAGCATACCGATACATCATTGATGCAGACTGAGGATGGAAATATAACTTGCGATCCAATTATAATTACTGAAAAATTCAACTCATTCTTTAGCAATGTAGGTGCAAAACTAGCAAAAAATATTAAGCGGGACAGAAATTATACAGAAACGAAAATTTAATCAGATCACACCTTTTTTCTTTTTCCCACTGACGCCTATGAAATACAAGAAATTATTTTGCAGTTGAAAAATAAAAAATCACCAGGACCTGATGGCTTGAAATCGGAAACATTTAAACTCATATCAACTTACATAGCCAAACCTCTAAGTTATATTATCAATAAATCCTTGTCAAGTGGTCACTTTCCTTCTGCTTTCAAAATGTCAACTGTGGTACCTGTTTACAAAGCTGGCGAAAGGACAGAGGTTTCAAATCATCGACCTATAACACTTATATCAAATTTGGGTAAAATTATGGAAAAAATCATAAAAAAAAGACTAAATTCGTTTCTGAAGAAATACAATCTGTTGTCAGGAGCGCAGTATGGATTCACAGAAAAAAAGTCCACCAGCGATGCGGTATTAGAACTCACGAACAAAATATATGGTTCTATAGATAAAAAAAAACCTCCATTGGAATTTTTCTGGACTTGGCAAAGGCATTCGATACCGTGGACCACAATATACTGTTATCAAGCCTTGACGATCTAGGAGTGAGGGGTAAATCACATGACCTTTTCAACTCATACTTAACTGACAGGAAACAGCAAACAAAAATACAAAACATACTCAGCAAGAAAGAAACTATATCATGTGGTGTACCTCAGGGGACGGTGTTGGGGCCTTTGCTATTCAATATTTATCTAAATAATTTATTCTCCATGCGAACACAGGGCAGCATCATAAGTTTTGCAGATGATACGGTCATATTCTATGAAAGTAACACATGGGACGACTTAAAGAATAAAATAGAAACTGACTTTGGTAACATTAAGAAATGGTTCGATAATAGACTACTATCAATTAATCTCAAAAAAACTTTCTACCTGCCGTTCTGTAGCTTATCTACGAACCTCCCAACATTTGACAAAATATCAATAGAAGATGATCTTGAAATCTTACCGTCGAAAAGGGTTAATTACTTGGGTATTATGATAGACAAACACCTTAGATGGGACGTACATATAAACTATTTAGTAAAAAAATTACGTAGTGTTCTGTATAGAATCAAACAAGTCTCACATATACTCAACTTTAAACAAAAAAAAATTCTTTACCACAGTTTGGTTGAATCGCATCTGGGCTATGGTATTATAGGATGGGGTGGAGTATCCAAAACATACCTAAAATCATTAGAAATCATACAAAAGCGATTCTTGAAACTAATAATGTGTAGAAAAAACCGATATCCAAGTGAAGCGCTATTTGAGGAGACACAGGTTTATGATTTGAGGAAACTTTATTTCTTGGAGGTAGGAAAAACACAATATTTGCATAAGAACGAACTCCTTACACATTCTCACCAACATAAGACACGACAAAAGGACAAGTTTATACCCCCATTCATGAAGAAATCAGTCGGTCAGAGATGCTACCGATATCTGGGACCAAAGGTATTCAATTGCTTACCTGATAGTATTAAGAACGCACCCACAATCCAACGCTTCACTAAAACAGTTAAAGATTATATCAGAGAGCTACCAACCACCTACGTAAAATCAATAATAGGAAACTAAAACAATGAATAATGATAGTTAAAATGAAAACTATTTACATTACTGACAATTGGTATGATGTTAGAGTACTATTAATATTTTTTTCATATATCTAATTAGGTTATTTAAGCACTACTTTTCATGTATTTTTAATTTTAAATTTTAACTTTACAATTAGGAACTATTCTGTACATTTCAATTCGTCTTGTGTTTAGTGTGCTGTTTTGTGTATTGTTCGTTTATTTAATTATATATTCTCGCTCTACATACAGGTATATATGTGTATTCCGATATACATACTATACCTCGTAGATTAACCTCTATTTATTCACACATTACCTGTATATAAATTGTTATTTTTTATCTTTACCTTGTGAATAAAATTATTATATTATTATTATTATGATAAATACTTCGCTACAAAGGTAAATAAATTATTAGCTTATATCTAAATAAAGTTATAAATAATATATATATATATATATATATATATATATATATATATATATATATATATATATATCAAAAAAACCCTAGATTCGTCTTTCCATTATTGGATAATTTATATTCGCAGAATGTCTAGCATTATTCTACAGTTAAGTTATTTAGGACCTATAAGAAATAAGCTTGTTTGGATTGTGAATAACAACCGACTGACGCCGATTAACTACGAATTGATTCTTTTCACTTTTTAATTAATCGTTTCTAGAATTGTCGATTCTAGCCTAGTCTAAATTAAAACTATCAGATTAATTTTTAAATGGACATTTTTAATGATTTCGAGAAACTCGAAGACCAAGACATACAATAATAGTAGATTTTGTAAACCCAGAACGTGACGTATATACAGTGACAGGACGTATTGACCATGTTTAAAGATAAAATAAGGGAGAACCATTAAACCGTTTTCGAAATAACTACAGCAATTATATATTCAAAATATGAAATACTGATTCCAGTGCTGTCAAGCAAGTGATAGCTAACCTATAATATATTTTGCTACCTACAAGACAACCGCGAAACATAATGATTGTTTATCATTTTCTATCATATACACATTGTGCATCAAACTATCTTTCTCTACACATAATATGAAGTCAGTTATTGTAATCTCATTGCAGCCAACGTTAAAATAGTTATATTTATTGTGTTGATTCAACGAATAATAAATCAATGCTCAAAGTCAGTTTGAAAGACATTTACCTTTCATTTGTTTAATAAGACCTCCTAATAAATTTATTTTCATGTCATTTTATTCGCACTTGAAAAGACCGGGCCTAAGAACAATATTTACAATCTAGTATAATATTAATTTTTTCAGGTCGCTATCATGATTGGAATTATGGGAGTCTGTAGAAAAAATGAACTCTACTCAATGAAAATACAGGAAATTGACGATTTGGGTTCTGCAGTAGTTATTAATGTCCCGGATACAAAAACCAAAATCCCCAAAAAATTCACGATTACCGGAAAGTTTTATCACATATTCAAAAAATATGTTTCTTCAAGACCTCCAGATATTGTGACAAACAATTTTTTCAACAATTTTCAAAAAGGACGGTGCACAAAACAAGTTATAGGCATAAATTAACTTGGCAATATGCCTAGACAAGTGGAACTATTTCTAAATTTATCTGACTCAAAATTATACACAGGACAATGTTTCCCCAGGACCTCAGCAACAATGCTTGTGGATTCTGGGGCAAACATAGAAACCTTAAAACGGCACTGGGGCTGGAAATCCACAGAACTTGCAGAAGGGTATATATATATATATATATATATATATATATATATATATATATATATATATATATAAATGGTTACAGACCGTGACGGATTTAGGCTTGCTGCCGCCCTAGGCCCCGTTCGATGCGCCGCCCCTTTTGATAGAATGAATTTCATTATTTTGATCCAGTTTTTTATTTTGGAGTAACTTAATTTATTGAAATATAATTTTTTAAATATTACTGATAAATAAGAGAGATAAATATATGTATAAACTTTAGACAGATAAATAATTCATATTTCTTTTAATATTAATCAATTTGAAAATTTCTTTTTCCTGGCTTTGGTTCGTGCAAAAACGTCGATTATGTCGTCGTAATTAATTTCTTGGACTAGTTGGGCTTCAATAGAGAGTAATCCAAGTGCATTAAGTCTATCTTGGCCCATGCTTGCGCGTAAATAGGTTTTTACCCTTTTAAGAGTAGAAAAAGATCTTTCTCCTGAACAATTTGTAGCCGGAATACTCAAAAAAATACGGAGAGCAATGTCCACATTCGGATTCCGTGAATGTAATACATTGCATATTTTTTGTGCAGGGCGTACATCTTCCATATTTGCCAAGGAATCTTTGAGTTGACAATGTAAATGATTACATTCATTGCCTAACGTCTCTTCCAAATCATCAGGATACTTACTGATTAGTTTATTGGCAAGATTTTTTCATTCATTCGTGTCTATTTCAGATAAATTATCAAAAAAATTGAAATTTTCATTAAGTTTTCCATATGCACTTCTACGCTTGACCAATTGTACACTCGGAGTATCAAGAATAGGATAATACACATTTGTACGAAAATTTTATTGTCCAGAAGTAGGTGTTCTTTCATTTACCCGCGACTCATCTGGCTGGATTCTTCTGGTTTTTTTTGCGTCGAGTATCATACCAATAATAATCGTGAACTCCAGATAGTGCTTTGGCTTTTTCTTCATATTCAGAAAATTGTTTGTCTCTCATGTCTTGAAGAAGTAGAGTCAGAGAACTATGGATCTGAACGACGGATGATAAATCAGCTTGAGATTCTTGAAGCTTCTTACTAGCAGCATTAAAACGATCTAAAATTACATTCCAAACAATAATTAGGATTGCTGTTTCTAAATGCTGCAATTTTCGCTGCAATCCCGTAGCTTCAGATCGCGTAGTCGGTTTCTCATTTCCGCTTTCGGCAATAAATTGCAGTGCATCAATTATTGCAGGCCACTCTTTTTCTAATGCGTAGCATGCATCATGTCGAGAAGACCAACGAGTTTGAGAAAGACTCTTAATTCTTAAACTTGTACGCTGCACCAAAATTTCCCAACGATGTGTAGATATAGTGAAGAAATTGTACAGTTCTTGCAAAGTAGAAAAAAAGTCGACTGCTTCTGTTACCGATTCAACTTCACATGATCCTACCAAGTTTAAAGAATGGGCGGCACAAGGAACATAATTTGCTAAAGGATCAATTGTTTTGATTCGTGACTGAAGGCCTGAGTATATACCTGACATATTGCTTGCATTATCATAAGATTGACCACGACAGTTCATTATGTCCAAACCATTATTCTCTAGAGATTTTAGCAAAGCATCATCTATGTCTTTAGCTTTATGACCGATATTTGGTAGAAATTCTAGAAACCTTTCCACAATTTCACCGTCATGACGTACATATCTGATAATTATAGTAAGCTGATCGACATGTGCAATATCAGGCGTAGAATCTACAATTATACCAAAATACTTAGCAGATTGCACTTCATTAGAAATTTGTTGTAGTACTTCATTCTGAATCAACATTATAATTTCTTCATAGATTGTTTTAGACAAATACGACGTATTTCCACTACCAGGATGCGTATACAATTTTAAATGTTCAGATAAAAATGGATCAAATTCAGCGAGAAGCTATACTGTTCCTAAAAAATTCCCATTATGAGGATCTCCTATTCGTTCAGAATATCCTCGAAATGGCAATCCTCTTATTGCTAATGATTTAATAATTGCAATTACTCTTTATACAATTTTTTTCCAATACGCTATTTCCTCGTCGAGCTGTTTTATGAGACGTTGATCAACACGCCCGTGAACTACTGCTCGAGATTTAAAATGACTAACGTTAGTTTTGTGAAAATCAGAATTTTCATGATCTTCGATGCGTGCTTTTGAATTTTTCCAGTCACGAAATCCTTCACCAGTAAAAGCATTCATTTCACCACTTCTACTAAATAATAAGCATGGAACACAAAATACAGACCCTTCAATTTCTGAATAAATTAACCACTCACGGCACTGAATCTCTCTGTTTTTTAAAGTACGTAGAAATAAACTTTTGGAACAATATCTCGTTTTATCACTATAAACATTTCTAGAATTTTTAAAGTCTGTATTATAATTTCGTGGTATACCGTTTATGGTTATGAAATCCCGTGTTTTTTCATTCAAATTCCACAAAAAAGGATCAGTATTGAATTTTGAAATATCGGTTGTTGACTGGATTTTTTCAGTATCTTGTGATGAAGAAAAATTTGACGGTGTCTGGTTCGTATCTTGTGATAGAGTATGATGTGGCTGTACTTCTTCTTCTTCAGCTTGTTGTTCTGAAATCTCTTCTAATTCCGGCTAGAAAAAAAAATCAATTTAAACAACTGGCATTTATTTAATGTTTATCCCGATTAACGTTATATATAAAAAAAAGTTATTAGCAATTATTACAAGATACTTACGACCGATGAACATGATGGTTGTTGGTCATTATTAGAAGACTTACTTGAGCTTGTCAAAAAACTAGATATTTTCGGAATTTTTTTTAATAAATTATCTCTTTTCGTTGATTCATCTGCTTTTCTTTTACGATATTCTGCACCGCAGAATTTTTTCCGATAACCACTCATATTTAATTCAAAAATAAAATAAAAACTTGGAAAATTATAAAGAACACCAGTGCCTAAATTCAAGTTATCGGTCAATTATTTTTTTATTATCAAGAAACAGGATAAAATAATTCGACACTTTTACACATGAAGAGCATTCATAAGACTAAAATGATTGCTGTGACTTTTCTATAGCGCGAAGCGATGTTTTCTACTTCGCAACCGGAAATTGTAACCCACGCGCCAAGGGGCGTATCCAATTGATACAATGCCCGACATCAAATAATATAAACTGCTCGACGAAAGATGTAACTAGTATACATTATGAAGCGAATAAATCGATGATTTTAATATAATTTATAATGATGAATAAAAAATAATAACCATTAGTGTAGTGATCTAAATTGGATTGTAATATTTTCTATCGAAATTTTTTTATAAAAACTATTCAGAACCAATTTTTATAATTGATTGTCTTTTTTGTGACTCTAAAATTTTGGCATTTCATAAATTTTGCCGCCCTTCAAATTCTGCCGCCCTAGGCCCGGGCCTCACGGGCCTAGGCCTAAATCCATCACTGGTTACAAAACCGCCTAAATGTATCGACAGGCATAATGTGGCAAATTGATAAAAACCATGAGCTATCAGTGAGCGAAACTAATTTTCATGAACAAAATTTGCCTAATTCACATATGGGGCCTTCTTGTTCCAACCAGCAGCCACAAAATATATTTACCTCATTGCGCACCAAAAATATAAGTGATTCACATAAACAAGTCACATTTAAAAATTGTACAGTTACTGGCGCAACTATAAATAATTATATATATAACACTAATCCAGACAAGGAAAATTAAAAAACTAATATAAGCAGATATTTTCAATTATTAATAAAGTTATATTTGTTCGTTTGTTTTCTATTTGATAGTCGTAGAAAAAGTATAGTCTAAAACACGGGTGGAATTGAAAATTCTACACCTATCATGTTTTTAAGTGTTTTCACTAAAGCGATAATGGGTAAGAGTTACTTCGATTGGGAAATGATCAGACAAATAATCGTTAAACCCTACACAAAATTGTTGTGTGTCAGATAGATGTAAATTGCTTACCCACAACAAGTCCACCACACTACTTGCCATTTTACTTACAAATGTGAACATAGCTGGTCTGTCTTCCACAGTTCTTCCATTCAGAAGTAGAAATGATTATTATACATAAAATCAATAAGTTTTCGACCTCTAGTATAGAATGCTGAATCATAACTCAACCTCTCCTCGTATAAGTTTGTATTTTCCAAGATTGTCGATGGTGTGATTCCAGCATTTGAAACGCGGCAATTGAAGTCACCTCCAATAATGATCATTACATCGTTATGACTATTGGTGATGTCATCAAGGACATCCTGGAAGATATCAAGAATGTGCTCAAGATCCAAGGAGGGGTTGAAATATACGCTACACACAATAAATTTATACATATAAAAACAAAATAAACAAATTAGCCACCACCGTGTTCTATCTAAAATAGTTATATTTAAATACTTTCTGTGAAAAAACACATAGTCCGCCACTGGCACGCCCAACTGCCTTATTCCTAAGAGACAGCTTCTTAATTAGTCAAATAACCTGCACTATGCATCTTCTCTGTAATCAACCACGTTTCACTCATCCAAATAACATCGAAATTCGAATTCGCAGAATCCTCGATAAAATTTTGCAGATTATCGAAGCCATGACAATTCCAAAACAAAACTCCTTTCATTGCGTAGAATTTAGTTTACTGTGTTTTGAGATATTCTGTTCGGGAGATGAGTTGCTACCGCGATTTCTTTCTCTTTTGGGTCTATCATATGTATTTTGTCGTTGTTCAGATACTGGAACAATTCGTGGTTGATTAAATATATATTTGATTCTAATTGATTCTCCAGCAGCCTTTCTAGAAATAAATTCTTCGAAAATTGCAGCATTTTCTTGCATTTGTAGCGGAGTGAGGTCATTTTTCATTTTTATTTGAGGATATTGATTTACAGGCAACTTGGATTTTTTGCGCAGCGAAAGTAAAGCATCTTCATGAGACTTAAATACAATTTTATTAAGTCGCGGCTTGTTATCTCTAAGCTTTCTTAGTCTAATTTTTTCCATTATTCCAATAATTTTTGGGGCATTCAGGGATATCTTGCAAGGTGACATTTTTCTCTCGTTCTGCTCTCATCTTATATTTATGATACAAATCTGCATTAATTGTCTGAGATTTTGTTTCGAATTCAGTGACTTTTCAGTATGATTCTAATAAATTATAGAGGACTATAGATTCTAATTTAATTCTAAATGGAACACTTACCAAATATCTGGATGAAACAAATGAATCCCAACTCCGGCTGTCCTGTCCAAGTTTTGCCAAATGAAACTAGGGATTAAGGTACGGTTAAATGGGGTAAATCGAGGAAATTGACAAGCTCGTAGTTCACACAATGTTTCACGTAAATTCACCGTTATTTCAGATTGAAAAATGGTTTTATATTGAATTAATTACGATAATTTTCTATGAGGATGGCTTATTCAAGCGCTTTATTCTAACTCACTATCTAAACTACTATTTTTAACTTAACTTTTTCTAATAACACTAATTATCAATATCGAACCGGTCTTTAATTTATATAAAATAAGCAAGGTGTGTTGCCTTTTGCTAAGGAATCAACTTACCGTTCTTAAAGATTACAAGACTACGAATCAGAATTTTAATATTGGCGCAAACATTCCCCCCGGGCAGAACATTGGAAAGGATGTAACTAAAAATTGAAATTCAAACTATAACCTAATCTATTAACAAAAAAATCTATCTATATATATATATATTGGAAATGTTTATATTCTTGGGTTCATAGGTTGTTTTAAATAATTAAAATACGATTGTATTTCACATTTTTCTATTGAAAATGGATAAAAATTTTAACGTTTCGCTTCTTCTTTGGAAGCATTTTCAAAATTTTGAAAATGCTTCCAAAGAAGAAGCGAAACGTTAAAAAATTTTTATCCATTTTCAATAGAAAAATGTGAAATACAATCGTATTTTAATTATTTAAAACAACCTATGAACCCAAGAATATAAACATTTCCAATATTATATACAAATGGTTGAAGAAACTAAATGAATTTATATATATATATATATATATATATATATATATATATATATATATATATATATATATTAATACAGATCCTTTATTTGAAATTCAAAAGAAAAGTAGAACATAAGGAAACACATTTATATTTGGCTGCCATACTTTTGATACACACTGTGTTATATGTAAATTCCCTAATTTTGAAAGATTCAGTAGAAATATCAAATTTTGATGACATTTATGTAGAATATATCTAATGATAGATAGAACATATTATGATTTGGAGAAAATATTTCAAATTTCAAAATATAGAGGTCTCTGCTAGCAACATTACAAGTGTAATAACAGAATTCAAATCTCACTTGGTTATTGAAAATCATAGATAAGTAATTTTTTTTGAAACAAGAAAATTCGGTAACCAACGGTAAACGTTTAGTCAGTTGTGTTTGAATCCCCGAAGAGGCAACATCATAATTAGAGTTGTCTCAATTTTGTGGTAGATAGTAGAAGTTGTATATCTATACAACCAGATTCAATAGCCATTTAATTATAAAGCCAGTGCGTGCATAATTCGAATAAGAATTGCATCGTGTGTAGTGAATGTGGTACGAGATTTCTAAATAAAATTTAGAAGGTATCCTGAATTCTAAGGTCATTTAGAATTGTACAAATTGTCCAGTCATTAGTTGGTGAGTGTGATCCAGTTTTTTAACAATCATTTCTCGAGAAAAAATAAGACCTATTTTAAATAAAATTTGACATAGATGCATCTATTAGATCTTTGATTGCAAACAAAATTAATAAGTCATATAAGGAAATTCACATAAGAGAAGAAAATTTTGAATTAGACAAATTTGAGTGAAGCTGGTATTCGACATTTATACACGTCAAGATTAAAATCAACGATTTGAACTTTTATTAAACGTTTTTCATTAGATTAATTTATAGCATATAGGTTGTAGTAATTTTATGTTTCGTAGAATTACGACTGTTGTTTCGTTTGTAATAATTTTGGAGAATATTAATTTGTATCTGGTAGTATAATATAGAATTTTGCATTCCTAATCAATATAGTCTTTTTATAACATAATTTCAGAAAATTGAACATTTTTCATTAAATAAAACCGTCGATCAAATCAGTGACAGTTGATAATTTTCAGTGACAGAAATATTGGAAACGTCATCAGATATTTGAAGTGCCTTTTACAATATTAAACATACAGTTACTATAGGTTCTGAACAATAGTGAAGCAGATAATTTGGAGATACGTAAAAATTCAAATAAATTTTGAATAATTAAATTTTTTAACAGTTTGATCTCACCCTGAGAGAAGAGTAATAGGTTGATTATACATATAAATTCATTTTTAGAAATACTAAATTAATATTTACTAGAGCCGGGCATATTTGTGAAAACTACTGTCAAAGTTGTAATTTCTCACATAAATTTTTAAGTTGCATGTAGAAGAATTGTCGCTGCGACAATATACAATATCGTGACGCGAATTGAAATTTATCCTTACAGGAAGGTTTACATTAAAATTAAACAATTAAAATTCATCATAGAATTATAAATATATTATAATATATATATTGCACTATTTTATGACAACTACAAAAAGAAGTTACCTGTATTCTGCACTCCTCTAATATAATTTTAATTTACTTTAACATTTTCATAAATTAGACATAGTTGTAGATACATATTTATATGATGATAATAATTTCTTTTAAAGTACTCATAGTAAACTGACTTTCTATCTAAAATAGAGAAAAAGTGAATTAATTATTAGTAAACAAATAAAGTACATTTTAAATTTGAAGCTGTATGATTTCAATGAGACATATTCGGTTTGTGAAGTTGAATGTCAATGACACGATTGTAAATAATGAATACCACAAAAATATTTGGAAGGAATTACAATTAAATTATTATGAATGGATTATCTAAAATAACAAGTGATTTAAAAAGGATATATCCAAAGAATTACATATGTAAATATCAAATTTATTATTCTATTCATCATATAGTAAGTAATAGTAAATTGATAAATTTTGACAGACCGATGTTAAAAAGTTTAGATTTATGGTTTAAAATAAACATTGCATAACAATAGACATTCAGAAAGAATCTAGTGAGATGTGAAAGGGAGACAGGAAAAAGGTGGTTGATAAAAAAACAAAAAGGGGATGAAGTTGGTTTTTTGGAAGGATGAGAGGTTTTTATGGGCGAAGATACTTGAAATATGACAAAAAGTAAGAGAATTTAAGAATTTCGATGAAAGAGACATTAATAACTAGTTGCTACATATTGAAATACTCACCGAATTGAAATTTCCGAACGAATATATTTTTTGTGGCGAGAAATCCAGACTTCAACAATCCGTTCTACAACATTCTGCAAGCAGACATTTTAGTGCGACTATAAGCAATAATTAAAGGACTTAAAAGGTCAGTGAACGTTTATTACTTAACAGATGTACATCTAAAAAAGAAAGTAAAGTTAACAATAAACAAAGAAAGATCGATCTATATTTTACAGACATTATATTATTAAAGACAATTACTCACCTCATCAATATAAAAACCCATGAACATTCATATAGTATAAGAAATCATTATTTTTAAACAATTGTAAATCAACATATGTAATTCGTTTCATTAATATTTTACATTTATTCAGTTTGTATATAATCTTTGGTTTATTCAGTAAAAATTTCTTCTTCTTATCGCTTTAATACAACTTTTATCATTTCAACTAACATAGAGATCGTTCCCATAGAAAAACATTCGATATTCAACTATACAGGCGAATATGAGACATGTTGACGAGACCACTTATAGGTATATAGGAAGGACAGGGGTGTAACGCACTATTTGCATTTAAACTAAACTAAAATTTCAAAATTTTAACAAGACGATTAAAAATACAAATAAAAATATTCGACAGGATTGTGTAGTTATGATAAAATATTAAAATAAATGAAATTATGATATCACAATGAATTGCCAATAAAAATAAAGTTTAAACATACATAAAGATATCACAATAAGTGTCACCACTAATTTGGAGTGCAACAATATACAAGATATCATAATAAATGGCGTGCCCAACGTAGGGTTCGGATAAAATTAGGGTTCGAATAAAATTGGGGTTCAGATAAAATTAGAGCTCCAATAAAAACAAAAAAAAAGTATAATTTTAAACGTAGGTACAGCAAAAAAAAAACAGTTCATTATTATAAATTCAAAAATGGAAAAAAATACTAATCAAATGGAATTGAGAGATGGTAAGAAGATAAAAAGGAAAGAACAAGAAGACAAAGAAACATCAGAAGTTGAAATGGAATCAAGAGAAAATAACCATGATACTATGGAACAGGATACAAGGAGGAAAGAAAAGGAAACTACAAAGAAAAACGATGAAAATAATGCAATATTAAAAATGCTAATGGAAATGCAGAAAAAAGCAGATGAAAGCGAGGAAAATAGAAGAAAAGATATGAAAGAAATGCAAGAAAATACACATAACGACATGAAGAAAATGGAGGAAAATATGAAAGAAATTATACGCAGCGAAATTAAGATACAGAAAAAGAATATGATGGTTAGGATGGAAAAGATGGAAGAAAAATGGGAAATTGTGAATAGGCAGATGGAAGAATCCAGAATACACAATGATAATCGTTTGAGGGAAACGAAACAAGAGATCAGGGAAGAAATGATAGGAAGATTATTTGAGACTGAAAATACACAATCCATTGAAATAGGAAAACTAAAAGAAAATGAGAGTGAGATAAAGAAAGAGATAATGGAAAATGCAAAGAAGATAGAAAGAGAGATAATCAAAACCAACAAAAATATTCATGTTATTGAAGAAAAGTTAAACAAGGAAATAAAAGAGAATTTAATCGAAGCAGAAGGAGAAAATTTAAGAACAGAAAGGAGTTTGAAACGGGAAATTGAAGAAATGAGTAGGAAATTAGAAACATACAGGAAAGAAAATGAAAGAAAAAATAATTCACAAATGCAGATAGTACAAATGCCTACACTTGCAATGGAAAACTCTATAAAATTTAACGGGAATTTAAAGGGCATACATCCAAAAACATTTTTAAACATTTTGAAGACCAGATTGAGGAACATATCTCATTTTGACGATGTAAAAGAGATAATTAGAGCAAGTTTGACTGCGGAAGCTGCATTGTGGTTTTCATGTAAAGAAGATGGAATACAAAATTGGAATAATTTTGAGATGAAATTTATACAGCAATTTTGGAATGAAACAAATATGGGTCATCTCAGAGAAAAACTGTATTTCAACAAATATGATGAAAAGAGAGGTATTACTATGCATAACTATGCATTACGAATGTACAACCAAATTCAACACTTAGAGCCGAGATTAAACGAAGAAGAAATTATCACTTATCTATCTAGACACTTCAAACATCAAATTTGTGAAACGATTGCCATTCAAAATTTTAAATCTTTTGATCAACTATTAAATTATTTGACAAGGATTGACAGAAACACAAGACAAAATAACGAAAATGATTTTAATAAAAATAATAGGTATAACAGAAATAATTACAATAATTTTAGAAACAACAATAATAATTATAATAACAATAACAACAACAATAACAATAATTTTAGAAGTAATAGTAACAACTACAATAATAATTACAATAGAAATTTCTCAAATGATAGTAACAATAACGGAAATCGTAATTCCAATCATTTATCTAATTATCCTAGGTATAACAACTACCAAAATAATAGAGGTAGAAATAATAATAATTATGTTCAGAATGACAACTGTAGACAAAATAACCGAAATACCACTAACGAATACAATAATTCACAACGTAGGAATTCCGGAGGGAATCTACGTGAAGGAAGCAGATACGTAAATAATACGCGTGTCAGGACCCAGAATAGGTCTAGATCCCATGAGAACGTGAGAGAGAGATGCTGGCAGGAAGAAATTGGAAACAACAGTGGTACTTCTAATCCTACAGAGAATCGGTTGGAAGGAAACATAGATCCACAGCCAAATTTTTAATTAGTAATGGTGTCTTAAGGAATCTGTACAGCTACACACATCCAAGAGAATTCCTCAAACTACATGTGGACCTAGAACAAGAAATCAATGGATTAATAATAATAGAAGGAGAAATTAAAGGTGTAGTTGTAAAAATAATAATAGACTGCGGTTCAGAGACATCATTGGTCCAACTCTCATTAATAAATAAATTAAATTTAAAAGAACAGGTAATGAACGTGAAGAAGGTAAATTTGATAGGAATAAATTCGAAAAAATTGGGGGAGACAAATAAATCTCTCATCACAGACATAAAAATTGGGGAAACGCAAATAAAAGTTCAATTATTAGTAGTACAAAACTTAGATTATGACATTTTATTAGGAAACGATGAACTGGAGAAAAACAAATTTATAATAGATTACGAAAAAGGAATAATGAAAGTTAATCATGTAAAATTGAATATTTTCCAAAGAGAGTGTGTAAATCCTAGCGGAATAAGAAATGGAAACATAATTAATGTAATGAATGAATTGGAAGATTTGGGATTGGAGGAGAAGAGGATATGTGGAAAATTGGAATATAGTATGGATATCAGAAAAGAAAGAAAATGGTGTGGAAATACAGAAAAACGGATGCATAATATGATTAATGAATATAATAAATATGATGAAATAGAATGGAGAAACAGTAACAAGGACTTTGGATGGGAAAATAAGGAAGACAGGAATATGGAGGAAAATTTGAGAAAAGAAGGAAGTAGTGGAAATATAGTAATAAATTGTAGAAAAGATAAGAGAGAAATCATGGAAGAATTATTAAAGAAATACATAGGATTAGTAAATGGGGAAAATAGGATTGCTAGAAACTACATACACCAATTGAAGGTGAGAAATATGGAAGAATTCAAAACAAAAACTTACCCAATACCATACAGATATAAAGAAGATGTCAATAAAGCTATAAAACAACTTTTGAAAGATGAGATAATTGAACATAGTGATACGCCGTACATAAACCCAATTGTGATTGTTAAAAAAGGTGATGGAGATATCAGAATATGTTTGGATGCGAGAAATCTAAATAAACACACCATACCAGAATACGAGTCGCCGCAAACCATTGAAGCACTAATAGGAATGATATCGAATGCTAAACTTTTCTCCAAATTGGATTTAAAGCACAGTTTTTGGCTAATTCCATTACACGAAAATTCGAGAAAATATTGTGGATTTAAAGTGGATGGAAGTGTTTATCAATTCAAGGTAACACCTTTCGGAATTCAATCTACTACCGCTGCTTTGGTGAAAACATTGCATAAAGTACTAGAGGATTTCGAGGATTTCGTACTACATTATGTAGACGATATATTAATATACTCCAAGGATGAAAATCAACATCACGAACATTAAGACATAGTACTGAGAAGACTTGATGAAGTCGGATTAAAATTAAATATCAATAAATGTCAGTTTTACAAAGCAGAAGTTTTATACCTTGGTTTTAAAATAGATCAGACAGGAGTAAGCATAGACTTAGATAGAATTAAAAGTATTAAGGAATATAAACGACCCACCAATTTGAAAACATTACGAGGTTTCTTAGGAGTTATAAATTATTTTAAAAGACTAATGCCAAATATTTCTGAGAAAATTATACCTTTGGTAGAACTGTTAAAGAAAAACGTAAGATGGAAATGGAATGAAGAACACGAAAATGCATTTATTCAGGTAAAGAACGACTTTGTCGAAGAGTTAAAAATATATCACCCCGACTATTCACTACCATATAAACTGAAAGTAGATGCCTCTAAACAAAGATTTGCTGGAGTGTTGACACAAGAACAAGGTGACAAAGAAGTACCTATTTCTTTCGTTTCAAGATTGACGAAGAAATCAGAAAAGAATTACAGTGTAGGGGAACTTGAGCTGGCAAATATAATATTTTGTGTAGAAAAATTGAGATTCTTCCTATTAGGAAACAAATTCACCATAGAAACGGATAACCAAGCTCTCACTACTATTTTAAAAAACAAATACAACAATGCTCGTATACATAGATGGAGTTTGCTTTTGGCAGAATACTCATTCGATGTAATATACATACCAGGTGAGAGAAATACAGTACCTGATGCAATAAGCAGGATGGACGGAGAGAAAATAAAAGATACTAATGAATATAAGATAGGGTTAAACGCTATGAGGCAACCTGCAGGAATATTTTCACTCGAGGAAATAATACGAGATCAATCAAATTTAGAAGAGAAGGAAAAACGTAAGTGTTTAAGGAAGAATAATATTTATTATAAGATTATAAATAGTCAAGAAGTATATGTGATATCACCTACACTTGCTGAAAAACTAGTAAAAGAATTACACGACAAGAATAAACATGTGGGAATAAGAAAGTTACATCTTATATTCAGAGAGAACTACATATGTAAAAAGGATATAAATATAATAAAAAACGTTACAAGAACATGCAGATTATGTCAATTAGGAAAGGAGAAGAATACGCATAATTTTAACATACCCAAATCCATATTGACAAATAGACCATTGGAAATAGTATCGGCAGATTTTGTATCTAATTTGATTCCAAGCAGAACGGGAAATAAACACGTATTCGTGATAATCGATAACTTTTCAAAATATATTTTCGCATATCCATGTAATAAGACTAACACAAAAACAGTAAAAAGATGTTTAACAAAATTTATACTGGAACATGGATCACCAAGAAGGATAATTATGGACAACGCAACATATTTCCAAAATGAAAACTTAAAAATATGGTTACAAAAATCTAACATAACACCTACCTACACAAGTATAAGACATCCGAACGCAAATGCAGCTGAGAGAGCAATAAAAGAATTAATCAAATATCTACGATTATTCACATACCAAGAACAAGACCGATGGGAAGATTATTTAGAAGATATTGTGAATTATATGAATTCAACACCCAATACTATAACACGACAACCTCCATCATTAATATTAAAAAACAAATATCCAGAAAGACCATGGATTATGGAGAGAAGAAAATCATATGATGCTTTACTAATGGAAGTAAATGAAAATCTTAAAAAAAATCATGATAGATATTTAAAAAGACAAAATAGCAGAATAAAGAAAAAGATAGTATTTAAAAAGGACGAATTAGTAATTTTAAAAGCACTCAGAACTACAAACAAAAAGGAAAATGTCTGTGCAAAATTACAACTACTATACGAGGGACCATATAAGATAGATAATGAATCTGGAGTAAACAGCTATCGATTGATTCATCCAGATACAGGGACCGTGAGGGGAATTTTCCATGTGTCCCAATTGTACAGATTCCATACATAAAGGAATAATGAGATTTTGTAAATAGTTTTTTTTAGATAGGAACATAGGATAAGTAGATGTATAAAGAGAATTAAGATACTGTAGAAATATATAAAATTAAATTGATATATAGAATTTCTAATAAAAAGTATGAAAGTCTTTGAATTTATTCCTACACCAGAAGAAGGGAATAAAATTCAAAGAATTTCAGGGAAAATTGCACTATTTTATGACAACTACAAAAAGAAGTTACCTGTATTCTGCACTCCTCTAATATAATTTTAATTTACTTTAACATTTTCATAAATTAGACATAGTTGTAGATACATATTTATATGATGATAATAATTTCTTTTAAAGTACTCATAGATTAAAATCAACGATTTGAACTTTTATTAAACGTTTTTCATTAGATTAATTTATAGCATATAGGTTGTAGTAATTTTATGTTTCGTAGAATTACGACTGTTGTTTCGTTTGTAATAATTTTGGAGAATATTAATTTGTATCTGGTAGTATAATATAGAATTTTGCATTCCTAATCAATATAGTCTTTTTATAACATAATTTCAGAAAATTGAACATTTTTCATTAAATAAAACCGTCGATCAAATCAGTGACAGTTGATAATTTTCAGTGACAGAAATATTGGAAACGTCATCAGATATTTGAAGTGCCTTTTACAATATTAAACATACAGTTACTATAGGTTCTGAACAATAGTGAAGCAGATAATTTGGAGATACGTAAAAATTCAAATAAATTTTGAATAATTAAATTTTTTAACAGTTTGATCTCACCCTGAGAGAAGAGTAATAGGTTGATTATACATATAAATTCATTTTTAGAAATACTAAATTAATATTTACTAGAGCCGGGCATATTTGTGAAAACTACTGTCAAAGTTGTAATTTCTCACATAAATTTTTAAGTTGCATGTAGAAGAATTGTCGCTGCGACAATATACAATATCGTGACGCGAATTGAAATTTATCCTTACAGGAAGGTTTACATTAAAATTAAACAATTAAAATTCATCATAGAATTATAAATATATTATAATATATATATTGCACTATTTTATGACAACTACAAAAAGAAGTTACCTGTATTCTGCACTCCTCTAATATAATTTTAATTTACTTTAACATTTTCATAAATTAGACATAGTTGTAGATACATATTTATATGATGATAATAATTTCTTTTAAAGTACTCATAGTAAACTGACTTTCTATCTAAAATAGAGAAAAGTGAATTAATTATTAGTAAACAAATAGAGTACATTTTAAATTTGAAGCTGTATGATTTCAATGAGACATATTCGGTTTGTGAAGTTGAATGTCAATGACACGATTGTAAATAATGAATACCACAAAAATATTTGGAAGGAATTACAATTAAATTATTATGAATGGATTATCTAAAATAACAAGTAATTTAAAAAGGATATATCCAAAGAATTACATATGTAAATATCAAATTTATTATTCTATTCATCATATAGTAAGTAATAGTAAATTGATAAATTTTGACAGACCGATGTTAAAAAGTTTAGATTTATGGTTTAAAATAAACATTGCATAACAATAGACATTCAGAAAGAATCTAGTGAGATGTGAAAGGGAGACAGGAAAAAGGTGGTTAATAAAAAAACAAAAAGGGGATGAAGTTGGTTTTTTGGAAGGATGAGAGGTTTTTATGGGCGAAGATACTTGAAATATGACAAAAAGTAAGAGAATTTAAGAATTTCGATGAAAGAGACATTAATAACTAGTTGCTACATATTGAAATACTCACCGAATTGAAATTTCCGAACGAATATATTTTTTGTGGCGAGAAATCCAGACTTCAACAATCCGTTCTACAACATTCTGCAAGCAGACATTTTAGTGCGACTATAAGCAATAATTAAAGGACTTAAAAGGTCAGTGAACGTTTATTACTTAACAGATGTACATCTAAAAAAGAAAGTAAAGTTAACAATAAACAAAGAAAGATCGATCTATATTTTACAGACATTATATTATTAAAGACAATTACTCACCTCATCAATATAAAAACCCATGAACATTCATATAGTATAAGAAATCATTATTTTTAAACAATTGTAAATTAACATATGTAATTCGTTTCATTAATATTTTACATTTATTCAGTTTGTATATAATCTTTGGTTTATTCAGTAAAAATTTCTTCTTCTTATCGCTTTAATACAACTTTTATCATTTCAACTAACATAGAGATCGTTCCCATAGAAAAACATTCGATATTCAACTATACAGGCGAATATGAGACATGTTGACGAGACCACTTATAGGTATATAGGAAGGACAGGGGTGTAACGCACTATTTGCATTTAAACTAAACTAAAATTTCAAAATTTTAACAAGACGATTAAAAATACAAATAAAAATATTCGACAGGATTGTGTAGTTATGATAAAATATTAAAATAAATGAAATTATGATATCACAATGAATTGCCAATAAAAATAAAGTTTAAACATACATAAAGATATCACAATAAGTGTCACCACTAATTTGGAGTGCAACAATATACAAGATATCATAATAAAAATATATATATATATATATATATATATATATATATATATATTATAATATATATATATATATATATATATATATATATATATATATATATTCAATTTAATATATATTTAACAGTTTTAATCAAATCGCACTTTGCCTTGGTACTTAATATGTGCTCTTGATACGGTATAAAATGCAAATCCAAAAAAACCCTTTGATCTTATCGTTGCTTTATGAACGACCTAATAGTTTTATTAAATTTTCGGCTAATAGAACTATTTAGGTCTCCGTAAAAAGACAAATAAATTAATTAAGTTAGTAATTTCGATTTATTTTACTAAAAAAATATATACGAGTAATATGTAAAATAATTTTTGTTCGATCTTTAAATTTTAAGGCCTCCAAAAATTTTTGGTGTTATTTCTTAAATTGTAAATCTTCAAGTTTTTTAAGACTATTTCATTAACATTTATCGATAAAGTGAGGTGCGCAAATATTTTTCCATCTTAACAGTTTCAGAATTTTGGCGGCTTGTTTTTCCAAAGATTCTCTATATCTTTTACTCTCATTGACAATGTTATCCTGTCTCACGCCATTGATACATTTTGCATCATTATAAACATTTTTCCAAGAGGTAATACTATGGAACACTGGCCGCAAACAATTCTGTCTTCGTACCGTACAAAATTTTTTTTATACTACTATGATTCATGAAAAATATTTGATGAACTCACTGTAGTCAGCTAATCTTTCAGTATGTACCGATATATTTTCAAGTTCTAATGCTTTCAAAGTATTCTCCATTTTATCTTGTAGGATGTCAGCTGAGACAAGTCCTAATTTAGCCGGACATGCCTCAATTCCTTGTAAAAAGTATATCGCAATTAATTATTTTTCAAATTCCACGACGATGCATAAGACAAACACCTAAATGTAGTGCGCGGTTTTTTATAGAACTGGATAAATGTAATTCCTGTAGGCCAGTCTTTGGATTTTTTCATCCACATATGCCCTCAGTATTCATCAATATCTCTATTGCCATGCTCAAGCCATCCTTGATTCTGACTGTGCCTAGATTTCCCGTAAACAATTTTTTCCTCTGGCCACATCGTATGTTTTTATATATTCACATCTTTCGCCGCCGTGTATAGTGGGCAATGCCGTTGTTACCCAGACAATGATGTTAACAGCCCGCTTGAATTATGAATCATAACATTGTCCAAATTACATGGCAATTCTTGTTATTGGCCGGTCATTAACGTGAATGTCCAATAAGTATGGGTATTCACGTTATGGAGTAGCCATTCACGTTATTGGCCGGATAAACGTCATTGCCCGTGAAGCAAATATATAATGAATTATTGAAATTTTATAAAATACGAGGTGTGTCTATTGTCTATATGAAAAATTAATTTAGGTTTTCTACTGCACCTACGTTTCAGCCAATGATTTCAACATATTAACCGTTCTTCGAAGAGAAAAACAACTACCTTCCTGGTTAATACCACGCAGAATATTGAATTACATCCCATTCGAGGAACGTGACGTCGATCGACACTTTTGTCGATACAGACATCTGTGGTGATTCCCAACCCCAAAGAAAAAGGTATAGTACACTGACCGGTTTCGACCTTCTTGATATCTGTCAAGAGTGCCGTAATGCCTTCTAGTTGGTGATTAAGCCGGCAAGTGTTCCTCGTTTAGACCTCCGTCCAATATACCATTATCAATGCGAAACACTTACCCTTTAATCGGTGGGAAGAAATAATACCATAGTTTATCAAAAATCACTGTGATAATATATTGAATACTATTTTTAACAAAGTTAGTGACCCAAGATAACTTATACACAATGCATTAGTAAGAAGACACTAGTTAACAATGAACTTTGTTTTCAACGTGAAGAAATTCTCTCTCTCTCTCTCTCTCTCTCTCTCTCTCTATATATATATATATATATAGCAATACATATCCTCTATCTAAATTCTAAAGAAAATATTGAAATAAGGAAAAATGTGCATATTTGGAAGCAATACTAGTGATAGTGATCAATAATTTTAAAGTTTCAATATACAAATAAATTTCGACATTTCAATTTCGGATGACATTAATGCAGAATATACTTTATAACGATTTGGAAACAAGAATACAGATGTCTCTGTTAGCAAAATTGCAATTATTTAAAAGAATGAAAATCTCCCTTTGTTATAGGAAAACGTAAATTTATATTTTTTTTATAAAAAAAGAATTTTTTGGTAATCAAAGGAGAGGAGAATTAATTATATAGAAAGTTGAGTGAGTTGATTTTGATATTCCCACGAGGCAACATCGTAATAAGAGTTGCCTCAAATTTATTTAAAAATATCATAGTAATTTATATGAATATTATCAGGTCATCAAATCCTGCATTGTAAAGCCAGTGCGTGTATAATTCGCAACGAATTGCATCGATAAAGTGCGGGTGATTTTCCGATTTCTAAATTATTAATTTAGAAAGTTGCACCTGAATTCTGAACACGGTTTAGAATACGAACGAGTTAACCAGTACCTAGTTGGTGAGTCCTGTCCAGTTTATTTACATTATTTCTCGAGAATTGATAGGCCTTTATTAAAAATATTTCAAAATTAGATGCATCTTATTGAATATGGAAATTTCAGTAACGTCAAGCGAAGATAATTTTGGAATAGACAATTTGAACGGAAATTTGCGTATTTTGACATTGATATACTTCAAGTATATAATCAAACCTTTTGAACTTTGATAAATTATTTAGCGAGTAGATTTATAATTATAGGTTGTTTTAATTTTAAGGTTGATAGAAAATTCTATCTTTGTTTCTGCGTTTATAATATTTTTGAAAAGTTCTAATTTCTTGTAATTTGATAATATATAAATTTGAATTCCAATCACTCTTTGGTACTCATTTCATATTCATTTCTCATTGTATTTGATAATTTTCAGGCTATAGGAATTTTGATATAATAAGTGACATTTGGTTAATTTCCTGACAGTAAAATCATATATTTCATAAGATAACTTGATTGTCTCGTAGTATATCGAACAAACAGTTACTCTAGATTTGGAAAAGCGTAATACGTAATTTGGAAAATTCTTCCAAAATTTATTAGTTGGAATTATTATTTGAAATCTTTGATCCCTCCCTGACATAAGAGTGAGTAAGTCGATTGTGAATTGATTTATCTTTCTCAATATAAAATTTAATATTCATCTGAGCCGGGCATATTAATTTGACAACTGCTGTCAAAAATTTCAATAGGTTATATTCAGTGGTAAAGGCATATTCACAAGAGTGTAGTTACAATCATAAATTGTGACATCTACAAATTAAAAATCCATATAGATAAAATCATAATATAATTATTAAAATATCGAAATATAATCATTTGTAATCCAAACGTGGGGCAAATATTATTAATAGAACAAAGAATATATATATATATATATATATATATATATATATATATATATATATATATATATAAAAATCTCTCCATATCTTGGGGATTCCGTCGTAAGTAGGGCTGAATTAAACTCTTATTTACTACCCAACGTTTCCAAAAACTTTATTTTCTTTATCAAGGCTGAAATATGGACATGTTGGTACATTTCATTAATTAACAATTTTTTTATACTTACGTGTAAAGTGAGTTAATAAATATTAAAATAGTTCATACTCGGAACAAAAAAAAATTATATTTTATGTATAGATACTTTTTAAGTACTAATTCAAAAGGATCTTTTTGATTTGAAGGAACATTATATGTCACAGTTTGAGTGACAGTTTTTTGGTTGAGACATAACCTAGTTGATGTGTTCAACTTTATGACTTACGAGACAGTCTTCATTATTAGTAGCATGACTTTTCACTTAATCATGATCCTATGAACAGAGGAAGTCCTATATATCATATATTCTCCCTTGTCAACGAGCGAAAGGTGTAAGGTATATTACTCTCACTAATTACCCCACTCAATCTCATGATAACAAGAGTGAATGTAGTGTGACAAAGTGTATTATGGAGAGACATCTAGAGTATTAAAAGACAGGGTGACCCAACATAAAAGTGACATAAAACTTAATAAACAATCATGCGCTTTGGCTGAACATAGCATAGAAACTGGGCATCATCCAAATTTTAATAACATCATGGTTATACATTCGGAATCCCACTATCACAAAAGATCCTGCCTAGAAATGTTTGAGACTGCCTTAGATGAAAAGTCACTGAATAAAAAGAGAGAAAGCAACCGTGTTAATCACACTTATGCGTATCTTCTTTCATTTAACCAACAACATAAGAACAATCAAATTGTAGATATTTCTAACTTATAAATATAAACATCTATATAACTAATGAGTTATAACGGAGTTGTTGTGTATATACTACATTCACTCTTGTTATCGTGAGATTGAGTGGGGTAATTAGTGAGAGTAATATACCTCACAACTTTCGCTCGTTGACAAGGTAGAATATATGATATATAGGACTTCCTTTGTACATAGGATCATAATTGAATGACAAGTCATGCTACTAATAATAAGACTGTCTCGTAAGTCATGAAGTTGAACACATCAACTAGGTTATGTCTCAACCAAAAAACTGTCACTCAAGCTGTGATATATAATGTTCCTTCAAATCAAAAAGATCCTTTTGAATTAGTACTTAAAAAGTATCTATACATAAAATATAATTTTTTTTTGTTCCGAGTATGAACTATTTTAATATTTATTAATTCACTTTACACGTAAGTATAAAAAAATTGTTAATTAATGAAATGTACCAACATGTCCATATTTCAGCCTTGATAAAGAAAATAAAATTTTTCGAAACGTTGGGTAGTAAATAAGAGTTTAATTCAGCCCTACTTACGACGGAATCCCTAAGATATTGAGAGATTTTTGATTTATCTACCGTCAAGAATACCATTTTGCTTTATATATATATATATATATATATATATATATATATATATATATATATATATATATATATATATATATATATATATATATATATATATATGTATATATATATATATATATATATATATATTAAACTAATATATTTTAGTTGATAATAATTTACTTATTTTTATTATGCAATTTAAATGTAGATGTTTATTATTTATAATTTTTGTTTAGTTTGGCTAGCTCAGTTTGTTATTGTTATTTTGTTTAGTAATTTATTTTAATTTGATTATTCGGGAGCATGAAATCCTTTTTCTCTTTGAGTCCTGGCATTTTATATTGTTGTAATTGTTTAAATAAAAAGAAAACACATTATTTGAAATAGATTTAATTTTCAATGCAATATTTTATATTTGATAAAAATAATATGCGACGCCAATGGTTATATTGTATCTACTTATTTATTTTAATAATTTCATCAATGCGCATGCGTGAAAAAACTAGTCATGCGCTTTAACATAAAACGAACAATTCTGATACGTAAGAAGCATCTATTCATATTAAACACAGTTTGTTAACGATGCAAACAATTGAATGGTTCAAACACATAAAAGAATTTATATATAAATCATAGTTATATATGATACAAATTGCTGTGGAAAGAAAATAGTTATATATACATAGATAGAAATATAGGAATTATATACAGATGGACATAGTTATTACATTATGAAATTTCAATCACCAGATTTATGCGATTACAAGATGGTGTAAGTGGCGTAAGTACATATTTTAATTTATTTAAAATTCGGCCTTTTATTAATTTTAACGATTTATGCAATGAATTTCACTATACAAAGTCTGTTTCTTTCTTTTTCAGATCGATCATATTTGCAAAAGTTTATCAATTTATGAAATCAAGTACTTAATTGGGTATTTTGAGTTTTTACACTGATTATTGGCCAATAATGATTTAAAAACACTGACCTGTTGCTCTTGAATTGGGATGAAAGTCTCTGGATCCCAGGAACACTCCTCTGAAGCTCCAAAAAACCAAAATTGATGAAAATTTCGTAGATTCTTGCCGAAAAACTTGATACAATTGACTGTGAGTATTACTAAGATTATATTTAATAGTACTTTATAGGTCTAAATGTCTTTAACCCGGGAATTTCTTGATATTTCAGGAACACTATCACACACACTCCTCGCTTCTTGACACCAGCTTCCCTTTTTTTTAAGCGTCCCCTCGATTCTCTATTTTTTTCAACAAACAGTCTTTTGTTCTTTTTCAGGTCACTATTTCAAAGTTTATTTGTTGATTCACAATTTGTTCTGTCATATTTCTTAACCAATAAAATATTGTCTTTTGCAATTAGATTAATTGAAACTTCTTTCACTTATTAAAAAATTTCATACATACACTCTTTTACATTATTAGTTCATTTATAGAGTTCCTATGAGTTTTTTCATCATACAAATAAATTAAAATTGGTTATACTTAGATACATTTACATGGTACAACATTCAATATTGTTATTGATAGTATATCCTTGTTACACTCATATTAATTATAAATATAAATTCTCTTATGTTATTTGTCTAAACTCTTTGCATTATATTATTTATAATAAACTTTAACAAATTACTATTTATTGATTCAACGTTCATTTTATTTACCATATATCATTTATCTATATGTCATTATTTGTTTATCTATGAAAATCTATTGAATTCTATTCTATTCAATATTTGCATTTATTTTTTATTCTTAAATTAATGATTATAATGAATTATCTATAATAATATTTGTATTCTAATGTAACTACTTATATCTAAAATTCTCTTGACTTGACTATATAATTATATCTTTTTAGGTGAACAGCTGGTTATGATATGGAAATTATTCTTCGTCTTAGGCAACTTTATTTACATCGTTACATTGGTTAGGCAATCTCTATATTTTGTATTATTATTGAGGTAATTCTTTATTTATTATATTGTTATAGGTTATTATTTAATATATCTTTATTTGATATGTTGTTTAAATTAAGAAAAGTGTTTCCTTTTTACCTGTTTTCTTAAATTATATTATTTTCATATATTTTAATACTAGCAACATATTTTTATAATACTAATTCTCTTATTATCTATGATATCTGGTTCAATTCCCATCAAATTTAAATTTAAATGATATCCATACCCTGGATATTTATTTAAATTTCAATTTTCTTATTATAAATGATTGATTTTATTTTATTCAAAAAAAAATTTAACAATTTTATGGCATAATCTTACTTTCTTTAACTTTGTTTCTCAAATATTTGTTCACATATTTCCTACTACAAAATCTATTTCTTCCAATAACTGTCTCCTAATTCTCTCGTTAAAATACACTTGATTAAGATCAATGTCAATTTATATTTTTAATATTACTTCATATAATACTTCTCTATTATCATTTCTTCCTAACATCCACTTATATATCAACTTATTTCTTTGTAATTACATTATACTTCTATATACTCCTCATATCATATTTCTATTCAATATTCATTATTCAATATAATTAATTATTCCTTGAATTCATATATATATATATATATATATATATATATATATATATATATATATATATATATATATATATATATATATCAATATCAACTTCCTCATTCCTTCCTGTATTTTCAAGTAATCTATAAGATTCTAATTGACATTAAACATTACCTCCTATATTTTTAATCAATATCATTCATTATTATCCTTTCCTATTCTTTATTACTTACATCTTATTTCCTTATTCAAAAAATGTGAACTTCTATTTGATACTTGAGTTATTCTTATTTTATCCCCTCTATCCTATATTCTTTAATAGTTTCATTCTATGTAAAACCAGTATCTCTTATAAATTGTTTCCTTTATTTGCTATATATATTGATTTGCCATACTCACAAATTTTTAAATTGTTTTAATTATAAGTTTTACCTAATAAATTTTTCTTTATATTATATTATATTTATTTTTTTAGGTTCTGAAGAAACAAACGTGATGAATTTAATTGGATCACCAGCTGCCAAATGGAAAACAAAACTCTGTCTACTATCTAATTATCTTTGTACACTACCTAATATTAAATTTTAAATCTATCCTTATGACTTTCCTTTTTCAAGTATCATTCGTAACATAACATCTTATATAAATAATTTATATACATGACTTATAATTGGATTACTCATTATTGCTAAATTTCATGTACATTATTTATTTCGACTTCATTTCTGTATCCTTTCCCTTTTTCATTGAATTGCATTTTCGTCTTCATATTTCATTCCTATTCTCTTGTTCTATCATTTAATTTGCTTTTCTTTTTCTAACCTTTTTCTTGCTTTCTTCTCTTGTTGTTTGATGCTCGATAAATTTCTGAAGCGTCTGTCTATTCTCTACTGTATCCTTTTTAACTCTGTTGTCCCATATCTCATAAATTTCTTCCCATGAATCTATTAAAGTTTGCGTCTCCAATTCTTCCATGTTATTTATGCTTTCTTCCTCATTACAGAACCATAATAGGGCATGTCCAGATAACATCCCTCTAATACAAATCTTCTTCTCCATCATATCTCTCATTCCTTTGAGTTTGCTTTTAATTATTTTAATAAACACCTTCGGATGAATGGTACTTATATTCCCGTCAAACTTTACTCCGATATCCATGTTTCCCGTATAGATTACTCCACCTCCAGTTCTCCTAACATTAAATTCAATTTCCTCCATGCCTTCCTGTAATTTTCTGTTCATTTCTTCCAGTTCTTTATGAAATGTTTGTCCAATGTGCTCGTTCCTCTCCTCACATGTTCCTGTTTGTTTTTGAAACTTTACATCTAATTCCTTAAATTTATGTTCCGCGTTTTGCTGATAATTTTGCATAATTTCTTCGATTGTTTGTTCCCTGAATTTCATATACTCCATTTCTTTCGTTATATCTTCTGTTTGTTTTATAACTTCCGCTTGAATCGTTCCCGGTAATTTTTCTTCTATTTCTTGGATATGTTCAACTACTTGATTTTCTATCTGCTCTCTAATTTTCATACCGTTTTCTTGAATTTCAATCCGTATATGTTTGTTTTGCTCCACCATATCTTCTTTCACCTTATTTATCTGCTGCCTACATTCTTCATTTTCTTCCCTTAGTTTCCTGAATTCCTGGATGCTCTCAGTTTTCACCTCTTCTATCTTCTTTTCCAATTTATTCATATTTCCATTAATTTTATCCATCTTCCCGTTTAAGCTCCCCTCTATTCTATTTATATTTCCATTCAAATTGTCCTCCATTTTGTTCATATCTCCCCTCATATTTTTCTCCATATTGTCCATTTTTCCATCCATTTTGTTCATATTAGCCATTAATTGTTGTATCATGTTCACTATCTGATCATCTCCACCTGTTCTTGTTGGCGCTTCCTGTCTCCTCTCTTCTTGTTCCACAGTTTCCTCATCTGTCAAACCTCCTTCCTGTGCATCACCTTCCGCTTGTTGTCCTTGCTCCAAATAGACCGCTTGGTAGTCTCCCATACCATGACTTCGTTCTTCCCTTTCCTCTTCTGATTCACTGTCTGCCCCTACCTGCCTTCCATCTCTCAACGTCATTCGTTTTGCCATTTTTAATTGAGTTTAAAATTTACAACTGTTTCCTATATTTTTAATAAACCGCCCCACGTTGGGCGCCATTTAAACTAATATATTTTAGTTGATAATAATTTACTTATTTTCATTATGCGATTTAAATGTAGATGTTTATTATTTATAATTTTTGTTTAGTTTGGCTAGCTCAGTTTGTTATTGTTATTTTATTCAGTAATTTATTTTAATTTGATTATTTGGGAGCATGAAATCCTTTTTCTCTTTGAGTCCTGGCATTTTATATTGTTGTAATTGTTTAAATAAAAAGAAAACACATTGTTTGAAATAGATTTAATTTTCAATGCAATATTTTATATTTGATAAAAATAATATGCGACGCCAATGGTTATATTGTATCTACTTATTTATTTTAATAATTTCATCAATGCGCATGCGTGAAAAAACTAGTCATGCGCTTTAACATAAAACGAACAATTCTGATACGTAAGAAGCATCTATTCATATTAAACACAGTTTGTTGACGATGCAAACAATTGAATGGTTCAAACACATAAAAGAATTTATATATAAATCATAGTTATATATGATACAAATTGCTGTGGAAAGAAAATAGTTATATATACATAGATAGAAATATAGGAATTATATACAGATGGACATAGTTATTACATTATGAAATTTCAATCACCAGATTTATGCGATTACAAGATGGCGTAAGTGGCGTGAGTACATATTTTAATTTATTTAAAATTCGGCCTTATATTAATTTTAACGATTTATGCAATGAATTTCACTATACAAAGTCTGTTTCTTTCTTTTTCAGATCGATCATATTTGCAAAAGTTTATCAATTTATGAAATTAAGTACTTAATTGGGTATTTTGAGTTTTTACACTGATTATTGGCCAATAATGATTTAAAAACACTGACCTGTTGCTCTTGAATTGGAATGAAAGTCTCTGGATCCCAGGAACACTCCGCTGAAGCTCCAAAAAACCAAAATTGATGAAAATTTCGTAGATTCTTGCCGAAAAACTTGATACAATTGACTGTGAGTATTACTAAGATTATATTTAATAGTACTTTATAGGTTTAAATGTCTTAAACCCGGGAATTTCTTGAAATTTCAGGAACACTATCACACACACTCCTCGCTTCTTGACACCAGCTTCCCTTTTTTTTAAGCGTCCCCTCGATTCTCTATTTTTTTCAACAAACAGTCTTTTGTTCTTTTTCAGGTCACTATTTCAAAGTTTATTTGTTGATTCACAATTTGTTCTGTCATATTTTATAACCAATAAAATATTGTCTTTTGCAATCAGATTAATTTAAACTTCTTTCACTTATTAAAAAATTTCATACATACACTCTTTTACATTATTAGTTCATTTATAGAGTTCCTATGAGTTTTTTCATCATACAAATAAATTAAAATTGGTTATACTTAGATAAATTTACATGGTACAACATTCAATATTGTTATTAATAGTATATCCTTGTTACACTCATATTAATTATAAATATAAATTCTCTTATGTTATTTGTCTAAACTCTTTGCATTATATTATTCATAATAAACTTTAACAAATTACTATTTATTGATTCAACGTTCATTTTATTTACCATATATCAATTATCTATATGTCATTATTTGTTTATCTATGAAAATCTATTGAATTCTATTCTATTCAATATTTGTATTTGTTTTTTATTCTTAAATTAATGATTATAATGAATTATCTATAATAATATTTGTATTCTAATGTAACTACTTAAATCTAAAATTCTCTTGACTTGACTATATAATTATATCTTTTTAGGTGAACAGCTGGTTATGATATGGAAATTATTCTTCGTCTTAGGCAACTTTATTTACATCATTACATTGGTTAGGCAATCTCTATATTTTGTATTATTATTGAGGTAATTCTTTATTTATTATATTGTTATAGGCTATTATTTAATATATCTTTTTTTGATATGTTGTTTAAATTGAGAAAAGTGTTTCCTTTTTACCTGTTTTCTTAAATTATATTATTTTCATATATTTTAATACTAGCAACATATTTTTATAATACTAATTCTCTTATTATCTATGATATCTGGTTCAATATACATATATATATATATATATATATATATATATATATATATATATATACATATATATATAACTATATAGCTTCAAATATCAACTTCAATAAAAAACTTACAGTAGGGTTTTCCTATACATATTTGTTTTACTGCTAGTGAAGTGTATTATAAAGTTAGTGAATTACTGAGGTATCCAGCAATCAATAACACAGTTCATCATGGTACTATTCTCCAAAATTGAAAGACCATATTTGAATGAATTTTTTGAGTAGAATACGAATCCGAGGTCAGAATTGACCCATTATCGGATCATGAGGTATTTTGAGTTTAGGTATGTACTGCAAAAGCGTTTTTTGGCTATTGTTGCTACTGAAAAAGCGTTTTTTGGCTATTGTTGCAGCGAAGGTACACAATTTTGAGAGGTTTCTCTTTAGCTTCATCAGGTATTACTACACACACTTCAATTCATAAGTCGTAGAGTTCAATTAGGATGAGTAATTCCATGTTTTGCCAGAAGCCGTCGGCTAGTCGCCTTTAATAGAGATGGGTTGCAGTGGCGTAACTACGGGGGGATGAGGGGGATAGAGCCCCCTCCAGTACCCTTAAGATGAAAAAATTCTAAAACTTAATCACAGCGAGCCTACTTGATTGGACTTAAATGAAATTCACTAAAAGCAAAAAACAAAGTTGAAATGCAGTTTTAGGGGCTTAAAGTTTGAAAAAAATTCAGATACCCAGATCCCCCGGTAGTTCATACTCCCCCTAGAACTTTATCATAGTTACGCCAGTCTGCGACGCGTTTTTCATGTCACAGCGACAAACATCGACAGCTCCGATAAAGTCGCGGTGACAAATTGTACGAATTTGATTTACCTACCAAATTCTCCTGTGATTTTTATTTTCATCTTCCCCTGTATAACACAATTCATATATTCTGCCCAAACCATATAACGAAATATACCATTCTTCTCAACATCTAATATTTCGTTACATCCACAAAATTCGATTTTAACGTCACTCTCAAATAAGAAATACAGATAAATATCGTCTTATGAATTTCCACTTGTTATTTCAAAGTACCCGACACCTTATCGTTTCATAAAAACTCTCTTCCAAACTCCATTATCTGTATCTACCAAACCTTTTTAGGCCATAAAAAATCACCCCAACTGCATACTTTTCACTCGCTGTATCTGACCGTTACATTTCAAAATCTTTTACCCCATTGGTCAAATCCTAATATTTTTCTCCTTCATCGCAATCACGTTAACCGAACTATAAATATGGACGATACCTTACTCTCACTTTTAGTAAATTCCCAGTCGGCATTCATACACTTATCAGTAATCCTTCATTCCCTCCCTTCACCAATCATACGTCGTACACAACGTTACTAATCTTTTAAGGCCACATCGACATGAGACCGGTAAATCATTTTTACAAGTAATTCATTCATTAATTCCATCACATAATGTGATAATTAATTAAAAGTGCAAATACTTCTGCTTCAGTGAAATTCTTACGGGTTCAAGCAAAAAGAGCAACTAATATCTTTGAGCAATATAACTAAGGTGAAAGTGATATAATGGTTTAATTTATAACCATACGAATAACACAGTGAACATCATATAAGGTCCTTCGAGCGAAGCAAAAAAATTACAACACCCCGTTCCATTTTTTATCTCTAAATAAAAAAGGGGATAATGAAACATGGTCCTAATTCGAAGCCGGACTGAAACAGAATCATTCGAAGTCCAGAAAATAGGAATCAACACGTCCTACCTGTATTAGAGGCCAGCAGTCCTGCCTTGGTAAAAATATCCGAGAACTGGAGCTGAAATCTAGTTGCCGGTACAAGACAAAACATTACGAAGGTATTTATGAATGAGAAAAACATATGTAACATACAGTGGGAGGCGAAAGTCTGCACTCAAATCGTTCATAATTATACATTTACATTATTTGAAAAAGATATTGATAATTCTTATGTAAAATACACATTCATATCATACAGGGTCGTTCATAATTATACATTAACATTGTTTGAAAGAGTTATTGATATCTCTTATGTAACATAGACATTCATATCATACAGGGTCTTTCATAATTATACATTTACATTATTCGAAAAAGTTATTTGATATTTCTTATGTAACATAGATATTCATATCATACAGGGTCGTTCATAATTATACCTTTACATTATTTGAAAAAGTTATTTGATATTTCTTATGTAACATAGACATTCATATCATACGGGGTCGTTCATAATTATAATTTTGCATTATTTGAAAAAGTTATTTGCTATTTCTTATGTAACATAGACATTCATACCATACAGTATCGTCCATAATTATACATTTACATTATTTGAAAAAGTTATTTGATATTCCGTATGTAATATAGACATTCATACCATACAGGGTCGTTCATAATTATACATTTACATTATTTGAAAAAGTTATTTGATATTCTTTATGTAACATAGACATTCATATCATACAGGGTCGTTTATAATTATACAATTACATTATTTGAAAAAGTTATTTGATTTTTTTTATCTAACATAGACATTCATATCATACAGGGTCGTTCATAATTATACATTCACATTATTTGAAAAAGTTATTGATATTTCTTATGTAACATAGACATTCATATCATACAGGATCGATCATAATTCTACATTAACATTATTTGAAAAAGTTATTTGATATTTCTTATGTAACATAGACATCCATATCATACAGGGTCGTTCATAATTATACATTTACATTATTTGAAAAAGTTATTTGATATTTCTTATGTAACATAGACATTCATATCATACAGGGTCGTTCATAATTATACATTTACATTATTTGAAAATGTTATTTGATATTTCTTATGTAACATAGACGTTAATACAATACAGGGTCGTTCATTATTATACATTTACATTATTTGAAAAAGTTATTTGATATTTCTCATGTAACATAGACATTCATATCATACAGAGTCGTTCATAATTATACATTTACATTATTTTAAAAAGTTATTTGATATTTCTTATGTAACATAGATATTCATATCATACAGGGTCTTCAAAATTATACATTTACATTATTTTAAAAAGTTATTTGATATTTCTTATGTAACATAGCCATCCATATCATACAGGGTCATTCATAATTATACATTTACATTATTTGGAAGAGTTATTTGATATATCTTATGTAACATAGACATTCATATCATACAGGAACGTTCATAATTATACATTTCCATTATTTGAAAAAGTTATTTGATATTTCTTATGTAACATAGACATTCATATCATACAGGATCGTTCATAATTATCCATTTACATTATTTGAAAAAGTTATTAGAAATTGCTTATGTAACATAGACATTCAATTCATACAAGGTCGTTCATAATCATACATCTACATTATTTGAAAAAGTTATTTGATATTTCTTATGTAACATAGACATCCATATCATACAGGGTCGTTCATAAATATACATTTACATTATTTGAAAAAGTTATTTTATAATTCTTATGTAACATAGACATTCATATCATACAGAGTCGTTCATAATTATACATTTAAATTATTTGAAAAAGTTATTTGATATTTCTTATGTAACATAGACATTCATATCATACAGGGTCGTTCATAATTATACATTTACATTATTTAAAAAAGTTATTTGATATTTCTTATGTAACATAGACATTAATACAATACAGGGTCCTTCATTATTATACATTTACATTATTTGAAAAAGTTATTTGATATTTCTTATGTAACATAGACATTCATACCATACAGGGTCGTTCATAATTATACATTTACATTATTTTAAAAAGTTATTTGATATTTCTTATGTAACATAGATATTCATATCATACAGGGTCTTCAGAATTATACATTTACATTATTTGAATTAGTTATTCGATATTTCTTATGTAACATAGACATTCATATCATACAGGATCGTTCATAATTATACATTTACGTTATTTGAAAAAGTTATTAGAAATTGCTTATGTAACATAGACATTCAATTCATACAAGGTCGTTCATAATCATACATTTACATTATTTGAAAACGTTATTTGATATTTCTTTTGTAACACAGACATTCATATCATACAGAATCGGTCATAATTATACATTTACATTATTTTAAAAAGTTATTTGATATTTCTTATGTAACATAGCCATCCATATCATACAGGGTCATTCATAATTATACATTTCCATTATTTGAAAAAGTTATTTGATATTTCTTATGTAACATAGACATTCATATCATACAGGGTCGTTCATAATTAGACATTTTGTAACCTATAGTTTCGCGTTATCCACTTCTACTTCAAAACTGGAAATGATAGGTTCTACGGTTGTCCCGGGTCTTCAACCTTTACGGCCTTCGGTCTCATATGGAGACGGTGGTGGATAAAACAAACTCTTCCCGGAATTCCACAAACAAAAGATGGTCTAGGGCGCCAGCTAGGTTTCTAGGCCTGGCCTAAATCTGCTTCCAATTTCCCCTAACCCAGCAAGAGAAAAACAATAACAAGACCAACCTTCAAACTTACCAAGTTTATTTCGAGAACAACTATGTTCAAACAGTATAACTCACGATTCAACATAACAATGTTAGACTAAAGTATTTGACAGATTATTACTAGGCTCGCATTATGTAAAACTTTTGAATTAATATCCGTGACATTCCCCCCCAAATCAACATGAAGAAATGAAATGGTTAAATGTTAGGCTAGAAATTAAAAATAAATATATGTAAAGTGTGACTGTGTACGCACAATGTCGGTGACTTTGGTACCAAGGTAAGCGACGCGCTTAGGAAACGAAAATTATACAAGAATAATTTCTACCCTTTACAATCGCACTGGCAAAATTGAATAATAATACATAAATACCTGTATAAATTCATAAAGTCGGTGAGTTTAAAAAAAATTAATATAACTACCAAGAGTTCATCTCAGGTGACATCATGATTCCCCGAACTGGTGAAGGTATAACCCACGATCTTGAGCATCCATCCCATACGGCAACCTCATTTTTCTCAGGCTTACTTGCCCACAACCAAAACCCTACAATACTCAAATTCCCCAATTACTATTTACATTAAAATAAAATTAAAATCCATTTTTTTTTTATTGGAGTAGACTTCAGCAATGTATTTACATGATTCTCTTACAAGTATTTGTGTAACTAACAACTTAAATTTTAGCAATAAGATTGAAAGCTCTCAAAACTACATTAAATCGTCGATTTAAATCAAATAACAGAAATTAAACCTAGAGTAAGTACTACATCATTTTGTAACCTCGTGACTAGAACTCTCTAGTCCGGCTAGTATTTTTTTTTGAACAAATGTATTCACAGAAATGTACATACCTTCTTTCCGAAAGGTCAACATCAAGGAATCGTAAAAGGAAATTAATATCCTCCAATGGGATAAAACGTGTAGACGCGAGTCTTATATTCAACCCCTCCAATGTAGGATGCTGCTGGGAGTAAAAAAAAAGGTGATCAAATCCTACCAAATACCATCGGCCTCTAAATATCGGCTCACTAGCATCTGCTACCACAACCCAGAGCTTCTCGCTGTCGCTCTCTGACACTGACAATTGATTTTTTACTTCACACTAAATAGTAAACAAAACATTTTGAACCACTAACAATTACTAGCTTTATCAACAAACTAAGATGAATTACAAGAGTATAAGAGAACGAAATATGTCTTTAACTAATTATATTGTATAAGGACCACAGAAGGATTGGATAAATTTACAAACACCGAATGAACTGATAAATTTCATAAGTCAAAACATAAAGATGTTAAGTGTATGTATTGTATTAAAGGTGAGTGTTTCATTATAAACATATAACATATAACTAGGCACGATAATTACCATTCTATAAAGTCCTCCTGTACAGTCAATAAGTATAACTGTTGAGTTTTAACAAAATAAGAAGTGATATCTTGTCACTTTCTGATTCAAAACCTCACTTTTCAGACGGATCGTAACATATCCCCCTTTCCTCAAGAAAATTCACCAGGTGAATTTTCACCAGCGCTAGCTGCTCGTAAATCCTTAATACTACATGTTCCTTGATCAATACCATCATCGTCCTCCAATTGGTACATCCAAGTTCCAATTTTCTTCTTGACATAAAAAGGTCCCACCCATCTAGGAGCAAGTTTTTTCGCATAAAAAGCTGAAGCGTTCGAAAGAGTGAAATTTCTCCTCCACACCGCTTGATGAGGTAAGAACTCTTCATGTCTTCTACATAGATTATACGTATGCTGATTCTTCAGGGAAGCCTTATCCAATCGTTTCCTAACATCAGTAAAAATATCTTTCAAAATATTGGACCTATTTTCGGCAGTCTGTTCGGTCAGTATCTCACCATTGGTTTCGCACACTTTTTCCCTACGTCGGAAATCACGCCCATTCAAAACCATTTTTTGGCCAAAGTTCACCAAATACGGATCCCTACCTATAGATTCATGATAAGCTGTACGCGTAGCACACGCAAGTTTTGCTAAATGAAGATCCCACAGTCGATGGTTATCAGAGATATAAGTGGATATCATGGTCTTTAACTTACGATTGTACCTTTCAGAGGGATTAGCTTGCGGATGATACAAAGCATTATACCTGATCTCAACTCCATAGAATGAAGTGGAATCTTTAAACAGACGAGATGTATACTGCACACCGTTATCACACAAAATCATACGTGGCACTCTGAATAACAAAAATACTTCCTTCTTACAACGTGAACAGCCTTAGATGACATAAGAGGGAAGACGAGAGAAAACTTGCTAAAGACATCCATCACCACCAAAATAAACCTATGCCCCTGATTAGACCTCGGAAGTGGACCCATAAGATCCGTGGCAATAATTTCCCATGGTTGAGTCGCTCGTGGTTGCGGAGACATCAACCCTTTCGGTGGAGTATTATCCATTCGGTGTGCTGCGCAAAGGAGACAATTCCTAACATAACGAGATACGTCACTTTTGAGTTTAGGCCAAAAATATTTTTCACAAATTCTCTTATTATAAGTCTTCAAAACACCCATATGACCTGCAAGAGGGTCATCACGAAATAGTAGTAAAATCTCTTTACGACTACTTTTTGGAACAACTTCCTTCCAATTGTCACATTCCAGAGTTAAAAATGACAAAAGAGGACGAACATACTTAAAGAGCTTATTATCAATAATCCTCCATTGAGGAAATTTCAACGGTTTGTCTATGATTCCTTTAGAAATCCTATCATACCAACGATCTCCGGTGGAAACTAACAATGGCTCAACCAAATCCAGAACAGGAACAGATCGACTGAGACAGTCCGGTACTACGTGATCTTTACCCCGACGATGTATAATCTTGAAATCAAATTGTTGAAGTCTCACCGCCCAACGCGCCAGCCTTCCTGTAGGATCCTTCAAGTTCTGTAACCATACTAACGAAGCATGATCTATCACTACGGTGGAAGGTACTCCTTCCAAATAAGGACGAAGTTTCTCAATAGCCCATAATACTGCTAAACACTCACGCTCAGTTGTCGAATAATTTCGCTCTTGGCGTGTAAGCGACCTACTCAGATAGCTTATCACACGATCACCATCAGGAGTATTCTGAAGCAAAACAGCACCGACTCCAAAACCAGAACTATCACATTGGACTACGAAGGGAAGAATAAAGTTCGGACAATTAAGAACGGGAGCAGACGCCAAACAATCCTTAATCCTCTGAAAAGACTGCTCACACTCAGCAGTCCATACAAACTTCCGGTTCTTCTTCAGCAATACTGTGATAGGAGATATAAGAGTCGCAAAATCCGAAGTAAACCGACGTTACAATGAAAAGGTTCCGATAATGCTCCTAATCTCTTTTACAGACTTCGGAGTAGGAAGAGTCAGCATGGCCCTGACCTTATCAGGGTCAACATGTAATCCATCACGATTGACAACATATCCCAAATATTTCAATTCGGAACGACAAAAGAAACTTTCATTCCAAATGACAGTCAAATTGGCTCCTCGCAAGCGTGTGAATACATCATCGAGAACTCTCAAGTGTTCCTCAAACGATTCAGTCACAATTGAGATACGAAAATACACTCGGTTCAAGTTCAGGTCCCAAAACGCGATCAATAAGTATCTGCCACATTGCTGGTGCATTGTGAAGCCCGAAAGGCATACGACAAAACTGAAAAAGACCTCGTCCAGGAATTGTGAAGGCGGTAAACGGACGAGATGTCTCAGAGACAGTGACTTGCCAATAAGCCGACTTAATGTCTATCGTCGAAAAATAATGTGCGTTCCTAAGTTTATCCAATATTGAGGAGATATATGGCAAGGCATAACTATCCCTCTCCTTGACTGCATTGAGTTTACGAAAATCAACGCAAAACCTATACGTTCCATCCTTCTTTTTCACCATAAGAATCGGCGAAGACCACGGACTATTGGACTTCTCAACGACAGCTTGAAACAACATTTCATCTAGCTCCTTGTCTATGTGATTCTGGATAACAGGTGAAACCGGATAATACCTCTGTTTTATCGGAGTCGCATTGCAAACGATAACATGTTCAGCGACAGTAATACAACCTAAACTAGCCCCCATAAGTTCACGATTTCTTTCAACCAAGGTATCCAATCGAGACTTTTGAAGGTCCGACAACACAGCTTGTCCTCGAAGGTGATCTACCATCCCCAATGATACAGGTAATTCAGAAAAATGCCGCAAATCTGGGACAATTTCCATCGCACGGCAGAAATCTAATCCCAGAATAAGAGTATGAGGAACTCCCAAAACAACTAAAACCGGTAAAACTTTCAAACGATCCTTCAACAAGAATGGTACCAAACATTCGCCACTAACCTTACATAATTGACCATTGGCAACTCGACAACTACATTTTTTTGATGAATCCATTTCTAAACCTAAACTTTGAAGTAATTTCCAACCGTTGCTTCCAACAATAGTCCTTGAAGCACCAGAGTCCAAAAGGCCTAATACCTCAGTCCCTAAAATTCCAACTTTTAAATACGGTCGCTCATCATTCACTGCATGCTCGAGGATAAAGTCGAGAATAGGTTTAACATTAGTCGTAATAGGTACAGCATCACATATCCGACCAATTATGTGTGCTGAGAGCCGTTTCGCTGTTTGCAATTAGGGCAGTTTCTGACCGTAACTCCCTCTTTCTTACATTTGAAACAGTGCAATTTTCTAGGCACCGCACAACTAACAGCTTCATGTCCAGGTTGATTATAACGAAAACAGACCATTCGTTTCGCAATCGTTCCCTGGTTTCCAAACCTTTGTGTGGCCTTAGGTTTAGCCGAAGAGGTAGTTGCTACATCCACACTATTACAACTCTCAACATCAACAAAAGCCAAGTCCTTTTCCACAATATTTGTCCTCTTAGAACTAGGTTCGACATAATTACGAATACAATCACGCCTACTTTCCATGCTACGACAAATAATTCTAAGTTCCTCTATTGTAGTTGGTAGAGGATCCTTCAATCTGTCCTGATAAAAAGGATGTTAATTATTTACTATAATGGCTAACTTAGTCTCCTCTGCTACATTGCAACGTAAACGATTGAAATATGTGTTCAGTATGGCCAGATAAACACCAATTGACTCCGATGGGTGCTGAGTTCTCCTACGAAGTTCTTCAAAAACTGCCTCACTATGAAGAGCCGATAAATATTCCTTACGAAACTCTTCCACCATTTCTGACCAAGTACTCACTCGCATGCGAGCATCCTTATGAAATTGATACGCCTTCTCCGAAAAAAGATCAATCCCTGACTCCAGTAAAACGTTTTCGGGCAAATGTCAAGCCAACCTAAGTTCCTCTATCATTTCAAAGAAAGCAGAAACAGACATACCTTTTGAAGATCCTGAAAACTTTTCAATACCCCACTTATGAGGTGGTATCATCTTATTCGTTGACACTGGAACGACACCACCGGTATCCCTATTAACTCCAAATGCACTAGGCGAAGAAGCATGAGCTTGAACTAAGCCGGTCTGAAAAGACTGATTCAACCCTGAATAAATATTCATCTCTGCTGGTACATGAACAGCTGATGCTGAATAAAGTTTCCCATGTAAAGTATCAGACAAGGCCAAAATTGTCACTAACAAATTTGATTTAGCAGCAAAATCCTCATCTCGAGAATCTCCTGTAGATGGTATCATACGATCAACCCTACCCAACACATGATTAATCTGAGTCTGAAGCCTAAAAGCATCTGCACTTGCCGGTGTACCTGAGAAATCTCTAATAGCAATAGTCAATTCCTTAAGTTTGTTTGTCACAGCTACTTGGTCCACAGTAAACGAAAAAGGATAAGTAAAGCTTTCATTACTAGTCTCACGTCTAGGTGTAGCAGCTAGACTAGACCGCATACTTTCAACCGTACCAGTTGCAACACCTCGTGATGTAAGTTCATATTCAAGGTCTTCTTTCTCTAAATAATTCACTATAATTTCACCTGGCATCTTCGAAAAATAAATATATACAAAAAGTTTAGATCAAAATACAAGTTAAAGTATAAATATAATAAGACACAGGAAATGTTTATTTTATCAAAGTGTGAAATAAAACTCAAATTTAAAAGTCACTAATTACTTTGTTCACCATTGAGAGACACTCGAAACTAAAACATTTCAAAATATTTCAAAAAAAAAATATTCCTTCTTTTTATCTCAAAATATTTCCATGTCCAAAGTTGATGTTCCAATAATCTTCAATTCATCTCAAACTTTTTTTTTCCTTCTTAAAAATCAACTTACCAACTTTTATACCACAGGGCCCTTTCTTTTCAACTTTTTTTTGATATAATAATGACACTTAAAATATTCCAATGTTTACCAAAAAAGATACACAAAATTCTAGCACAAGACACCTACCCACAGGCTAGCAAAATAAAGTAAACAGCAGTCACTAAAGGTCCACGCTAATAGGCTACCTTACAATTAGATAAAATATATCTCCATCACAACAAAGATTTCTTAACATCCACGTGCAAACGCAATATAGAATAATCTGCCGTCCCTAAGATCTACGCCAATGGATACTGTAGAGAAAGGGAATAAAAACTTCGATTTATTCTGCGCTGGTTCGATGGTATGAGAAAACATTTAACATCATATTTTTCCGTTCCTACATATCCTTGAGCGATGCGATAGCTAAATGCATTCTGTTCTCGAAGGACCACTCTAAATTGACCGTTAGAAACGGTTTAAAAGTCAAACGGGAGTAATAGGAAACTAATGAAAACGAGACATAATATAAATATACCTTATATTACAATTTATTAGTCAATTGACTAGGATTCAGGAAAAGGTATACAAAAACCAGAAGTGACCGGATGTTTATATCACTTCACTTAGTAAACCATTTACTGAAATATTTTCCCTCCAAATCTATCAATAATTAAATATAAAGTTATTACAAACACACAAATCTAGAAACACTGATGGAAGAGAGCCGGCAACGATGTAAAATGTGACCAATTTAATTATATAAAAATATTGTTGAATGTTCAATTGCCATCAATCTTATGCGAGTTAATACAACTGAAGAAAATCTTATCTTACTTGCTTGGATCCTTAATGCACTAAAACACTACTTTAACTAATTATGGTGGCGAACTACATGTTTACTGTTAGACGGTTCAAGGGAGAAGAGAATATAAAATGTGAAATGAACGTCAGCCGGCTAGGGCTAGCAAAAAATTAGCGTTTTTTCCTATTCGTTTCGGGATCGTTTGTAACAGCCGATATTGAAAATATATGAAACGTTAGATTTGTAGAAAGAGAATCACTAAGTTTAAAAGGGATTTTAAACTTACTGGGAGAGGCAAGGTTTAAACTATAGTTTAAACAATTGAGATAATCAATGGACCACTTACGCCAAAAACTTTGCTGGACGCGGGTACATTGTGCCCAAAATGATAAGCGGTTTAAGGGAGTTTCACAGACATCCCTTTCTGGAAAGGCAGTCAAAGGTGCTCCAATTAGGAAATGACCAGGGGTCAAGGATAAGAGGTCGTTTGGGTTAGAAGAAAGAGGAGACAGAGGTCTGCTATTTAGAATGGATTCAATTTGAATTAGGATTGTGGATATCTGTTCGTATGTGAAAACAGACATTCCTAGCAAACGGACTAGGTGGGATTTGGCGCTTTTAACGGCCGCCTCCCGTAAACCTCCCCGGTGTGGGCTACGGGCTGGGATAAACTTCCATGAGATCTCATTATGACTCAGGAAGGTTTGAATGTGGTTAAAACTCTCGTGAGAGCGGAAAAAAGAAGCCAGTTCTTTCAACTGATTGTTAGCTCCAATGAAATTTGTTCCATTCTCGCTATAGATAGTATTTGGATTTCCTCTTCGCCCAATAAATCTTTTAAGGGCGGCTACAAAAGATTGAGTTGAGAGATCACTGACGACCTCAATGTGCACAGCCTCAGTGACCATGCAAATAAAAATGGCTGGGTAAGATTTCAATAAAGAAGATTTCTTCAGATGTGAAGAACGTGTTTGAATAGGGCCGGCAAAATCAACTCCACACTTAGAAAACGGTCGGGAAATCTGAACTCTATCTGGAGGTAATGGAGCCATAATCTGGGTGCCCATTTGAGTATTAAATCTATGACACAGTACACATTTTCTCAAAAGCTTTTTCACTTGACGAACTCCTCCCAGTGGCCAATATCGCCTGCGAAGGTTTCCGAGAACATTTTGAGGACCACTATGCCCTAGACGTTTGTGCTCTTGCGAGATCAACAAACTTACAACAAAATGGTTGGATGGTAACAATAGCGGGTGCTTCTGGTCATAATTTAGATCGGCGTACTGCAAACGTCCTCCGACCCTTAATAGTCCAGATTCATCGAGGAAAATGTTAAGTGGTAATAAAAGTTTATTTTGAATAGGTTTTTTATTTCTTAACAAACAAATTTCTTCAGAAAAGCACTCTTTCTGAATTTGTCTAATTATAAAGTCATGGGCTGATTTCAGTTCTTCGACCGACAAAAAAGTTCCACTTTCTGTTGAAAGTCGCCGAACCTTCGCGGCAAATCGAAGTAGATAGGCAATTACGCGGTGTAGTCTTCTAAATGTCGAATATTTATTCAAGATTGAATTCCAAAAGCTTTCCTGTGATAATAAACCAACTAAATTTACCTTTCTCGTTTCCGGTAAACTTTCGACCATACGAAAAGTGTCTAATGAATCAAATTTATCGGTTTCTATAAGAAAATGAGGGCCATTAAACCAAAGCATTCTGCTCTTTTCTGAGAAACAACCTCTAGATAAGCTGTCGGCAGGGTTAAGATGAGTATTAATGTGTCTCCAAATGAAATTTGAACTATTTTCTTGAATGATGAGAACTCGTCGGGATACAAAAGGTGAAAATTTACTTGCTGTATGCTTTATCCAGCTAAGAGAAACAAGAGAATCACTCCAAAGATTAAGACTATCAAATTGAACTAAACTAGAAAAAATTTCAACTATTCGATTAGCTAGTTTGGAGACCAACTCCATAGCACAGAGTTCTAGCTTAGGAACTGTCAACACCTTTTTCAGTGGATTTACTCTCGACTTGGCAGCGACTGAACGAGATGACCTAGAATGGTCGGAGTAACTAACTACAAAATAAATGCAACCACCGTATGCTACTTGGCTTGCATCAGAAAACCCGTGGAGGGATAAGGAAACGATTCTTTTGTCTACAGCTAATCGTCGTGGAATAGATACATTAGTAATTTCCAATAAGAGGGATAGGAATTTTTCCCACTTTTGTAAGATATCTGCATCAGAAATGGGAGAGTCCCAGCCCAGATTGAATTGCCAGAGTTTTTGCATAATCAATTTGCCTGAAACCACTGAAGGATTAATAACTCCTAATGGATCATACACGCTACTTAGAATTGATAATACGATACGTTTGGTTATGATGGGCATATTTGGGACTACTAAAGTTTTTATATTCAACGTATCAGAAACGGAATTCCACTTTAAACCCAAAATTTTACCGGATTCAGTTAAGTTGAGATCTAGTTCAGACTTGGAAACTAGCGATAGCTTGTTCAAAAATGCGACAGAGTTTGATTTCCATTTATGTAGCTCGAAACCCTGTCGGTTTAGGACTTTGTTTATTTCTATGTACAATTTATCTAGGTTACGGTAGTCATTAGTACCGCTCAAAATATCGTCCATATATGTTTGATTCAAAAGCGCATTTTGAGCTTCTGAACACTCCGGATTTCTCAAAGCTATTTCCTTAAGAACGCGGGTGGCCAAAAATGGAGCACAATTTTGTCCGAAACTAAGACTAGATAACTTAATACATTTGAATGAGTCGGATGGGTCATCGCGCCACAAAATATTCTGTAAGTGGCGTTGCTCCGGGTTGATGTCAATCATTCTATACATCATTTTCATATCTGCACAGAGGACAAAACGAAAATATCGAAATCGGCATAATATATCAAATAAGTTAGGTTGAACTTGGTAGCCTTTAAGAGTTAAGTCGTTAAGAGCTATTCCCGAGTCAGTTTTTGCAGAAAAATCCATTACAACTCCCAATTTGGTGGTGACGCATTCCTCTCGTAGTACTGCCTGATGAGCGATAAAATATTTAAATTCAGTACCGGAACGGTTCATTAAATTCAAAGGTATTACTTTGGCATGGTTCATTGTCAAATATTCGACTACAACATTTTTATAAGATTCAAACAACTTGAAATTTTGTGGAAATGTTTTCTCTAGTGCGAAAAATCTCTGCCTTGCCATACAAAAAGGTTGTCCCAGTTTTTTATTTTTGTCAGTGGAAAGCGGCACATCAACCTGGAATCTGCTGGAAGGTAAAACTTGCGTAGTAGACAGGAAGAGGTTTTCTGAAATTTGATCTTCTATTTTAGACGACTCCGATTCTTTGGGCACGTCTTCAATTTCCCAGAATTTTTCGACAAGCTGAGAAAGGTTCTCAGTACTGTTTAAGGTTTCATCTTGTATGGATAAAAAGGACAACATAAAATTGTTTTGGGACGACTGTTTGTCAGCCACTGATGGAGAGACTGGTCCAGCAATTACATAACCTAAGTGTGTGTTTACTAACGAGGGCATATCGATACCCAAGCTGAAATTTTCATTACGTAATAAGCTAAAGTATATGTCAGCTCCAATCAAAATGTCTATTTGGCCTGGCTGAAAAAAGGTAGGATCAGCTAACTCGATCCTAACATTTTCTGGAAATTTAAGTTTTTCCGTTGAAACAGAGAACTGGGGCAGTTTATCAGTAATCTTTTCAATGACCGCACAAGATACAGTGAAGATCTTTCCGGGATAGACTTGGGAACCGAATGAAATCTGGATAGAGTCAAAACTTTGCGTACAAGATTTGCCACCAAGGCCAACAATATTGACAGTCCTTGACTGTCTATTTATGCCCAAACAACTTGTTAGATGTGAAGAAACTACACTCATTTGACTGGCCGAGTCTAATAACGCACGAGCGACAATTACCCGACCGTCTGCACAAAAAACGTCTACAAGGGCTGTAGGTGAAAGAACAATTTTTTGTGAGAAAGACATTGTGGAAAAGGAAGTTACATTATCCTCTGGTGCAACTAAGTTATCAGGGCTCTTATTGGTTTCTGGTGGTTGAACAGTGACGAAGCTAGAATTATTGTTTGACCTATTTACAGAGTTTCTGGATTCAAAATTTACATTATTTGGTTGACGACTATTTGTTCTGGTTTCAGCATTACTAGGGTTATTACGTTGTTCATGTGAATGGCTGTTTGGACTAGATTCGAAGTGCAAAAAGGAATGGTGTTGCTTGTTGCAACTCAAACAGCGTTTCAAAGATTTGCAGTACGCAAACAAGTGTTGAGAGCTAAGACAATTTAGACATAAACCTTTAGATTTGGCTAACTGGTACCTTTCCTGGGGTTTCAGGGAGAGGAACTTTCTACAATTATACAGCGTGTGATTTGGCTCAGAGCAACATGGACATGAAGTTTTAGCTTGATAGTTATTACTATTGGAACTACGAAAATTGTTTGCATGAGAAGTTTGGTTACTATTGGAATTATCGATACGACTGAAAAGATTCACTTTTGCTCTAGGTTGATCAAGAGGTTTAACGGACCTATTATTCTCGAACAAGTTCAAGCCCTCTAACATAGTGTATCGTTTTTTGAGAAACTGGAAGAAATTGTCAAAAGAAGGAATTTTTTCAGCATCCCTACTACCTTCAAACTCTTTCCTTGATTGGAAGTCTAATTTCTGTTCAAGCAAGAAAACTATAAGCGACTCGAAATTCACATCTGAAGTTAATCCTACATTTCTAATTGAGTCTAGCGTTTTTTTCGCTGTATTATAAAATTCTCGAAGCTCCGTTGGATTACTTTTCGTTACGGGTTTCTGTTCCACCAATATTTTATACAAAGTATGTAATAAAGTGACCTGATTGTCATACGTACCCATCAAAATGGTTAAAGAAACTTCTAAATTTTCGTTTGTCACGCTTGAAGAATCTATTAATTGCAAAGGTTGATTGCGCAACAATGATTTTAGATAATAAAATGTTTCTCCTTCTGACTTGAGCTTTGAGTTATTCAATACTAGAGCGGAGAACAAACCAAAAAAAGAATGCCACTCTGAGGCACCCCCCGAAAAGGGTTTAATATTAATTTTAGGTAAAGATACGTTGGAAGCGCTGGTTTCCAGTACGGCTTCCGAATTATATTTGAATTTATCAAGACGTGATTCAAGCTTGGCGATATTGAATTCAAACCGATCTGAATTGGCATCCTCCTCAGATGTACCTTCCGAAGAGGCTTCCTCGTCAGTTAATGAAATAATTTCGCCTTGTATTTGGCGATAGTTTTCGTAATAACCTATAAGACTATTCAACTTGACCGATAATAGAGGAGCCTCCTCGCTACCGTCCAAATTATTTATAAAATTTTCTAATCGACTAAGCTGTGCTTTACAGCCTCTGAGTTTATTTTTGAGATGCTTTAATTCAGACATTTTGAACAAAGTATGTATTCAATCACTGTAACGGCAAACTACAAAAAAATGATAAACGGTTTTATTTAACTCGAATAATGTGACTAAACCATTGAAATACATCAAATTAGCGTTTGTAGCAAATCATTTGCGACACGCATATACTTACACAGTTTGGCGTAAATTGGCGGAAGAAAAACAAATAGCTATCAAATGGATTACTCAAAAGTAATTCACAAATTGTTCAAACAATGTTTGCATGAATAGTACTAATAATAATAAAAAACATAGGAATGGCGTAAATAGCGATGATAATCAAATATGACGTTAATTCGTTATGTCAAATTAGTCAAATAAATTGTTGATAAACAACTAACAAAGTAAAATGGCGTATAAATTTTCAATATTGAATTGATCAAATAGATTTTTACTAAATATAGCTAAATATAGCACACAAACTCTCTAAGCAAAATTAACAAGAGAAACCAAATATTGAATCAAATATTTTGTATCAAATCGATTGACGATAAATCGCTCACATATTATTTTAACAACATTTGTGTAAATAGCTAAAAAAAATCAGACATGTCTAGCAAATAAGTTTTTGATATCAATATCAAATAAATTGTTGATAAATAACACGCAAAGTAGGCGTAAATAGCAAAAAATCAAGGATAGCCAATAAATGGTATAAAATCAATGAAAGAAATTGTCAAAAAATAATTCACAAATTATCAAAACGACATTAGCGTATAATATCGAGAGAAATCAAATATAGCAAATATATGTTTTGTATAAATGGCGATGGAAAATTAAGTATTCAACAATATTGGCGTAGATAAAGAATCTAAATATAGTAAATATTTCTTTTTCACATCAATAAAAATCTAATCTTATAATAGATACAAATGACCCGACCCAGTAGACAAATATAATGATAATATAATATTACAAAGAGTTTTTTATAAATAGATGTTTACAGTTCCATAAACCACACATTCCATTGAATGTAGATAAAAACAAATGTTTTCCTTCGAACACTTGCTGAAATATCCTCTGAAGAGTGCAGTTTTTTCTTTCTGTCGGCTAGAAAAACAATTGCCGGCCGGCGATAGCTACCTCAATTGTTCTGGTCGAACGACTGTCTTGAATTAGAGGTTGCCGGTTCTTCCAAATATTCCGAAATATAGGACTCGCTGAATACAGAGTTCGTAAAACAACGATTGCGAAAATGGAATTAAATACACGATATACCGGTATTCAACTGGTGATTATGAAGATAAGCTGGAGAATGTCTCACTAGCGTTGTAAATTTATAACTTAATTTCCGCGACGTAGACCTTCTGGTTTTGTAACCTTGGATTTCAATATTTAAAATAGATATAGGAAAAGGCTCTTAGCTTTCGGAACTCTATCCTGCTCGAAGGACTAAAAAGAATATGTAGAGGAAGGGAATAAAAACTTCGATTTATTCTGCGCTGGTTCGATGGTATGAGAAAACATTTAACATCATATTTTTCCGTTCCTACATATCCTTGAGCGATGCGATAGCTAAATGCATTCTGTTCTCGAAGGACCACTCTAAATTGACCGTAAGAGACGGTTTAAAAGTCAAACGGGAGTAATAGGAAACTAATGAAAACGAGACATAATATAAATATACCTTATATTACGATTTATTAGTCAATTGACTAGGATTCAGGAAAAGGTATACAAAAACCAGAAGTGACCGGATGTTTATATCACTTCACTTAGTAAACAATTTACTGAAATATTTTCCCTCCAAATCTATCAATAATTAAATATAAAGTTATTACAAACACACAAATCTAGAAACACCGATGGAAGAGAGCCGGCAACGATGTAAAATGTAACTAATTTAATTATATAAAAATATTGTTGAATGTTCAATTGCCATCAATTTTATGCGAGTTAATACAACTGAAGAAAATCTAATCTTACTTGCTTGGTTCCTTAATGCACTAAAACACTACTTTAACTAATTATGGAGGCGAACTACATGTTTACTGTTAGACGGTTTAAGGAAGAAGAGAATATAAAATGTGAAATGAACGTCAGCCGGCTAGGGCTAGCAAAAAATTAGCGTTTTTTCCTATTCGTTTCGGGATCGTTTGTAACAGCCGATATTGAAAATATATGAATCGTTAGATTTGTAGAAAGAGAATCACTAAGTTTAAAAGGGATTTTAAACAGATACCACAAAAGCCCAGTAGTTGACAACCTTGTTACCTAAGTAGTAACACCACTAACAAAATTATCTCAATTACGATAAAACATATACAAGGCCAATATTATATCAGAAAAATACCAAATTTTAAATTCCTAACAATTACCTTCATTTCAGAGCAATGATAAAAAAAATAAAAAAAAAAAACTGTCAAAATTACAACACAGGGCCCCACGTTGGGCGCCAGTTATGTAACGTATAGTGTCGCCTTATCCACTTCTACCTCAAAACTGGAAATGATAGGTTCTTTGGTTGTCCCGGGTCTTCAACTTTTACGGCCTTCGGCTAAACTCATATGGAGACGGTGGTGGATAAAACAAACTCTTCCCAGAATTCCACAAACAAAAGATGGTCTAGGGCGCCAGCTAGGTTTCTACGCCTGGCCTAAATCTGCTTCCAATTTCCCCTAACCCAGCAAGAGAAAAACAATAACAAGACCAACCTTCAAACTTACCAAGTTTATTTCGAGAACAACTATGTTCAAACAGTATAACTCACGATTCAACATAACAATGTTAGACTAAAGTATTTGACAGATTATTACTAGGCTCGCATTATGTAAAACTTTTAAATTAATATCCGTTACATTCCCCCCCCCCCCCAAATTAACATGAAGAAATGAAATGGTTAAATGTTAGGCTAGAAATTAAAAATAAATATATGTAAAGTGTGACTATGTACGCACAATGTCGGTGACTTTGGTACCAAGGTAAGCGACGCGCTTAGGAAACGAAAATTATATAAGAATAATTTCTACCCTTTACAATCGCACTGGCAAAATTAAATAATAATACATAAATACCTGTATAAATTCATAAAGTCGGTAAGTTTGAAAAAAAATTAATATAACTACTAAGAGTTCATCTCAGATGACATCATGAGTCCCCTAACTGGTGAAGGTATAACCCACGATCTTGAGCATCCATCCCATACGGCAACCTCATTTTTCTCAGGCTTACTTGCCCACAACCAAAACCCTACAATACATGAATTCCCCAATTACTATTTACATTAAAATAAAATTAAAATCCATTTTTTTTTTATTGGAGTAGACTTCAGCAATGTATTTACATGATTCTCTTACAAATATTTGTGTAACTAACAACTTAAATTTTAGCAATAAGATTGAAAGCTCTCAAAACTACATTAAATCGTCGATTTAAATCAAATAACAGAAATTAAACCTAGAGTAAGTACTACATCATTTTGTTTTCTGTTTTCTTTCCGAAAGGTTAACATCAAGGAATCGTAAAAGGAAATTAATATCCTCCAATGGGATAAAACGTGTAGACGCGAGTCTTATATTTAACCCCTCCAATGTAGGATGCTGCTGGGAGTAAAAAAAAGGTGATCAAATCCTACCAAATACCATCGGCCTCTAAATATCGTCTCACTAGCATCTGCTACCACAACCCAGAGCTTCACAGCACAGAAAATTTAATCCCCTACTCGGGATGTCCAAGATATCCTCTGTATCGCCAATTTTTCTGTCTGCACCTGTACCCACGTCTAACTTGTCGTGTTCAACCCAAGGAAAAATCCCATATGGAAATCAAGTTACCAAGGAGTTCTCCCCAGCACTACCAACTTGGCAGTCTATTTTTGGTACGACCCCCGGTATCACTTTGGTAAATTCGAACTAATCAATCGAATGAACCGTAAAATCGTCAAATCCGTGTAGTCCATAAAAGTCAAATCCAAAATAAATATAAATTATATCCCCTAAATTCCCTTATAATTCCATATTGTGAAGACAGCGATATGTGTACCGATCAACGATGACGTCATAAGCAAGAAACATCTAAAATTTCTCAATAATAGCTATCTCGCCAGAAACAACTTAACTTCTCGCTGTCGCTCACTGACACTGACAATTGATTCTTTACTTCACACCAAATAGTGAACAAAACATTTTGAACCACTAACAATTACTAACTTTATCAACAAACTAAGATGAATTACAACAGTATAAGAGAACGAAATATGTCTTTAACTAATTATATTGTATGAGGACCACAGAAGGATTGGATAAATTTACAAACACCGAATAAACTGATAAATTTCATAAGTCAAAACATGGAGATGTTTAGTGTATGTATTGTATTAAAGGTGAGTGTTTCATTATAAACATATAACATATAACTAGGCACGATAATTACTATTCTATAAAGTCCTCCTGTACTGTCAATAAGTATAACTGTTGAGTTTTAACAAAATAAGAAGTGATATCTTGTCACTTTCTGATTCAAAACCTCACTTATCAGACGGATCGTTACAATTTACATTCTTTGAAAAAGTTATTTGATATTTCTTATGTTACATAGACATTCATATCATACAGGGTCGTTCATAATTATACATTTACATTATTTGAAAAAGTTATTTGATATTTCTTATGTAACATAGACATTCCTATCATACAGGGTCGTTCATAATTATACATTTACATTATTTGATATTTCTTATGTACCATAGACATTCATAACATTTCATGTTAATCATTTATGTCAATAAATTAATACATCATTCTCAAAATGGATTCGTTGAAGACACAACGTGCTAGTTGCAAAGCAGCAATTACTCGCATTTATAACTGGTTCCATAACAATTTGAACGAGTCAGACAAGTTTGCTTTCAAATCCCGAATAGACAACTTAGAGAAATATTACTCTAAATTCTCTGAGATTCAAGACCAAATAGAAACCTTAGCCGTAGATCCTGAATTAGAATGTGACGATAGAGCTAGATTGATGAAAGATATTATTCACTACACTGCAAACTACAGAATGCTTTTGAACTATTAAACTCTAAATTTATTCAAATTAATCAATCAACTGTACATTCTCAGAGTGAAACTCACATTAGATTACCTTCCATAGAAATACCGATTTTTTCGGGAGATAGCACTAAATACAGTGCATCCATAGATCTTTCTAATGCACTAATAGTAAAGAACACCCGGCTTACTTCCAAAACTGAAAAACTCTACTATTTGAAATCATACTTGAAAGGTGACCCGCTCAATTCAATTTCACAATTACCGGTAAATGAAACCAACTCTGATGTAGCGTTAGATTTACTGAATTCTAAATACAATAATACACGGCAGATTGTTACTGCCCATTTTAACCGTTTAACAGCCTGTAAAAACATATAAAAATGTACTGCTCAACAACTAAGAACATTCACATCCGAAGCTAGATTATTGTAAAGTCATTATTAAATCTAAACATCAATAAGGAAGAGTCATTTGATGCTTTAATCGTTCATATATTAAAAACAAAATTAGATTATAATACAAAAAGATCTTTCGAAGAAAAAGAGACTGATCAAAATTTAATTGCTAGTGATACTTGTGACGTGCTTTCTTTCCTCAGAAGAATTACGGACGTCACTATGACTCCCGTGGCTTTACTATCTACCAGATTTTCTCGGGCGCCAGATTTTTGGGATGGTTTACTCCACCGAACTCTCGGAAATGGTAGCGTCAAGAGTTACCAGGGTAGCAACAGATGGAGGTTAAGTAATTCCAGGGGTCTGCTGTTTTTGACCTCGATGCCGTGCGAAGTGGGAAACAGGCTTTAATTGTTTACCACTATCGGAAAATGAAACTACCTGTGCTTTATAAAATTTCACAATTTATTTCGGTTTCGAAAAAATTTGGGAAAAAGGAAAATAGAACGAACTTCTTAACTATATAATTAAAACAACTAAATTTTGATGAAAGCCCTTCAGTATTTGCGATTTATATTAAATTACTGCCCAGACCAAAGCACTTTATTACAGAATAAATGTTTTACGCTTACAAGCCTAACGTGCAAAGCTCTAATAGTTTTCGGCGATCGCCGGTGAAAATCAGCGAAAATTTACTAGCAGTACGGTGAGAATTACACAGAGAAAGCGTTATAAAGGCACTAGCAGTGTTCTACGGGAGCGTTTCTTGGCATTTGTGTACGGTTTAAGATAGGAGAAACGGTAAATAATAGAGTTATCTCGGTTTTTATGCAGATATTTCTCCGGCCGTTGGTGCTAAAATCAATCGTGCAAAGATCAGTTAGTCGGCAGAACCCGAAAACCTCTCTCTGGCGAACCTGCTATGGCAGCGAACGCACGGGAGATTATTTCGTTTCACGCCTTGGAAAACCCTCGAAGATGTCCCTGCTATGGCAGCGAACACAGACGAGATCCCTCCAAGTTGCCTATTATCAAATATTTTAAAGTTACGCTACCAAGGCCTAGAATAGAACGGCGGTAATTAACAAATTTCCCTTGGTTTTGTGCGGATTTTACCCCGGCCGTTGGTGCTAAATCAATCTCTCAAAGAACAGTTAGCCGGCAGAATCCGAAAACCTCCCCCTGGCGAACCTGCTATGGCAGCGAACGCACGCGAGATTATTTCGTTTCACGCCTTGGAAAACCCTCGAAGATGTCCCTGCTATGGCAGCGAACACAGACGAGATTCCTCCAAGTTGCCTATTATCAAATATTTTAAAGTTACGCTACCAAGGCCTATGGTACTAGATTCAACACACCCCCGAAATAATTTGAGAGTCCCTCAAGAATTTACCTGCTTTGCAGCGAGAATGCTTGAAAGTTTCCCAACGTTATTTCCTTTCCCTTGTGTTGTATACCGGAATTGGGATTCCCGAAATATCTTGAAAATCCCCCAAGAATTTACCTGCTTTGCAGCGAGAATGCTTGGGAATTTTCCAATTATATTTCTTTTCCCCTGAAGTTACAGCCAACAGTAAATTCTTACTTCGGAATCGTACACAAATACGCGGAAAATCACTCAAATTAAACAAGCAGTAAATAAAATAAAAATCTATTAATACAATTACTAAATACGCTACAAGCAAAATAAATCTCAACACCAGAAGAATGAAAAATAATTTCTAAATTCGCTTACCTCGCTGGCGAAAATCAGTCGGCGTTTTCGGTTACGGCGGAAACGGTGGAACTGTCGGAGCAGGAGTCACAAGAGCACAAAAATCAGGAGTCAAAGAGAGCTATTCCGTTCCGTTTGCCGGTTTTATACATTCTTTTTCGACCCCACTCAGGAGGTACCCTACTTAGCAATTTTAAGAACGGCGTCGACTGGCGTGCGCGAGCGATGCAGTAAGAAATACACATTAAATATATACCGGATGTATCACTATACATATTTAAAATTATTAGGAACAAATAAATTTACAGCTTTTGGTGAAAGAGGGGTGTATAAGCAAATAATGACGGAACTTAATAATAAAATGAGAAATAAAATAGGTACAGTTGAATGTCTGAACGAAAGAAGAAAAAAAAAACATAGTAACATCGTTACATCCCCCTCTTTCTTCGGTAAAAAAAAAATTAATAAGTGAAAGTGAAGCTTTCATTATATATTTTTTTTTTCCAATCCTAACCTAAAACGAATATTTTTCACACAAGGCTAAACTTCTTTACCCAAGAAAACTTGCAGCGGAGTGGATTCCAAACCTCGCTGGCGTTACTGGAGTCTGGAACTCCTCATACTCAGACTTGGATACGGGCGGGAAGAGCGTTGCCTCACTCCTCTACAGGTGGGGCGGTTCCGAAGCATCGAGTACCGCTGACGAACGCCGGTGATGTCTTCTGGAGTTTCCGGGGAACAGTCACATAGGTTGCATTGAATGCCAACATCTCGGCGGGATCGGGAAACTATGAGTGCTTGAGTTGCTACAGAGCGTCTTCCCGGCTCAGGTGAAGAACGGGACAGGGATCGGCAAGTAGCTCGGCTTACAGACGGTTGATTCCAGCGGGAACAACGTAAGGACGGCTTCATAACAGTAGTCCTAACTGTCGGCATCTTGCACAAACAATCTCGGGACATCTGACCAAAACGTCCGCAACGGGAGCAGAATAGGATGGCTTTTCTGCGAGTACAAGCGTCACGGCGGTGTCCGGGATATCCACATTTCCAACATAGATCCCTCTCAATGGGCAAGTAAATGTCATCGCATGTTGGTTCGCTCGATAACTGGCATGTATAGCTGGACTTCTGACCGGTTCCTCGTCTAATTTCTTCCGGTATTTTGTCTAGTAACGAGGACGTACTGGGCGCTGCAGGAATCTCCGGGTCCATTTCGTTACACTCGGGCACCGGGCTCACACCCTGCGTTACTTGGACTGACGGTCCGGCGGTCGTATCTAGATTGGCACTAGGTAGGTCCTCTGGCGGGGCCGATTCGGGCGGGAGGTCATCTTCATCCAAACTCTCCATCCCAGATATGTCTAACACTTCAAATGAGGACTCGGAACCCATGGTGTATAGATTAAGAGGCCGAAAATCTATAAACGAAAAGACAGTTTAATTCTAGCCGGAACTGTATGCACGAACAAAGTTTCGGGTGCGGGAAGTGCTACACTTGACGTGAGTCTGACTGACACTAGGTTCAAACGGTTCTCCCCATAAAACAAAAGAAAATTCTTCAAAACATCCCTTAATTACAAAAAACTAAAAAAACAAAATCCTACACAGAACACGCGGACGCACTCACACAGTGCTAGCGTTCGTTAACCGGCGGTAGGTATACCTTACGCAGAACCCCTTGGTCATCGAATAGGTACACCCTACACCAACGTCGCGGATCGGAATTTGCGGGCCGGAATGGACGGCTACGGTTGACCCATTCGGTCGGCCACGGATGGTCCTTGGCTTGTTGGAGGGCGAAGGAAATCAGCCGTTGTTGTTCCGTTGGACCTGCTACCAACCGGGGTGGAACAGATGGGGCAGGAGGCGGCGGAAATAATGGGTCGAAGGCGTACTGGACATCGGACCGTTGGGTAATTTCTTCGCTGCACTTGACCCATTCATAATCCTCTGCCGGCAGGACTATCTCTCTCCGGATAACGGTTTCCAGCGTGACCGTCTCCACGTACGTGCCGGCTTCCGGATAGGGGGGTGACGGCGGCGGTGTGTTGCCCGGGACATACGGCGCTACAGCCATCAGGTCTTCCATGGAGGAACGCTCGGTATCCGGTACCCATTCGAAACCGAATTCAAAGTCCGACACGTCCTCCCAGGTCGGGACAAAATCTTCCGGGAACAGGGGCGTTTCCGGGAACGTCGAGGTAACAGGCGAGGGAGAAGCTGCGGGGCTGGTCACAGGGGAAGTTAGATCTATGATCTCTTCTTCCCGTTGCAGGTGTTCTCTTACTTCCGGGGTACATTCCCGTACCTGGGTATCTCGGCTTCTATCTGGCTGAGGTCGTTCGGCTCGGTCCGTTACTAGGTTTCGGAGAAGTGTGGGATCATTCCCAAGAGGCGGTACTTCATAGTTCGGTTTCATTCTGAAAAGTACTAATTACTAGCGTTTCCTGAAATCGGTTTCAAGTCTTTAATATGTATCCGATAATAACGCCTGCCTTGTGCATCTTTTAAATCGTACACCACGGGGGATAGAACTTTCACTACTTTATACGGACCGGAATATTTCGGGGCAAGTTTCGCGGCCACATGGTCTGCGGCGGATGACAGGGTATGTTCTTTTTTCATTACCGAATCACCTACCGTACATCTCCAGTCCCGGCGGCGTAGATTGTAATATCGGCTTTGCGTCGTAAAGGCTCTAGACAGATTCAGTCGGACTAGCTCGAAACATTCTTGCAATTTGTTCAAGCTAAGTAAGTGCTGTTCAGAGACTTCATTTTCGGCATTTCCGGCATCATTGGGTGTTTCAGATTCTTCTTTCGCCTGATCTTGTTCCACTTCTCGGCGTAGCGTATTCGGGACGTCCAGATCTCTTCCGAAATTGAGAAAGGCGGGAGAAAAGCCGGTAGAGTCGTGCTTAGAGTTATTAATCGCAAACTTCAGGTCGGATATTCTCAGATCCCAATCTCGGTGGTCTTGTTCACAATACAGAGCTATCATGGTCTTTAAAGTACGGTTGGCTCTTTCAACAGGGTTAGCTTGTGGTGTATATGGCGGGGTGAATCGATGGCGTATTCCTAAGCCTCTCAACATTTCCTTAAAGAGCTTACTATCATATTGTGTCCCATTGTCTGATAATACGGTGCGAGGACATCCAAACGTGGTCAGAACTTCTTCGTAAAAAGCGTTACTTATCGCGCTAGCAATCGCTTTTCTGATCGGTTTACACTGTACCCATTTTGTGAAACGGTCCTGGAACATGACTATGTAGCAGTTTCCTTTTTTACTGCGCGGCAGCGGTCCGACAATATCGGTACTGACAGTTTCCCAGGGACGTCGATTTCGGGACGGTTGCATCTTCCCAGCTAACTGCTGTTGAGACGGTTTGTACTTTAAGCATTGCATACAGTCACGGACGTACCTGGTTATGTCCCTAAACATTCCTGGCCAGTAGTACATCTTAGCAATCTTCGCTATTGTTTTTGCAATCCCTAAGTGTCCGGCGGTAGGGGCATCGTGATTTTCCTGTAAAACACGGGATCTTTGTGACTTCGTCACACACAGCTTCCACGGGTCAGACAGTTCAGGCTCACTCAGATCATTCAGGTCCCAAAAATGTCGGTACATTCGTCCTTCTTTGATGCAGTAATCAGGAAATTTACCTGGGTCTCTCAACACTTCCTCTTTCTTGTTCCGGTACCAGGAACATTCCTCTGGAATATCGGCTATGCACACTTCCGCTGATTGCTCAGGGGTGTCCGGCAGCGGGTTCCTAGACAGTGCATCGGCTACTCGGTTCATGGTACCTCTTCGGTATTTGATCTCGAAATCGTATTGTTGCAAAAATATACTCCAGCGGGCTAAACGACCAGATGGACTAGATATAGAATGCAGCCATCGTAAGGACTGGTGGTCAGTTACCACCGTGAAATGATAGCCTTCTAGATAGGGGCGCATCTTATCAATCCCCCACACTATGGCAAGGCATTCTTTTTCTGTCACTGAGTAGTTCTTTTCAGCTGGACTCAGGGTTCGGCTCGCGTAAGCTATCACATGTTCATTACCATCTATCTGTTGTGTCAGGGCCACCCCTAATCCATATTCGGAAGCATCGGTTTGCAGCGTAAACGGTAGACTGAAATCTGGGCAACTTAAAACAGGCGCTTCAGACAAACAGGTCTTGATTCTGGCAAAAGCACATTCTTGTTCTTCAGTCCATTTCCAGCGGTGTGCCTTACGTAGTAACTTGGTTAATGGAGCTACTGTCTGAGAAAACGAGGGCACAAAACGGCGGTACCAAGAGGCTACTCCCAAAAATCTTCGTAGCTCACGGACGTTTCGTGGAGCTGCAAACTTCGAAATACTCTCTACTTTTTCGGGATCGGTACTGATACCTTCTCCGGTAATGACATGACCTAAATATTTCATGGATGGTAAACAGAAATGGCATTTTTCTGGGTTTATTTTCAGCTTGGCGTCTCGTAGACGACGGAAAACCTCACCTAGATTTTTCAGGTGTTCTTCGAACGTTTCTCCTAGTACAATAATGCCATCCAAATAGGCGAATGCATGCGGATCCAAATCAGGTCCGATAATTCGATCTACTAGTCGCTGAAAGGTGGCCGGCGCTGAATGTAGACCAAACGGCATAACTGTGAAATGGAAAAGTCCCCGCCCTGGCACGGTAAATGCAGTGATGGGTTTGCTTTCTGGAGCTAGAGGGACTTGCCAATATCCACTCTTCAGATCTAGACTGGAGATATACTTTGCGCGTCGCAATTTATCCAGAATAGCATTTATGAATGGAAGAGGGTATGCGTCCTTCCTTGTGACATCATTCACCTTCCGAAAGTCAATGCAGAAACGGTTTTTTCCATCCTTTTTCTTAACGATTACCACCGGAGAACTCCACGGACTGCCCGAGGGTTCTATCACCCTTTCCTTCAGCATCAGGTCCACTTCAGAGTTACAAATCTCTTGCATCTTTGGGTTCTGGGGGCGGTATCGTTGCTTGATCGGAGTTGTGTGCAGTAGGTGGATCTCGTGTTGTACTAGGTCTGTTGGCCCTTGAACTTCCTCAAATTTCGGTAATTCCATATCGAGGAATCTTCTCAACGTTTCCTCTTGTATTCCTGTTAGGTTTCGGTCTTGTAACGGCGTTATAGCTTCTATAGGAGATTCTTCGGTAGGTAACTCCCTACTGTCATCAAACTCTCCTAAATCAGACCGGGTTAAGCCGGTAAATGTTCCAAGTTCCTGGCAGTTATCAGTATTGTTATCAGAGTTTACATCTTTGCAGATTCTTCTAACAGCGGATTCTCGAGGATATTCTATACTAGATCTCCCTCTATCACCTTGGGATCTTTTCATGGCTGACTGGGAGATATCAGTCATTATCCTATCAGTTTCTCCTAGAGGATATTCAGTATCAGATCTCCCTCCATCACCTTCGGCTTCGGGTCCGTTCAAGGCTGACTGGGAGATATTAGTCAATATCCTATCAGTTTCTCCTAGAGGATATTCAGTATCAGATCTCCCTCCATCACCTTCGGCTTCGGGTCCGTTCAAGGCTGACTGGGAGATATTAGTCAATATCCTATCAGTTTCTCCTAGAGGATATTCAGTATCAGATCTCCCTCCATCACCTTCGGCTTCGGGTCCGTTCAAGGCTGACTGGGAGATATCAGTCAATATCCTATCAGTTTCTCCTAGAGGATATTCAGTATCAGTAAAGCTTACTGTAGCGGTATCTGTAACAGCACCATTTTCCCTCGCAGTATCATTATCAGTAAAAATGGAACTAGCGGTGTCAGTAACGGTCATTTCGCAGGACAACCCATGATTGTTCTCCCTTGGCGGTGGCATTACTACGTCGATGATTCCTATGGGAGAGGACAGTGTATCTGGTTCTCGACAGTTTACTAGCTTTCCGTCCTGGTAGATCTTCCCTGTACCTAGTTCTAAGCAGAAATTATACTTCTTCAGTGTATCCAGACCAAGAACCATATCAGCGACCAAACCTGGAAAGTGTTCCAACGGTTCCTCCATGATGACGTCATTTACCGTAAGCTGCAGATCATAGATGTCTGTGATAGAAACCAAATTTCCATTTGCTAAACGTGCTCTTGTCGAATGACTTATCGTTCGCTTTTGTTGGGAAAATTGTTTCGCTACTGCATCACCCACATACGATCTGATAGCTCCCGTGTCCAGCAAGGCTTTGAACTTGAAGTTTTCCATTTGGACGTCAATTTGGGGTCGCGGATCTGACGGTTCGGAAGTCGGATGTTCTTGAGAGGCTAAAAGATTAGGAAACTGTGACGGCCTCCCTTCGGGACAGTTTCGGTTTAGTTTTCCGGCTTCGAACAGGAACAGTCTCGGGTAAGGACTCCTTCCTTACGGCAGCGGGAACAGAATATTTTCAGCGGATTTCTACAATTTGCTCGGACGTGGCCTGTCTCGCCACACCGCCAACACAGTGTACTGGAATTTCTCGGTATAGGTGTTCGACTAACTGGATCAACTGGGCGAGAGCTACTAGTACTAGTTATGGGTTCTCGGGGCGGACTGGAAGCTGCATTTGGATTCCGAGATGTATTAGCCGGCGGAAAACGTGGATTAGTTCCTCTTCGCCATCCACTGGTGCTAGGAATATTTTGGAGTTCTTTTCGTAGCGACTCGAATTCCTTGACCTCTTGACAGAAAGTAGTAAAATCCTTAAAGTCCGTTTTACGGATCTGCTGTCTATATTCAGGTAGCAGATTACGATATAGCCAGGCTAATTGTTGTTCATCGGAGAGTTTCCCATGTCTACGCATCAAAGTTTGTAGATCAGTGATGTATGCCGATGCCGCCTCATTCCTCCTTTGCAGACGCTTGCTAATTTCCGCCTCTAGGTCTACTTCATAATTAACCGGATAGAAGAAAATGCGAAAAGCTCTTTCAAAATCCTTCCAGTTTGTCCATCGGCTTCGGTTGTTGCGGAACCATAGTGCTGGTTCACCAGACAGGAACTCGGGTAACACCGGTAGTAACTTATCTTGCGGCACATTCTTAGCAGTGCAAATTTCTTCCAGTCGTTCCAGAAAATTTGCCGGATCATCGCGATCTCCAAAGGATACTCTCCAATCGTGCACATTCAACGGAGAAGTAACGGGAGTAGTAGTAGTAGTCATGGTTATTACGGAACTCGTGCCTCCAGTGGTTACTGCAGTACGGTCAAGCTCTGGAGCTACCGGACTACTTGGGTTTAACCCTTCGCCTCCAGCCGGAACGGAATTAGTACTCCTTTGTACAGCTGATGATTTTTTTAGAAAACTAGCTAGTCGTCGGCGCTTCTCTCTTACGGATCCAGTTGGAGACAGTTGTCGCTTGGTTAGCTCATCAGAGAGTTCTTCTTTAGAGAATATATCCAGCCCACAAGCGGCTTATCAGTGGTTTCCTGTGGGGATGTACGTTTATCGTTACTATCCGTGGAATCGCTGTATTCACTAGTTGACATCAGATGTAATCCTCAAATCGGCTCGGTCGGTATATCCAGACAAGCAAAATACCCAACGCCGGTTCACCCTCGTTGGCGAAAATTTGAACTAGTTACCTCGAATAAACAAGTCCAGTTCGGATAATCAACAATAGAGAAAAATTTCTTCAATCAACAACAAATCAATCTCGTATTTCAGATAAAATAAAATAAAACTTAAGACTTGGCGGATCTTTAAACGTAGAAACCAATACAAAATTTCTCGCAACAGGAAATACAACTCAAGATACAAATGTAAATTTAGAAATTGAAATCTCCAAGATACTTTCTAGAAAACAAATTCTAAGTCAAAATCAGCTTTTATTTCTATTCGATACCCATAACTGTAATATCTATTCAAAAGTGTATGGTCAGTAGTGAACGATGATACCAAAATTGCAGGACAGCTGGTATAATATATTATTGCTAGCGGTAAATAATTATCAAAATATTCGCAAATAAAAAGTCTAAGTATCAATCACTTTTTGCTTCACAAATTTTTAAGTTTAAATCAGCTTTGATTTCTATTCGAACCCCAAAATTACAATACCTATTCAAAATACTATTATCAGTAGTGAATGATGATAACAAAATTGTGGGACAACCGGTATAATATACTATTTCCAGCAGTAACTAATTATTAAAATATTCGCAAATAGAAAGTCTAAGTCAGAATCACCTTTTGTTTCTATTTAATACTGAAAATTGTAATCCCTATTTATTGGTACAACCGGTATAATAATTATTAAAGTATTTCCATGTAAAATCTATTGATTCTATTTTATTAGCAAAATTACTTTTTAAAAGAAAACGATTACAATTCAATATTTCAGTTAACAACAAACAAAACCAAAAAAAAGAAAGCAATTATCGTTAACAAGAAACGACTAAAAAAAGAAACTGGTTCTCCTAATTTGAAAAATATTTCTATCGGCAATATTTTATTGCAACTTCCAAAATATATTCTTTTACGCACTAAATTTAACAAATTAGATCCTACGAGATTTTCGAAATGTTGGTTGAAAATTTTAATTATGGATTTATGAAGGTTTACACACTCGTGTTTCTGATTCGGAATTTTAACATCAAAATTCTCTAAATAATTCACAATATGCGGAAGAAAATCCTTAATACAGTTACGACTACGGCTCCGGTTTCTATAACGACGGTCTCTGCTCCTTCAACAACGGTATTTGCTCTTACAACTACGGTTCCTGCTTCAATGACAACGATATCTGCTCTTACAATAACAGTCCTTGCTCCTACAACAACGGTTTCTGTATTTTTCTCACAACAACGGTCCCTGTATTTCTTACAACAATAGTCCCTATATTTTTTTTTACAACAATAGTCCCTATATTTTTTTTACAACAATGGTCCCTGCTCGGGCGCCATTTTGTGACGTGCTTTCTTTCCTCAGAAGAATTACGGACGTCACTATGACTCCCGTGGCTTTACTATCTACCAGATTTTCTCGGGCGCCAGATTTTTGGGATGGTTTACTCCACCGAACTCTCGGAAATGGTAGCGTCAAGAGTTACCAGGGTAGCAACAGATGGAGGTTAAGTTATTCCAGGGGTCTGCTGTTTTTGACCTCGATGCCGTGCGAAGTGGGAAACAGGCTTTAATTGTTTACCACTATCGGAAAATGAAACTACCTGTGCTTTATAAAATTTCACAATTTATTTCGGTTTCGAAAAAATTTGGGAAAAAGGAAAATAGAACGAACTTCTTAACTATATAATTAAAACAACTAAATTTTGATGAAAGCCCTTCAGTATTTGCGATTTATATTAAATTACTGCCCAGACCAAAGCACTTTATTACAGAATAAATGTTTTACGCTTACAAGCCTAACGTGCAAAGCTCTAATAGTTTTCGGCGATCGCCGGTGAAAATCAGCGAAAATTTACTAGCAGTACGGTGAGAATTACACAGAGAAAGCGTTATAAAGGCACTAGCAGTGTTCTACGGGAGCGTTTCTTGGCATTTGTGTACGGTTTAAGATAGGAGAAACGGTAAATAATAGAGTTATCTCGGTTTTTATGCAGATATTTCTCCGGCCGTTGGTGCTAAAATCAATCGTGCAAAGATCAGTTAGTCGGCAGAACCCGAAAACCTCTCTCTGGCGAACCTGCTATGGCAGCGAACGCACGGGAGATTATTTCGTTTCACGCCTTGGAAAACCCTCGAAGATGTCCCTGCTATGGCAGCGAACACAGACGAGATCCCTCCAAGTTGCCTATTATCAAATATTTTAAAGTTACGCTACCAAGGCCTAGAATAGAACGGCGGTAATTAACAAATTTCCCTTGGTTTTGTGCGGATTTTACCCCGGCCGTTGGTGCTAAATCAATCTCTCAAAGAACAGTTAGCCGGCAGAATCCGAAAACCTCCCCCTGGCGAACCTGCTATGGCAGCGAACGCACGCGAGATTATTTCGTTTCACGCCTTGGAAAACCCTCGAAGATGTCCCTGCTATGGCAGCGAACACAGACGAGATTCCTCCAAGTTGCCTATTATCAAATATTTTAAAGTTACGCTACCAAGGCCTATGGTACTAGATTCAACACACCCCCGAAATAATTTGAGAGTCCCTCAAGAATTTACCTGCTTTGCAGCGAGAATGCTTGAAAGTTTCCCAACGTTATTTCCTTTCCCTTGTGTTGTATACCGGAATTGGGATTCCCGAAATATCTTGAAAATCCCCCAAGAATTTACCTGCTTTGCAGCGAGAATGCTTGGGAATTTTCCAATTATATTTCTTTTCCCCTGAAGTTACAGCCAACAGTAAATTCTTACTTCGGAATCGTACACAAATACGCGGAAAATCACTCAAATTAAACAAGCAGTAAATAAAATAAAAATCTATTAATACAATTACTAAATACGCTACAAGCAAAATAAATCTCAACACCAGAAGAATGAAAAATAATTTCTAAATTCGCTTACCTCGCTGGCGAAAATCAGTCGGCGTTTTCGGTTACGGCGGAAACGGTGGAACTGTCGGAGCAGGAGTCACAAGAGCACAAAAATCAGGAGTCAAAGAGAGCTATTCCGTTCCGTTTGCCGGTTTTATACATTCTTTTTCGACCCCACTCAGGAGGTACCCTACTTAGCAATTTTAAGAACGGCGTCGACTGGCGTGCGCGAGCGATGCAGTAAGAAATACACATTAAATATATACCGGATGTATCACTATACATATTTAAAATTATTAGGAACAAATAAATTTACAGCTTTTGGTGAAAGAGGGGTGTATAAGCAAATAATGACGGAACTTAATAATAAAATGAGAAATAAAATAGGTACAGTTGAATGTCTGAACGAAAGAAGAAAAAAAAAATAGTAACATCGTTACATACTCTTTTTGATTTTTTGGAGAAAAAATATACTGTCCTAGAAAACTTGTTAACCCAAGATCCTAAACCTGATACATCCCATCATCGTAACCAGTCTTCTAATATGACCACACCACCCAACAGAGTAACTGTACTTTCAAATCAACATTCGCTTCCCGAACAAAACCAACCACATAACAATGGTCAACTCAGTCAACCATCGTCTAGTGCATATCAAAGTCCCCCCTACCCATCTCAAACATGCTCATTTTGCAAGGAAACAGGCCATAAAATTTATGGATGTTCCCAATTCGGACGGCTTTCTGTCCCTGATCGAAATAAATACATTAAAGCAAACAAATTGTGCTTCAGGTCTTTAGGTTCTAAACACACAACCCTTAATTGTATTTCGGTAAAATCTTGCTCCATATGTCAAAAAAGACATCACACTTTACTCGATTTAGACAATTCTCCCTATAGACAAAACCCTGACTCAAGATCTGTCGAAAGAAATGACACTCCGATCGTCGCCATGACCCAATCCTTTCATTCCATATTAAATGAACCATGCAACCTACACTCTCTCGTAACACAACTTTCAACTCAACATTCACTCGCTGATCATTCGTTAACCAACTCAATTGTAAGGGATACCTTTAATCAGCTATCTTGTAGTACAACTCATAGCCCTAACCCCATCATCATTTCAACATGCTCATTCTGTAACAAAGCAGGCCATAAAATTCATTCTTGCTCACACTTCAGAACACTCTCCACACTTGCCCGCAAAAAATACATAATAAATAACAAAATGTGCACAGCATGTCTGGGCTCCAGTCGCACATTCATCCACTGCTCGTCTACTGGTGTATGTGCCATTTGCAGAAACAAGCACCACACTTCACTGCACTTAACCCCTTACACCCACAGACAAAACACATCATTGAGACCTTTGAATATAAACTCTAATCATCCACAACCAATGCAACAATCTACAGAATATTATCAAGAAACGTACTGTTCTGGACAAGACTCATTCACAATACCTTACAGATAACCTCTCTCATACTCATCATACTCATTCTTCTGGTATAATCAAACCACTTTTAATCAAACTTACCCTCAAATACATTCTTAAATCACAAACCACTTATAAATCAAAACTTACTCTCAAATTAAAACATTCTTACTCATAAGTCATTCTCAAACCAACACTTACACTCGAATAAACGATTCACTTTCTTACTCAACGCTCTTTTAGTGCAGGATAGCACTCATTCACTACTTCAACTCTTTCTCGTCAAGAAAATCAAACCATTCATCCTCAAGAAGAGGATAATGATTAAACCCTAAACTTATACTTGACACTTAAGAAAAACATAAACCACTTTGTGAAAAACTCATACTTGGAAATTGAAAAACAAGCATTTAAACATTTAAAACCCTGGACGATGAAAAACTTAGACACTTCAACATGAAAAATACTCTAATGTGAGTACCTGGAAAAAAGTGTTATTGAAAAAAAAATACTTTAAATGTGAATACCTGGATAAAGGTGTTGCTGAAAAAAAAATACTTTAATGTGAATACCTGGATGAAGGTATTAAGAAGATACTTGGCTAAAGAAGAAGATACTGGGATGAAAAAGATACTTGGATAATATAAACACTTGGGCGACGTTTAGAACCAAACGTCATCCCCCTTACTCATATGTTACTTAAAAAATCACATTGACGACACTTTGAATTTGAAACGACTCAACAAAAACATTATATACAAATATTACCCTCCTTTTTTTGACGAGAACAGAAATAACTCTCCTTTACGTAAATTAAAACATTTAAAAAACTCATTCTTGCCCGCAAAAGAGCCGGCCCCCCTTAAGACAAATGTCTATAATCATAATCATAGAATAATCTCTAAAGAATTAGAAAAACTCTCTCATCATACTTACTCGTGGTCACTACCTTACACATTTACAAATGAATTGGTACTTGCACTCCCATACAATTGCACCTTTATCAAACTTATACTCATTCTCATATTGGCACTTACATTCGTAATACTTTTACATTTATTCGTACATACTCGTACTTACATTTGCATTTACATTCATTTGCACTTACTCTTGCTCACATGATGTTGCACGCACTCGTACTTGCTCTAGTTTCATGAGCACACTCTCTTACTCGCGTTTACATTCCTAATATAAATGGTACTCGATACATTCACAAAATGAATTCCCATTTTACTTACACTCTCACTTAAATACACAATCTCATTCCAATTCTACTCGCACTCGTAGTAGTACTCACATTTGTAATTATAATTTCATACAAACTTGTGAAATATTAAACTTGAGCTCACTCTTATACTCATACTCTCGCTCACACTTGAAAACTTATTGATACCCTCTATTGCCTTGTACATGCATTACAATCTGAATATCTCGTACCATATCCAAACACTGGGATGTCCGAGGTTCTTGGACCGTTACTCGTAAAACAAACTGGTACCACACTTGTTGAACGAGAATCGACTTAAACATTCTTATCGTTTACAACTCTAGCCTATTTCTAGAGTACCTTGCATATATTCTTATCGTTTACAAATCTAGTCAATTTCTAGAGTACATTGCATACATTCTTATCGTTTACAACTCTAGTCAATTTCCAGAGTATATTGCATACATTCTTATCATCACAACTCTAGCTTATTTCTAGAGTACATTGCATACATTCGTACATTTAAAAACAAGAACTAGCATACATCTATAACTCTTGTTCATTCGTTACATCCATGACGTTAGAGTCCTTACAACACTCTAACCCCAACTCTTGTTCATTCGTTATATTCATGACGTTAGAGTCCTTACAACACTCTAACATCAAACCTTATCATTCTTCACATTAATGACGCTAGATTCCTTACAACACATCAAATCCTTATCACTTCTTACATTCATGACGTTAGAGTCCTTACAACACTCTAACATCAAAACCTTAACATTCTTACATTCATGATGTTAGAGTCCTTACAACTCTTACATCAACCCTAAACATTAGTTTACACTCATGACGTCAAAGTTCTTACAACACTCTAACACCAACATTAGGTTACTTTACAACCCCTATACATTTACTTATACAATTATATTTAAAAGTATTCACTTGCATACGCAATCCTTTTTCAGAGCCCTTACACTCTCACGCTACCTAACCCTTTCATTAACATCAGCATTCGATGTCTGAGAGCAGCCACCTCTCACCTTTCTTCCATTCTTCCCGCACCCCCAATATGAACGAATTTGATTTAACTACCAAATTCTCTTGTGATTTTTATTTTCAACTTCCCCTGTATAACACAATTCATATATTCTGCCCAAACCAGATAACGAATTATACCACTCTTCTCAACATCTATTATTTCGTTACATCAACAAAATTCCATTTTAACGTCACTCTCAAGTAAGAAATACAGATAAATATCGTCTTATGAATTTCCACTTGATATTTCAAAGTATCCGACACCTTATCGCTTCATAGAAACTCTCTTCCAAACTCCGTTATCTGTATCTACCAAACCTTTTCAGGCCATAAAAAATCACCCCAACTGCATACTTTTCACTCGCTGTATCTGACCGTTACATTTCAAAATCTTCTACCCCATTGGTCAAATCCTAATATTTTTCTCCTTCCTCGCAACCACGTTAACAGACCTATAAATATACACGATACCTCACTTTTAGTCACTTCCCAGTAGGCATTCATACACTTCATTCTCTCTCTTCATCAATCATACTTCGTACACAACGTTACTAATCTTATAAGACAGCATCGGCATGAGACCGGTAAATCATTATTACAAGTAATTCATTCATTTACCCCATCACATATTGTGATAATTAATTAAAAGTGCAAATACTTCTGCTTCAGTGAAATTCTTACGTGTTCAAGCAAAAAGAACGACTTATATCTTTGAGCAATATAACTAACATGAAAGTGAAATAATTGTTCAATTGATACAACCAACATAATCATACGAATACCACAGTGAACATCATATAAGGTCCTTCGAGCGAAGCAAAAAACTACAACACCCCGTTCCTTTTATTATCTCTAAATAAAAAAAGGGATAATAAACACAAATCGCCACAACTTTTCAAAGTGGTTTTAAAAAAAAAATTTCGCTTTTTAATATTGATCGCGACTTGTGTCACGTTAGAAAAGATCAAATAACTTTTTGAAATCACCGAGTTTTTTTAAAGTCTTTCTTAGTCATATCAGCATTATCATTTATTTGTTTTTTTAATACATTAATTGGTAATATTATTTTTATATAACTGAACTTCAATTTTCGAATATTAAATTTATGTGGTTAATTAATTACTAATGGCGCCATCTATTATAGTCTAACGGAAACTCCTCCAATTAGGCTTAATTGTATTTTGCAGAAAACATTCTTAGAGTATAAACATGTCTCATTATTTTATAAAGGAGAGCGTTGTTATTTCTCCTATTCATGTGGTACTTTTTACTGTATTTATTACTGTGATAAAATATAATACTGGGCGATAGGGGCAAATGGTGGAGGATTAAATCCGAGGAAGGTTTGTGTCAAAAATATCAAGTAACTCAAAAAAAAATGAATGTAAACTGATAGAGATATATAATAAACCTCAACTTGACAATTCAATTTTGAAAACGTGTGTATCATCATTTTTTGAAGATTACTATTCATAAAACTTATTTACGGAACAGCTCGGGTTCTTTATTTTCAACGAACTCATATTTTCTTCATGGTGCCGAAACCAGCGAATTTTTATTGTTTAGTAATCTTTTATCGGATCGAACTAAAACGATTATAATGGATTTAGTACTTCGAAAAACGTTACGCGCAGCATTAACGAGGCTAGTGAATAACGCGAACGACATTATTAATAACGAATATGCAGATATTAGTGACGTGTCCGCGTTAATAGCTCGCATTAAAGCACAGAAGGGCAGTTTAAATAGTGTTAATGAACGATTGTATCCCAAGTTTAGTGATGAACATGCTGAAGCTGAGTGCGCGAAGATTGTGGAATACGATGATGTCGCTGTTGTAACAGTTGCGAGATTGGAACAACGTCTGACACTGGAACAATCTTCACCGCCACAAAACGATCAGAGAAGCTTGGAGCAACACTCATCTAACGGTAACGTTAATAGTCGGGAAAACATGTCGGTAAGATTACCAAAACTAAATTTCATTGAATTTAACGGAGATATTGAGGCTTGGCCGGCATTTTGGGAACAATTCCGGTTTGTCGTTCACGAGAATGGTTCTTTAAACGATGCTGCAATATTTACTTATCTTATATCTTATTTGTCTAATAAATCCGCGGTAACTATTAACGGATTGACTTCTAGTCAGTCATCGTACAAAGACGCGATAGAGCTTTTAAAAGAAGAATATGCTAATACTGAACGTATAGTGGACAAATATATACAGAAACTTTTAACAATAATTCCAGTAAATAGTGAAAGAGACATTTCCGCGCTTCGTAAACTGTATAATACCGCGTCAACGATTACCCGTTCACTGTCAACAGTAGGTTTGTCACCTCAGCAATACGGACTAATGGTTAAATCTATCATTTTTGAGGCTCTACGGTATTATTTGCGCGTTTTGTTCAACAAACAAAAAAATACAAGTGAAACGGTTAGTAGTGACTCTCTTTCGCAATCGGACAAAACAGACAATACCGTAGATTATAATAAGCAAATTAGCAGTTTATTGCAATTTATTAAAATAGAATTGGACTCAATCGAACAACTCATTGTGAAAAAGTAACGGACAATAAAAATTGCGAAGACAATATTAGCAAACGAACATTTTAAACTCAAAATAATAGTGCATCAGAAAACGATAAATTTACGGCCGCGAGTTTATTAACTGTAAATAATGAAAACTGCTGGTTTGGCAAATCAAAAACGCACAAAACAAAAGATTGCAAAACGTCTATAAATATCTCGCGAAAAAAGGACATTTTAAAAGAAAACAATTGTTGTTTTCGATGTACCAGACCTAGGCATTCTTCAACATGTTGAAAATCGCGCCCATTTTGTGCAAAGTGCAAACGTCGTCACGCTATCTCAATGTGCGATCATACATCATTTGCCATCAACAATATTCGAAACGGAAATAGCAGCTATTCTCAGTCTAGTCTCACCGAAAATCAAAATAATCACATTGTTGATAGCACCCCTAATAATGTGACAAATCGTGATAACTCTACTGCATTAATAGCTAACGGGGCAAATAATAACGTTTATTTAATGACCGCAAAATGTTTAATAAGTAATGATACCGCAAATGACTTGGTGATTGGGCTAGTTATAGATGGAGGTAGCCAATTAACTTTCATTAAACAATGTGTACCGCATTCACTGGGGTTGCCTGTAGTCGGTACTCACACAATTTCCATAAATAGTTTTGGAAATACTCTCAGTGTACCGACAACTTTGTGCAATCGGGTACAAGTAGGTCTCAAGAATCAGTTTAACGGAAAACTAATCAAAAAAACAGCTGTAGAGGTTCCAGAAATATGTTTTGGCGCTTTAAAACCACCTTCTATTAACGATCCAATAATTAGAGATTTTGTTTCTAAATACCAGTTAGCTGATGTTAACGTTACAAATAATCAGTTAATAACTGGTATAACTTTACTGGTTGGAGCTGATCATTATTGGAAAATTGTTACAGGTGACACAAAACCGATATCCAATGATTTAACTGCCGTAAACACAAAATTAGGGTGGACAATACATGGAATTTCAAGTATTGTAGAAAATTGTGATTTTTTTGTAAATTTCAATTGTGTATCAGCATTAAATGTACAGGTAAACTTTGAACAGGACAATGTAGATAATAAGAAATTTTGGACATTAGAGACATTAGGTATTAGTGAAAACGAACATTTAAAAAATAATTATACGGAAGCTTTCATTAAGGAAAAAATTAATTTTGAAAACGGACGATTTGAAGTTTCGCTGCCGTGGAAAGCAAACTCTAGTATAGACTCTAATTATATTGGTAGTATAGCACGTATGAATAGTTTAGTGTCTAAGTTGCTCCGAACCGGTAAACTAGCTGAGGATAACAATGCTGTGCGTGAATACTTAATAAACGGATGTACAGAAATAATTTCGCCTAACGAAAACGAACAAAACCGCATTTACTACATGCCGCATTGTCCGGTTTATCGCGAGGACAAGGAAACCTCAAAGTTGCGGGTAGTATTTGATGCATCTGCGCATGCGCCAGGTTTTGCATCGCTAAATGAACTATTATACTCCGATGACAACTTGGTGCCTGAATTGTTAAAGATATTGTTAAATTTTCGAATAGGCTCTATCGGTTTAATCGCCGACATCGAAAAGGCCTTTTTGCAAATATCACTTGTAGAAAAGGATCGCGATTCTCATCGCTTTTTATGGTTCGAAAACCCACTTAACGAAAACAATGACACACATTCGTCGCAACTCGCTATATATCGCATGAAACGTATAACGTTCGGTGTTACATCGAGCACATTTTTGTTGTCAGCTACTCTGCGCAAACATTTTTTATCACAGCCAGAAAAGCTTACGAATACCTCCAATATTCTATTAGAATAATTTTATGTAGATGACCCGATAACTACTGCTAGTTCCTTCGAAGAAGCCAACGAAGCTAACGATAAAGAAGTTATGAAAACGGTCATAAAAAATCCTAAAAAGAACGAAACAGAAAAGGTATTGGGTATTTTATGGCACACAGCTACAGATGAACTTGCAGTTGACTTAAAATCCGTAGCCAATAACAATAAAGCGGTAACAACAAAACGAACAATACTTCAAAATATTGCAAGGATTTATGACCCATTAGGTATATTAGGCCCGTTTACAATTAGAATGAAAATTTTGTTGCAATATATTTGGAAACAAAAATTAGATTGGGAAACTATTTTACCCGAAAAGTATCTGGTTTATATGGTGTTCGGAACTACCTACTATGGATGAACTACAAATCCCCAGAAGTATAACTTCACATAAATTCAACGAAATCGAACTTCACGTGTTTGCTGATGCTAGTATCCAAGCTTACGGTACAGTGACATACGCGAAATGTCTAGAAACTAACGAAATAAATTTTCTGTTGTCGAAAAATCGTGTATCGCCTCTTAACCAAAAGGGTAACAAAGAATCAACCTCACCCAAGTTAGAGCTTACTGCAGCATTATGTGCCGATAGACTACAGGCATATATTTTAGGAAATACCAAATTGAAAATGAAAAGAGTTATTTTATGGTCCGATTCTAAAATAGCCTTGTATTGAATCCGTGGCAAATCACAGAAATGGAAACCGCACATGCGCAACCGAGTGAAAGAAATACAAAAGATAAGCAAAGGTGTTTGGAGACACTGCCCTGGACAGGAAACTCCTTCGGATTTGCTAACGAGGGGAGTCTCAGCGAAGTTTCTGGTTGGATCTAGTTTGTGGCAGCATGGGTCCTCCTGGCTTGAAGAAGACTCAACAAATTGGCCAAAAGATGAAAGCTGCAACGAAATAACCTTAGAGGTTACCAATTTGTTTATAACTAACGTCAAGATACCAGAACCAAATGGCAAACCAATATTTCCATTGAACAATTATAGCAAATTGGAGGAAAATTTCCGTATAACGGCTTATGTTAAACGATTTATTAATAATATTCGTAAGCTTGCAGAGAAAAATTTAGGAAATCAATCGATCGATGAGTTAAACGAAGCTGAAAGATATTGGCTAAAATACAGGGTGTCTCGGGACTAATGGGAAAAAAGTCAGGAGCGTATAATCTGAGCCAAAATAATGTTATTACTTCATATAAACTTTTTCTATGCAGGCCCTCGTTTTCGAGTTATAGGCCCCCAAAGTTTTAATTTTGAATTGGGTTTTAATTTTTATTTTTTGTACTAGTTATTTGATCTTTATAAAATTTACGGCAAAGCTATAATGTACGTGTACGTTTATTTTGGAAAGGTAAACAGATTTACAGTTGTGTCTTGAAGCCAGGGACGGACTACCCGCAATGGCTAGTGATCCAAAATTTTTGCAGGGATGGCACACCCTGTATGTATATATCGAAATTGACTTCCTCACACATTACGCTAACGAAAAGGTACTCTTGTTGGAATTCGATGAAATAAGCCGTTTGGCTGATATTTACAGTTTTATTAATGCACTAACTACCAATTTACCTAACTAACTTATTAATACGATGTCCAAGATTTGCCTACAGTACTACAAAAAAATAATTTGATGATAGCATATGATAGAGACATTAAGAACTCATTTAATGGGAATTAAATAGGAACGGAGACAACGTAATTAGTTGCGTTTAATCAAAATTACGAACACAACATTATTAAGCCATTAAGAAAACCCCTAAAAAGACATGTTCAAAAACATTTGACAAAAACTAATTCCTAAACAACAACAAAAACTAACGTTATTGTAATAAGTGTTCAATATCAGCTCCTCCCACTTCCACGCACATTCTAAGTCTACGAAGGTTGTTTCTTTGAACTTGAAAGAGCAATCCCATATTATTTCTAATAACATTGCAGTGTAACATAATTCTGTCTATTAAATCTTGCCTTGTTTGCTCAGGTGTTGCGTATATCTTACTTTTGAGATAACCCCAGAGAAAGAAATGTATAGGATTAACGTCTCCTGATCGCGGTGGCCATTGAAAAGGGCCTCCACGACCAATCCATCTATTAGGAAACCTTGTGTGTAAATGCTGGCGTAAATCTAAACTGAAATGAGGAGTGGCCCCATCATGCATGAACCATAAATTCCTACGAGTTTGTAGAGGCACATCATCAAACAGGTTCCATAACTCATTTTGCAAAAACTCCAAATATCTCTGACCGGTCAAAGTACCGTCAATAAAGTACGGTCCTATCAAATGATTGCCCAAACATTAACCATGAATCTATGCTGGTTCCTAGTTTGGATAATGCCATGTGGATTCACATCATCCCATAAATGCATATTGTGAGAATTAATGAATCCATCTCTGGTGAAACCAGATTCGTCCGTAAAAAGAACGTTACTAATAAATGTATTTTCTGCTTGTTGTTGTCGCAGAAACCACTGGCTATACTCAATTCGTGCAGGATAATCAGCGACTGTGTACTTTTTTCATGTGAAAAGGATATAAAAGCTGTTCTTTTAAGATGCGATGAACAACTGATTTCGAGACGTTATGATCTCGCGATAATTTTCGTAAACTTGATGATGGTTTATTATCAACTGCATTTAACAAGTCCTGTTCAACTGCCACAGTACGTACGCTTCGTACTGGACCTTCTCCACCGTTGTTGGCACTAAATTTTGTTTTGTATACATGGAAAATTACATTTACTCATTCATACCGGTTTCTCGTAACCTGAGATCAATACGCTCAAACATTCGTCTGTCTGGCAATGCTCTGTTTGCAAAATGCTCTGCATAAAGCCTTCTGGCTTCTAAACAGTTTCGAGAAGCCAGTCCATGCATCAAATGCAATTCTGCGCACTCAATAAAAGTGAATTCTGCCATAGTAACTGTTAAATTAAGGACTTATGAATTATTGACTACGAACTATTCTACACAACGTTTGACCAAATTATCCTATGGTTAGTTCATAAACGGTAAAAACACTTTTAAAACGTTTCTACCAACTTTCGAATTAATAAGTCGTTAATGTTTTTCATCTTCTGCTATCGTTAAATTATTTTATTGTAGTACTGTAGGTGTAAATCTTGGACATCGTATTAATAAGTTAGTTAGGTAAATTGGTACGTAGTGCATTAATATAACTGTAAATACTAGCCAAACGGCTCTTTTTATCGAGTTCCAACAAGAGGACCTTTTCGTTAGCTTAATGTGTGGGGAAGTCAATTTCGATAATTTAATACAGGGTGTGCCATCCCTGCAAAATTTTTGGATCACTAACCATTGCGGGTAGTCCGTCCCTAGCTTCAAGGCACAACTGTAAATCTATTTACCTTTCCAAAATAAGCATACACGTACATTATAGCTTTGCCGTAAATTTTATGAAGATCAAACAAATAGTACAAAAAATAAAAATTAAAACCAAATTCAAAATTCAAACTTTGGAGGCCTATAACTCGAAAACGAGGGCCTGCATAGAAAAAGTTTATATGAAGTACTAACATTATTTTGGCTCATATTATACGCTCCTGACTTTTTTCCCATTAGTCCCGGGACACCCTGTATAAGAAAAGTGAAGAATTTTCAGGAGAAATCCAAAGCTTAAATAATAAACGACCAATAAGCTATAAATCCTCTATTTTACTTCTAAATCCATTTTTAGACGCCGTATAATAAGACTTGGAAGCAGGGTAGAAGAATCCTCATTAGCATATGAAAGTATTTATCCAATAATACTACCGAAAAACTCTGAATTAACAGGAAAAATAATATTGTTAAAGTCATCGATGTGTTTGTAGGGCGCGATGGTCGAGTGCGGGCTTGTGAAGTGCGATTGAGTGACGGGTCTAGACTTCCGTAGACCAGTGCAACTTCTTTTTCCGTTAGAAGTTGAAGATTCTCCGCCGCAGGAGGATGTCAAAAATATCAAGTGATATTAAAAAAAAATGTAAGCTGATAGAGATATATAATAAACTTCAACTTGACAATTCAATTTGGAAAACGTATGTAACATCGTTTTTTGAAGATTACTATTAATAAAACTTGTTTACGGAACAGCTCGGGTGCTTTGTTTTCAACGAACTCATATTTTCTCTAGTTTGAGCCATAAATGTTGCATTGGTAACGTATCCATCAACACATTTACTTTTCTGTTTAGTGGATGCTTACTCATTGCTTGTTTCATGTTATCTAAGTTCAACAACAAATTGAAGTCGTTTACGAAAGTTATAGTGAAAAGTTGTTTTGGAGCCAAAGCAATGCAAGTTTTTTCAACATAATGTATGAGGATTCTTCTTTCATTGGTTCCACATTTTACCTATTTAAAGCGTGTTTAAATCGAATTACCAAAAACGCGCGTTTTTTAAAGTTACCATGGTAACTACAACAACTCGAGAAACGTAAGTCTAAATGACAAGTTTTAGATTATCGATTTGACAGCAGAAGTCACTATTTACAAACAATTTTTTTGTATTCCAGAAGTATAGGATTAAAAATATTAGACTGTTTTTTTAAGTAATCATTATATTTAAGATTGAAATTAACTGAGTATACAATGACTAGGATATACTTTGTTTGATAAATTCTGCACACCTTTCTGCAATCATTATAATGGCTGCACTAGGATTTCCAGTTGTTACGACAGGCATTGCAGAAGCGTCTGCCACTCTGAGGTTGTTAATACCAATAACTCTAAGTTCCTGATCGAGTACTGACCATTTATCGCTCACTGGACCCATACGAAGGGTGCTGGTTTGATGGTTTTCTCCATCTGTCGTGTGGCGAATAGCGCAACGCCAATAGTCGTCAGTATCGAAGCTGCAATTGAAAATTACAATTAGAAAAATATGTATCATTTGTTATGTTTATTTAATAATAATACTTAGTAATTTGACATTATTTTGCTGTTTTGGAAGCTTTATTAGTGTCCTTATGAGACTTCTCTAGTGAGAAGGTATTCCTACATTATTTTAGGTCAATTGGGTTTCTTTCTAGTCTTCTGTTGTTTACAGTAACGGTTTGAGTAGGGGAGTGGTGTCAGTGATTGTAGCCATTGTGAATGTATTTGGCTTCTCTGTTTTGTCACACTAAATTAACGAATATACACGTATTTTAAACTTCACATTCAGAGTGTAAGTTATTGGTAAAAGAACTCACTCTGGTTTCAATCAATAATGATTTATTCTTCTTGCCAAAAGATATCTCTCAATTCTTACAATATATTTTTATTAATGATTCGTAGCCCACTTACTTGGCCTAACCAAAACTTCTATCAATGCCTTTTACACAATATTTTATATAAATATTAAATATAGTTAAAAGTGTTTTGTGTCTACATGCTTGTCCTTGACCTACGTATCTTTGAATGTTTAATGACTAACGAATTATTTTATATACAGGGTGTTACAAGAGCCAAACTAGTTGTTATAAACATGAATATTTTCAAATTATGAAATTAAAATGAAATTTTCACCAAATCAATCAATTTTAGAGAGTACATTATACAGACATAAATTGAAGGGATAAAATAGTTTCACAAGATGGTGAAATAATATACTGGGTGTTCAATTTAAAAACATGAAGTGTATTGCTAATTGAAATCTCGTGAATTAACGCTTATCCAAAGAATACCCCGACCCCCAAACGACACTTCTAGTCTGTTCAGATATTTCAGCCATCCTTTACCTTCGTACCTACCAAATAAATGTAGTTGCTTATCACTGATAACGTTTACTAGATAGCATTTATAGTGCACAAATTTTCGTCAAATCTTAATATGTTTCGCTCGCAACGTCGCAGTTTATAAGAAAACAAAAAATAGTGAAAGATGCAAAATTTTACGCTGAATTTGATGGTAAACAAAAATATAGGGTGTCCTATTAAAAAAACATAAACTTCATCTTGTCCCGCTTAGGCTGAACACCCAATATATCTAAAAATATTTTAGAAATGTGTACTGGCGCAAAAACAACAACTTTTATTTATATGTATTTCGAACTTAAGGGTAATTTTTCGCCCTTGAACTAGAATGGAATCTTGGATAATTTTTTTCCGTTTTTTATATGACACCTGAAGCCCCACAAATTCCCCCACAACAAACAAACACCACCAAGAAGTAATATTAGGTGATTTATCTTCTGGCCTTCTGTGATGTTCCCAAAAGACATTATTAGATTTAATTAGATAATAATTTCAAATATTGCTAGCGGCCAGTGAACTTGAAGGTCACTGGCAAATTGTAGTAAAGTCAATAGCGTATTAAAGAATCATGACTGTTTTATAAATAATGCGTCGACAGATCGTTGTCTGTGTTAGTATAACAATAGAATTTCCTTATATAGAGAGAGACTTCATTTCTCTTGATAATTATTAATAGTACAAACGTTATATTCTGTGTTACACATGGTCAGTAATTTTGTATACGTAGTTTTAAATATATGTTGTCCCAGTGAGTTTTGATGAACGATGTTATTTATTTAACCCTAAAGAATGGTTCTAGTGGTAAGTGTTTCCCGAAGATGAATGGTTCGATGGTTCAAGAAATACATACGAGGGGCACTTGCTAAGTAACCACCACATGGCGATCCTGCAAACTAAATGGTAGATGGTAAATAGTCCTACGAACTAAATGGTAAATGGTAAATAATCATGCGAACTGAGGGTAATCCAAACGAGTAAAAGTATATGGTCTTTTATTTAAATCTTGGACCTTGAAGGAGCAAAACTATGGTTGGTGCACCTACTAAGCAAGAGGTACAGGAAACTGTACCAGTAAGCAATAATTGCATGGTACAGCAAAATAATTTTACAACACAGAAAATGGTCTTATTGTACATAATAACGGTAGCTTTCATTCTGAAATTCGTGTGGTCCCTATGGAAAACGCACCGAAGAGCATTAAAAAGAGACATCAACCGAGGACTGTATAAAATTGTAAGTACTTATGCACTCTATTTTTATCAACGAATGGTGTATCTTTTAAATGTCAATAACGTGGGAAGACTTCGAAGATAAGCGAAGGGCAATTGTAGAAGAGATAAATAAACAGAGAAAAAGGGTTTTGAAAAAGGAAACTGCTAAAAATCCAGATATACACAATGAACTAATTAATAGTATAATAATTCTTCATAATAATCTTGCTAAATTGAAAGATAAAAATTGGAAAAAATTGAGTTTGGTACAACAAGAAAGTTGTAGAAATTACAAAGATAAGAGTAGGGATAAAACCGTTAGGGCATTTCAAGCGCTGAATTGTATTGGTAAAATACCTACCTCTATATTTTAGGAGATCGATACGGGTGTATTACAAGCAATAAGCAAACCGTTGAAAATTACGACAAGTATGAATGATTTTTTTAATTTCGCGAGTAAGTTCTTACCTACTGAATTCAACGGAGAAGCAAGCAAGTTCAATCATGTTTAGACTCATTAGATTTGTTACAAATAAACACGACGGGTAACGAAGAAAATGCGATTCTGCTAATTATAACAAGACTGACTGGAAAAGCTAGAAGTCTGATCAGGACAGAAAATTATATTACAGAAATTAGGAACAAACTAAAATAAGGAATAAGTGGAGATAACCCAAGCCTTCTCTTAGCGAAACTTAATAAAGTAAGGCAAAATGGGGAGGACATAACGCAATACTCGACAGGAATAGAGGAATTTGCAGAACGTCTAGCTGATAAACACACCAAAGAAGTAACGATTAAGGCAGTAACGATGAATGCCACAGCGGACGCAACGAAAACGAACATAGCAGCGGGAAGCTTTGAAAAAACGCAAGAAGTACTATCTAAGCTGGTATCAGTAGAAGGCATAGTAAGTCAGCAACAAGTGTTTCACATGAAGGACAATAGGAATTTCTTCAGGAAATCAGATCTTGACTTCAGAAACAATTATAGAAGAGGAAGCAACATCGGATCGTACAACGGCAACCCCCCAGTAAGGACATTCAGACAATACAACCAAGGAAATGGTTACGGCAAATACGCAGATTTCAATAAGGAGAGGAAATTCAACAGGAACGGCAATTACAATAATCCCAATAACAATAACGAACGAATATGCAAGATAGAAGATAAAATTGAAGAAATGAGCAGACAAATAGCACAGTTAAAGAAAGAAAACTACGAATTAAGGATGGAAAATATGGAACTCAAGGAAAAAACAGAATTTTTGCTAGGAATGATGACACTGAACCAGAAAATTTTAGAGAGAAGAATTTGATGATACATGGTATAGAAGAAGGGAAGAAAAAGATGAGGAACAACTAGAAAATAAATTAGAAGATGTAATGAAGAAGGTTAATAACACAGTAGATGTTAAATCAGATATTTTGAAATGTAAAAGAATGGGATATAAAAACAGTAACAGAAATAGGCCAGTACTAATAATGATGAAAGACGTGAATAAGAAAGAAGAAACTTTGGAAGTAACGAATAAATTAAAAGGAACAAAGATATATATTGAAGATGACCCAAAAGATATACTGGAACAAAGAAAACAGCTAATAAGATATATGAAATAGGCGAGACAAAGTGTAGCAGAAGCTAAGATAATCGATAATACATTAATGATATATGATAACGTATATAGTCTAAAAGAACTAGAAGAAAGGAAGAATCAATTAGAAATACATACAGGATGGGATAAATCAACATGTAAGGAAAATAACGAAATCAATCGGAAAATTTTAATACAACCTTCAATAATAAAAGCTTTAAATAAGTAAGAGGTGAATGAATTGTCAATTTTACACGTTGAAAATAATCGTATCTCGCTAAGGATGAGCATTCGGATCAAAAATAAATTGAAATTTAGTGAAGCCTTATCTACCGGAATACACAACTTCGACTTAGGACGAACGTTGGAAAAGCTTGAGGAGCTTTCGGTAAAATTTGAAGTAAAAAGAATGAAGATATAGGCAAATGATTATATATTCAAAAAGTGCACAATAGAAGAATTTATAGAAGAAGGGAATAAAAGTTTGAAAAATATACAAGTATGTATATGCGAAGTACAAAAACGGTACAGCAGAAAGAATAGATTCAAATGATTCTAGAAAGATATCACAATGATTAAATGTTCAGAGGACATGTAGGAAATAATAGACTATTAAAGAAACTGAGAGCAAATTTTATATGGAAAAACAGGGAGAAAGATGTGCGGAAGTATGTAAAGAGTTGCCACGAATGTCAAGTGAATAAGTCAAAACCTAGTCAAAAAGAGAAATTTGTCAACACGGACACATATATAAAACCATTTGATATCATTTATATAGAAAGAATAGGTCCTTTTGTAGAAAGTAACAATGGGAACCGTTATTGTATCACAATATTATGCGAATTAACATAATACGCGGGCATGATACCGGTAGTTAACAAAGCAAAAGCTATATTTGACAACTTTATACTGAACTATGGGTTGATGAAAGACATGAGGACAGGTCAAGGAACAGAATATGAGAACGAAATAATGAAGAACTTAGCGGAACTTTTAAATATAAAACACAACTTTTCAACGGCATATTACCACGAATCGATAAGCAGTTGTGAAAAATTACACAGAACGTTTAATGAGTACATAAGAAACTTTATTAAAGATTCTAGAGACAACTGGTGTGAATTTGTAAAAATGTTTGCATATTGTTATAATACAACACCAAACACGTATCACCGATACACTCATTTCGAGTTGTTATACGGTAGAAAACCCAACACACCAGAATTTTTAAATGTAGAAATAGAACCATGTTACAATCTTGAAAGGTATGATAAAGAATTTGAATATAAGTTACAGTACGCGAATTAAAGAGCCAAGCAGTTTTTGATAAAAAATAAGTTAATTAGAGTGAATAGAAGCGAAAAGAAATCTTCACCCGTGAACTTTAGGGTAGGGGATTCGGTCATTCTGAAAAATGGAGAAAGCAATAAGTTCGATCCATATTATTTAGGTCCGTTCAAAATAACGGAAGTAAAAGGAGTAAACTGTGAGATTATATCAAGAAACAATAAAAAACAAATCGTTCATAAAAATCGATTGTATAAATACCATAACGAAAATATTTGTAATCAAGTGAAGCGAGATAGTAAACAAATAAACAGTGTTTAAAAACAAGACAATTAGTGTTATAAATAAACAATGCGAGGACTATTAACGTTATGAGTAGTATGCAAAATGTATCAAGGATAATTTTTCTCTTCCAAGAGGGGATGATGTGATGATCCCAAAAGACAGTATTAGATTTCATTAGATATTAATTTCGAATATTGCGAGCGGCCAGTGAACTTGAAGGTCACTGGCAAGGTGTAGTGAAGTCAATAGCGTATTAAAGAATCATGACTGTTTTAATAATGCGTCGACAAGGTCGAGGAACAGATCGATGACTCTGTTAGTATGACAATAGAATTTCCTTATATATAGAGAGAGTTCATTTCTCTTGATAATTATTAATAGTACAAACGTTATACTCTGCGTTACACATGGTCAGTAATTTTGTATACGTAGTTTTAAATATATGTTGTCCCAGTGAGTTTTGATAAACGATGTTATTTATTTAATCCTAAGGAATGATTCAAGTGGTAAGTGTTTCCCGAAGATGAATGGTTCGATGGTTCAAGAAATACATACGAGGGGCACTTGCTAAGTAACCACCAAACTTCATTTACTGGACTAAATTATGTAACACTTATCTTACAATATGTTTGATCTTACCTGTATTTTTTTCTACAATCTCCATAAACTTCATTGGAGTAAATAAATTTCCATGTATCCTTCAAAGTTGTACTGTTAACCAATTTTTGAACGAGTCTTATACCATCTATGAGTCTATCTTCATCTTCTTTAACCGTCAAATAGTTACCTACCATAATCGGTGGATCCATAGGATCGGAGGATTTTAATGTGATCCTACCGCGACTCTTCGGATGTAAATTCACAGGACTAATGGTGATGGATTGCGGTACTTTCGGATCGACACCTTCATCGGGAGCTCCTGTCATTGAACATTGGCTATTGGTTACTTGGAAATATAATTGGATGTCCGGATCTTCTGGAGTAGCGTATTTTGTATGTATTCTACCAGTAACAGGTAAACCTGCAATAGTATAATTTCAAGTAAATATATAGAAATATAAAAATCTTAGTCTATTCACCTGCACTAGCAAGAGGTCCTGTTCTGGAATTAAGGTAATCTGTCAGTGTTTGCCATGTGACGATATTAGGTACCACAGTACTATTAATCCAATAAGTAAGACCAAAAGCAACGTGATTAGTGAAATTATTACCTACTCCGGGTAAATCGTGAACTTGTTCGATTCCCACTTTATCTAAGGCGTCTTTAGGTCCTACACCAGATTGTAATAGAATCTTTGGTGAATTAATTGCACCGGCAGCCAAAATAATTTCTTTTCTAGCTCTAACTGTATAAGTAGTATTTTTGTAGATGAACTCAACCGCGTAAGCTTTTTTTTGTTCGTTTATCAAGATTTTAGTGACAGTTGAGTTCAACATCACGTGTAAGTTATTGTTATACCTCTGTGGTCTCAGATAAGCTTTGGCCATACTGACACGTACTCCGTCTCTAAAAAGTACAGAAAGAGCAAACGATAAAAAATATTTTAGACCAATAGTTTGTTTATGTTAACAAATTTTCTCATAATCAAACCGCCTGAAACGAAATGCCTTACGATTTAATGGATTAAAAGAAGGTGAAAATGATAGTCTACACAGTATAATTCTAAATATCATCAATAACACCATGAAGAGAAAATGTTCTTTATCTGAAATAAACAATATATATATATATATATATATATATATATATATATATTTATATATATATATGTATATATATTTATATATATATATATATATATATATATATATAATTGGAAAACCTAACCAAGGCGGGGCATAAATACAACGGTAATTGTTGAATTCCTGAGTTTTCTAAAAAAAAATGAGATTCCGACGCCAAGAAGTACATTAAAGTCAACAGTTTTTGTGAACGAAAATCTGACAACCAGAAGATATCAGGAGATTTTAATTTGCCTGAGGTTAACTGTCAAAACACAAATTTTAACAAATGTAATGTTAAATCAAATGTCTTAGCGGATATTTTAGCTTTTAAGTAATTCTCATTATGTAGTAACATCAAAAATAATTTGAGAAAAACCATAGATTTAGTAATTACTTCTGCTGATTACATAATCAACTTTGAGGTAAATAGAGAAAATATTCCATTGGTTCCTGAGGATTTGTATTATCCCGTACTGGATATAGATCCATATGTACAGGTTGGCAAATTAATTTTGGCAGTTGGAAGTTTGGCAACTTGCGATGCTCCGTTGCAAAGACGTATGCGGATTGCAAGAGTTCACTCCGTTGGCAGAATTCGTAAGCTACGTTTCGACAGTAGAGTTCAGAGAAAAGTGTGATTACCGGGTTGTGCAATACTAACTTGTTATTTGAAAAAGTGACACTATGCACTCATTTGTTAATTTTAGGTACCGTTATGTCATTATTACAAACAAATCGACGCCATTTTTAGTCCATTTAGAACAACCGAAATGAGACATTTTTTGGTTTTTGCATGTCTGCGGCTCATGCGTCAATTTTTCCATTCGTTAAAAAAAGTACCATTATATGCACTCGTTGCATAAATAATTATTCTGTTTCTGTCTACTGGAGTATATAAAATGGCACATGTTTATTTTGTGTACCATACCTATTTGGATGTAATAGGTTTTGAGGCTTATAATTATAATTGTTATACACATTTCATACCTATCTCTATTACGTTTCGTTTTTATTATTTGTTTTGAACCATCTTCCGATTTCAGTTACAATTGCGGTTTGGTCGTATTAAAATATGTTGGAACTAAAAACTGAAGATCGTTTAAAACAACTAATGAACTAAAACATAATATAGTATTTTAGAATTTAATAATTCTGTCAAATGAGCGATAACCACGATAAAAATTTTTATTTCAAAGAACGGTCACAGAAAACAAATTCAACTACTTCCTCATATTATTTGTATACAAATACACATGAGTAAAACTTTTAATACAACATCTATATCGACTTATTTTTTGTCAGGTCATTGAACGAGTTTCTGCTGCTACGAAAGTTAGCCAAAGAACTCTTTCCCGTATTAAAAAAGAATCTCTGGCAAGAAGCAATGCTGTCATTGATGTGCCTACTAAAAAACAAAGAACGTCCAGTATCCGTATGGATCAATTCGACAAAACTGTGCTTAGGAGGTGCATAATAAATTATCACATTTCCGAGAAAAAAGTACTCAAGTTAAGAAATGTACACCTTTGCAGATAGTTATGGCTTCGCATGAAGTCACGAATCTCTGCGGAAACAAATACATTCTTTGGGTTTTCGTTAGACCAACATGAAAAACAACAAAAGTTTGTTAATGGAACGTCATCAAATCAGACATTCACACCTACTATATTCAAGAAACATGAAGAAGTGCAGAGAGCAGAACAAATTTATCATTTATATGGATGAAACATACATTCATTCATATCACAGACACCTTGAAGGATGAAGCGACAAGAGTAACGAAGGATTAAGAAAACCCGTTTCAAAAGGTAATAGGCTCATCATTGTGCATGCAGGAAGTGAAAATGGTTTTGTACCTAATGTTGGTATTATGTGGAACTCCCAGTCAAAAACAGGAGATTATCATATTGAAATGGCGTACGAAAATTATGAGAAATGGGTAGAAGAAAAACGTATTCCAAACCTACCAAAAAACGCTATTGTGGTAATTGATAACGCCCCATATCACAATGTTCTAAATCAAAAATTACATACGACCGATTGGACAAAACAGCAATTAAAAAACTGGGTTTCTGAGAGAAACATATATTCCAGTGAACAAATGTTAAAACCGGATCTTCATAACGTTGCAAAAATGTACAAACCGCAATATAAAACTTAAAGAATTGATGAATTGTTTAATCAACAAGGATTGCAAGTTTTAGGCTACTCCCTTATCACCCGGACTTATATCCGATCGGAAGTGTTTGGGCGGCACTTGAAGAATATGTGGACAAACGAAATGTTACCTCCAATTTTACAAAGGTTAAAGAATTCTGTAATGAATTTTTTGACACATTTTCTGCAAATGATTGGAAAGTTAGATGTGACCATGTTAAAAAGATTGATGATGAATTTATGAACAATAAACCACTTTTAGATTCTGTTGTAGATAATATTATTATTAATTTAGCAAAAGACGAAGATAGCGAGGATGATATAGAAAGTGATTTTGAAAAATCATTTGCAGATACACATCATTATTTTACTGTTCATGATCCCTGTACATCTAAAACATATATTACATTATAGTGTTTATTTGTAGGGGATATGGCTGAATACATTAAACGCAACAAATGTAAAAATGTAAATATGTGTTATAAAATTGTAGATATTAGAGACGACTTCCACCAGAGTAATATAATATTCGTATCACATCTGTACATAGTTCTAAATAAACAAAAATTGACGGCACCCACAACCAAGATTTTCTTGTTTTGCCAGTCCTAACTCTGTAAAAAGTGTGAAGTGATGTTCTAATTTCATAGTAAATATTTGCAAAAAACAAAAAAGTTTACATATGAATGTAGAAATATCTACCACAAAAAAGCTTAAATATTTTATTTATATTATTAGTATACTTATTAGACCATCTCCAAAGGCGATTTCCCCAATTTGTTTTTCCAATTTTATGATAAACCCGAATTTTCACCTTATTATCCACTACATATTATCAAGAATAACAATTTTAGAAAGCTTATCAGGTAGATATGTCATTGACTATTACTACGATCAGATAAGAAAAATTGTTGGCCATTGTTAAGTTTAGAAAGTCGTTTAACAAGCCTTATCATATTGTACGCTTTATCTACGAAATCTACCTCCAATCCAATTTATATACAAATAATCCTCAATGACGAATATTATGAAGGGGCCACTTAAAAGACATTAATTTGAAGTAAGGGTGAAAGTTTATGCTTGTTGGAGTCTATTTATTATTTATTATTCACATCACATAAAATAATAAAAGGTAATTATAGAATTCCCCGTATGGTTTTTGAAGCAATAAATAATTATGTCTGTACAAAAAAAACAAAAAACAATTTTCGTAAAAAAAGCTGATGGTTTTCATTTCCTTATTCATTTAATTAATAATAAAGAACAGATTAATGTTATTTTGTTTTGTAAACTCGATTTTATATAGCATTATACATGTGCCACAATTTATTATTTTTAAACCCAAACTCAAAATATTGTGTTACCCTCGTACGTATTAGCAGTCTCACAACCTTTACAACAATTGCATGCAGAATGTACGTCTCCTGCTCTTCCCGGTAACTGCGTTTACAACATTGTCAAGTTGTATGGCTTTCTCGCGCATCGTCATCTGCCAAAATTAATTCGCCAACCTGTACAAAAAACATGTTGGGAAGTAAATCTAACTCACTAGAAAATAAATTTGATTTTAAAGAGGCAAATTTCCAGAAATTAACAGAATTATTAAGAGAACTCTCAGGGGATGAGTTATTTTACGAGAATGTAGTGAGTGTAGAATTAGATCCTTTCTATTTTGTAATTCAAACTGTTTTTGAGCAATTAGTTCCAAAAGATAAAACTTATAAATGTAGAGATTATCATTTCAATTATTTTAACAATAAGTACTTAGAAACTAGAAGAACTCTTCAAAAATTAATTAAGTTGAAACATCAAAAATATTTGAAAGAAACTGAAGAAAGTGTATGACGAATATTAACACTTTTTGGAATTTTGTTGACAGTAAGAAAAGAAATACTAGTAGAATAGATTCATATAAATTCAATGACAATAGTTATTCATGCAACAAGTGCAAAAAGTGAGTTTTTTTGCACGCGACGTGAAATTGTCGAGTGCAAAAAACACGTTTTGCACGAGTTGCATACAATATTTTTTCTACATTCATGCAAAAACTGGAAAATTAGAATATAATATGTTACTTAGAATGTATTTTAACCGTTCTTCTTTTTTTGTATCTTTATGGCCTCCACCTTGTCAGTACTAAATCATAGCTGGTTTTCGCTTTGACCATCTAAATTTTAAATAATCAAATATTTCTGCAATAATTGTAACTCGTTGAGACTAAGTAGTAAGATATACATATATGATTGCTGTATTAGAGTAGGATCAGACACTTGCTCTGGATTTTTATTTTATTTAAATGTTTATGTTTGTCATAAATCATCACAAAACTGACAAGAATGGCAGATGAGTGCAACAAAGATTTTGTTACACTAGTGCAAAAAAGAACCACTTTTTCCATTAAACGTGTTTCACAAAAGTGTTGTTTTTTGCATTAATGTAGAAAAATGAATTTAAGAAACAGATATAGCAAAATATTTTGCATCCGTACATTCTACAGAATCGTATAAATACAATTTGAATTTCAATTATACATCTGGCGATTAAAATATATTTAAAATGTCTGTAATTACGGAAAATCCGCAGGAATCGACAACATTCCTCCTTATATACTTAAAGGTTGCGGAGAATGGCTTAAATAGCCCCTTTTACACATATTCAACTTATTCATGCAAACATCAACATTCCTAACAAAATGAAAACTAACCAGTTATACTCCAATTCATAAATCAGGAAATAAAAATGATACATAAAATTAGGGGGAAGGTGCCAAACTTTTTGAATAAATAGTAATTTATTTGATTATGTTAAAGGAACTCTAGTAGAAGAGCATCACGGTTTTACGCCCAGTGAATCAATAAACACTAATTTATTTTTATTCACAGCAATCAAGCTTGGAGTCTCCATGAAGTGGCTGCAAATATTTAAAAGCTACTTATAAGAAACTTCACTGTTAAATTTAACGGAAATACTTCAGGAAAATATCATGCTAGTTCTAGAGTGCCACAAGGTTCCAATCTAGGACCATTATTTTTTCAACTTTTTATAAATGATTTGCCGTCCGGTTTACAAAATTGTAATTATCTCTTATTTGCGGACGACTTGAAAATATTTAATCTAATAGAAACAGTAATGAATTGCGTGGCATTCCATTGACCGTCATTGACAATATTTATGTATGTTATGTCGATAATAAGTTAAATTCCAATATAAAACAGTGCTGCGTTACGTCTGTTACACGCAATACTACAATTCATATATGTAACCTACCTCTTTGCGTAAAAATATGTACTTACTTCAATAAACATTTTCTTGGTGTATGCATTTCTGGTATAAATGACAGATTAATAATAGTTTGAGGTTAAATTTACCTGAGGTGCAAGAGCTTTCCGTCGCTCTTTTCAAAAAAAGAATTGATGTAATTATTTCACTTCAAATAACTTTACTTCACTTTGTTTGCGTAAGGAAAATGTCTATTGAAGATAAATTACTGCTTAATTCGAAGTAGTATAAAATACAGGGTGTTGAATTAAAGGTCTTTAATAAGTAAATAAATTAGTTCTTAATTCAATTTCGATCAAAATGCACATTTTCAATTGACGATTAAAAAATCTCAATAAAGGACACAATTACCAGAGCGTAACAAAGATTCAGCTGCAAAGATCACCTGAGTGGAATAAAACTGTTCTTGGAAAAATGGAAATACCCCAAGATCCTAAGCAGAACAGGGCAGGTAATATTATACAACATGCAATGTTTTTATTTTTCTTACGTTTGCCCTACTAAATCAAGTAATTATTTTCGAATAATCCCTATCTCAGTACGGCACTGGTGTATAATATTTCCGCCGAACTGTGTAGGACGTCGTTCTGTAGGACCAATAAACATAAAAAAATAAGAAACAATAACCCTTGACATCGGAAGGTTTCGATACGCTCCAACCTTAATTTTCGACTAAAAAATATACGATGTGTTTAATAGTTTTAGTATCGCCCATGATAAAACAGTACTTTGTCCCAAATTCCAGTTAGACATCGTAATTCGTAAATTACTATGGACCTTACCAAGATCAAGCTTTCTCGTAATTTCTCGCGAAAAACTTTCTAAAGAAAGGTTGCCTCTGACCAAAAGCTCGTGAAGAAATTCAGTTAGCGACGAATACTTAAGCGAATATGTTGCAGAGTTCTTAGGGTCTCAACGCTATTTACCATGCCGTCCTTACCGCTATCGAGATTAAGTCATCGAAGAATCCAAAAACAAGTTAGTTGTATCTTTCCTAGGGTGTCAACGTGTCAAAAGCTCGTGAAGAAATTCAGTTAGCGACGAATACTTAAGCGAATATGTTGCAGAGTTCTTAGGGTCTCAACGCTATTTACCATGCCGTCCTTACCGCTATCGAGATTAAGTCATCGAAGAATCCAAAAACAAGTTAGTTGTATCTTTCCTAGGGTGTCAACGTTAGTTATCGTGTCGCACCGTACCGAAGTGTCGATATTTCCTGTATTTATTACCGAAATATCAGCGAATTAAAATTATCGAAGTATCTGTACCTTGCGCTTATTACCGTGCTTATTAATGTTACCGAAGTTATTAATAATAACGTCTCGAGTTTCGTTTACTGCCCTATCGAGAAAAACCGAGTGTCTGTGATTTGGTGATTTGTTCCATCCCGCGGTGAGAATAAATTACTTATTACAAGAAATTAAATCCACCGAATCGACAAACCACATCCAAGCTGATTACCTGAATAGTACCATCGTGAATGGCTTGTGACTTCTGGATTCAGGTATCGTTAAATATTATTTTATACCTTTTCTATTTGTATTAAGTAACACTTTTTCCTTACGGATTGTGGAAGACTAATTTAGTGTCACGCCAGTTCTTTAGCCGAAAACTCTATAGTAATAGAACTATTCTATTATGCTAACTAGTTTTTTGACTAGCAATATTGGCATTGTTTTAGAGAAGTTTATGTTTTATGCTTCTTTATATAGTAATAGTAAAGAGATTTGGCGTGCACGCTTATCCTAGATAAAATCATTTTCCGTTCCATTCTCTTGACGTAACTTCCACGGTAACGACGGTGTGTTTTATGTTTTCAAGTAATTCAGTAACGCACGATTATCATATCATTTTTTTTTATGAATAAACGTAAAATAATTTCATTGATAAACTAATTTTCCTGCTTTGTACGCAAACTCGACGACATTTATATATTTATATATGTATATATATATATATATATATATATATATATATATATATATATATATATATATATATTATAATATATTCATGTGTGTAAGAAGAATTTTTTTCATTATTCTTTTATATATCTCAGGGTAAATGTATCATAGTCGTGCATGAGTATTCCTTAATCTCTTTGAGTTCAAGTCTAAAGATTTTTTCATGTAATTTATTATTTTGTTTTGTATATTTTCATAAAGAATTATTTGTTTTTGTCTTTTATTCTAAATAAAATTATATACCTTGTCTAAATTTCCGTTGGTACGCCTATGGTATCAAACCTGTTCTTCCTTTCTTTAGTATTGACACGTGAAATGATCTGAATGTATCTATATAATTGGTTGTCACTATTCTAACTATTTTCTCTGTCTGATATTGTAATGAAAGAACAATGACATACACTCTAATTATATATTATCAAAAATATAGAATGAAAATGAGAAAAGAAGTACATATATCAACACAAAGAAAATCTAAATCTAGTATGTTGAACAAATAACTATGACCTAATGAAGTTTTAAATCAGTGTACCTTTATACTATTAAAATGAATTTGAATGGCCAAATCAGATTTATTTTAATTATTCAATTGGTTAACCAATAAAATTGCACTACTGATGGCACCGACAATTAACAGTCTCCAACAATACAACTCTTCTATTAATGTGTCTACTGCATCTACTCCCTCTAAGTACTTGACACAACTCCTCCAGGTAAGTTTTGAAATTATATTTCTTGTTATCTCTTAAAATGTCTTATTTTTTTTTATTTCAAATTCTGGTTTCATCAGTTTATAAATATTTTTCAATGATACTTTCAGTTTATTTTATTATTCTAATGTCTTTGATTTCTATCTATTTTGATCATTTATCTCTTGTACCTTCAATTAGCTTCTAAATCTTCTCAACTCACTTCTTCAACTTTATTCAACTTTTTTCTGTTACTTCTCTTGAGTTATACGACGACTTCTCTAATATTTTATTGTAATTTTAAAATTTCATTTATCTACGTCCTCTCTCCAAAATATCACACCACATACTCCACTTTTTCAAAATCAACAACCCTCCTTTTCCATGTCCGTTGCTATGGACAAAACCCATCATCTCACTAGATTTTTTTAACAATAATTCACAAATCAGAGGTTTTCATTCAATTTCATATTTTTCTCAAGTATTTCATGATATTTAATGCTTTGTTTATTTCCAAAATAATTCAATTCATGTATTAAAAACTCTACTTATCCAAAAAATATCCCCATTTATTAAAAAAACCTCTCATTGCGTATTACATTTCCATTCTGAAATAAACAAATCTACAACTTAAAGTTTTCAAAATATATATAATTATTTCCAAATTTGGTTAGAATTTTGTCACAATTATTGTTTCTCATAAACTTGGCCTGAAATTTATATTTACAAAAATTCTTTATGTGTTATATTTTCATCGCTTCATACTCTTGTCAGAATTACATACTTCTATGACAACGAATTTCTATCGCTGACATCGAACTCTGTTGCGGGCGTTCCATGCTTTGATAGTAAATTTGACATTTCAATCTTGTTGACAGTTCTCTGTCACTCTGTGTCATAATAATAATAAACATAAAAAATAACGATTTTGCTACTTATTCTTATTAAACATGAGGTATTATAATAATCTAAATACATTTATTCATTCTTTTAGGGTTTTAGATACTTTTTATGACGTATATGCCACATTTGCAAGTTATTATATTGTTTAAAGATGATTTATGGTCTGATATACAAGTATGAGTTTAATTATTTTATGAAGCACTGACACAATGGTAAATGTTTTGAATATTATTCTAGCACCTCAACATTTACATTAAACAAACGATATCATAGGTATAAACTCAATATATAATTCACTTTAACCTCATTCATATGATGAAAAACAAACAATTCCCGATGTTTTGGCGACTCCTAACCAAATTCACGCTTGAAAACTTCACACACCAACACCTTCAAACCCTCATAGACGTTGTGGTGAGGGTGAGTTCAATATATATATATATATATATATATATATATATATATATATATATATATATATATATATATAATCTTCGTTAGATGGAAGATAATGTATAACGAACTGATAAACGCACAAGAAATAACAATTAATGACACTGCCCTGAAAATATCAGGCTCTCTACTTCCAGAAATAAACAGAAGAATCAAATTAGCATGGAGAACATTTGGACAGAACTCTATCATCTTCAAATCTAGAATGTCACTCCGTTTGAAAAAGAAAGCGTTTGATCAGTGCGTACTACCAGTATTAACATACGGCTGTGAAACCTGGACCTTGAAAACTGATATCATCAGAAAACTCCAGGTAACGCAGAGGTCTATGGAACGATGCATGCTTGGAATAACAAGGAGAGATAGAAAAAGGCTTGATTGGATCAGACAAAAGATCCAAGTGATAGATGTCATAAATAGAATCAGATCCCTAAAGTGGCAAAGGGCGGGGCATCTCGCTAGAAGGACAGACGATAGATGGACCACAAAGATAACGCAATGGTATCCCCGAGGCGTGAAAAGACCAAGAAGACGCCCCAACTTAAGGTGGGACTACGACATAAAGAAACTCGCAGGATCAACTCGCATAGCTAGTAATAGACAACAATGGGCCCACATGGAAATGGAATATATAAATATGTAAAGGGAGGCTACACCATAACAAAATGGTTGAATAAGCTGCATATGATGCATATATATTATTTTTTGATGTATTTTCCTTGGGAAAGGTTCAGATTAAAACTATCATAGGTTTCGCCTTAAATACATATAAATGGTTGCATTTATTTTTTAGATTTAACACTAATTAGAAAAAATAATGATGACAACATCAAAACGAAACTTTACAACAAACATATATGGTCAGGTAGATATTTAAAGTTCACATAATATCACTCTAAAAATCAAAAGAGATGCGTAGTCAATGGATTAACAGATCGAGCCATAAAACTAACTTCTCCTGATTATCGTCCAGAAGTTTTAAAGAGTGTGGAAGAAATACTCATAGAAAATGGTTATTCTCAAAACCTCATTAGATACATTCGAAAACAACGAACATTAGAATATTACAACACCTCGAAATTTGAAACCAAGATAAATTCCCCACAAAAATATATAGCATTACCGTATACAAATGATTTGTCAGAAAAATTGAAATATATACTTAAAAACCAAAATATTCAACTCATACTACCGTACATCAACTGCCTTCACACCTTTCAAAACCAAAGACCCAATTAAAAAACAATCTAACTTAATATATTCTATTTCTTGTCTCAATTGTCCAAATATATATATATATATATATATATATATATATATATATATATATATATATATATATATATATATATCGGAATGACCACCCAATACTTAGACAATGGAATAAATGGTTATAAATACACAAAAAATGCTTCAATTGCACTTCATAAACATGAAACAAATGAAAAACATGAATTCGATTTTTAAAACACTAAAATTATTTACAAAGACCAGAACATTACAAAACTAAAAATTAATGAAATGATTGCAATGAGACATGAAGCTGAAGCACTGATTGATAAGAAACACATAGAAAAATTAAGAAAAATTTATTATAACCTTTTATATATATATATACATATATATATATATATATTTATATATATATATATATATATATATACTTATAATTATAAAGAATGAAGTGAACCAAGAATAGAATTAATATATATCCATCAACACTCTATACATTAAAATATTAGAAATAAAGTAAGACACATTGTATTAAAGATAGTTGTCAAGGTACGTACTCTTTTGAATTCACAACTACATTTATTTTATTTGTCACTTTTAATGTCAATTAAGTATTGTCACTGTTATACGAATTATGTATTTCATATTTTCAATTTAGATTAAAATAATACCAATTAAGTATTGTCACTGTTATACAAATTATGTATTTTATATTTTCAATTTAGATTAAAAACTTTCGAGAAAGCCTTATATTTTAGGCGAAACGTCCAGTTAACCTACAATAGTTTTAATGTGAACCTTTCCCAAGAAAAATACATCAAATCGAACAATTACCGAATGACTCGCCGTTCGCTAACTTTTTGACTGTTTATCGCCCACTACCGTTCCGAATAAAATATTTTTACTGGGCCATCTTTGTTCCATCCAAGAAAACTTTGGAAAAATTTGTTAGGATAGTTACAAACATAACGAGTTATAGAACAGCTTCAATTATAAATTGTTAAGTAAAACGCTAATGGCCAAAGCTAAAGATGCTCTTTAATAGAAAGAAAAAAAATAAACTTCAAACTTAATATAGGGTATACATCCTTAAATATGGAATGGAATAGGAATATTTTCGGTATTTTTTTGTTAATCTAGAAAGAGCATGAATAAATTGTCGAAAAATTTCAATTTTACAGTATTTTGCAATAGAATCGAAAATAACACAATTAACCAAGGAACATGCAGAAGCTGCAAGCAAATTGTAAATTATCAGTAATTGAACTAAACAATGTGGAATAAGATTGAATAAAAATGAATCTATTCGTGTAACCTTTAGAAATAAAACTGAACACTTTTCCCTATCACCTATATACTTCAGCAAAGTATCTGGGAATGAAATATATAAACGATATCCACAGAATATGTATATGAAATAACAGAATGTGTCTGAAAAAACAAAGGATAAACTATATAAACAGTGATAAAACTAACAACAACACATCCCTGTCAAATGTGGAGCAAAAACAAAAATATATGATTTTTTTATAACTATAAATACAAACCTTTGAAAAAACTTACTTGATATAAGATTGAGGAATAGCAAAACCAAGATATTCCTCTCCGTTTAAATCTTGTGATATGGGAAAACCTGCTTCCTTAGCACCTTTAATGACTGCTTCTGCCAATGCAGGTACATAATATTGGTTGGAAACTGTTACAGGACCTCCTACCCCATGGTACTTCGAACTGTACTGTTCAATCTATAAAATACATGTGATATAGTTCCATATGAATTGTAAAAGATGATGATTAAGGAAAGAGGGGTCATGGGTAAGTTAACGTATAGTATTTTACACGATCTAAAAAGTCTAATCTAGTGCATCTCATATAATAACTGGAGGCTAGTCACTTCCTAAGATCATGAAAAATGCTATACAAAAAATAGTTTCTGGCTGACGGAATAACCTGAAAAAAAAATAACTTTTCGGGTCATATAACTGAGAATCTAATTTTGTTTAAAAAACCGAGAAATATAATCATAAAAACAAGACAAGTGAGATTTAATTGAAATGTGATCGGTTTTTTTTAAGCGCAGGTAGAACATGAACCCTTTTCTCCAATGAAATTGTTTGATGGGTTAGTGGATAGAGTCTGAACTATTATACAATTATTATTCAATTGAAGATTATTTTCAAAAACCTAGGAGTGAATCATCATTCTACAATTTATGGTTGGGTTCTAATTAACAGTGGTACCCGAGAAGCAATAACTCTCCTCATTGGTACCGGAGAAGCCATAACATTATTTCTCCCTATTGACCGTTATTTGTGCGTACAGGATATTTTTTCTCCCTTTGGTTCTACTCATCACAAGCTATAAAATAGTATCCCTAGCTCAGATTGGCCATGACCCTATATATAATGTCGTTTCGTGAAACCTTACCTGCAAGTTGTTTTCAAATTTTTTGAAAAATGGCAGTACATCATCCCAGCCCCAGCCTGGATTTCCTTCTCCCTTCCATCTCTTATCAAAATCTGGTGGAATACCTACTATAAACATCATACCGTTTATTACCGAACATCCTCCCAACATTTTGGCTCTTAGATATGAGCAACTGCTATCAGTTCCTAAAATAAATGTTATACACATAAGAATTTTGTACAACTAATATTTTATTTGTTGATATATAATATACTAAAATTAAAAAAAAAACAATTGGTATCGATAAATTACTTAACAAAAATCATTTTTAGTTACCAATTCAATAATTCTGAAGAATTCTCTAAAAAAATTTAGTTAAATATAAAATTAGTTTTGGTACAGTATCAATTATTATATACCTTGGCAAGCGACGGGTTCATCTGTGGTTTTATAATTCCAATCAAGGTTTGGATCTGTGGCATAAGCGAGGATTAAACCAGGAACTTGATATGTTTCCGGTTCATCATGACCAGCTTCAATAAGTAAAGTTGTGCTTCCTGGAATTTCTGCCAATCTTCCAGTAACAGTTGATCCACCAGTTCCTCCTAAAAGTAATAATGGATATAAATTAACGGCAGATCGTTTTTTCAGTTTACATTAGTTTATTAAGCCTAAAAAGCATTTTTATAGACCTTTATTCTTACTTAGTTTTTTCTCAATTGTTTAAAAAACTGTGAATATATATGAAGTTATATACTGCGGGCTAGTTACACACTTTGTATGTATATATTCTCTCGATTTTTTTTGTAGGATATTCCAATGTATTGTATCTATAGTGGTGGAGCAGGTCATGGCAGTATCGCCATGTGTTGATATGACGGATAACGACCATAAACTTCCAGATGATTCCACAAATTATACTAATTGTGGACCCTCCACAACCTAGATTATGGGGTGGAATTAAACATCTCGGCAAGTACACTGGGTTTTATTTACACACTAAGTAACACTTGAATTAACTATAATTTATTAGAACGGTTAAGTTAAATTCGTACCAATATCGATCAGATCGTTGTTATCGATAAACATAACAGAATATTATTTTACTGTTTTAAATGAAACTTACTGTTTCTAGGTAATTCCACAATATATTTAAAAAAAATTAAACACCTTAAGAAAATTGTCAATTGTTTCGATATAAATATCATCGTCAGAATGACATTCATTTGATGCCTCTCTGATGTTTAATAATTATTTTGGCTAGACCCAAAAATGACCAACCTAGTGATTGATTTAATATATGTTAATAAAAAAAAGGAGAAGAATGATATTGTTACGGAAGGGCACACTGTTATAGTCCCTGAATCCGACTCTGTATAAACCATGTATGAAATTTGAAATTATGGCGGATGCGCAGGGATTTCTTAGAATTGTTTACGATTGTGACTATCTTATCTAGACATTGTTTTTGTGACCAGTCTAATCTAGAAAATGCGAGAGCCTATTGTTTTTGTGTAAGCCGCAATCTAGAATTATCTAGTGAAAAAGGAACTAATATATATAAAGGAACTAATACATATATAAAGGACCGACCAGCGGAGATGTTTAGTTTAGTTTAAAAAGTGATCTCGATAAATAAACAAGTGAAGTGTTGATATATATATATATATATATATATATATATATATATATATATATATATATATATATTAATAATTAAGGTTGTGTGTATATGAATTAAATTTATGAATAGTGAAGAGTTAAGTGTATATAAATTAAGTGTTAGTGAGTAGTTTAGTGTTCAAATAAATTAGTTAGTAAAAATACCGTGTGTTTAAAGTTCATTCCACCCGTTTACCCTTTAAATAAATTAGAGAAACATTACATTAGTGTCAGGGGTGGGGTAATATAAATAAACTGCTACGTAAAAATGACCAAGAGTTTATGTGACTTAAAGTGACTGAGTTAAGAGCAGAACTGGAAGATCGTGAGTTGAAAACGTCCGGTAAGAAAAGTGAATTAGTAGAAAGACTTAAAGTGGCACTAGAAAATGACGGCTTTGATCCAGAAACAAATTCATTTAATGACAAGGCTTCCACCCTGATCTCTTCATTTCCTGCTAATATTTCTGCTAACTTGGACGAGAAGATTTCTGCCATGGAAGAGAACATGGACGAGAAGATTTCTGCCATGGAAGAGAAACTTTCAACGAATGTGAAAAACGATATTTTTGCCATGAAGAACGACATTTCTGCTAATATTGACAAGATTTCTACTTTGAAGAACGATATATCTGCCGATATCTTATTAATGCGTAACGACATTGCTGCTGACGTTGAAAATGAAATTTCGTCTATAAAATCTGAAATCGAGAATAAGATGTCAACGATGGACGAGAAAATCGAAAGTAAAATGTCGACGATGGACGAGAAAATCAAGAATAAGATTACAACGATGGACGAGAAGATTGAGAATAAGATTACAACGATGGATGAGAAAATCAAAGAGTTAAGAAAAAAGTTGACAGATATAAGAACTCAAGACACGCCAGCGGAAGAAAAGAAGACCTAGCAAACGAAACCTGGCAAGACAGAAACACACCCTATGTTAGAAGACATTGGCAGTTTTACCCGAGTCCAGGACCCAACGTTCGATGGAGAAATATAGTGGATCAATTATGTGAAACAGTTTGAAGCAGCCGCTAGATTAAATAATTGGACCGATGGGAACCTAACTATAGTGCTTCGGGAAGATGCATTAGATGTACTTCAGACGATACTGCTTGAAGAAACGGTTGACTTCGAGCTACTGAAGAAGAGGTGGGACATGCGATACGGTCACGAACATCTAGAACATTTGTACCAGTCCCAGCTGAAGAACCGAAGGCAGAAACGTGACGAAGCCCTTCAAGAGTATGAAGTGGATATTGCCCGGCTCGTTCGATTTGCTTATCCGTCAACACCAGAGAACATGTTGGAATGTCTGGGCATCCAGGCCTTTATTGATGGCTCACCTGATCCCGATATGCGGAGGACGCTTCGATTAGCCCATCCGAAAACATTAGTCGACGCATTGACAGCTGCTCTTGAATATGGAGCAGCAACGAAGGCTTCAGCATACATCAAAATCAGGACCATCCAAAAAGAAGGTGACGAAGACAGATTTGACCAGTTTGTCAGTTGATTAAAAAGTATTATGGACATGAAGCCCAGATAGATAAGATGCTGGAATTGTGGCGAGCTCGGGCATGTACGTAGTTCGTGTAAGCGCCCCAAGATTCCTGCAAACCAAGAACCCCAGTCACAGGAAAACTAGAACGGGTCGTTTGCGAGGGGGCAGCACCGACTTATGATCGTTCCAAAGAGCCTATCAAACTGATAGCTTCGCTCAGATGTCGCAACGACAGTGTATATGTAGATGTAGAAAGAAATGGCAAGAGATACACTCTGCTAGTAGACACTGCAGCAACTAGAACCATTATACGACCAGTAATAAGAAACTCCATGACGAAGCGTTTACCAACGAGACTACGACAGCGGACCGCCACAGGTGAGAATGCCAACGTTCACGGTGAGACACAAATCCAATTGGGAATTGGCGCAGACAAGTTCACGCATGCGGTAAACGTAGCTGACATTGAAGAAGACGTGATACTGGGAATGAACATAATGAATGTACATGGTTTCCAATTAGACTTTAGAAACATAACCATTAAAGTGGGTTCCGAGGAGGTATTCCTTCATTCATATGAAGGCAGCGCGGTGTTGGCAGCTGTACAGGAAGATACCGTTCTACCTGCACGAAGCGAAACCATAATAGTAGAACGGCTACAGGGAATCATGGAGGAAGGTACACCTGTGATGATGGAACCAAGGAACCACGACGAAGAAGTTGGCAAAGGAGTACTAATTGGAAACGGATTGGTTACGTCGGTGAAAGAGATCCTAGTACGTATGATAAACGTGAATGATTACCCAGTTACCATCAAGAAGGAAACCAGGATTGGATCCTGCATACCAGTGACGTCTATAGTTCGTCACACAACGACCACTGACAATTCTAATGCCAGATTCGAACAGTTGTTATCAGTAGCCGGTCAATTCTTAAATTGAGCTGAAGAAAAGAGAATTAGGGAATTTATCTTGCGGTATCGAGACCTATCCATACAAAAAGGAGGAAAGACTGGTAGAACATCAGCCGTCAAACACAAAATCGATACTGGTAACTTAGAGATTCTGCGTGGATTATCACCAGCTAGACAACGTGACAAACAAAGACAGCTATCCTCTGCCGCGAATTGACGACACGCTAGATAATTTGGTCTGCAGCAAACTGTTTACCACCTTGGACCTGAAGTCTAGTTATTGGCAAGTCGAAATGCACCCAGAAGACGAAGAGAAGACTGCTTTTACCACCGGATCTGGATTATAGCAATTTAACATCGTGCCATTCGGGCTCTGTGATGCGCCTGCGACATTTGAAAGACTCATGGAAAATGTGTTGAGAGGGTTGTCTTGGAAGACATGCCTGGTCCATTTGGACGACATCGTAGTATTTGGGAAGACATTCGACTAACACCTGGAGAATTTGGAAGACGTATTCGAACGACTCCAAGGTGCCCAGCTCATGTTAAACCCGAAGAAACGTCAGCTGTTCCAAAACCGAGTCAACTATCTGGGTCATATAGTGAGCAATGGAGGAGTGGCTATATTAAGTGATTTTATTGGATGAACAGCTCCGACGATGTGAAGGACGGGTGTGAGAAATATACGACTTGTGCTACGAGTAATGGACCACATGGCAAGAGAAATGCACCTATGAAACTGTCGTGGATTTATCAGCCGATATGGAGTGCCATTGGATGTCCACAGTGACCAGGGAAGAAATTGCAAAAGACATCTATTCCAGGAGATTTGCGAGGAGCTGGGAATGAAGAAGACCAGGACAACGGCATTACTTCCGCAGTCAGATGGAATGGTCGAGAGAATGACCAGGACTATTGGAAAATACCTGTTCAAAGTAGTTTCCAGCCATCAGAGAGACTGGGACCAGTATCTTTCCCTATTCGTTTTGGCTTATCGATCTGCCGTCAATTAGTCCACGAGTGAAACACCTGCGAAGATCCTGTTTGGACGTGAGCTGAGGCTTCCTTGTGACCTGTAATTTGGCTGTAGGCCTTGAGAAGATCTAGCAGGAGAAGATTACGTGATCCTATTGAAAAGAAGTCTGGACGATTTTCATGGATTACTTCGAACAAATCTTCAAGATGCCAGCGACAGAATGAAAAGTCGGTACGACACGCAGGCCACAGAAGGCGGTTTTAAAGAAGGGGACAAAGTATGGTTACACAACCCGACGAAGAGAAAAAGATTTTCTCCAAAATTAGAAAAATCCTGTGGAGTTCCATACTTAATCAAGAAAATGATCAATGATATTATATATCGCATAATCAAGATCCCAACGGAAAATCCAAAGTAGTTAACCAATACCGACTAGCGTCATTCAAAGAATACCATGACCTAGAGGAAGGAGTAAACCATATTCGAAATGTGCCTGATGGGCGCGTATGGAGGTACCGGTAAAGCTAGACATGGAGTCACTTCAGAACAACGATAAGATTGGTTCATTCTCCCGGAAGATTTTTCACTGGCATATGACATCCTCGCCCGTCTCAAGAACGCACGAGGGTTGGCATTCGTCTTTCGAAAGAAGTTATGGCAATTAGAAAAACTTGGAGTCCAGATTCCAGCCTCTGGCAAGACACTAAAACTGAAACATAATTCGCGGCACGTCTTCTACGTGGTAACTAAAGATGAATTTCAAGATCGATCTATCTACCGCGTTGTGTGGGAAGCACTTCGAAACCTATGCCTAAGATAGCGAGTAACCAGTTGGATTGGCGAGTTATCAGGAACCTGGTAGAGATTATCGTTAGAGATACCAGTGTTCAGATATTAATTTGCAGCTACAACCCCCGTTATCAGTATCCGATGAAGAGGGTGCCCTGCTATTTCCATAAGATTGGAAAGTGTAGAAATGGGGCCAGTTGCCGATTCAAACATCCAGTCTCGGCTACACAAAAGTCCTGCCATTTAAGGAGGGGTTAATGTTACGAAACAACATAGTGGTATAGTTCCTGAATCCGACTCTGTCTAAGCCATTTATGAAAGTTAAAATTATGGCGGGTGCGCAGGAATTTATTAGAATTCTTTACGATTGTGACTATCTTATCTAGACATTGTTTTTGTGACCAGTCTTATCTAGAAAATGCGAGAGCCAATTGTTTTTGTGTAAGACGCAATCTAGAATTATCTAGTAAAAAAGGCACTGATATATATATATATATATATATATATATATATATATATATAAATTAAATTTGAGTGAATAGTTAAGTGTATATAAATTGAGTGCTAGTGAGTAGTTTAGTGTTCAAATAATTTAGTAAGTAGCCATACCGTGTGTTTAAAGTTTATCCCACCCGTTTACCGATTAAATAAATCATTACAATATTATAAATGAATTGTAACTTATGTCATTCTGACGATGATATTACAATCGAAACAATTGTCAATTTTCTTAGAGTTTTTAAAATCTTTTAAATATATTGTGGAATTACCTGGAAACAGTAAGTTTCATTTAAAACAGTAAAATGAGTAGCTTCCACGAAGGAAGGGTCGAGGCAGTTAATTTTTTATAGAATATTAATTGATTCCTAGTTTACGATTCTTATTCTTGTAGATAATAATTTATGTAATGTTTTTAAATATATTTACAATTAGTTGAAAATATAACTTACTAACATGTGATTTGTTTATTACAATATTTTATTTAGTTAAACATTTGTTTGAGTTGCATCAACCTCGACATGATCTGAGGTCATATCAGTTCGTATGAATTGTTTCTAACCTTCGGGGTTAATAACTACCACACCAAGTATTGTTATTAGGCTTATTTCTCTGTAATTCATGCAACTATCATGTGGCTTGATTTGTTTAATTATGGACACTTTCCAATCTTCGTCTATTTCTTTTTGTCATCAGTATTCATTGGGTGGCGTAGGGCCTAGTGTTGCGAACATAGTGCCTTACGACCCAGAGCTACCACTAGACCAGTGAATCTCAAAATTTCTTGGTGCCGGAACCCTTTTGGAAAACGAAATTCCTGACGGAACCGTACAATAACACAATTGTTTTTAAAAATGTATTCTTTAGTAATAAGCATAATAAAAGTACAATATAACAGTTAGTGCTTATTACTTACTTTACTTAGTAAATTACTATATAACAAGTATAATAATAGAAGATATTAATGATAAAACGTTCAGCACTTTGTCCTGCCGGAAGCCTCTTCCGGAAGGACAGCTGGACAATCCAATTGGTCCTGCCGGAAGGACGCTCTTTTTTAATTCAAATGTCCTTCCAGTAGGACGCAATGAGCTTCCAGCAGTATCGCGACATTTTCCATAGGCGTCAGCAATAATTTTGTCATTAGTTTAAACTATTAATTGAAAAACAATGAATAGAATAAAAGTTATTTCATTTGTAAGACATTCATAACTTATTTTTGACAAAAATAAATCTCACTAAAAAATAACAAAAAGTTAATTCCTAAAAAATTAAAAAACTGCAAAAATTCTCAAATAAATAAAAAAACTAAATTCTCAAATAAATAAATAAACTAAATTCTGGAATAAATAGAAGAATAAGAACAAAAATTTATTTTTGCGGTATTCCGTGTGAGACGTGATACGGAAAACAATTGCGCCCAGTAGTAGGAGGACAAAGAATAGCGTTTTGACCACAGGGTTCACAAAAGTAACTTGTTTTTTGTGGTTTGTTGGTGAATATGAGAACAAATGATACAGTTGCTTGGAACATATCGTCTTTCATCTATGCTGCTTAGTGCAACTAAACGGTGTGACGTAGTTATGTTACCGGGTTGTTTATTTTGCCTATCCCTTAGTACTGTTTGTAGCTTATTATTTGAATTTGAAACATTTTCTTCCGCTTCCCAGTTATGGTTTAAGATCTGATAAGCCAAATTCTTTGTAAAAGTGGCCTGAGATATTTTTGGATCGTTCTTGAAATATTTCCACGCTAAATATGCGTTAGTTTCTGTAATTCCAAAAAATGAAGCGTTTAATCTGTGCTTTCAATTATGTATAAGCCAACTCTGTTCCAGTGCCAACCCGGCTTGATGCAAATGATTCTGAATGACAATAGACGGAGAACCCTCATAATATTCTTTCACAAGTTTTATTCGCGGTACCTCTAATGTATATTTTCCACCATTTTGATTCACTCTTCGTTTTACACATGGTGAGCCTTCAAGAATAGTTCCACATGTTCCACGCCAAGCACCCGCAACTATTTCAATGTCATCGTCTCTTGTTTTACATGTCACAGTAGCACCGCGTTGTTGAGGACAATTCTCTTTCAAGTATTTGATTGGGTAATTTCTAGTTGCAACCTTTACCATTCCTAGAATGTACAAGCCTCGACGGGATAATTCCACAGATCCGTGATAATTTTCAGTCAACAGCAACTCCCTTTGCCACTTTTTCCCAGCCATAGCATTTTCTGCTTCATTTATTTCTAGTCTTATCATTATATTAGTTTGAACATCGGCTAGTGTTTTGCACTCACATCCAACACCTTTGGGTTTACGGGCGATTTTGATAACAGCTGGTAAGCCCTCTGCATGGTGATTACCTCTTCCATATCAAGAGGGCATGGATTCATCAATAGAGACTTTATAACCAGGAGAATAAAATGTCATTCCATTTGGTTTGTAACATATTGAAAAGGGTATTATGCATTTCCATTTATCAGTATTTATAGTGTCTTCAGTGAGGAAACAAAAGGCTTGTAGTAAACGCTCAAATCTATGGTAACCCATCCCGAATCGGACTCCAAAAGCTGGTGTAGTGAATGAGCTATTGTTTTCTTTGGTAGACCAGTAATCACGTCTATTTGGCAATACAAATCTGCTCATGGCCTATATAAGTACGACAGCTTTGAAAAATTCTGTTTTAGAGCAGGTCTTTGTATCTTCTCGCATGAGGTCAGAATTGGTCGCTTCTAGAAAAGACTCAATATTTTCCCCAGGGAACATCGTTAGCCAAAAATCTTATTCATTCATTGCAGCATCATCACCTACATTTAGTTTTGGCTTGAATTTTATATCTTTATAATGATCAATTCTTACTTCCCCGAGCTCCCATATGGTTTCATGTGCAATAATACTACTAGTTTTTTCAGCTCTCGATAAAACATTACGTTGTTTATTATAGACATCATAATCACGTTCGCTTTCAGAAGAACTATTTGATGACTCACTTATAAAGGTTTTCTCGGTATTTCTAGAAGTAGATGGCTGCTGTATACTTTCTGCAGCCATAGAATCGGGCTGGATATTTTTACGACAACGAGTACTACATGCTGTAGAAAAGTGTCAACTATAGCTGGGACAAATTTTTAGATTTATCAGTACAGTAGGTATTACCTTCAGGAAATCCTAATTCGTTATTCATTTTTCATTTATCAACATCCCATGAGACGTAGGCGGTGTTTCCTAATGACTTTTTATATACTCCATAACAATTTGCATTCTTATAATTGCTACCAAAAATCGATTTACTCCAAGTATTTTTTGCATCAGAATCAAATAGTGGCTTTTGCAGCCACGCGGTCGCCTATTTTAAAGCTCATCTTCACACACGTCTATCCATTCAGGAGACAAGTTTTAACCTTCACTCGCTGATAACTTCTTTGTTACTGAACCGATTTTGATGAAATTTTCACAATAGATAGGCAACTTTTCGCGCTTATTCATTTGAACCTATTTCCGTCCTTCTAGCAGTACCCGTTATATTCGATATCGTGTAAGTAATTTTACGTTTTACCGGCAGGACGCCTGGTCGTTCTATCATTAAAATAGGAAAAAATCTAACTAATGGGAGGTATGGAACTGTTTTTTATTTTTCATCAACTGATTGATGTCAAGTTTGATAGAAGACAGTTGAAGTATCAAAACAGGTTCGACGTCAATTCTCTTTCGGTATTTTGTTTTCATGGCTACATAGGTTGAGAATCCTGTTTCGCCCAAATATGTTGTTGGGAATGGGAGAAGAATATTTAGAGCCATTTTGGCAAGCATTGGCTATTCATCACGAATTCTGCACCAAAAATCGTTGAGAAGCGTCATTTTAAACAGTGACTCCACACTTGTATCTGACGACATTTCTAAAAGATATACATATACATATATATCGTTTGACATACTTTCGGGCTCTTGCAAGTTGGGTGAAAAAGGATTATGAATGCATGAATTCAGTTCCCTTTTGCTTTCTATTCTTCGGGAAAATACTTCTCAAAATATGCGCGCATCGAAGTGAGATATTGGACAAATTCTTCAAATACATCATCTTGAAATATTTCCAAAATAATCCAAAAATCTAATTTTCTTTTGAAGACTGTTATTTTGTTACAGGCCTGGAATACTGTTGTCTATTTACCTTGAAATTATACATTTAATTCGTTCAGTTTTTGAAAGATATCCGCCATAAAAGACAGTTGGAACAACCAAGTTTTATCATACAAACGATCTTTCAAATTATAAGAAGTATCTGAAAGAAGCATTTGTAACTTGGCTCTAAGTTGAAATATCCTTGTTAACGTTTTACTTCGAGACGGCCATCGCACTGTATGCAGCAGCAGTGTTTTAATGTTTGCTGTCATAATATTCAAACAATAATGAGAACAATCGGGATCGTAGTGATCGTGATTAGATAAAATTAATTATTTTTACCGTTTCATCCATAACTAATTTTAAATTTGACGGCATTTGCTTAATCGCAAGTGCTTGTCTATGCAGAATACAATAGCTGGAACTACAATTAGGCGCTTTATTTTTTATTAGTGACACTGCTCCTGCTGTTTTACCCGTCATCGGCTTGGCCCCCTCGGTACAAATGTCAATCGTTCCAACTGAAATCGTTTTCCTCAAAAAATATATTTATTTTACTAAAAATTTCTCCTCTGGTAGTGTTTGTGGGCAGCGATGAACACATAAGCATGTCCTCTTCAAAAGAACTTTCGTATGGATATCTCACAATAACCAATAAGATAGCCAGAACAGTGACACCAGTCGACCCATCGATTTGCAAGACGAATCGAGTTTTTTGTAGACGTGTAACTAGTTCTTGTTTGACGTAGCTTGTCAGGTCATGAATTCGCCGTGAAACAGTATCGTTTGATAGCGGTTCACTAGAAAGATGCTGTGCAGATTTTTTATCAAGCATACATTTTATTATGTCTAACACACATGGCTTTAGTAAATTCTCAGCGATATTGTGTGCTTAACCTGCTTGTGCAATGCGATATCTAACTAAATATGATTCCTACGTGGCCTTTTCATTGATAGTTTGAGTTACAAGCGTCGTAGTTTTTTGACTTTTCAATAATTGTTCTTTTTTACGTACAAAAAATTATTTATTCTTGTCTATAGTTTCGAGGTGTACAGTTTCCAAATGTCGGCGTAACTTGGCAGGTGACATGGAACTATCATGGAACAGGTTACTACATTACATGTAGAGAGGTGAACAGTTGGAATCAACAAATCCGAAACTGATATATGATTCATCGTTGCATCATCATCTGGATCGGTAATTGCTGTATACTCCGCTCGTACTCCTTTTGAACATTCAGCTTCGTTAGAAGATGTTGTTGCAACACGTTTAACGCCTTCAAACCAACGTTCCATTCTTCTTTAAAAATTATATTACTGCGTAGAAGAGTTTAGTCCAAGGAAGAGATGTACAAAAATGATACAATCAGAATACAGCAGTAGAACAATAGCTAAACACTTCGCTTAAAATTCGCTAGCTAGCTTCTAAATAGGTAGGTACTCATCGCTCCGAACGCTAATCGTCGACTGATAAGTGTTGAGACGCGATCGTCACTTTTATACACATTTAGCCTTTTAATACGTTATTTCAAACCACAAAAACGAAATGTCACTAGATACTCAACTTTAATAGCTAGGTTACTAAAGAAGCGGAGCAAAAACACCAGAGTTATTCTAGGGTTATACTTCCATTGGTGCAAACAGGGCCCCCGCTACCATATGTGCAAAGTGTGCAATGCACACGGGCGCCATCCTTTAGGGGCGCCAAAACATAGGGTCCAAAATATAATTACAAAAAAATTTGCAAAAAAACCTAAAACAAAAATTAATTCCAAAATAAAAGTTAAGAAATTAAATAGGATTAGGTATAAATACACACGAAATTTTATTAGTATATCATCCAGTTACTGCCGATTCCTGTGTTGCGAGAACCTAATCAGGCGGTAGTTTCTTAATTTTTCCTGTTCAGGCATGAATAATGCCTGGAGTGCTATAAAAGCGATGCATCGCCAGAGGCGTTCTTAAACCGGTTAGTTCACTGGACTGGGCAACAAGTGCATAAAAACAAGTAACCCTATTAATTTTTACATTAACAGTTATTTTCATTTTGTCAAGTGTTGTGTTGTATACTATTCTGTGTACTACTTTTTTCTCTAAAAAGTTGAGTGCTGGCTGCAATTTCAACGGTTTGATTTTTTATAAAATGGTAAGTGTTTTTCACCCAAATATCTTTTTATTAATCGAAATGTCATGTACGAGTTTGAAAAAGTAATTGGTTTTTTATCCATAACTCGATTAGTTTTCATGCTATCGATCTTTTAAAAAAACATTTTGTAGGGTTATAAGATCAAATTAGTTTAATATTTTTCGGCGTTCACTTTGAAAGTGTTTAAGCTGAAAGGGCTCGAACAAATTGCTTTTCACTCGAATATGCATACTTGGTGCTTATTATTGTGCTTACTTTAGAAGTTGATTCCTAATTCCTATGAGTACTAATTAATTATTTGTTTTTTTCAGGATAAAAGAAAGATACCTTCAAGTGCGAAGTTTCGCGAGTAAAAGGAACTGAAACTACAAGAAAGGGAAAAAATTGCTGGTATTTTAAAGCACTTCTTGCAAAACAATCAAGATTTCTCGGAGACTATCGATGCGACCCAATCTCAAGATTCTAGGATGAATAGTTTTGTTGTGTAGACACGTTCTGTGGTGCTCTGAAATATCAACATTTTTCTATGGAATTACTGTGAGTACTAAATAGTATTTAACACCTAGCTATGCAGAAAGAAATTACGAATTGAATGCAGTATAAATTGGTCGATTTAATCTATAGATTAAATTAAAACATTGCATTTAAACAGGAATAAAACTTTCCTATTTATTAAAAATTTACTACTATTATCGCCATAAACACAAAAGCTGGTATTCTGGTATTGTTGAACTCACCGTTAATAGTACATGGGTTTGAGTTTATTTTAAGGTCATGCCAGACGAAATAAGTAACGAAGCAATATTTCACATGTTTAAAAAGTTAACAAATCAGATCGACGGCCTAGCAGGAGAATTAAAAGCTTTGAAGTCCACTCTAGGAGATAAAGTGCAGATTTTAAATATAACTTATGAGGAGTTAAAAGAAGATAATGAAAGGCTCAAAAGAAGATTGATAATAAATGAAAGAAGAAATGAAAAGTACAATTTAGTAATTCACAACTTAGAAGGTGATGATGTGTATGCTGCTGTTCTAAATTTATTTAATCAAAAACTACAAGTTACCTGCAATTATTGTGACTTCCGAGACATATTTAGATTTAACTCTGGCAGTCAGGTCAGTAAACATTAACCTATTCTATTGGAATGCATTAACAACAGGCTCAAGACTGAAATTTTGAAGCAGGCTAAGCGACTAAAGGGCACCGCGGTATATACATTTCTCCAGACTATCCAGTAGAAGATTATCAGAAGAAAAAAACCCTTTTTCATTATCAGAAACTGGCTCGGTCAACGGGCCAAAGGGCATTCATAAAAGGAAATTCTCTTATTGTTGATGATATTGCATACAGTATAGAAGATGTGCATACAATCTCAATTGGTAATAAAACTGAAAATCCCTCCGCTTTAATACGCAGCAATAGTACTTCATCTACTGGCAGCAATTCTCTCAAAAGAAATCGCGAAAACGAAGATAACGGGAAGCCACCTAAAAAACTATGACCAATCCAGACTTACGAACAAAAACAATTGATGTAGTAGTTTTTTTAATTTTATAGTATTTACAATTTAAGATCTCACTTTTGAGAATTTGGCTCCTAGACTAATTGTAATATTGTATGAAAAGGTACCTATGTAAACTACTTGAGCTGGACTTAGTTTATACTTATTGTTTTGAATTCTCTCATTTTCGTCTGTGGCTACGCACAATTGACATCATCAAACAGATTTTGTAGTTTTGTATCAATCAATTTGTGCTGAAACTATGATTGTTTCTGTGGGACACATTAATATTAGGTCCTTGCTACCTAAACTTGCTGATGTTGAGCAACTTATGAATCTTAAGGACTTAGCTATATTTGCAGTTTCTGAAACTTGGCTTACTCCTAGAATTGGTGATGGAATACTAAATATTAACGGTTATAGCATTATTCTAAATGATAGATTATGTAAGAGAGGAGAAGGGTTAGCAATTTATCTTAAAAATACTTTATCATATAAAGTTATAATTTCCGAACAAGAGACATTTTGTGAACATCTTTGGGTTGAAATTAAAATGGGTGATAAAAAATATATAGTTGGTGTTTTGTATAGGCCACCAAACTCTAATAATGACAGTTTTTTAGATAAGTTCGAAAACACTTTAATTACACTAAATGCAGAATATAATGACATTATATGTCTTGGAGATTTCAACATCAACTTGGGCTCGCAGTTTAATTGCTATCTATGAATCATTTAATCTGATTCAAAATATATCAGATCCCACACATATAACGGGAACTTCAATGACCTTAATTGATAATCTTTATACCAACTTCGAAGTTAGGCATTCTGGAGTGTTTGAAACTCAATTGGTCAGACATTTTTCAATTTTCTGCACATTTGAACTTTCTGGAAGTATGCCTTCCTCAAAAACAGTCACATATCGTGATTTTGATAGAATTAATTTAATAGAGTTTCAGTCTGACGTAGAATCAGTGAATTGGTCGTCTCTATTTCAATTTGAATCTATTGACGATAAAATTCTTTTCTTAAATCATAATATCTTACCACTAGTTAACAAACATGCGCCAATGAAAACAAATATTCTTAAACTTAACAAATCGAAGCAACCGTGGATAACAGAAAACATTCAGTTAATACAAAAGTTACGGGACAAAGCTTTGACCAGATTCAGAAAATCAAAAAATCCTTCCCATTGGGGCTATTACAAACAGTTGCGCAACTTTACTTCAGCTAGCATTAAAAGAGAGAAGAAAGCATATTTGGAATTCAAACTCTCGAATTGTACTGTCAAAGAAAAGTGGACCGAGATGAATAAAATAAAAGTTACTCAAAAGAAAAATATGGTTCTTCCCGCTTCCTTGAAAAAAGCAAATGAATATAACAATTTTTTAATAAATGAAACAAAAGACATCCGTATTCCTGACAAAGAGGTACTACAATATTACAATAATAATGTCACTGATATTGTCGATAAACATTTCAGATTTAATCACACCAGTGAAAATGAGATTCTCAACATTATTAAAAACATTAAATCCATGTGTAAATCGATATGTTCATATCTTTAATCAATGTATAGATAACTGCTACTTTCCTAATACCTGGAAAAGAGCGTATGTGATACCATTACCTAAGATATCTAATCCCACCGAATTTAGTCATTTAAGAAGCATTAGTATTCTTCCTACATTTTCCAAAATATTGGAAAAAATATTAGAAAAACAAATCTAGACTCATCTTAACACTTCAAATTTACTGCCATTAAATCAATCTGGCTTTAGAAGTGGCTACAGCTGCGCCACGGCACTGACAGCTGTTACTGATGAAATTGTTGGCTCTCTGGATAGTAATAAACTTTGCGTTTTAATACTGCTCGATTATTCACGTGCATTTGACAATCTAAACCATCACATTTTTGATTGCAATGTTACATTACCTGAGGCCACAATAGATTCTCGCGAGTCGCAGTGGAGGGCCTCATTGACCCACTCATTATAAACCTACATTACCTGGGATTTCACGTTTCAGCTATTAAATTAATGAAGTCCTTCCTTTCAGACAGAGAACAATTCGTTAAAATTGATCAAGATGTATCAACTTGTTTATCGGTAACACAGGGCGTACCTCAGGGAAGTATCTTAGGCCCTCTACTGTACACTTTATACACTTCTAATTTTCACAAGTATTCAACTTATTGCAATTACCATTTCTACGCCCATGATTCCCAATATTAGTATTCTTTTACCTTATCTGAAATTACTTTGGCAATGGGAAGAATCAATGAAGATTTATCAAAAATTGTTTCTTTATCCGAAAAACATATGTTAAAAATTAATACCAAAAAATCATGTGCAATATTGTTTGGCCATGAAAGGCACTGACTACAGGCGATGCAACAACTGCATATCTTTATTTGAAACGAAATGCTGTGTTTTAGCGATCAGTGTGAAAATTTAGGTGTAATTTTTGACTACAAACTCCATTTCGACAAACATGTTTCTGAAAAAATTAAAAAAGCGTATGCTTCACTTGAACTAATTTATCCTGATCGCTCAGAAATCAATATCAAAACTAAAGAAATGTTAACAGATTCACTGGTCTTATCCCACTTTACTCATTGCGATACTATATATGGACCTTTTCTCAGAAAATCTGACTGCTATCGCATTCAGAAATTTCAAAATTCATGTTTGCGCTTAATATATGGCATCAGACGAAGAAACCGAATAAGCTACAAGCTGAAAGAAATTGGCTGGCTCAGTATGTTCAATCAACGGAAGTTGCATGCCTACTGCCTCTTTTACAAAATTTTGAAATCCAAAAGCCCGTCATATTTATGTAAGAAAGTAAAATTTAGGACAGATGTTCACAATTTAAATCTAAGATCAAAGAATAAAATTACTATCCCTCGTCATAAAAAAAAACTATTTAAGTCTTCCTTCTCTTATCAAATTGCCTCAGCTGGCTCCCTTCTGGATGTTCCCAGGTTCTCGCTGTCACTGGCAGCATTTAGGAATAAACTGCGTAAGGAATTGTTTCAACATCAGTAAGTTAAATTTCATTTTAGTCAAGGGGCTTGTTTCAGCACACTAATTGATTTTAATATAACAATGTTATGGTAATGTCAGGTTATTAAATTTTTACATTGTTCAGAGCCTTACAATTAATTATTAATTTTAGGTAACTTTTGGTTTGGTTGTTTTTTTTAGGTTTCTTTTTTGACGTTGGTGAGGAAGAATTGGTCAAAAGATCTATCACCTAACCTCTTGTTTACCATCTTTTTTTTCTCATTAATTGTATAACTGAGTTGTATTTTGTTATATGGTGAACAATAAAGAATTTATTATTATTAATAAATTCCGTATAATCAGTAACCGTGAGTGGACCATCTGAAATTTCAACAGAGGCGACCACGGTAACATCAGGTCCTGCAACATGTGACGGCGGTTGTAGCAACAAAACAGCTTCTACTGATGCAGAGCCCGATATATGAAGCGATGACACCATCCTCGTCTACAGCACTTGAACAATCCACTTCAGGTAATTCAGCTTGTGTAAGAAGTTCGGTAATGTTAGCTACCTAAATACTTGCTGCAAGTGATACTTTTAATGAAGACTTTAATGAGGCGATATAATTCCGTCCGACCCCGGTTTGTGGCCCGAAAGAATCACCAATGAGATAGCTAGAATATTAGTTAAACAAGGTCCGCCCATGATAGACATCAGTTTTAGATTTCCTAGTAATGAAAATAGAAGAAAGTTTTCGTACAAATTTTTTGTAAGAAGTCTAGCAAATGGAGAAAAAGTCGAAAGAACTTGACTTATTTACTCAATTCCTGAAGATTCTGTATTTTGTTTTTGTTGTAAGTTGTTTTGTAAAACTCCTAACACTTTTTGTGATACAAATTGAGTATCTGATTGGCAACATTTGCCTTTGCTAATAAAGAGACACGAAACGTCAATTTTACACAGCAGTTATATGGATACTAGGGTAAATTTAAAAAAAAATGGTGGATACATCTACGACTGATAATGCTCATCACCTGCAGATTTTAGAAACGGAAAAAAATATTGCCGGGACTGTTGGGAAGAATTATTGCGATTGTTCAGCATTTAACTACACATTGCTTAGCATTTCAAGGTTCCTCTAATTTTCTAAAAGTTGTTGAGATGATCTCTTCTTTTGATAAAATGGTTCGCAGTTTAAAACATTTTTCAATAATATTAGATTGGACATTAGTTTTACTGAGCAAATTAGTCTTGTTCTGAGGTATGTTATCCTTCAAAAAAGGTTGAAGTAAAGGAAAGTTTTATTGCGTTTAATCCAATACTAGACTCTACAGGGGAAGGGATATATACATTCGTGGCAGAAATTTTGAAAAATCCAGTTTAGATATGAAAAATATTAGTGGACAAGGTTATGATAATGGGGCAAACATGACGGGAAAGCATGTTGGGCTTCAAAAACGCATTCTTGATGCGAATCGGAGAGCCCTTTTTGTCCCTTGTGCGGCTCATACTTTGATCATAACAGTAAATTACGCTTCAAAGGTGTCAGATTCTACAATAAATTTTTTTAATCTTGTGCAAGAGTGATATAATTTTTTTCGTTATCCACAAAAAGATGGGATGTTATGAAAAAAAATGTATGTATGTATAATTCCTTTCACATTCCTTAACGTCTGTACAAAATTTTCAAATTATTTGTGGAATTATTATTTGGCATGACGTTTTATATCATAGAAATATTGTCAGCAAACAAATGCAAAGTGCTACAATTAATATTAAAGTATGTCAAACCTACCTAAAAAATTTAGTTGATCACTTCGAGTAATATATATCTGACCAATCATTTCAAGAAATTCTTGTATAAGGGAAATAAGTAGCAATCTCTCGAGAAATTGGAGAAGACTTTCCACCGTTACAACGATCAGGAGGAAAAAACCAAAACTGTTTGACCATGAACATGAGACTCCTCACTATCCAAAAACCGCCTTTAATAGTTATTTTCCTAACAAGTGCGGAAAGTGATACTTTCCCGCACGCGACTGCCGTTGGCAAGCAGTCAAGGGCGGGAAAGATACTTCACGCATGAATTAGGAACATTATTTTTTCTACGACCGCCTAAAGATTCAAAAAGCACATTGGAAATATATATTTTATTTCAACATACAAAACATTCCATGAAAATCCACTAATTATTATTAATATTAATGTTGGAAACACAATTTTTTGCATTCTGCAAATGCGTCAGAATAGCCGGTCCAGAGTAGTTAGTTGGTGGTAACTGGCTGTTAAGAGTAACACTCGTAGATTGCAAAGTGCATGAAGATGACGGAGACGGCATCGGTTGCAAGTTGCCAGTACATGAAATAATTTTATTCGAGATGTTTTTCTTCTGTTCTACGGAATCCTCCAAATAACTCTCAGCAACAGCAGTTGACTTCCAGCCTCCAATATGTTTTATGTTGGCTACCCCTTCGCCTGAATCTGCTACAATCGTTGCCAAGGATCGTCTAAAACTGTGACCTGTGTAACGTTTTGGGTTAGGTAGGCCTAAGTAGGTAGCGATCTCTGCCGGCACTTTACCAAATGTGTTTACGCCTACGCATTGAACAGAACATTTGCCTTTTTTGTAATTGATAAAAAACGACGGTGCGTGGTGGTAGGAGGCCGTAAATTTGCATACTTTCTATAAAGCTTCAAAAAGGTTCCATTATTTATGTCTTCAGGTATGGTTTTTCTAATCGGAAATTTTGACAATAATTAGGTTTCCTTTATCGTGAATATCGTCAAGCGTGATTTTCACAAGCTCCGCTCTGCAAAGAGCAACGGCTAAAGCAATGAATCATAAGATATATCTCATTAGGGGCTAACATAAACTTGGATATGTCGTCTTTGGTAAAAATCTGCGCTTTATGTGGTCGTAAACCAACATTTTGCTTTTTTAGATACGATGTCAATTTATGAAACTTGCTTATGTCCACGTTTTGTTTTATTTAAATTGAACATTCCATCATACAGTAACGCGACCATAGGGTATTGGATCTCAGTACCTTACTCAGCTCGGAAAAATACGCCAAAAAAACCTCTTCTCTGAAGCTATTCACTCCTTTTTCCTTACACTAGTTTAAAAATTGGTTGTATTGCTGTTCATATCTGTCTCGTGATTTACTTGGTAACAGGTCTGAATTTACCTCATCTGCGGCCTTTGATATTGCTTCTGGGAGCTCCTCGTCTGACGAATCCATTGAAATATTGCTATTATCGAAAATAACTTGAAAAATGCCAGAATCGGACACATCGACAACACTTCGACTTGAAACTTTGACGTCTTGATAACAACTTGGTTGTCATAACAAATCTTTGCTTACCACACCAAATCACGTGACACAGCTTAGTTTGATTGTTATGTGGATTGATTTTGAGAAATGTATAGGGAAGATATATAAAAGTATCCCAATTTTTTCATTCCAATGAATGAAAAATGGTCTGGATTAGATCGAATATTAATACCTATATTAGTTTTAATAGTAATATACAGGTAAAATCAATGAAATTTACATCTAATAACGATAAATTGACATATTTTACTTCCCCGCACTAGTGCGGGAAAGCGAGTTTTCCCGCACTAGTGCAGGAAAGTGACACTTTCTATACTAAAATGAGTGCGGGAAAGTGGGTAAAAACGCACGGTCGTAGAAAAAATGAATATATTTTCAGATTTTTTAGTGACATATTCAAATTAAGTGACAGCGATCTTTTAAAACTTTGTTCTTTTCTTGAAGACCGACTGACAGATCAGGATAATAAGGATATATGCCCCAATGATTTGTTTTATGAAATTGAAAAATTAAAGTTGTTTTAATTACCGGATGATACTGACCCTTATGAATTCTACAATATATATTTGAAAACAATTTAATCTCCACCCTTCCAAACGTAAGCATTTCACTAAGAATTATTCTGAAATTGCCTGTATATGTAGATTTTGGCGAGCGATCTTTTTCAAAGTTAAAAATCATTAAAAATTATTTATGATCGACAATGCTTCAAGAAAGATTGTCTGGGCTAGAAATATTAGCAATTGAACAAGAAATTATTGATGGTATAAATTTTAGCGATGTAATTAATGAATTTACAACAGCAAAGTCTCGGAAAATATCGCTACTACTATAGCTATTTATTATTTTTCCATTGTACCCATAGGTGACTGCATGTTCACATTGCCTTGACAACCATTGACGTTATGTGTTTAATTGTGATGTCACAGTTTTGCTAAATAAAGGCTTTATCTTTCGATATTTAAGGGTTATTATTTTACGACAATTTATTTAGCAAAAATTGTATTCGATACAACCTTCGTGAAGGATAGCCGAATTTTGGAACCAGAAAAATTCAAGGCGCCTGATTCGCCAACTTCCGCTAAGGAATGGAAATACTTCCTTCAAGCACTAAAAAGTTTCATTGAGGAGTCCAAGGTACCCGAGGAGAAGAAGCTCAAGGTATTGGTTATTTTTTATCATTCGAAAATTAAGATTTCATTTCCGAGAGTAAGCCTTATACTGGGGCCATTGACGTTCTTAAAGGACTATTTGCACCCCAACCCAATGAACTCTTTGCTAGGCACCTATTAGCGAATCGAAGACAGCAGAATGGAGAGTCGGTTGACCAATACTTGCAGGACCTCCGAGCAATAAGCAAAGACTGCAACTTCAAATCTGTAGATGCGCTGATGTACTGTAATGAGTATCTACGTGATGCATTCATAAACGGCCTCAACTCTCCTCTAATCCGACAACGCATTTTGGAAAACGTCACGCTGAATCTTGAGCAAGTGGAAAAGATAGCGCGTTCCCTAGAATCCGCCCAGTATCTTACAGAACAGCAACCTATATTTCCGATTCTGACTGTAATAGTTTGAAAACTCCTACATCTCTTCCAGCTTCTGACGGATTAGATAATTGTAAATCTACGCTTAATTCAGCCTCTACTTTTCAGCAATCTCGACATGGAAAATGCTACTTTTGTGGTGGACCCAGACATCGTTCTAGACATAAATGTCCTGCTGTGCGATTTGCAAATCTTGTGATAAAAAGGGCGACTTACAGAAGGTATGCCAATCCAGATAAAAGGGTAAGTCGATATCCGCTTCCACGTTGCTAGCTACTATCACATCAGCCGCTTATCCAGGAGGGCTCTCCAGAGGCCAGAGCAGTCGTTTGTGGACGAGTAAATGATATCTCATCCAGCATCCTTGTAGACACTAGTAGTTCTGACAGCTTATTTGTTGACTACTCCTATGCCAAGAGGAATAAAGTTCATTCTGAGAACCGAGATGTGAAGATGGCTTCTACTTCCCTCCAATCTAAAATTAATGGGTACATTTTGGCAGACTTTCATCTTCAAAGCGAATCATACCCCAAAACTAACCTATCAACAGAGACAGAATAAGAGGCAGACACACAGAAGGAATACTAGCCCAACGAAGAAGACGAAGTATTCATTTCAAAAATCAAGCAATTCTCGTTTCCTTCTGTCCCTGTATATTTGAATTATTTGAGGCGAATTTCATCAGCTCCTGGTGAATTCTCAATTTTTATCTTATCTACTTCTGTTCCCAACATTTAAATTTCATTATAAACATATGGTATAATATATATTACTTATGATATATCCCAGTTTGTTCTTTGTGATTATGAACAAAAAAAAATATAAAAATCCTCTCTACAATTATTTAAAAATCACATATTCACTTTTCTCTGTTTATTAATAATGTAATTCTTTTGACTTTTTACCATTCGAAAAAACATTTTTAATAAAATGATGGAAACATTATATCTACTATTATTTTTAAAAACTGAACTGGATACATCTCAACAACATATTAGTGTTCACTTTATACAGACTCGCAAACCACGTGTGATTTGTGTGAGGACTTTCTCTCACCGATAATAAAAAATGAAAAATTAAGAATGTCTGTAAAATATGTGCACATACATAGAAAATTATTAATTAATAGTCCAATAACTCATAGTTTTTTAAGCAATATTCGTTACTAATAAAACAATAAAATTCCAAAAAAGCATTTCCACTGCTGAAAAAATAGTGTATAAAAAAATAGTATTTACCTCCAATCACTATATAATCATATACGTCTTCAGGTTGACTCCTGGCATTTACGCGTCCGCAAACGTCGCCAATATCACAAGTGTTTCTTACAATCGCATCTACTAAAGCCATGAACAATACAAAACTACTTCCACCGCAGTTATTTGCCAAATACGGCCCATAATTCAATGGATTCATACAACCACAGGAAGACATAGTGGCCCTTGAAAAAATATTCATTGTGTACAATATTATTCAATCAATGTATTTTGCGATATTTTTATGTTGGTTTAACTCCAACATTTTGAATGTATTTAATTAAATAGTATATACACATTTCAAAACCAGAGTTTCATTCTTAAGATTTTCAATATAAAATTTATGAGAACTGTGAAGTCGATTACTAGGCAACACAGAATACTAAAAGTAATGTAACGAAAAACTTATTTGTACGTTAGATCAAGTCTATATAATATAAAATTCATTTTGAAAGAATATAAATGGAGTTATGACAACTGAAAATGGAAGAGAAAATTACCAATAAAATAACAATAGAAAAAATGAACAGAGATTAAAAACATTTTATAAATAGAAAGGGTTTAAGGTTTAAGAAAAAACTTGAGTCAAAAATGAGAAAGATGTAATCAAGAAAAGGAATATAAAAATATGTTATACACCAAGGTGGTGAAGACTATTATTATCGACCGAGCACCAAAATTATATCGCGAGGGGCTTTGCCCCGAGCGGAATAAGTTGCGAGGTTTATAAATGTCTTCACCACCGTGGTGTATATACATTTTTTTCCACTACTAGCCAAATTTAAGACAAAAATAAAAAAAAAGTCTTATAAAAATCATATATAATTTAATCACACAGCAATAGAATACCACTATTCCTATAGTTCATAATCATCAATATTAAGTGTAACGAATTAACGAAACCAATTATACGATCACATCCAAAAACTTCACAAAACGTAGTTTATGTTTTACTTTGAACTTTGAACAATTACAGCGGTAGTGCGTTCACAACACTTGGGTACAAAGTGAGCGTTCATAAAACATTTAACATATACTTCACCATAGAGAAAGTAATATATTATTTGTCTATATTCTTCACACTACACCACAGCATTCACAAACGAGCCACGAGAATCGACGAGAGTGCACTCCTAGTTCCCAGCTTGCTATCGGGAAAACTATTACCTTGATATGCGCAATTCGTATGAAATGAACAATGTACACATGTTGGTATTTGTAGAGGTTAAGGAACCGGTAATCGATATTCTGTGGGTCAAGGTTAGCTACCATTTTCTATCACCAGAAGATTTTCACTGAAGATAATTTTTAAGGTAAAAACATTCCTTGATCCACGTTTATCTGCAATTAATGGAAAATAAACAACACATTTCAATGTCAAATTTTGATCTACAAATCTTTCAAACTGATTTTTTCCTAGGCGATTACTCCGTCGTCTGATTGACATTGTTTTTGCTCCTTACCTCACCCATAAATTATGAACGCACTCCTTATGTCATCAGAAATTTTTGATTGAGCGCGAATTTCAAACTAATGACAGTTTTATTGAAATAAGTTCATCTTGTTAGGTAATTTCAAGCAGTAAATATGTTGAAGATAATCTCCTGGGTATACAAAATTATGTTGCACTAGTTTTTGTTAAGCTATTCTCCCTGAACATTTGAATTTGTTCATTATTGACCTAGGTTAACAATAGAAAAAAATATTAACCTCTCATAGAGAAATTCTACTTCTCAGTTGGCTAGAAGACATAATAACTGTCAACTTCACAGCTATTAGTGGAAAAAAAAAATTATTCGGGCCTCAACAGAAAGTTATTTCATAAAAAACTTTATAAATACACATCTTGGTTAAAATTCGGCGGTTTCTTCACATTATTTCCAAAATTCACAGTATGGTAATTGAAAAATAACTTACAACTTGTTTACTGCTACGGTATCTTTTTTGACTCTGAATAACTTCATTTTATACGCACATTATATATAATGTAATTTTCCCACATTATTTAGCATAACTCAGTGGCGAGGCAGTAAATAAATTTAAGCATCGGGTTTCTTTGCGCTGAGCGAAATAACTAAGAAAAGGATAATCGTAAAAATTTGATAGGAGATGAAGATATCTTAGAATCATTAAAAAATTGGGAAATTGTATTCCATAAAGAGAGGAGGACTGTAATAATGACGAAAAATGAAAAAACAGGAAGATAAACAATACAGGTAAAATAAAAGATAGTACAGAGGAAATGAAGAATAGGGTGTATGTTTCGTCCATTATACAAAATTTCATATGATTACCTACTTGAAGAAAAAATCATAAAGAAAATAGTTTTATTGAAAAAACTCTATAAAATAAAAACGAAAATATATTATAAAAAATATCAAAATATGACAGGCATTAATTCTTCGGTCAAAATAAAAAAAAATACTGCAATAGGAGCAAATGTAGCACATAAATTCTTGACCAGCGTCCACATCATACGGCATGACTATAAATTCAGTGCATCTCATGTGGTACCACCTTAGGCATTCATCGCATCCTATATTTTTGTTGACCTCATCTTCTACGTCACTGGTTAAGTCTTCATCACAAGCAGAACGCTGCAAATTTTATGTTCCAGTAGCATCATTCTCATTGTTTATTTATTTTTAGTTTTTTCTTATTAACATTTCTTTTCGCCCGATGATTAGCTTGAGATCGTTTCTCTTCACGTATTCTCTTTGCTTCTTCTTATTTCTGAGTCTTCTCTTCTTACTTGATTACTAATTTCATACTCCAAGCTTTGGATGAAGTTGCAATAGGGAAGTTATCTTTTATTCTCTCGTTTTTAGCAGTAGACTCAAGTGGTTGTGGGAGAAACAAGTAAATATCAAGAGTTGATTGAAGAGGATTTCTTTTAACATATATCGAGCGGGCAATTTTTTCACAATTTGAAGGGTTTCCTTCCATCTCTTGAACATTGGATTCTACTGCATGTATAGATGGTTGTTCACTTGGAAAATTTTCATGTTCTTTTTGAGGGCTTGATCCTCTTACAGGTGGCGATGACAGATCATTTGGAGGATTGTCATCGTTCTCTTGAAGGTTTGATTCTTTTACGGATGGTGATGCCAGATCATTTGAAGGATTGTTATCGTTCTCTTGAGGGTTTGAGTCTCTTGCAGGTTGGGATGCCATAATATTTTAAGTATTGTCATCTCTCTCTTAGGGGATGGATTTTCTTGCTGGTAAGGATATCGGGCCATTTGGATGAGGGTTTTCATCAGTATCTGGGAGAATTTATTCTATTGCAGGTGTCATAACTTGATGAATTGATCATTCGTAGGATTTCCATCTGTCTGCTGAAGACTGGTAGCTGTTGCAGGTGAGACTGGTTGGATTCTCAAATGATCCACCATCCTCTCTATTGCGTCTCGGGTAGTGGATACTGGTCCGAGCGAAGATGATTGAGTGGCATTCAGTTCCAATATTATGGCTTTAATTGGGATGGTGGTTAAATCTTCAAGTGGGACTACTTCCCTACCTGGAGTAGGTTCTGATTTGTGGTTGTTTTCGATATGATCAATATGTCATCTAGATATACCCTCTGAGCCCATTATATCTGGTTACCTCTTGCCAAGTAGGCCTGACTCCATTTTTAAGCCATTCTGTTATAATTTTCAAGTAATTGTTTTTTTTTGACTTTTTTCCAAGGTTTTCATAAATATTCTGATTATCATTACTTTCTGGCTTGATTGTGGTTATCTGTAGACTAACTTCGTCCACTGGGTTCTCCTTTTATTCAAACCTTTTACAGTACCGGCATTATAGTTCTAAACATTGTATTGTTGTAGACTCTCTATCCACCAGCAACTTGTCCTTTGGGCTTCTTAAAATTAATTAACCACTGCGAAGCGCCATGGTCACTTCTTATAACAAAACTTCTATTATAAAGAAAAGTATGGAAGTGTTCAATGGCTTTCATATAGCCAAAAGTTCTTTTTTGGTGACGCAATAATTTTTTTCAGCTTTTCCGATGGTTTTACGTATGTAATCACCTTTTCTTCGTCTTCTTGTTCTTCTGATAACACCGCCGTGTTGGGATGTATCACAATCTAAAATAAATGTTCCTTTCTCCCGTGGGTAGGTCAAAATAGGTGCTGTGGTTAATCGTTAATTTAGATCTACGAATGCATTTTGACAATCCGGTGTCCAATCAAATTAAATGTTTTTTTTTCAGTAAGTCGATAAAGAAGTTTAGCAATTCGACGAAAATCCTTCACAAATTTGCGGTGATATGAGCATATGAACAAAGTCCATGAAAACTTCCGATCTCCTTTTTGTACCTTGGCTTATGCCAATCTTTTATAGCTACAATTTTTTCCGGATCGGCTCTAATTCTTTAGACGGAAACGATATGTCTGAAGGAATAGACCTCCGTTTGAAACAGTGTACATTTCTTGTGATTCAGTTTTAAATTAGCTTTCCTTAACCTGTCAAATACTTCATTAACATTTTTCAAATGCTCGTCAAAAGTTTTCGACATGATCATTATATCTTCAAGAAAGGTATACAAGACAGGTTTTCCACGTTAATCCTCTCAAAACCATTTCAATTAGTCGTTCAAATCTGGCCGGAGGATTACAGAGTCCGAATAGGAAGACGTGGATTTGGTAAATACCACTGCCAATATAAAAATCTGTTTTGTCTCAATCATCAGGGTGCACTTCTACTTGCCAATATCTATTCTTTAAATCTAGGTTGGAAAACCATTTCGCACCTGATAGAGTATGTAGTGTATCGTCTATTCTTGGCAGTGGATAGTTATCTTTTTGTGTTACTTGATTTAGTCTTCGATAGTCCACACAAAAGCGGGTGGATCCATCTTTTTCAGTTATCAGGACCATAAGTGACCATAGCTTCTTCAATAGTATTTGCATTCATCGTGTCTTCTATCATATTTTCTACTTCTATCTCTCTAGCAAATGGTAATCTCCTTGGTATTTGACGAATTTATCTGGCATCTCCTGTATAAATTCTATGCTGCACTAGAATGGTGCGTGCTGGAGAATTTCCCGTCTCAAACATCTCGCAGTTGTCATTGATATAGTTATTCAATTTATGTGAATAGTTGAGTATATATAAATTAGGTGTTAGTGAGAAGTTTAGTGATTAAATAAATTGGTAAGTAGCCATACCGTATGTTTAAATTTTATCCCACCCGTAATAAAAACGTTTTAATGAATAAGAAAAACATTATATTTGTGTCAGAAATGGAATAATATAATTAAAAAACTACGTAAAAATGGCCAAGAGACTATGTGATCTGAATGTGATGGAATTATGAGCAGAATTGGAAGATCGTGAGTTGGAAGCGTCCGGTAAGAAAAGTGGATTAGTAGAACAACTTAAACTGTTTCTGGATCAAAACCGTCATTTTCAAGTGCCACTTCTACTAATTCACTTTTCTTACCGGACGTTTCCAACTCACAATCTCCCAATTCTGCTCTTAACTTCGTCACTTTCAGATCACATAGTCTCTTGGTCATTTTTACGAAGCAATTTATTTATATTATCCCACTTCTGACACCAATGTAATGTTTTTAAAGTTTATCCCACCCGTTTAGTGTTTAAATAAATGATAAAAACATTAAATTGATGTCAGAAGTTGAATAATATAAATAAATTGCCACATTAAAATGGCCAAGAGACTATGTGATCTGAAAGTTACGGAATTAAGATCGTGAGTTGGAAACGTCCGGTAAGAAAAGTGAATTAGTAGAACGACTTAAATTGGCACTGGAAACTGACGGCTTTGATCCAGAAACATTTTCATCTAATGACGAGGCTTCCACCTTAATCTCGTCAATTTCTGCTAATATAGACGAGAAGATTTCTGCCATGGAAGATATCATGGACGAGAAGATTTCTGTTATGAAGAACGACATTTATGCTAATATTTGTGCCAATTTGGACGAGAAGATTTCTGCCATGGAAGAGAAACATTCAATGAATGTGAAAAACGATATTTCTGCCATAGAAAAGAAGATCTTTGCAATGGAAGACAGGATTTCAACGATTGTGAAAAGCGACATTTCTTTTATAATGAACGATATTTCTGCTATGAAGAACGATATATCTGCCGATATCTTATTAATGTAAAACGACATTGCCGCTGACGTTGAAAATGAAATTTCGTCTCTTAAATCTGAAATCGAGAATAAGATGTCAGCGATGGACAAGAAAATCGAGAATAAGATGACAACGATGGACGAGAAAATCGAGGAGTTAGAGAGTAAGATAACATATATAAGAACTCAAGACACGCCAGCGGAAGAAAAAAAGACCCAGCAAACAAAACCTTGCAAGCCAGAAACACACCCTAAGTTAGAAGACATTGGTAGTTTTACCCGAGTCAAGGCCCCAACGTTCGATGGAAATATGTCGTGAACCAATAATGTGAAACAGTTTGAAGCAGCCGCTAGAGTGAATAATTGGTCCGACAAGAAGGAAGCAGTGAACTCAACTATCGTGCTTCGGGGAGATGCCTTAGATGAACTTCATACGATGCCTCTGGAAGAATCGGATGATTTCGAGCAGCTGAAGAAGAGGTTGAACATGCGATGTGGTCACGAACATCTAGAACATTTGTACCAATCCTAGCTGAAGAACCGCAGGTAGAAACGTGACGAAGCACTCCAAGAATATGGAGTGGATATTGCTCCACTCGTTCGATTTCCTTATCCATCTGCAGCAGAGAACATGATGGAATTTCTGGGCATACAGGCGTTTATTGATGGCTTACGTGACCCCGATATGCAGAGGACGCTTCGCTTAGCCCATCCCAAAACATTAGTTGATGCATTGACAGCTGCTCTTGAATATGAAGCAGCAACAAAGGCTTCGGGTTACAACAAAGCTTGTACCATCCAAGAAGAAGGCTACGAGGACAAGTTTGATCAGATCGCCAGCTTGATCAAAAGTATGATGGACAAGAGGCCGAGAAAGATCAGATGCTGGAATTGTTGCGAGCTAGGGCATGTACGCAGTTCATGTAAGCGCCCCAGGACTCCTGCAAACCAAGAACCCCAGTCACAGGAAAACTAGAACGGGTCGGAAACGCGGGGGCAGCACCGACCCATTATCGCTCCAAAGACCCTCTCATACTGATAGCTTCTCTCATATGTCGCAACGACAGTGTATATAAGGATGGCGAAGTAAATGGCAAGAAATATGCTCTGCTGGTTGACACTAGAGCAACTAGAACCATTATACGACCAGAACTAATAAACTCCAAGAAGAAGATTTTACCAACGAGACTGCGACTGCGGACCGCCACAGGTGAGAGTGCCAACGTTCACGGTGAGACACAAATCCAATTGGGAATTGACGCAGAAAAGTTCACGCATACGGTAATCGTAGCTGACATTGAAGAAGGTGTGATTCTGGGAATTGACGTAATGAATGTCCATGGTTTCCAATTAGACTTTGGAAACAGAACCAATAAAGTGGGTTCCGAGGAGGTATTCCTTCATCCATATGAAGGCAGTGCGGTGTTGGTAGCTGTACAGGAAGATACCGTTCTACCTGCACGAAGCGAAACCATGATAGTAGCACGGCTACAGGGAAACATGGAGGAAGGTACACCGGTTATGATGGAGCCAAGGAACCACGACGAAGAAGTTGGCAAAGGAGTACTAATTGGAAAAGGATGGTTACGTCTGCTATTACCCAATTACCATCAATATTGGATCCTTCGTACCAGTGACGTCTATAGTTCGTCAAACAATGACCACTGACAATTCTAATGCCAGATTCAAACAAATGTTATCAGTAGCGGGTCAATCTTTGGATCGAGCTGAAAAAAAGAGAATGAGAGACTTTTTCTGGCAGTATCGAGACTTATTCGTACCAAAAGGAGGAAATACAGGTAGAACATCAGCCGTCAAACACAAAATCGATACTGGTAATACCAAGCCAATTAGGCTATCAGCTCGACGACTACCACGAGCGAAGAGAGGAAGCAGAAAGAATAATTCGAGAGATGGCTGAAGAAAAAATAATAAAACCGTCTACTAGTCCATGGGTGTCTCCAGTAGTGCTCTTCGAGAAAAATATGGAACTACGAGATTATGCGTAGATTATCGCCAGCTAAACAACGTGACGAAGAAAGACAGCTATACTCTGCCTCGAATTGACAATATGCTAGATAATTTGGCCAGCTGCAAACTGTTTTCCACCTTGGACCTGAAGTCTGGTTATGGGCAAGTGAAAATGGACCCAGAAAACAAAGAGAAGACTGCCATTCGGGCTCTGTAATGCGCCTGCGACATTTGAAAGGCTCATGAGGAATGTCTTGGAAGACATGCATGGTCTATTTGGACGCCATCGTAGTACGGGGGAAGACATTTGATGAAAACTTGAAGAATTTGGAAGACGTATTCAAATGACTCCAAGCTGCCCAGCTCATGTTAAACCCGAAGAAATGTCAGCTGTTCCAAAACCGAGTCAACAATCTAGGTCATATAGTGACCAATGAAGGTGTGGCGGTGGATCCAGAGAAAATTTCTTCCATTTAGCATTGGCCGCAACCAGGAAGTTTGGAGATATTACCAAGCCTCTAACTCGACTTACAGAAGAAGTAAGAGCTTTCCAATGGGTCGAAGATTGTCAAACAGCTTTTGATACCTTGAAGAAGCATTCAACCACGGCGCCGATATTAGGATACCCTTTACCATTGGGAGACTTTATTCTTGACACTGACGCAAGCAACGTAGGAATTGGTGAAGTGCTCTCACAGATCCAAGGAGGGCAAGAAAGAGTGCTGGGATATGTCAGTAAAGTCCTCACCAAACCAGAACGAAACTACTGCGTCACAAGAAGAGAACTTTTGGTCCGTGTAACACTTTTACCAGTATCTATCTATATGGTTGATAAAGTTCAAGAATCCCGAGGGACAGATCGCTAGATGGATTCAATGACTTCAAGAGTATCATTTTAACATCCAACATCGAGCTGGTGTGAGTCACCGAAACGCCGACTCCCTGTCCAGACGGCCGTGCCCAATAGACTCCTCTCACAGCAACAAGGTGAAATCTAGGAAAGCTGCAGTTCCAAGAACTACTGTAGTCAACGAGGAATGGTCACCCACCAGGGTCAGAGAAGATCAGGAGAATGATCCTCACCTGAAGATGATCCGGCAATGGAAGAAAGAAAATCGACGACCTACCTGGCAAGAAGTGTCAAAATTTTCACCGAAACTCGAGGCATATTGGGCTCAGAGGGACTCCCTTGTCCTGGAAGCAGGGCTGTTGAAAAGGGTCCTTGAAAACGATGATGGTTCCGAGATGAGAAGACAGATAGTTATCCCGAGAACAAGAGTAGCTGAGGTACTGAAGAAGTTACACGACAGTCCATCGGGAGGTCATCTGGGAGTTTAGAGGACCCTTCAGCGAGCCCGTGGAAGGTTGTATTGGATGAACAGCTCCGACGATGTGAAGGACTGGTGTAAGGAATGTACGACTTGTTCTACGAGTAATGGACCACATCGCAAGAAACAGTATAATGTTGGAAGCCCTTCCGAAAAGATTGCTTTAGATATCGCTGGACCATTTCCGACGACAGAAAATGGTAGCAAATACATACTGGTTGAAATGGTTTATTTCACAAAGTGAGTGGAAATTTACGCTTTCATGAACCGAGAAGCCACAAATGTCGCGGATGTATTGGTGAAAGAATTTATCAGCCGATATGGAGTGCCATTGGAAGTCCACGGGTTCCAGGGAAGAAATTTCGAAAGTCATCTATTCCAGGAGATTTGCGAGAAGCTGGGAATGAAGAAGACCAAGACAACAGCATTATATCCACAGTCAGATAGAATGGTCGAGATAATGAACAGGACTATTGGAGAATACATGTCCAAAGTGGTTTCCACCCATCAGAGAGATTGTGACCAGTATATTTCCCTATTCGCGTTGGCTTATCGGTCTGCCATCAATGAGTCCACGGGTGAAACACCTGCGAAAATCCTGTTTGGAGGTGAAATGAGGCTTCCTTGTGACCGGGAATTTGGCTGTCGGCCTGGAGAAGATCTAGCAGGAGAAGACTACGTGATAATATTCAGAAGAAGGCTGGACGATATTCATGAATTAGTTCGAACAAATCTTCAAGTTGCCAGCGACAGAATAAAAAGTTGGTACGACACGCAGGCCACACGAAGACGGTTTTAAAGGAGAGAAAAAAATAGTATGGTTACACAATCCGACGAGGAGAAAAGGATTTTCTCCAAAATTACAAAAGTCCTGGAAAGTTCCATACTTAATCAAGAAAAGGATCAATATATCGCATAATCAAGATTCACAACGGACAACCCAAAGTAGTTCACCAAAACCGACTTGCGCCATTCGAAGAAGACCATGACCTAGAGGAAGGAGTAAACCATATTCGAGATGTTCCTGACCCTACCTTCGATGAATTAATGGGCGCGTATGGAGGTACCGGGAAAGCTAGATATGGAGTCACTTCAGAACAACGATAAGATTTGTTCACTTTCTCGGAAGATTGTTCACTTTCATACAACATCCTCGCCCGTCTCAAGAACCCACGAGGGTTGGCATTGGTTTTTCGAAAGGAGTTCTGGAAATTAGAAAAACTTGAAAAGCAGATTCCAGCCCCTGGCAAGATACTGAAATTGAATCATAATTCGCGGTACGTTTTCTACGTGGTAACCAAAACTGAATTTCAAAATCGATCTACCTACCGCGATATGTGGGAAGCACTTCGAAACCTCCGAGACCATGCGACTCCAGCGCGAAGAAACAGGCTATGCCTAAGATAGCGAGTAACCAATTGGATTGGCGAGTTATCAGGAACATGGTAGATATTATCTTCCAATATACTGATGTCCAGATATTAATTTGCAGCTACAACTCTCGTTATCAGTATCCGATGAAGACGGTGCCCTGCTATTTCCATAAGATCGGAAAGTGTAGAAATGGGGCCAGTTGCCGAATCAAACATCCAGTCTCGGCTACATAAAAGTTCCAGGAGGAACTGCCATTTAAGGAGGGGGTAATGTTACGAAACAACACACTGGTATAGTCCCTGAATCCGACTCTGTTTAAGCTATGTATGAAAGTTAGAATTATGGCGGACGCGCAGGAGTTTCTTAGAATTGTTTACGATTGTGACCATCTTATCTAAACATTGTTTTTGTGACCAATCCTATCTAGAAAGTGCCAGAAAGCCAACTGTTTTTGAGTAAGCCGCAATCTAGGATTATCTAGTAAAAAGGCACTAATATATAAGGGACCGACCCGGAAGAGTTAGTTTTAGTTGATAAAGTGATCTCGTGAAATAAACAAGAATACACCGAAATAGCGAAACAGTGAAGTGTTGATATAAATTAATAATTCAGTTTGTATGTAAATAAATTAAATTTATGTGAATATTTGAATATATATATATATATATATAAATTAAGTGTTACTGAGTAGTTTAGTGTTTAAATAAATTAGTAAGTAGCCATACCGTGTGTTTAAATTTCATCCCACCCGTAATAAAAACGTTTTAATAAATTAGAAAAACATTACATTATAAAAGATATTCGATGTGATAATAATTATTGGAAATCTATATGAGCTAGAGAGAGAGAGAGAGAGACATTTCTATGCGGCTTTGTGCGATTCATTATACACATTTTAACCAGTTTGTTGTGATATGTCAAACTAGCATAATCAGACGTTATATTAAGTGAAGAAGATTACAATGCTGCTACAAAATACGGCTGACATGGAAGTATTGCCTGCAAAGTCGAAGGTGGTGTATGAACGAGCATGCAATAAATTTGTGGAATATATACAAAAAAAGGAAATTAAATCTTTCTCGAAAAATGTATTCCTTGATATTTTGGCGATTTCTCACAAACTATAAAATCCTCAACTCTATGGTCGCTCTCCAGTTCAGTTGGTTCGCTACCCGTAATCAGTGTAGTTGATCTACTCTCTATCAAAAGCTACTAATATCATTCAACAAGTGTAATGGGTAACGTTATTTTATGGTACGAGGAAATAAATACGGTACTGGCTCAGGTCGAAGCTTGCCTCAATTCCCGGCCTCTCACTCCTTTGTCCGAGGATTGTAATGACCTGTTAGCTCTCACACCAGGGCAATTCCTCATTAGGAGACCTTTAGCTGTTATTCCAGATGAAGACGTCCGGCAGAATCCGGGGGTATCATCAATTGACTCAGATGGTCCAACACTTCTGGGACAAGTGGTCAAAGGAATATCTTTCCGAACTCCAAAAGAGGAACAATCCAACTGCTAACTTTCAGGAGGGCCAAATGGTGGTTTTAGTGGACAAGGTTCTTTCCCCTTCAAAGTGGAGTTTGGGAGGTGTAATAAAGGTGCGATCCGACTCCGATGGCGTGGCTCGTGTGGTGGATGTGAAGACTAGTTCGGGAATGTTGACACGCGCAGCCACCTAGGTTTACGTACCACCAATAGAAGAAGAGGAGACTATAATTGCTCTGGGCAAACCGATTAACAATAAAAAAAATTTCTCGGATATAACATTTTTTGAAAGTCGTACGTGAGTTTTATGTAAACAAACTAGCAGGTGAAGTGGCAACGTTGCGATGAAACATGTGAGTTCTCTGGTGTTGTTATATATTCATGTTTTATAAATAAAACTGACTTTAAATTAGTGCAGGTACCACAATCAGCTCATTTTATGCCCAACCATAATGCTTGTTAGTACATTCCAGTTTTTTGAAGTGTCCCAAGGCTGACATCAAGTATTTCACAAAACTGAAACTGCCCGATACTGAACTTTGTACCCTAGGATCTCCCAGTATTCAGGTTGTTCCGACTAGCGGTGTTGCCATACCCCAAAGTTATTCTGGGGATCAGCATAAAAAAATCTTACACTTTATGATAAAATTAAGATGACAGAACTGGAAAAGGCGATCAAAATAATTCGTAACGAGATCTTGATAAACCGTAGTGAATTGAAATATTGTATCGAAGCTAGTGAAACCCGGCTTTTACTAAACATAAAAGACTTGAAAAACACTGTATCGAAACTGAAAAAAACAATTGTTACCTCAAATAAGAGGTGGAATACTTAAAGAGGGCACAGAATTAAAAGAATATTGTTATTTTTGGTCTCAATAAAAAACGAGAAGAGGTTGTTGCAGGGAATTCGTGTTGGGACCTCAGAGACTTGATTGAGATAGGATTGAAGGCGACGTTCAATCACTCGGTAAATCGGATAACTGCCCAATAAAGATCGAATTTGTTTCAACCCACAAAAAGAAAGAAGTTCTAAAAAATTCAACTAGATTGAAAGGAAGAAACATATCTATAACCAACGACCAAACACAGCACCCCGAAGATTCCTGCCACGAAAAAACCAACACACTCAACTGAACCGCACAAAACTACACAAGAAAAGCCAAGAACACGTTCGGTTAATAAAAATAGTAAGCAGCATTAGAAAATTATAAACCGGTTGATACTGAGGGGTTAGATAATATGTGTCACTGTTTTGTTTTTGTTTTTATTACTTTTACTTGATAATATGAGTTTTAATGCAAACCAATGATGGACACATTTATAAGAGAATATCAAAATGATCCTGTCAAAGCACAAAATATCAAAGAAGTCACGGACTTTAATACATATTTTAAGAAAGGACTCAATGACTTTAAATATTTTCATACCAATATAAGAAGTATTTCCAAAAATATAGCTGAATTGTTCATTTACCTAAACCAACTAGAAAGCAACTTCGATATAATCGCATTGACGGAAACTTTTAAAGTCACTGATGCCAGTATATATGGATTAAAAGTTTTCAACACGGTGTACAATGAATCCTCATTAAACAAAAATGATGGAGTTATAATATTCATTAAAAATGAACTCAATTATGATCAGACAAATATTAGCATGGGAAACATTGAACTTCTCGAACTCAATATAAAATTAAATGGAAAAGAAATTAAAATAACTTCGATATATCGATCTCCTAAGTCATGTCCATATGATTTCAATGAACACTTTTTTAACTATTTACAAAACATTAAATCAAGTGATATTTACGTAATAACTGGCGATATGAACATAGATCTATTATCATTGATGAATATAAAGATAATTTGTAATACTTCGAATTCATCTCTCATATAAACGATAACACTCGACCAGATAGCTCCACGTGCCTCGACCATTTTTTTGTAAAAGCCAATGGAGAAATGCATGATCGTATCAAGTCATTCATATTTCAGGATAAAAAATAAGTGACCACCGACATATTGCTCTAAGTAAGTAGATGTTGGTGAGAGAACTGTTAATAAAGAATTCAAAAATAGAAAAGTATATATAAATTACAACAGACTACGGGTGGCATTACAAAGTGAAATATGGGCAAACATTTATGAACAAAACGACGTCAACTCCAAATGTGAAATATTCATAAACAGACTGAAATACCATGTAAAAAACACACATCTGAAATAAAAATGAAAAATAAAGATAAAACTAGAAAAAATGGATCACGTCAGGGCTATCTACTTCAATAAAAGAAAATAACAAGCTCTATAAACTACTAATTGAAAATGAAATTGTCTGTATCGACCCTTACTTCGTGGAATATGCTTATATTAGTGTTTTTAAATGAAACTCACGGTCTCTAGTTGATTCCACAATATAATAAAAGTTATTGAAAATTCTGAAAAATTGACAATTGTTTCGATAAATCAATATCATCGTCAGAATAAAATTTAACTATTGCCATTCTGACGATGATATTGATTTATCGAAACAATTGTTAACTTTTTAGAATTTCTCAATAACTTTTATTATATTGTGGAATTAACTAGAGACCGTGAGTTTCATTTGAAAACACTACTAATTGGAAATCCCAGTAACCTACAAATGAAACAAATATACAATAATTACAAACGAAACTTAAATAAACTTACGAAAGAAGCAAAAAAACAATATTTTCAAAAGGAAATTGGGAAGAATAAAAGTAAAGCCAAAGGGCTCTGGGGAAGTGTCAATGAGATTTGCAATATAACTCGCCCAAAAACAAAAATTACCAAAATAGGAATAAAAGAAAATTGTATCACTGAAAACAAACAGGTTTTTAGTGATGAATTCAATAAACACTATAGTGGAATAGGGCAAAAACTAGCAAATTAAATCGAAAAACCAAATTCCTTCCGAGACATTACAACTGAAATCAACAAATATATGTTCTCATACCCCTCAAATACTGGAGAAGTATCACAAATAATCAAACAACTTAAACTCAAAAAAAGTCCTGGGCATGACGGTTTTACTGCAGAAACGCTGATTCAAATTGCCGACTTAATAACAGTCCCTCTCACTCACATTATAAATAGCTGTATTGAAATTGGAATCTCTTTGATATCAAACATAGCAAACATTTTTGAAAGGATAATAAAAAAGAGAATGGTACATTTCATGAAAAAACATTATATTCTATCCGATAATCAGTATGGGTTCAGAGAGGGGAGGTCAACCGAAGATGCAATACTAAAACTGACAACGTACATTTACAAATTAAACGACATTTCTAAACCGTCGCTATGTATCTTTGTTGATCATTCCGAAGCCTTTGATACTATTTGTCACAAAAGGCTTCTAGAGAAACTGGTCAAAATTGGTATGCGGGGTAAACCGCACGATCTTTTGAAATCATAGCTGTCGAACCGAAAACAAGTAGTAGATATTGATGGTGTGGTGAGCACTTTGAGGACAATCACTTAGGGGGTTCCTCAAGGCACGGTCTTAGGTCCCCTACTATTCACTATCTATATAGACAGCCTGTTGAAAATGACAACTGTAGGTAATATTATAAATTGTGCTGATGACATGGCAGTAATTTACAGTGACAACACATGGCAACAACTGAAAGCAAAGACGGAAAAAGACTTCCATAACATCTTTAAATGCTTCCAATACAATAAATTAACTATAAACGCGGAAAAGACCAAACACTCACCTTTCATCTCCTATGGCAATAACGAGTATGAGTCCGTTAACTATAAATCAAAATATATTCATTCCAGAAGTCAGCTCAATAAAATACCTTAGTATACAAATTGACAGACATATGAAATGGAACTTACATATATCGTATCTAACAAGAAAACTACGTGGATTCATATCGAGATTCAAACTGCTGCAAGAATTCCTTGAAAATTCTCAGTTGAAAACTATATATTATAGCCTAATTCAATCCCATCTTATATACGGTATCATAGGATAGGGAGGCGTAAATGATACGCATTTAAATAGTCTAAATATCGTGCAGAAGATAATTCTCAAAATAATCCTTGGCAAAGGAAAGACATACTCTACTGATAATATGTATAACGAATGCGGCATTTTTGATATTAGACAACTCTATTGCCAAAATATGTTACAAGGGATTTACAATAATAAAATTGAAATAACGCCCGCATATCATCTATATAATACAAGAAGGCGAAACTACAGCGTCATGGTACCGAAATGTATTAAAACAGTGGGTCAGAGGCACTGCAGCTTTCCAGGTACAAAAATTTAGGAATTGTTACCTGAAACAATAAAAACTAGCCGAAGCAACGAAATTTTTAAGATAAATGTTAAAAATTGGCTTCAATGCTATGATAGGCAGATATTCCAAAAAATAATTTGAGCCTTCAACAAATTATTCATCAAACTTATAATACTGTAATCTATGTGTATGTCACCCAAACTCCGATTATGACACTCACTCTATCTGAAAGCTACCTGGATGTTACCCTTTTACCAATTGTGATATTAAACCTTATGTGATACTCACATATATATATGTATATATATATATATATATATATATATATATATATATATATATGTGTATATGAGACTGAACCCGATTATGATAAACACTTTATGTGTAACTTACCTGAAAGTGATACTTTTACCAATTGTGATATTTTATTTTATGTGATTCAATTTCTACCCATATGTTTTATACTTATACCTTATCTTATTTTAAATTTGCATTATAATCTCAAGTATTTTTATTATATTTAGAGGCTATATCACGCATAAGGAGTAATTTTCTACGATTGCCATGTCATTGTTTACTTCACTCAGCTCACAAGTAGTTGACATTGTTTTATCAAAATTATACTTGATTGTACACTCATGATGAATAAGCATTATTATTATCTAATACAAGTAGTGAGATACTGAATTTTTATAGAAATAGTAAATAAGTTGTCTCGGATTTTAACTTTACAGAAGTTAATGACTTTTTTGTATACCAAACAATTTTCGGAATTGGAACGAATGATAAAACTTCGTTGGCCACATGTAGCACCCCACATCACACATATTGTATAGTTCTGTCTTATTGAAAGTGTTTTTCCTTCAGTTTGGAAGAGGGCCGTTGTGCGGGTGCTACCTAAAGTAATCGAGAGAGCTATGGAATTACAAATTAAGGTACATTTGGAAACATTGTCATTGTTACCGACGATTAGATCTGGCTTCACAAAGGGACACAGATGTACGACGGCTCTTCTTCACATTGTTGATGATATTGTCAAAGCTATTGATGATGGAAAATGTACTGTGCTTGTCCTTCTGGATTTTAGCAGAGCATTTGATACTATTGATTATAGTTTGCTTGGTAATATTTCACACTATATAGGTTTTTGAGGGAGTGCTCGTTAATTAGTGAATAATTACTTAAGAGATAGAGAACAGGGTGTCTCTCTTGACGGGTGAATTTCACAGTTGCTGCCGCTTCTGTCAGGAGTACCACAGGGGTCAATATTGATTCCCACTCTATTCACAATTTACATATCTCAATTGTCGACCTATAATCATAATTACAATAAACATTTATATGCTAACGATACGCAACTCTATTATACTTTACCACCCAATTCAGTGGTAGATGCTTGTACTATAATTAATCATGACCTAGACGCCTTTGTGGCTGAGGCTAGAGACCATTAACTCTAATAAGTCAAGAATCCTTTTATTTGTGTCTAAATCCAATCGTCAGAAAGTTCGCGATAATATTAATGTGAAAATAAATACTGAGAATTTAATAATGGCCAAGGAAGCTAAAAACTTGGGAGTAATAATTGACGACGATCTAAAATTTGAAAAGCACATTAATAGTAACCTCCAGAAAGCATACATTGCATTAAAAACAATTTATGCTGTCGGACATCCGTTTCAAGTAAGAAAGACTAATTAAATTTATCATTATTGAAATATGCTGACAATCTATATGGTCCACACTTAAGTGTGCAATGTAAAAAGAAAAATTAAAAAATGCATAACTGCTGCATTCGGTCAATATTTGGCATACGTAAACGACGTACTATTTCTAACAAGTTAAAAGTAATACAGTGGTTTAATATGGATAATAGACGAATGTTACATTCTGCGTGTCTTTATAATAAACTAATTATGACAAAGAAACCATCATACTTATATAGAAAAATCTCTTTCAGGACGGACGTTCATAACATTAATATTCGGGTAATTACTATACCTCCCATTAAATTGGAAATTTCGAGACGATCTTTTATATATCAAATTGGCTTTGTTTATAACCGACTTCCAATGGAAATCAAATATCAGCATTTTTAAAAATTCAAAGAGTCTATTCGGAAATACTTGTTTGATCATCAGAATTAATTGGGTTCAGAATTGTGGGAGGAATTGATGGCCTTACGCATCAAAGTACTAATGTAATATAATACAACCAGGCTAGGGACACTGCAGACCGTGCCATCTATAGAGCCTGTCGAGTAACTAAAATCGGTAGATAACTTCAAAAACTTAACTAAAACTGTAACGTCGTTAGTAATAAAATTTTATTGATTTTTATTACTGCGTATGCGCGGTGTCATGTTACTCGTCCCCGCAGGTACTGTTATCTTTTCTTAGTTCAAGTGTTGACGTTATTATAAAGTTGCGTTGCTTTATTGTTATTAATTGAAAAGACAATGTTAAAGTGTATTCTGAAAGAGTCTAATAAGTAGTGTACTCGGTAAGTTCTATTAAAAAAAATTCAGCATATTTTCTTTCTCAATGAACCATTTTGTTTATTTTTATGGAATACAGAATTTTTACTAATTTAATCGACAACTTTAGAGATCATGGTTCTTTTTAACTATAGCTAAACTGAAAATTGTTGCATTACTAAAGTAAATATTTCTTTTTATAATTTTGTTCCTTCAATGCAGGAAGATGAAATTAATATGGCTGAAACCCAGTGGTAATGAATCATCAAATTTGTCGACGAGGAAACGATGGAGGATATGTTCCCTTCATTATCAAAAACAGTGTTTTTTTAGATTTGAGCAAGACGAAGGGAGGTTATTAGGACAGTTTGATTTGCCTTCCCATATGACAGGAAATTAACAAAAATTGATGGTAAGTTTGATTGTATTCAATATAGTATGCTATAATCTTGGACATTTTAAAATGTAAATTGAGTGAATGAAAAGACGAGTACTGAGTGTGTAATTTTAATAAAATTCCAGCTAAGCGATTTCAGCCATTACGCCATTATCAAAGCTGTGGTTAAGAGAAAAACATACAACAGGTGTCAAAAACATCAAACCCTGTAACTGCTACATACAATGGAATAAAATGTTTGATGTAACATCATTATTTAAGTGAAATTTCTCAAACTTTCCTATAAAGAGGGTGTACAATTGTAATTCACATAATAAAACGTATAATTTGAAATTATCAACTAAATAATATTTGTGTACCCTCTTTATAGGGTATTTTTTACAAATTTTACTTGAATAATGATGTAACATAGGACATTTCATTTCATTTTATGTAGAAGTTACAGGGTTTGATGTTTTTTGACACCTGTTCTATGTTTTTCTCTTGACGAAAGTTTTGAGAATGGCCTAATGGCTGAAAGCACTTAACTGGAATCATAATAAAAGGACACACTCAGTACTCGTATTTTAATTCACTCAATTTATAACTAATGTGTACACCATACTCAGACAATTCCATTTCAAAATGTAACCATTGAAAAAATAATATTCTGGGTTTTATTTTATGTTATAGCTATTCCCTCCACCAGCTATATGGAATGTAATGTATTGACCCCCTGCCGATTTTTATATATAGCCCATGGTATGACAATTTATGGGAAATTAAAGTGAGTATTAACTTTTGTTAAGGCATTACGTCTAAGTATTTGGTCTAGCGGTAACCAAAAATCTAAATTATCCGATAATGATAAAAAATAAAAAAACAAACAAAAAAATAGTTAATAACCAAAAAAATCAAGAATTCCTAATAAAATCGAAAACTCCAGGAAGGAATTCATAAAAACCAAACAAATTTAAACATTTTTTGATACTTTTTATGGCTTAGTACAAAAACGTGTGTAAACTTATTATTTCAATAGTAAGCGCATGTTGTTTTCTTTTGTTGATATAAATTTTCAAACATATTTGTGTGTTTACTTATTTATTGTTGTTATTTTGTGTGTTTACTTGTAGAAGCTTAACCAGAAACGAGAAAGGACTTCCACGAGACGGAGGGATTATTAAGAGCTCTTATGAAACATTTTAGCAATAATAGACTGCCAGGAGCTGCAAAGTAACTTAAACTGCCTTATGCGATGGTTTCATAAGAACGGAATGCTTTTAAATGTAGAAATATTCAAATATGCAATATACTAGATTTAAGCTTGTGATATAAACCTATTAAATACTTCCAGTAGAGGAATAAAGATGTGTTTTAAGTGGAAATGAAATGTTAGATGTATTATTTTGAATTTTGTACAGTCACAAGTGCTGTTTAGCACTCTTATATGTAATTACTTGGCACCTTGTATTTACAGAGCTGGGCAGTAGTTAACAACTTTTCCTTTGAAATTATTTTAAATAATTTTGTTCTAAAACTCACAGTAATTATACTCAAATGTTTTCTTTCACCGAAATTTGCCAAAAATATTAGTTAACCACTCATTGCTAACACTTTTTTTGATTTAAGTAAGTAGCAGTTACACTCCAGTAGTTTGTCCAGCTCTGTGTGTTTAGTATAATAGTATAATAATAAATAAATAAATTAATATAAAATTATAAATGATTTTCTACTTCCATCTGGATTTAACATCATTTAAAAATCTAATGATACTCCAATCTAAAATGTATGTTACTCGAATTATTCTCTAATTATTGCATTGTTTTCACATTATATGATGGACTATAAATGATTATTTTTAGTTAAAATTAGTACAATACAGTGAATTTGAATATACCGCCAAAACCTGAAATTACAAAAGTCTTTTTACCATCACTCAATTGTTTAGTCGACAGGCTCTTTAGATGGCACCACAATCAGTGTCTCATCTATCCATGGGTTATCTGTGAATACAACTTGTGTTTCGGTATATATTATGTATGTATAGTAGGTATACAAGGTTGAGTGGAAGGACAAGTTTTACAGCATTTTTAACGCAAAAAAGGTTGAACTTCGCCTATCATCTCAAATATTATGATTTATATTTTTTTATGTATATTAATAAAGACGATAGTTATTAATATTTTTTTTCCACACTTGTACGTGGTTGGTGGTAGCAGTTTCTACCGGACGCAGTTGCATCAAGATATAAATCTACCTAATTAGGGGGCTAGTGTTCTTCGGACAATTGCAGTTTTTCCCAGAATTACTGCTTTTTCCATCAAACCACAGATATGTTGAGATATGCTTAGCTCTTCCAGGTGTTTCGTTACTTTAGCGTGCACTAAGCCGTTTGCAGAAATTATAAATGATTTGATATTCACCTTTCTTAAATTCCATAAATTTCTCACCTCATCTGCTAGCGGACGATATCGCATTATCTTGTCTTTGTAAGCTTTTCCCAGAGTTTCGTCCAGTGGGACCGAAAAATCAATAATGATTGCAGATTTGCTGTTCTTATCTAGAACGATCATGTCCGGTTTGTTGTGTTGAACTTCTTGGTCTGTTCTTATCAGAGTATCCCAATAGACTTTATAGTGCGCATTTTCAACTAGACTTAACGGTTGATGTTTATAACATGGTTGTTTTCCTGTTTTTAGATTTAATATTTGGGTCACCGCGAGATGTAGTTCCTTTCCCATATTATTGTGTCTACTCAGGTAAGCGGTGGGGGCTAATTGTTTGCAGGCTGATATTATGTGCTGGATCGTCTCCTGTTCCTTATTACGGATTCTACAGCGGGGGTTTGGGATGTCTATTTTAATGATATATTTCTGGTGGCAACGCGTTGCCACTACTTGGTCCTGGATTGCATGGAGTGCGCCTTCGGTTTCCGCAAACAAGTACCCCGTCATAAGGTAAGTATTCGTTGCTCTGAAATCTACATCTTCCTGGTGCAGTGAGTTGTTATATCTGCCATGTAACTTTTTTACCTGCCAATTTTCTTCCATTTTATTGATGCAGTCATTTTCCCTATTAGGTTCCACGTCGGCGAGGTTTAGTACCGATTATCCATCATCAACTGTAACTAGGCATCTGAATAGAGGTAAGCTCTTATTTTTAAAATATCCTCTTAATTTTTGAGTTTCATCCACTAACATGCTCTCGAAATTAGTCAGTCCACGGCCACCCACCTTCCTTGTCTGTCTATTTGTTGTATTTCTGTATGTATCCAATCTATTATGCCAAATGAGTACGCCAACCCGGGTACTGCCCATCCATTGATTGCCTGGATTTTGTTCTTAGAGTTCAGTTGTGTTTTCAAAACTGTATTAATTCGACGGAATAATTCTGCTGTTGTTCTTTTTTGATTACCTTTCTTGTCCAGGCTTAATCCTTGCTGAAAGCCTAAGTATTTGTATCTGTCCTCTGGGCCTAGGGATGGGATTGTTGTTATGTTATCCATCAGTGTCATATTTTGGGACTGTGTGACCTTTCCTCTATCCACATGAATGAATGCACACTTTTCTAGCCCCATTTCCATTTTAATCGCATCGCTGAACTCCTTAACAAACTCTTGCGAACTTTGCAAATGTTGAGGGAGTTTGGCATACACCTTAAGATCATCCATGTAAAATGCATGGGATACTTTTGTCCCTTTATCAAGCTCGTATTAATTTCCACTTTCTTTAACATGTCGCTTAAAGGGTTAAGTGCTAAACAGAACCAGATTGGGCTTAGGCTATTAATTTTTATCTCGTCTGTTCTGAAGGTTTGAAGATTCAGTGTCGTTCGCCATGTTGCCATTAAATGTCTCAGCGCTGCAGAAATATGGGGGTGGTTTTTATATACCTCTAGTACTTTCAGTAGCCAGAAGTGGGAAACTGAGTCGAAGGCTTTCCTATAATCGATCCATGCCATGGATAGTTTTCCTTTCTTTAATTTCGCTTGCCTTGTAACAATGCTGTCAATTACAAGAAGTTCTTCACATCCCCGTGCTTTTTGTTTACATCCGTTCTGTTCCCATGCAAGAATATTGTTTCTATTTATGTGATGTGTGATCTTTGAGCATATGATCGGAGTCAAGATTTTATGAATGGACGGTAGACAAGTTATGGGCCGATAATTTTTAGGGTATTTAATGTCTTCACATTTAGGGAGCATATGGGTAATCCCGAGAGTGAAGTATTCTGGTGTGATCGAAGGATCCAGGATGGCTGCTGCAAATTTATCTGCTATTTTTTGGTGAATTGCGGTGAGTTTTTCCACCAGAAGTTGTGAATATGGTCGACGCCCGGTGCTGTTCAGTTTTTCAGCTTCCTGGTTGCAGCGGTAATATCTACTTTCCGTATTTCAGGCAGCGCCATCTGTCCAGTTGTTTCGTGCGCGATCCAAAATGCTCTGTCATTATGCGTGACACTTTGTTCCCATATGTTCTTCCACACTCTTTGCATGTCTTCTTTTTTAGGTTTTATATGTGAGGTTTCCACTGTGTTTCGTTGTAGTTGTCTATAGAATGCTTTTTGGTCCCTTGCGAACAGTTTATTCTCTTGATACCGACGGCTTCTTAGTCGGTACCTTCTTATCCCATTTCCTAATGCTTTTATCTTTTATTTCAGGCCATCCAGATGTTGAAGATCCTGCTGATATGATAGACTCCCTGGGTTGATTTTTACACGTTTGGCATAGCTCTTCGCCTTCTTTTTCAACTTTTGGCTGCTCTCAGATTTAAGATACGTGTGCAGAATACATACTTCTTTACGTATGGTGTTTATTCTGCATTCTATGCGTCGCTCCCAAGGCGGGGTGTTTTTCGTGGGCGTTCCATTATCTAACTTCCTGTTTTTGTGTTTGGAACCATATGTAGAGCAGACAACATGAGCAGCACAGTACACTGCATGGCAGATATTAAGTAATGTTATTACTATTATTATTATTATTATTATTTGCGGTGCATCACTTATGTTTTTCTTCTTAAACGTCACATAATTTAATTACATTTCACGCGTTTTTTAAAATCCACAATGGCTCGTTTTGGAAATGAAAATTCTGAAAACATAAAAGCAGAAGCGGCAAATTTAACTCCCCAAAATACGAAAAAGTCGAAATTAAGCGTATGGAGGTAGTTTCTATTTTTTTTGTGCGGAAAGATACTACAATGTTAAGGTCCAACAATATTTATGACTGCGTTGGCATCAATTTTAGAAGATTATGCGTCTAATACGAAGAAGAAAAATTCTGATGATTACAAAGGATCTGACATTAAAGTAAATTACGTACTTTTAGATTATTTGACAAAAATGGCAATATTCCAAAAAAATATTGAGCCACAAAAATTATTTTCTTTAATTGTTTCAGGTTATGTGGAACTCTTCAGCAAAACAACTTTAAACTTTTTTTTTTGAAAAGTAACAGATTAAATTAGATACTTTTAATGATGTGGGAATGAGGGGAAAGTGCAGCTCGCAACGCGAAGAGAATACAGCCACAAAAGAACCCAGAAAAAAGAAAGGAAGTGCGGCAGCTTTAACAAGCGAAGATTATGAACAAATATTAACCCTTAACTGATGACCATGCATCTCACAGACTCCGCAAAATCGTTTACGCGTCGGCATTCCCCACCACAAATACGTGGCGAGAGGCCGTTTCGTGTACCTTCATAGCCTTTAGTGTTCTTACAAGTGTCTTAGTGGGAAATCCGTCCGTAGTTTCATTTTGAAATTATTTACATCGCGGAGTCTAGTAGGCGCAAGGTCACCATCAGTGACATTATAATATGGTTTGTTCTCGCCCCACTGTAAGCGCAATAGACGACGATTTCGAGGAAGTATGCACAAAATGGTTTAATGAGGCGAACAGTGATATAAGTGATGATGATGTGGACGAAGAATACTCTATAAACAGTGATCATTTTACGGATAGTGAAGAAGAAATGAGTGAAAATGAAGCAGAACATGACCCGGAAACGATATCCAGGGAAGACGAGGAAGAGAGCGTCAATTCCAATAATTATTACTATGGAAAAAATAAGCTTAAGTGGAGTAAAAAAGAGCCAACCAGAAACGTCCGTACAGGCGCTCATAATATAATTGTACTTCCATCAATGCGTTCACATGTAGGAAAGTCTGAGAGACCTGTTTATTACTTCAATAAAATATTTTCGACAGATATGTATAGTATTGTTAACAAGAGAACAAACGAATAAAGCGTTGTATGTACAACGTGTTAAAAAACATTACTGTATAACCGTTTATATCACGCGAAATAGTATAAATAATGTTAAAAGTACTACGTGAAAATAACGGGCATTAGAAGCGTTTTTGTGAATGCACATGAGTTCAATTAATTCGTGGTTTTCAAATTTGAAAAAAACGTTGTATATACAACGTGGTAAAAACATTGCTGTTTAACTATCTATATAACGCGAAATAGTATGAATAAAGTTAAATATACTGCGCTGAAATAACGGGCATAAAAATAATTTTTGTAAATGCATATGAGTTCAATCGAGTCGTCGTTTTCAAATTCGAAAAAGCATTGTGAAAACAACATAGGTATTATAAACATCTACTGGATGACATTGTATATCACGGGAAATAGTTTAAATAATGTTGGAAATATTACATTAAAATAACGGGGTTAGAAAGTAGAAAGCGTTTTTGTAAATGCATATGAGTTCAATTAAGTCGTTGTTTTCAAATTTGAAAAAGCGTTGTCTCTACAACGTGGCAAAAACATTGCTGTTTAACTATTCATATCACGCGAAATAGTATGAATAATGTTAAAAATACTATGTTGAAATAACGTGCATAAAAAGCGTTTTTGTGAATGCGTATGAATTCAATCGAGTCGTTGTTTTCAAATTTAAAAAAGCATTGTGAAAACAACATATTATAAACATTTACTGGATGACATTGTATATCACGGAAAATAGTATAAATAATGTTGAAAATATTACGTTAAAATACCGGGATTACAAAGCGTTTTTGTAAATCCATAAGAGTCGTTGTTTTCTGATTTAAAAAAGCGTTGTATATAAGACATGTTAAAAACATAACGGTATAACCGTCTATATCACGCGAAATAGTATAAATAATGTTGAAAATACTGCGTTAAAATAACGGACATGAAAAGCATTTTTGTAAATACATTTGAGTTCAATTGAGTCGTTGTTTTCAAATTTAGAAAAGCGTTGTATTTACAACGTGCTAAAAAACATTACTGTATAACCGTCTATAACTCGCGAAATGGTATAAATAATGTTAAAAAATACTACGTTACAATGACGGCCATAAAAACCGTTTTTGAGAATACATGTGGGTAAAGCTAAGTCGTTGTTTTCACATTTGAAAAAACGTTTGGAATATAACGTTTCGAATTCAACCAATTTGTCAACGTTGAAAATTCAACGAGTAACGTTGAAATAACATTAAAACGTTATAAAAACGTTTTTTCACGTAGGTGTGTTCATTGGGTAGCGATACCGATACTGATCTGTTCATGTGACATGCGCACTTTGAGGATCAAATTCCTATATATCCATTATTTTCCAGAAGGAAAACAAAAATTTTCAAATGAAGGTAATATCAGCTTTCAATTTTCAATGGACATTTTGATAAGTTTCAATTATTCTTATGTAAATTGATATTATAAATACCAGGAACATGAATGGGACAACCTATGGATATACCAGATGGGATGTCCTCTGGATAATCTCTGCAGGACATCCCCTGGATGTCCCAATCATATCCTTGTATCGCGCTACATAAAAGGGACATACCTAGGACATCCCTGTTTTGCTTACCTGTATTCAGCAGTCAAGCATGCGAATAGTATTCTATTAACAAGTATCACAATGACTCATTTTGTAGTACAAGTGCCAAGCGGTGAGCTACGCAAAGCACGACTCATTATGATACGATTTTTACATACCATTTTACTTTTCCGCCCAACCTATCAAATATGCGAGAAAAGTATTGGTTTACCGCAAAAACAGTTGTAATTTTAAAAAAAGAATTGAGTTATTTTTACGTTTTCAATCAACAACAACACGAAAATACGGTTTTCAGAAAAAAACTCCTGTGTGTATGTCGTCGTCGTCGTTGTCATCGGCCACTTTTTCTTACATGTCTTGTTAGCACGATACAGCCTCCGGAGTGCAATAAGTCACCAATTTTATGATTGAATATTGTTAAGAACGGGTGCTATGGTACTTGAAGTACGACATTTTGTCATTTTCTGAGAAATTTCAGTTTGTTAGCACGATACAGCCTCCTGAGTTCAGCAAGTCACCAATTTTATTGAGAACATCTCACAGATGAACCCTATTGATTTACAGCTCACCAGATCCAATACAACAGGTCCTACAGTACTTTAAGTACGATATTTTCATAATTTTTTGAGAAATTTCAATTTGTTAGCACGATACAGCTTCCGGAGTTCAACAAGTCACCAATTTTATGATTAAATATTATTCAGGACATTTCACAAATGAACCCTATTGATTTTCAGCTCACCAGAAACAGTACAACAGGTGCTACAGTACTTTAAGTACGATATTTCCGTCATTTTTGGAGAAGCTTCAGTTTGTTAGCACGATAAAGCCTCCGGAGTATATACAAATGACCAATTTCAGGATTGGATATTATTCAGAGCATCCCAAAGATGAACCCTATTGATATTCAGCTCACTAAAGCCAGTACAACGGGTGCTATGGTACTTGAAGTACCAAATTTTTGTCATTTTAGGTGAATTTTCAGTTTGTTAGCACGCCAAAGAGTATACGATTGATCAATTTTATGATTTAATAATGTTCTAGGCGTCTCACAGATGTACCCTATTGATTTTCAGTTGACTAGAGCGAGTACAGCGGGTCCTATGCTAAAATGGTTAGTTCGTGAATCTGTTTTCGATGCCACAAAGTAAGTTTTGTATACGGGAATTATAAAAAGAACTTTTTCGATTCAATATCATCTACAATTTTCAACTAATACCAAACATCATACAATATATATATATATATATATATATATATATATATATATATATATATATATCCTTTCCACTGTGCCAGAAAAAGATGACACATAGCCCTTAGTCGTCCAGTGTAATGCGACCCGGCTGGCGAGGGTATCAGGGCCAAGTGATACCTGCAAACGGAGCCTAGGGATACCGGGCAACCTCCCTAGTATAAGTGCCTTATTCCGGCATGCGAGGCTCTGCCGGAACGGACTCTTTATGTCCCTAGCTACGCGTGGGAGCAGAATGGATAGTCACGAATCAAATTTTATGGGGAAGGATGGAGATAAAAGCAAGCATGGAAATATGAGTCAGGGTATCAAGAAGTTTATGGTGCAGAACAATACTGAACCGTTGTTGAGAGACCAGACAGATGCAACATTCGTTTCGATTAAAGAGCAAAAGGATCCATTCGCAAGAAGGGACTCTATAAACAGGACTCCGCCTAGGGAAAGGGCTAATTCGTTACCAGACCTAGATGCGGGAAATCTGGATTCGTCTGTTATTGACGCAGCGGATGACATATCTGAACAGCCAAATAAACGAAAACGAATGGAACCGTCTACCAAAACCAGCAATTCCAAAAAAGAAATAGAGGGGCCTAGAGACATTATTCAGAAACTGTATAACCAGAATAAGACGCTAGATAGAGTCATTAGGGACTCGTAAAACCCTAAGAAGGACATTAAAGAGGCTGTATATAAACTAACATTCCAAGCTGAAAAAATGCTAGGCAAATGATTCCAAGAGTGGATGAGATCTAGGGAAAGAGACACAAATGAAAATGAGTTAAAAAAATTACATGAAGAAAATAAATCATTTCGAGAGGCGATAAGGAACATTCATGAAAAACAAGAAGAGGGAAATTCTGGAAACAGCACGCAGTGTGAGCTATGCAGGGAAGCACAAATAACATTTGAAAAACGAAAATCACTTCTTGGCGATGGGACGTACGATGACTTCCAATCTGTACCAGAGAACGTCTGGGCAGATAAAACCTTTTCAAGGATACCTGTGAGGCCTGGCAATATATGGGAATCTCTACCTCAGTATGAATTGGTGTTGCCCTGCTCCAAAGATATTGTTGGAGTCAATAACCATGTGAAGACCGCTGTCAGTAAATATGGAGGTATAGATGGACTCAAAGGTCAAAAAGAACCTATAGGGGGTGTAGCCTATATGAAGCATTCTCTGGAATTTCTCGAAGATAAGGGAAATTTCTCCACCGTCACTAGAACAATATTTTATCCTATCATAAGTGATAATGAAACCCGACGTGAACCTCAAGATAGGGATATATTTGAATCCCTCAAAATAATAAAGATGCTTGCTCTAAAGAACAGAATGACCAAGTTGACCTTACTGTTTATTGATGGAATTATGGGGATAATATTTCACAAAATGAGAGAATTTGTTATTTCGGATACACCCATTGAGGTCGTAGTTTATGATCCTGTAATAAATAAAACTACATTCAGCGGTGAATTGGCACACGCAAATAGTGTAATTAATCCAAAAAGACCGAGAGATGATGTTTTGATCATAAAAAGGGATGGTAAAACCTATGCCGAACTACTGAAAACAGTTAAAGAGACAATTAACCCTACATCGATAGGAGTAGAAGTGAAGGAAGTACATAAAACCAAAAAAGGTGACCTAATGGTAAAAATTCGCAATGGAACAGCCAAAGCGGAGATATTGAAGAAGAAGATAAATGACAAAATGCCCAATGCTAAGGTGTCGGTGTTAGTGTCTGAGAAGGTGATTCATATTAAAGGGATGGACGAGGTCACAACTGTACCGGACATAAGGGAAGCAATCTCGAAAGTAGTGAATATCGATCAAAACCGACTTGATATACGAGCCTTACGGCCCTCCTATAGAAATAAACAAAACGTGACTATAATTACAAGCGAAGAAGATGCCAATAAACTTCTGGAACTGAAATCTCTAAGGATCGGTTGGGTGGACTGTCGGATCCTTGAGAGACAAAAAGATGACAGATGCTACAGATGTTGGGAGTACGGACACAGTGCAGAAGAGTGCAAAGGACCCAACAGGGAGAATTTATGCATGAGATGCGGAGAAGACGGGCACAAAGCAGCTGCGATAGAACACCCTTCTGCTTGAATTGCAAGGGAAAAGGCCATCAAACGGCAAGTCGTGGCTGTTCTGAGTTCAAAGAAGGCGTTTCTAAAAAAAGCCTATTTTTCAAGAAAACTGAACATAAATATAAAATAAGCCAAGATGAAAACCAAAATAATGCAAATGAACACAAATAGAAGTCTTAGAGCACAAGACATGGCAATTGCTACCGCAAGAGAAGAAAATGTGTGCATACTCTTGATTAGTGAACCAAACAAAAATGCCAGAAAGGACAGGAAGGACTGGATGTTTGATAAAAAAATGGATACAGCAATAAAAGTACTGGATAGAAATGTAGCAGTTAAACGTCAGGGGCATGGCCATAGATTTACATACTTTGTAACAAATTCCTTTACAGTATACAGTTGTTACGCCTCCCCAAATAAAGAAATAGACGACCTTGAGATAACCTTAACAGAAATAGGAATTCATCTCAGAAGACATAAAGAAAAAAGTATTATAGTAGGAGACTTCAATGGAAAATCTGCACAATGGGGAATGAGGAATACAGATAAAAGGGGAGGAGCCCTAGTGGAATGGATGGCAGAAAACGACCTTGTCTGTCAAAACCATGGAGATAGACCTACATTCCAGAGAAACCAAAGTTCGTCAATCATCGACATAACGCTATCAACCAATGATATTGTGATAAAAAATTGGTATGTGAGTGAAAGAGAGACCCTTAGCGATCATAACTACATTTTGTTTGAGGTATATGAGAACAAAAAATCGGACAAACTAAGTGAGAAAGTAGTCGACAGGGGGTGGAATATGAGGAAGCTAGATACTGCAAGTCTGAGCCAAATAGTTTCTAATATTTCAGTAAATGCACCTACACCAGATTCAAAAAGTTTTTATGAAATACTCGCGAACATATGCAATGCCTCGATGCCAAAAAAAAGAGCCACCCAAGCGGTAATCCGGTATATTGGTGGTCGCAGGAAATCGCAGACCTCAGAAAGGAATGCACAAGAAAAAGAAGAATCTGCACAAGAAACAACAGAAGATATGAACCAGAAGTGAATCAACAGTTACAAGATAAGTACAAAGAATCCAAAAAACATTTGAGGAATGCTATAAAAAAAGCCAAGCAGGTCTGCTGGAACACTATCTGTGCAGGTATAAACTCTGATATATGGGGCAATGGTTATAAAATAGCTATGAAGAGGATCATTGGCTACCCTCCGAAACCCCAACTAGCGGCAGATACTATACATAAAGTGGTGAGGCACCTCTTTCCGATACATAAGGAGGTACATTTCGAATGTAGAAAAACTACTTACTCCCTAGATTTCACGGAGGATGAACTGAAAATGGCAAATCAGGAGCTAAAAACAAACAAGGCACCAGGTCCAGGAATATCCCTGCAGAAATTATGAAATACCTCATTGACAGCAAGACGGACTTTGTTCTAAGATTCTACAACTCACTTGGCGATACAAAATACTTTCCGAAAGATTGGAAGCAGGCCAGACTGGTACTGACAAAGGTGAAAAAGCACCAGAGGACCCTTCTTCATATCGACCCCTATGTCTCTTAGATGTGGAAGGGAAAGTTTTTGAACACATAATTTTGGCTAGACTTAAGAAGAAACTGGAACGTACAGGCGGCCTTGCTGAAAGACAGTACGGCTTCAGGGAAAAAAGGCAAACAGTAGATGCTATCATAGACGTCATAAAAATTGCAAAACAGGCTTGGGATTTCTCTCCACAAAATAGAAAAATATGCGCTGTGATAACTTTAGACGTAAGGAATGCCTTTAATAGTGCTGCCTGGCAGATAATCTTAAATAAGTTAAGAAATAGAGGAATCAATGAAGACTTACTTACGTTGATAGCATCATACCTGTCCGAACGAGAAATCATAATCGGATATGAGGGCATTGAGGAAAATATAGAAATAAGTAGCGGTGTTTCGCAGGGTTCGGTTCTTGGCCCTACACTTTGGAATATACTATACGATGATCTGCTTACGATGGACTTGCCAAAAGACGTCACCCTTATAGGCTTCGCTGATGACATAGCAATGGTGATTGTGGATAAACAAGAGAAAGGCCTTATGGAAAAAGCAAATCTGGGAATTCTGATGGTGTCGAGTTGGATGGAGAATAACTGTCTCAGTCTAGCACCGGAGAAAACAGGAGCTGTGCTGCTTACTGGAAGAACTCGAGTGAGTCCTGTATCTTTCAACATTCATGGAAATAAAATCACTCCAAAGGGGTCGGTGAAATATCTAGGTGTATGGTTGGATCCAAAGCTTCCATTCTCAGAACATATACATCGTACGATTGAGAAAGTGGAGAAAACATTATCTGCCTTGTCCAGTCCTATGCCCAATGTGGGAGGCCCAGAAGCCTCAAAAAGGCGAATCTTAGATTCTGTGGCTCAATCTCAGATCCTCTATGCCGCCCCAGCGTGGTGCGCGGTTACGTATAATAAAAGACTTACAAGAAAACTAGTTAGCATACAGAGGCTGATGTCGATCAGAGTGGCTAGTGCGTATAGGACAATATCTGCTGAAGCAGTGGGAGTGATAGCTGGTATCCCCCCCATTGACCTCTTGATTGAAGAAAGAAAAGCGATTCACGAAGGAGTGGACCGAAACGTTGCACGTACATCCTTAAAGACATGTTGGCAAGAGCGCTGGAGAACTAGTACGGAGGGACGATGGACTTACAAAATAATTCCAGATATCGAAGAGTGGATAAATGGGTTCAGGGGCAAAGTCGATTACTTTCTGACGCAAGCAATCTCAGGGCACGGTTGCTTCAAGTCATTCCTTTACAAGAGGAAGAAATCGGACACTGATCGCTGTCAGTACTGTAAGAACGTGGACGACGTAGAGCACACCTTTGTTCCTTTTTCCCAGATGGTAAGAGATCAGAGCAGGGTACCAAGAAGAGAGAAATAACTTGTTTACCATTGAAAATTTTTCAAGAGACTTAGTTGACTGAGAAAATGCATGGAAAAGTTTATATAAAGTAGTAAGAACAATTATCGAGATCAAGGGAAAAGAGATGTACTCAGTGAGCTGAACAGCATACCTGCCACCACATCGAAGTAATGCGAGAGCAGTTCCAATGTGGTGTGTCAGATAAAACGAGGAGAGGTTTTTAGTCGGTAAGAATCCGACACTACCAGCAACAACATCACTGGTGTCTTATGTAAGATTTTCCTCTCCATTGAAAATATATATATATATATATATATATATATATATATATATATATATATATATATATTGATATATTGAGCTATCCTCGTATATTGTAAGCATAATGTTAGATGATCCTCGTATAAACATTTAGGCATTTGAAATAACAGAAAAAGAAAATTTATTTTATTTTGACATAAACGTCAATATTAATGAAACAACAGATTATATTTAAAAATTGATGTATCGTTATGAATAATATAGATAGATAGATGGTTCATTGACCCCATTCACATACATAGTACATTAGAAGTCAGTGAAAGTAGTACATATGAATACATTTTACCAACTAAAAATATTAAAGATTGTATAGTGTTGTATATGACAAATTTAAAATATAATAAAAATAATAGAAAGTAAAAATTTTACATAAATACAGACATACATCTCATAAAGTAAAAATATTGATGAAAATATGACAATTTTAAAATATAAAATAAGTTAAAAAATAATAGAAAGTAAAAATTAAATTAAACAAAACAAACAAACATATAAGCATTAAGCCCAAGTATTCAATTCCTCCAAAAACTCATCAACTGTATAAAAACAATAATTTAAAAGAAAAGACAGCAAAATGTTTAAATTGAACTCTCGTCATATCACTTATATTTATATGTTCAAAATATTTTACAAATGAATTGTACAATGTAACATCCAACTTATTGTTTTTTGTTGTTTTCAGTCTAGATTTGAGAATGACAATGTCTTTACTATTTCTAGTATCATAATTATGAACATCTGCATGTTTAGTCAGAACATATCGATTTTTATGTGTTTCAATTAACACTTCGGAATTATACAAGCACGGAAGCGGCAATATTTCAAGTTTTTTTAATATTTTTTTACAATTGGTGTTTCTTGGTGCGTTGTAAATTATTCTTACTACAGTTTTCTGTAGCACAAATACTTTGTGCACTGATGTGCTGCTGCCCCATAGCATAATACCATATGTTAAATTGCTATGAAAAAGTGAATAATATACAGACTTCAACAAATGAGTTGGTATACATGATTTTAATTGACGAATTACAAAAACTTGGCTCGCTAATTTTGAACAAAGGTAGTCAACATGAGGTGACCAACTTAAGTTTGTATCCAAATGAATGCCCATTAATTTAACTGGCTCTGATTTTATAGCCCATTTATCTAAACTGAAAAGAATGTGTTTCGTTTTAGTGTCGTTGAGTTTCAGCTTATTTGCCAGGAACCACTGATTCAACAAAATATTATCACCAGCTTGTGTGCCATCAGATAAAGTTGTAGTATCATCAGCGAATGAAATACAAAAAGTGTCAATAGCCTCTGGTAAATCGTTAACAAATATTATAAAAAGTATTGGACCCAAAATCGAGCCCTGAGGAATGCCGTTGTCTATATTACGTAAATCAGACTGGTTGTTTCCACAAACTCCTATTACTTAAATAAGATGTCAGTTATTTGTGTGCATTTCCTCTAATACCATAAAATTCCAGTTTATTTAGGAGTAAATCCGCTGGAACACAATCAAAAGCCTTCGTTAAGTCGCATAATGTGGCAACAGAGTTGACGCCTTCCTCTAGTTTCTGTACAACTTCTTCTAAGAGTCGAAGAAGAGCACGTATGCATGATTTATTTTTGCGATAGCCGAATTGAAATTCCGTTAGAAGTGACTTATCTTCCAAATAATTGATTTATTTTTCTTTGACTATCAATTCAAATATTTTGTTAATCGTCGGTAAAATTGCTATGGGTCTAAAATTTTCTGGAGAATCTATATCACCATTTTTATATAAAGGAATAATTTTTGATATTTTAAAGGAGTCAGGCCAAGATCCTTCCTCTAAGCATTTATTAAATAAAATGGTCAGTGGATATGTCAATGAGTGTATACAACGTTTCAATATTTTGCTATTTATATTGTAAAAATCTAAACATGACGAATGACTTAATTTCAATATAGCCTCATGGACATCACTTTCCAAGATTGCACTCATAAAGAATGAAAATGCAGGTTTATTTAGTTTATTTAAAAAGAAACTTGACTCGTATTGAGAATCACCAAGAGATTTTAATACTATTTCCGATACCGATGTAAAAAATTCATTGAATTTTTGTGGTGATATATCGGACTGTTTGGTTTTATTAATTTTAGTTCTTCTCTCCGAATTAACGATTGTCCAACATGTTTTATTTTTATTATCCGAATCTTTTATTATCTTTGAGTAGGCTAACTTCTTTTCAGAGCGAATTGCTTTTTTATATATTTTGTTTAAATTTTTGTAATTCACCCAATCACCTTCCGAATAAGTATTCATAAATTTGTTTTTTGCTGTAATGACATTTTTTCTCATACTACGCAATGTGTTGTTGAACCATTTGATATTAGATTTATTTGTTTTAACAGTTTTTTCACAAAAACAAGTATCAGAGATATGTTTCAGAGTATTCAATATGTTTTCTGCCAAAATATCTGCACCCATATTATGAACATCCAAATCATTCCAAAAAACTTCAGAAAGTTTATCAGAAAAAGCCGTTATTGTTGCGTCGTTAATAACACGTTTAATAATGGGGACATTTTCATTCAATAGGTGATTAAAATATATGTATTGGCCGTTGTGATCAGACACTAGAGGATCTACTACTCCCACTTTAGTGAGACTAGGGTCTATGTTTGTAACTATGTTATCTAGACAGGATTGACTATTCAGGACTATTCTAGTGGGCTCCTCAATCGTATGGCGTAATCCGAAACTTGTGAAGACTGTTTTAAGATCTTTGGATTTATCGTCGTTCTTTGAAATGTCTAAATTGAAGTCCCCTACCAAGACAATGTTTTTGTATTTTCTATGAATATATTCAAGAAGTTTAATAATTTGATCTTTAAATATGGTAAAATTATCTCTACTTGACGATCTATAAAGAGCAATTATTATGGTGTCTTTCAATTCTACTCCACAAAATTCGGCATCGTAGATAACAGAAAACTGCTTCAGATCAACTGCCTTGCATATTAGATGCGATTTTGAAAATATTGCCACTCCCCCATGTTGCTTTCTAGAACGAGTAAAATCGGAAATGAAGTTATAATCATTTAATTTGATTAATTCCAAAATATTCTTATCTAACCAATGTTCTGAAAAACATACGATATCAAATGGATGTTCGGTTAAGAAAACTGAAAGTTCATGTAACTTATTTTGAAGACTATCTACGTTAATATGGGAAACCGAAAGATGCTGTCTATATTTACTGTTTATTCGTCTGCTCCACGGAATTGAACATGACTCTTCTTGGCTGAAAAAACTGATTGATGATTACTCCTGTAGGCCATATTTCCGGTATTAAAATTTTTTCTAGTTCAAGAACAGGCACTGTTATCTTGAATGAAGCATATTTAAGTGGTTGGCGAGAGTTCAACTTTTGAACATTAATATAGTAAAGAAAATAAAATTAAACAATTGTTCAGGTAGATAAGTTATTTTAATTCGGTACACAACAGTAATTACAACAAATGTGAGAGATATTTCAAAGATATAAAATTATATTACCAAGAAGAGAATTGTCGATTTTGAAATAAGAAGATAGAAACGTGTAAAAGACATAAGAAAAAGTAAAAAGTTCCCAGAAAGTATAAGTAAATGTACTAAAAAGTATGTTTATTAAATGACAAAACTTACGTTATATACATATCAGCACATCATTGGGTAATAAACATCCATCATCATATCCAGAAAGAAGATACCCATATTGGAAATAATTTCAGATATTTTCTGACGAGTACCATATAAAACAACATTCACATTAACACATAATATTCATGGTATCAAGTAATTTCGTCAATAAGAACCTTTGAACATAGATTTGTCGTGTATCTGAAATATGATTAAAATTTATCATTGAGCCGCCATTACAACAGAGACCATTGTAAGTAAATAATTTTCAATTAGTTATAGGTTGTAAATAGTTTTATTATTATTATTGATGATATTTTGAAAAAAAGGAAAGCTTACCTTTATTTTAATAACGACACAATAATTTATTTTGTATCAAACAAACATACAATTGAAGCATTCTATGTTGAATGTTGGGATCGTTAACGAGGAGAAACAAACATCGTTTGGGTTTGCGCACTTTTATACATATATTATAGAAATCATAAATATTAAATAGTCGTTTGGTCCATGACAATAGTAATTGAAATGTTATGAAAATTTTATTAGATGCATGGTTATTTATATAAATAAAATAAAGAACTGTTTTGAATGCATTTTACTAACTAGAAATAATTGAATGTAAAATATTTCGATAGAACCCGACCCAAATGAGATTACGAATTCACGAGTATACGTGGTGATGCAAAAATTTCCTTTATATATAGTTTAATAACACACACGTATACGTAGTAAATTGGCACCCAAAAACGTGGGGATATTTTCGAAATAAAACGGGGAAGTAAATTGGCACCCAAAAACGTGGGGCTATTTTCTAAATAGAACGGGGAAGTGAATTGGCACCAAAAAACATGGGGCTCTTTTCGAATTAAAACGGGGAATTAAAATGAATAGTCAAAAAGGGAATCATAAATCTAGAACGAGGGAAACTAGAAATAGTAAAATAGAAAGGAATTACAAGCGGAGATGGAAACGGAAGTATTCGAATAAAAAGAAAGGGAACAAGAATTGATAATACAAAAGGCAGAAGAAAGAGCAGATATGTACAAAACTCAAGAGATGCTGACGCAGATTGTGCATATGATTAAAAGAGGCCAAGAAGAAAGCAAAAAAAAATCAAGAGATAAATCAGAAATATCATGAAGAAACTAAACGATATCAAGGAAAGACTGAAAAACAATACGAAGAAATACGAGAGATACTGAAACAAGAGGTTCTACAACTCAAGGAAACAATGAATATTTTCAGACAAGAGACAAAAAGGGATCAAGGTGTAACGCGAAAAATTCGCCGAGCCGTCGTAAATTTAATTTGGCTAACCTGTCGACTGAGAGAAGTCACAGCGCTATCGGTACGGAGTTAAAAATTTCAGTCCTCCAATTGCCGTCAAGGTAAAAACACATCATTTCAACAAAAGATATTTGCATGTGCTCTGGGAGCCATAACGTTATTTCACGGAAAATCCTGATAAATTCTAGGTAGGGGAAGAAAATATCGCTCGATTTAACAGATCGAAGGTCTGTCCCAATAATATACTGATCCAGGGGGTGCCGATGACCAAAGGATACCAGTAGAATTGGTAGATTTAGGAAACCACGTGGAAAATTCCCGTAGACGGCATTGGATTCATTAACAAGGTAAATGGTTGAAAAATACTTTCTCGGAATTAACAGATTTGTAGGCAATTTAACGTAGAAATTCTGCTTTGATTCGTAATTTATTGGAGTTTGTAATCTGGGTTTCGCGGGATAGTTTCATTATATTTTATAAATTCTTATTAATTCATATTCTTCATGGCTTTATATTTTGTTGAGATAAGATTATATCACAGGGCTTGTATAAACATTCAGGGATGTATCCAACGACGTAGTTTTTATATTATGGGTTTTTATTGGTATCGTAGTTTTTTTGCTAAGCGGAAAAAAACCAGTCATATAGTTTTTATTCTCAGAGTAGGTGGCTTTTATACAGTTAAAAGTCATGAGGTGTAATTATTTGCGAATTTCGGGTATTGTTATTATAGTCAGTATGATGGGATATTACGGGGGTACGTCGAAAATTTGACCGGGGTAAAATGTAAACCCTATGTAGGGGCTAATTCGTTTCTCTATTTTAGGGGGGTTTTTGTATATGGACATTAAATCGCTGATTGGTCAGTGAGACCAGTTCCAGGAGGTCTGGATTAATCTGGAGAAATTTCAGTTCCTGTTCTGGTGCCGGAAAAGGATAAGTTAACAGTTTTCCTTTTCTTATTTCTTCAAACTCAGTAGTAACTTCACATCTATGCTTCACATATTACCGTTTTTTTTATATTAAGTTTTATCTCTTTTTTTTCTTGCGGAACCTGTGTCTGAGGTTGGAACTCTACCTCTCCCTACTTCATCATCTATTCCTAAAGTTCATGAGCTCGTTTGTTTCCGTTGTAAGCAGCCAGGTCATCGGGCCGTAGCGTGTCGTAGTAATAGGAAATTTTGCTTTAGATGCAAGAAAGAAGGATTCACGGTTAGGACTTGTCCTGATTGCTCTTCCAGAATTAGCCAGCGTAAACGAACCGAGGCGTGCTTGAATGATCGGTTAGAGTGCGTCAGTGAAAACCCCCCGGTCAGTAGTTTTCGTGCCGTTATAGATTATGTGTTGGGCCATGTCGTTAATGATGAACGTCCTTATCTTGAGATAGATATCCTGGGGAAAACTTTATTAGGGCTTTTGGACTCGGGCGCTTCAAGAACTATTTTAGGAGGTAAGGGTAATGAGTTAATTTCTTGTTTAGGGTTGACTTTGGATAAAAGTAGGGCGACTAATTGTTCAGTAGCAAATGGTAATGTGTTACAGAGTATTGGAACCGTAGTGTTACTCGTGGTTTTGAGGGGTCGTATGCGGTTGATTGAGGCTCTGGTTGTCCCTGAATTAACTAATATTTTGATCCTTGGTGTAGATTTTTGGAATTTGATGGGCGTCGTCCCAGATCTTCGCCATGACGAGTGGCATTTTTCGGCAGATCCTGTGTTGATAAATAGTGTGAAACATGTGTCGTCTAGAACGGTACTCACTCCTTTGGAACAGCAGAGACTTCAAGCGGTGATTGATGGGAATATGGAAATTATGGGAAAAGGTCTAGGGTGTACCGATAGAGTAGAACACGTTATAGTAACTTCTAGTCCCCTCATCAAGCAGCGATATTATAGGGTCAATCCCATTGTACAGAGGCATATTGATGCTGAATTGGATGAGATGCTGCAGTTAGGTGTTGTAGAACCCAGCAATAGTCCGTGGGCTTCTCCAATTTTGCTGGTCAAGAAGAAGGATGATTCCTATCGATTTTGCGTTGATTACAGGAAGTTGAATGCTGTCACTCTTCGAGATAGTTACCCTCTTCCCCTGGTAACGGACACTTAGAAGTTGCGTGAGGCTAAATATTTGTCTAGTTTAGATGTCAAGTCCGCTTATTGGCAAGTTCCGGTAGCCGAATCTTCAAGGCAATACAATGCTTTTACGGTACCTAATAGGGGTCTATTCCAGTTCAAACGACTACCATTTGGTTTACATAATGCCCCAGCTACCTGGCAGAGACTTATCGACAATGTTCTAGGCCATGATCTTGAACCGCATGTTTTTGTCTATCTTGACGACGTGGTTATTTGTACGCAAACTTTCGAAGAACATGTACGGGTGCTGGAAGAGGTTTTTAAGAGGTTAGCGGATGCTAAAATTACTGTTAGCGTGGATAAGTGTCAGTTCTGCCGTCCTGAAATGAAGTATCTTGGGTATGTAGTTGATCGTTTTGGGTTGCATGTGGATCCGGATAAGGTGAAGGCAATGTTGGAGTTACCGACTCCTCGTAATATTACGGAAGTTCGTCGTGTGGTTGGAACCTTCTCCTGGTACCGGAGATTTATACCTAATTTTTCAACCATCATGGTCCCCATTACAGGTCTTCTGAGGAAAAATCGTCCTTTTTTGTGGTGTTCTGAATGTGAGTCCTCGTTTCGTCGTGTTAAGGAATGTTTGGTTTCTGCGCCGATTCTTACGTGTCCCGATTTTAAAAAACCCTTTGTTGTACAGACCGATAGTAGTGGTTATGGTTTAGGGATTGTGTTGAGTCAGCCTCACGAGGATGGTGACAAGGTTATTTGCTATCTAAGTAGATCTCTTACTCGCCAAGAACGGAATTTTTCAACCACTGAACGCGAATGTCTCGCTGTGGTTTGGGCACTTGAACAACTTCGGCCTTATTTAGAGGGTGTTTCTTTTACCGTCATTACGGATCACTATAGTCTTCTGTGGCCACAGAAGTTGCAGAGTCCGAAGGGTCGTCTAGCTTGATGGGCAGTCAAAATGCAACAGTATAACTTCCAAATTATACATCGCAAAGGTCGTGAACACGTGGTACCCGATGCTCTTTCTCGGTCCGTCCCTGTTGTCGATGAGGTGTCTGTGGGGGTTTCATCTGAAGAGGTACCGCCCCCTCCGTTTGATACAACCAATGATAAGTGGTATTGTAAGATGGTGAAGAATGTCGCTAGTAATCCCCTTAAATTTCCGGATTGGCGTGTGAAGGATAATCTTCTCTTCAAACATGTTGTCAATAAGTACACACAACCGCTGTCGCCTGGTAAATCTTGGAAACTGGTAGTTCCCAAAGCTGGTAGGTCGCGTATTATCATGGAATCCCATGTCCCTCCCACATCTGGACATACGGGTATTTTTAAAACCTTCCACAGAGTAGCTGAGCGTTTTTACTGGCCGAAAATGAGGGTTGATGTCGCTAGGTATGTTAATCGTCGTGAGGTGTGTGCCGCGCATAAGGTGCCACAAGGTAAACCTGTTGATAAGATGGCGTCTCATCCAAAGCCTAGCAGGCCGTGGGAAATGATTTGCACAGATCAGATGGGGCCTCTTCCTAGGTCGAAACGAGGTAATTCTTTCATCCTTGTCGTTACGGATTATTTGACCAAGTATGTGCTGATATACCCACTTAGAACAGCATCTGCAGCGGCCGTTGCTCGTAAGATTGAAGATGAAGTATTTCTTGTATATGGGGTACCCAAGGTGATTTTGTGTGATAATGGTCCCCAATATCGTAGTAATCTTTTCCGAAGTTTAGCTTCCCGATATAGCTGCCGTATCAAGCTGAATGCCAATTATCATCCAAGGGCTAACCCGTGTGAAAGAGTTAACCGTTTGATTAAGACTATGATGGCTTCCTATGTCTCGGATAATCATCGTTGTTGAGACGAGCATCTCGCTCAGATAGGATGTGCGATTAGAACATCTACTCATGAAGTCACGAAGGTGACACCGTATTTCGCTAATTTTGGTAGGTCTATGTTGTTGTCTGGTGCCGATTATGTTGATAATTCAGATTTAGATCTGGGAGATAGTGTGGGAACTCCCGAGAGTAGTCGTAATGAGAGTTTTAGGAAATTGTTCGCTGACATCAGGAAACGGTTAGAGGATGCCAATCAGAAGGCTTGTGATAGCCATAATCTGCGGCGTAGGCATGTTGAGTATCTCCCACACGATTTAGTGTGGGAGAGGAATTTTGTCCTTTCGGATGCTGCGAGGTATTACACGCGTAAGCTAGCGCCTAAGTATATAGGGCCCTACTCGATAGCTAAGAGGGTATCTCCGTGGACGTATGAGTTGCACGATAAGGATGGAGCTACGGCAGGAGTATGGCACTGCAAGGACTTGAAAGCATACTCTACGCAACAGCCTGACGATGAAAATTAGCCCTTCCGGGTTAATTTTCTTTGACGAAAGGGGGGGAATCTGTAACGCGAAAAATTCGCCGAGCCGTCGTAAATTTAATTTGGCTAACCTGTCGACTGAGAGAAGTCACAGCGCTATCGGTACGGAGTTAAAAATTTCAGTCCTCCAATTGCCGTCAAGGTGAAAACACATCATTTCAACAAAAGATATTTGCATGTGCTCTGGGAGCCATAACGTTATTTCACGGAAAATCCTGATAAATTCTACGTAGGGGAAGAAAATATCGCTCGATTTAACAGATCGAAGGTCTGTCCCAATAATATACTGATCCAGTGGGTGCCGATGACCAAAGGATACCAGTAGAATTGGTAGATTTAGGAAACCACGTGGAAAATTCCCGTAGACGGCATTGGATTCATTAACAAGGTAAATGGTTGAAAAATACTTTCTCGGAATTAACAGATTTGTAGGCAATTTAACGTAGAAATTCTGCTTTGATTCGTAATTTATTGGAGTTTGTGATCCTGGTTTCGCGGGATAGTTTCGTTATATTTTATAAATTCTTATTAATTCATATTCTTCATGGCGTTATATTTTGTTGGAATAAGAATATATCACAGGGCTTGTATAAACATTCAGGGATGTGTCCAACGACGTAGTTTTTATATTATGGGTTTTTATTGGTATCGTAGTTTTTTTGCTAAGCGGAAAAAAACAAGTCATATAGTTTTTATTCTCAGAGTAGGTGGCTTTTATACAGTTAAAAGTCATGAGGTGTAATTATTTGCGAATTTCGGGTATTGTTATTGTAGTCAGTTTGATGGGATATTACGGGGGTACGTCGAAAATTTGACCGGGGTAAAATGTAAACCCTATATAGAGGCTAATTCGTTTCTCTATTTTAGGGGGGTTTTTGTATATGGACATTAAACCGCTGATTGGAATTTAATGGGTCAGTGAGACCAGTTCCAGGAGGTCTGGATTAATCTGGAGAAATTTCAGTTCCTGTTCTGGTGCCGGAAAAGGATAAGTTAACAGTTTTCCTTTTCTTATTTCTTCAAACTCAGTAGTAACTTCACATCTATGCTTCACATATTACCGTTTTTTTTATATTAAGTTTTATCTATTTCTTTTTTCTTGCGGCAATTACTATAATCTCGTTTATACTTGAATTTTGTATTTAAAATTTTTTTGAAATCTTTTTCATAGATTAAGATACGCTGGAACACTTGGTACGTACCTAGTATTGCGATATTTAGTAGTTTTTACCTATTTCTAATGGTTTTATGTATATAATTTGCGCCGTATATAATTTTGAGTTGTATATTCTCCAGCAACGCTAAACTCGTTGTAATTTAAATTTCTGGCTTATGCAATAATCATATGGATATTGATACTGGTATAAATTGCGGAAGTGTGAACCCTTGCAACTATACATTGGTGATTTTGACATATATATATATATATATATATATATATATATATATATATATATATATATATATATATTATCGTTGTATTTTTGGAATATTGTACATGAACAATTTGGTCGATTCTCTAGAATTTTTGAATTGAGACATCGGTGTAGTTTGGGGCCCTCAGCTCTACTTCACCCTGAGATTACAGCCTTCAGCTGAGCTCAGACGTTATTTGTAATATTTTTCTTTTTGGTAGTGATATTGTATCATATATTTTGAAAAGAGACCTTTGGTCCACCAAGACTAATTAAAATTTCAATCAGGGTGTATTTGCTGACTTTCATTTACTTATGATAGTTTACCTATCAGTTTAACCTTTGGAGTGTGTAGTGAGTGTTGTTAACCCACTGAGGAGTTGTGGGCCAACTTAGGAAGTCTTGGGTGCTTGCCAAAACTTCTCTGGCGCCCTTTTTGTATACTTAATAATTTTTGAAGAATCAACCCCTTCTTCGACTCGAAGCTAGTCGACTGGCGAGCACGGGTTGTACCACGTGAGACAACCCGCATACCTATAACGAGCACTGTGAGGGTTCGTAGGTTTTTCTCGTTATAAAGGACAATTTGAAGATGAAATAAGACAACAGAACGAACAATCCCATAGAGAAATAGACAGAGTCAAACTTGTTATACATGAAAATCATGGAGATTATGAAAGAAATAAAATACAGATTTATGTGGATTTAGGTAACATAGGAAGTGAACTTATACAACAAGATGAATAGATAATAGAGGTGAAAAATGAAGGCATCCTACGATATCAAGAAAATGAGGAGAAAATTCAGGTAATAGAGTCGAAAATTCATCAAAATGGCTGGGAAATGAACAAAATTGAAACTATCAATGAGAGTACAGAGAAGAAAAGTGAAGGTGAAATTGGAAGAGTAAGAGAGCTAGAAAGACACGTAAGAAGTTTGGAAAGCAACTACAATACGGAAATTGAGTCTACAGTAAAGAAAATACTCCCCATGTTTGTGCAAACAGTATATATAATAATTAACTATAAATTTCAATTTCGATCTTACACAATACGTCTGTATTTATCATAAAAATATCGTGCTAGCATCTCTGGTGTTCTAAGTAAACTCACCAAGAGTATTTTTTTGCAGTTGAGTATGGTTCGCAACTATGTCCGTAAGACCCAAAGAGGATCGTTTTCAGAGGATGTTTTGGTTTATATTCTATTCAGGAGAAAGAAATATCCATCAAGAAAGCTAGTGTGGCTTTCAAAGTTCCAAGAACTAGCTTACATTCACGGCTGAAGCGTCAAGTGATCAACACAATAACAAACTTAGGTAGGTTCAAGCCCGTCTTTACTGAAGCAATGGAAAATGAATTACGTGACCATGTAAAACTTTGGAAAAGCATTTTATGGTCTCTCAAGCATCGACCTCCGACGAATTGCATTTCAATTTGCTGAAATTAACCAATTGAATCATACTTTCAATAAAGAACAGAAAGTAGCCGGAAAAGAACGGTTAATATCATTTTTAAAACGCCATAGTAACCTATCTATGAGAAGACCTGAAGCAACCAGCATGGCAAGAGTGACAGTATTTTCAAAACACAGAGCTTTTTTCAAATTTAAAAGAGGTTTTGAAAAAGTACGAATTTCTCTCAAATCGTATTTTCAATTGCGATGAGACAGGTATCACATGCGTCCAAAAACCGGGAAAAGTATTAGCCGAAGTAGGAAGGTTGACTTCATTGGAAAGAGGAGAAAACACAACTCTACTAGCATGCGTCAGTGTCACAGGCGCATTTATAGCACCATTTATGGTCTTTCGTCTTGTGAGAATAAATTCAACTCTGTCAAGTAATGCGTTTTCTGGAACAGTAGGATATCCTGCTTCATCAGAATGGATGAACGCTGAATTGTTGAAACAACTAAAGAGTCTCCGAGTCTACTGATATTGGACGGATATGCAAGTCACAAGTCCATTGAAGCAATAAAACTAGCTAGAGATTCTTGAGTTGCTCTTTTAACTTTACCACCACATACTTCAAATAGGCTACAGCCTCTCGACGTAAGTGTATTTGGACCATTTAAAACTTATCTCGCAAAAGAAATGGATGATTGGTTCACGAATCATACTAGTTCTAGAATAACCGAATACAATATGGCTCCTATTATTAAAAGTGCCCTTATGAAATCATTCACCCCAAAAAATATCATCAACGGTTTTGAGGAAACAGGAATCTATCCATATGATCCAGACGTGTTTCAAGAGAGTGACTTTGAGGAGGCCGAGAACATTCTCCAGAAATCTACCATAGAAGGAAATTCTTCTTCCAGAAATTCGTCAAATGAACCTAATCCGGAGTTACCTGTAGAGAAAAAACCTGATCTAAATTTTCCTGAAGAGGAAATCGATAGAGTACCTAAGATATTACCACCACCTTCTTTAGAGTCTACAGAACAACCTTCATGCAGTGCTGCTTCTGTTATCAATTCAGATGAGTTCAATCTCAAAACCCTTTCAAAATACGCACCTAAATGTATCTCTTAAATATTTTAGATCTTGATCAGCCGTCGTCGTCTTGCAGTTACGTCCTAGTTTCGAAATTTGTCCAATCCCAAAACCATCTCAGGAGAAAACAAATACCAGAAAGGTGTCCAGAAATATCGGAGGATCCTAGAAGAGAAGTCGAAAAAGAAATTGAACACATCTAAAGTAAAATTGATCAAAAAGAATCTTGGTAAACCACAGCCGAGTTCACGTGTTGAAAAATTCATTAGAAATAAAAATTCGAAAAAAACCATGCAAAGTGCATCAGCAGTGCCAGCAATGATATCAGAAGAAGAGAAAGCCACACTATGTTTTGTCACGAAACGTATGGTGACACTTATCACTACGACTGGATCAGTTGCATAAAATGTAGGTCCTGAATGCACGAGGAGTGTTCAGATAACGAACCAGGTGCCAATAGTTATGTTTGTGACAACTGCGATTAATAAATTGCATAAGCACTCAATTGCCCCGTATTAGTGACTCAGTACCCCATTCTCTGGAGCAAGAGAGTCATTTATTTTTTCAAATTCAAAGAATTTTTTTTTTTAAAGACTTGATACTTCCTTTGGTTTTTAGTGATACGTTGATTCTTAAAGCATTGAAGAGTCATATGTCGGCAAACCTTAAGGTGTCCCACTTGCCCCACCATCCCTAATATTATCAATACTTTTTGTTTCGATTTTCATCGTTTGCTTCCTTTTTCATCGTCCTTTTATATTGTCTCAATACCACTTCTTTTTGTTTTCCAATGCAGTCTAGGTCGTCGGAATAACTTTCTGTTTTAATTTCACTTCCTGAGATTTATAACTCAACTCATTTCCCGTTGTCTGTTTTCTCTACTTCTGTAAATATTCGATTCTTTCTTCTCGTTTCTCGCTCTAATAAAGAAATTTCTGTTTACTACATTCTCACTTCTCTAAAAATTTAAAGTTATCTAGTTTCATTATTTTTGGGTCTTTGAATATGTGCTCTATCTCCATGTCTATCTTTTACATATTATTATTCAACGGCTTGGATAAACTACGGTCTTATCCTATACTTAAAACTCATTATTATCCTGTTTCATGTCGTATAGTTGTATTATTTCATATACATTTGTACTAAAAACTATTGATACCGTTATCATCAATCATTCTGATGATTTATTGTTTCTTAAATAAATAAAAGTTCATATTTTACAAAAATGGTTTTTAAGAATCATCTTCCAAAAAAATATTTTTTCTGAAATCGTCAAGAAAGCTTGTCATGACAGAACTCAGGTTGGTCATGAAAGTGTCACTTCTAAGACTAGTCACTTTTAGACTGCAATTAATTAAAAATGGTCATTCATCTTATGAAACGTTTATTCAATATAATTAAAAACACTAAGAATCAAATACAACAAATACTATTAATTGGTATTAGAACTAAGAAAATGAAAATTATTGTTAATGCTGCCGACACTAGTATTATGCACATTAGAAAAGTTTATTCCAGGTATATAATTCTAAGCATTATTATTTCAGAAAGATTATAATACATCACTGATCATGAAAGAGTCTCTGCTTGACTCGGAGGCTCTAAAGAGATACTCGGATGCTACACATTCTCGTACTCTTCAATGAGCCTCCTATTCTGCAAAGTCTCATTTTCATGACTTGTAATGTAATATACTATTATATCCATCGAATCAATTGTATATGGATAAACAGGTAAAAGACGTACGTCAAATTTTCAGTCAAAAAATATTGTTGTTTGTATTCCAGAGTAAAATGAAATTGGTACATCATCAACATTCTCACAAAACTAGGAGATATGAGGGGATCGTTTTCCCACGCAGTGGAAAAACTATTGGTCAAAGAAATGCTATGTAGCATCAAGAATTTATGTATTGTTACCTGATGATATGAAAAGTTCAAAAAGTTACAATGTATTCAAAAAGCGAATTAAAAAGGGATTATGGAAACAGATAGACAGTTCTCTAGCAATATATTGAATCAAACTCTATCATAATTGACAGTATCCATTTCAGCAGTTTATGTGTCTAACAATTGATATGGTACCTCCTAAAAATTAACTATAAAACTAGACAATTTACTGGATTAAACTTATTAGAGTCATCTGAAATATAAAAACGTAATTGAATTTTAATTAGCTTCTCATTCATATTGGAAACTGTAATGTCATTTTGTAAATGTTCGTTATCTTCCTCAGACGATGGAGGAGAGGGATCTGAGGTCGAACTTGATTAAGGTGTCGGTAGAACTTGTTAATCTAGAAAATTAAAACATATACATTTTAGTGTTTTTAAATGAAACTCAAGGAATCTAGTTAATTCCTCGTCAGATGATATTGATTTATCGAAACAATTGTCAATTTTTTAGAATTTTCCATAACTTGTATTATATTGTGGAATTAACTAGAGACCTTGAGTTTCATTTGAAAACACTAATATGAGCATATTCCACGAAGTAAGGGTCGAGACAGTCAATTTCATATACATTTTATGTAAAAACTAATAGTCTCTTAAATTATTAAGTAGAGTGAATATTGTATATTAGCTCCTTCCTCAGTGACCATTGTGGCATTATCTTCTGGTGGGTTCCCTACGATGCCTTAAAATAAATAACAATTTCTGCAGTATTTTTTACAAAAATTCAACTAATACTTACTATTTACTCTTGTACCTTGATTAAGCATAACATTCTCAGAGTGAGGGTAAGTGCTATTACGACCATCATTTTCAATATAATAATACATTTTCATATACTTGTCCAGCTAATTAGTAGTAGATTTTATCATTGGTTGGAGTTTCAGAAATACTGGTGAAAAAATTGCTATCCATGACAAATGAATTTATAACTTCACCAGTTTTGAGGCACGGAATATTGGGTGACTCTGAAGGAACGTTTTCAGTGATACTTTCTTTATCTCTCTGATTATCTTCAGAAATCTTTTCCTCAGCAAGGATACGCTTAGTAGCTGAAATGAGTATATTATTTGCATTATTGTCCTCTTTGGGCGCAGCATCAATATTTAACATACGCAAAATGCGTACATTTCGACCAAATTTTAATTATTACATCGCCCCTGTCCAAAATGATATACATAGTATAAGATTTTAATAAAACCATAAAAATGTAATCAATGAAACATTGACAATGAAAAAATATACATTTTATAAAGAGAAGATTCGTGCGGAGGAAACTATAATGTTTTATGTTTTAATATGAGAGAATGTTAAAATAAGGGAGAATGATACATTTTTGCATAACAATTTTTCAAGGAATAAATATACTTTTAAAAATGATTTTTCTTGTTTAAAATTATACTATTAATATATAAACTAAAATCTAGTCAATACAGATACATTTTAAGAAACATGAATTGCTCTAAATTTCTGTGCAAGACTGTTATAAGTCGAAATACGAGTATAACTTTATTCTATGTAAAATATCTAACCAGCTACCATCTTGATTATAAGCAAAAAAGTAGCATTTATAAAAAGCACTTTATTTAATATAAAATCCACTAAATATTCTACATACCTCAATGTAAAAGAGTTGGATAGCAGTTATAAGAAACACTATTGCACAAAACGTTTTATACCGATTTGTAACTGTCTTCCTAAGAAGCGACAATATTTCCACGTGCACAGGAGGCGTTGAACTAAATTTTTTTCCATAAAATTAGGTGATATTTAGAGACGATTGCTATACAAACAATAAAAATTAGAAATTTTGAGTTGTAACACTCTTCTTCCGTATGATCGATATCGTCTTCTTTTTTCTATTGATATATATATATATATATATATATATATATATATATATATATAAGAAGATTTAGGAATATCGCGTAACAACAACAATAAAGACATTCATGGGTGATTCCCGCAAAAAAAGGGCTACTGAAACAGAGTGGTAACCGTGGACATGCATGTTTCTGGCTCATTTGCTGTCATCAGGACTGTATAACCAAATAAGGATGTGAAATTTGGGAGCGAAGATGTCAATCGGAACATGGGAAAACACAAAACAACGGATTTCAGCAGGGAAACCAAACGCTCATTTGTGCCTCGGGATCTTCCAAATATATTAATACATATACTCTATCTAAATTCTAAAGAAAACATTGAAATAAAGAAAAATGTACATATTTGGATGTAATAGTAGTGATATACAATGTATTATAAATAATTTAAAAGATTCAATATGCAAATAAAATTTGACATTACAATTTCGAATGACAATAATGCAGAAGATACTTAATGATACATAGATTTTATAAAGATTTTAAAAAAAAGAATACAGATGTCGCTGGTAGCAAAATTACAATTAGAATTAAAGAATGAAAATCTCTCTTTGTTATATGAAAACATAAATTTGTATTTTTTTTAAAAAAGGAATTCTTTGGTAACCAAAGGAGAACAGAATTATTTATGGAAAAAGTTTAGTTAGTTGATTTTGAACCCCTCTCGAGAGAACATCTAATATGAGTTCTCTCAAATTTGCTGAATAATATAATAGTAATTGATATATTAAAATAGCATCAGATTATAATAATTAGCATGATAAGATCAGTGCGTGAATAATTCCTTAAATAATTATATTGAAATAGTGTTAGTGATTTTTCCGGGTTCTAAATTATAAATTTAGAAAAGTGGTTCCGGCGATTCTAAAAGACGTGCTTAGAATCAGAACGAGTGATCCTGATACCTAGTTGGTGAGTCCAGTCCAGATTTTATAAATTATTTTTCAAGAATTAACAGGCCTTTAAATAAAATTAAGATAGATGCATCTATATCACATTTTTGAATACTGACAAAATTAACGTTAATGATATATAAAATTTCACTTGAAGAGAAGAGAAAATTTTTTTGAATAGACAATTTTATCGCATATATTTATTTGACATTTATACACGTCAAGTGTAATTTTCGACGATTTGAACGTTTAGAATAAGTAGTTAATTAGGTTGTTCTTCTAGTATATAGGTTGTTTTTTTAATTTTAAGGTTCGTAGAAAGTACGATTATTGTTCTTTATTATATTTTGGGAATAGTAATTCATTTTCACTTGTTATCTGATGGTATATAATATATAATTTTTGATTCCAACTCACTTTGGTATTAATTCAACTCCTATTTCATTGAATTTGAAAAATTTTGGATCCTATAAAACTTTTGATATAATCAGTGACATTTAGTTCATTTTCAGTGACAGAAAAATTGTAGATGTCATTAGATAATTTAATGGTCTTAGAATATATTGAACAAGCAGTCACTATAGATTTGCAATAGTATAATTGACAATTTTGGAATATTCTTTGGAAATTTATAAATTTAAAATTTAAATTATTAATTTTTTTTGATCTTTGAACCCTCCCTGAGGTAAGAGCGAGTAAGTCGATTTTGTAGTAATTTATCTTTCAGAATATAAAATTTCATATTCATCTGAGCCGGGCATAATAATTTGACAATTCCTGTCAAAATTTCAAATAGGTTATATTAAGTGATAAAGGTGTTTTCACATTAGTGTAGTTACTACCACGATTGTAACAACAGCATCTAATAATCAAATTTCAAATAAAATCATATAATACATAATTATAAAAACAGTAGAACATTAAATATATTATAATTTGGCGGCCCAACGTGTGGCGAATTAAGAATTTTTCTTGATAATTAGGTTGACGTTAACATTATAATAATTGTCACCCAAAACGTGGGGTGATTAAAACTGTGCATATAATTATAAAAATATTAAAAATTTATTGACATTATTATAAAAAAAATTTAAATATTTACGATGGAACGAAGAATGACGTTAAGAGATGGTAAAGAGGTAGGAGTTGAAAGTGGATCCGATGAAGAAAGGGAAGAACAGGAGGATAGTAGACGGGAACCCCAAGGAGGAACAAATAGCAATGATCATTGAATGCAACAATTTCTTTTGAAAATGAATGAGAATATGAATAGGAAATTTGAAGAAAATAGGGCAGATATGAATAGTATGGAAAAGAATATGCGAGGAGATATGTATACAATGAGGGAGGAGATTAAGGGGGATATTCGCAATATCACAGGAAACATGGACAGGCTGGAAAAGAAAATAGAAGAAGGAAAAATTGAAAATTTAAAGGAGATTAAGAAAATTAGGGAAGAAAATAATGAATTTAGAAAGAAAATTGAAAAGGTGAAAGACGATATGAAGGGCCAGAAGGAAAATTTGCGCATGGAAATTCAAGAAATTGGCATTAAAATCAGGGAAGATACAAACAAGCAGGTGGTAGAAGAAGTTCAAGAACTAGGAAGATGCCTAGAAGAAAATTTATCTGGAGTAATTCAAGTAGAAGTGAAGAAACAAAATGAGAATTCAATTGAAGAGATACAGTTCATTAAAGTACAAGGACAAACAAATGAAGAAGTAATGCAAATATATGAACAGAATTGGAATAAGAAATTTAATGATTTAAATGGAAGGATAGAGGAACAAACAGTAACGTGTATTAAAAGGAGTGAAAATATAGACAAATTATTTAACCAGGAATTGAAGAAAATGAATAGAAAATACATGAAACTGTAGAAGAAATAGAAGATAATCTAAAACGGAATGGAGGTGGAACGATGTATACTGGAAATATCGACTTTGGAGTGAAATTTGATGGTAATATAAATGTAATTCACCCAAAAGTATTTATCAAAATAATCAAAAGTAGGATGAGAGGAATAAGGGACATTGTAGAGAAAAAAATCATTATTAGAGGAATGTTATCTGGTCATGCTTTATTGTGGTTTTGCAATAAAGAGGAACAAATACCCGATGTAGAAGAATTTGAAAAACAATTTTAAAAATATTTTTGGGGGGAGATACAACAGGCGAGTTTCAGAGAGAAACTATACTTTGGGAAATTTGATTATAACCAGGGTAAAAATTTCAATGCATATGCAATGAAAATGTACAACAACGCACAGTATTTGGAGCCAAGCATGCGAGAAGAAGAAATGGTGTTATATATTTCCAGACATTTCAACCAACAAGTATCTGAAACTATAGGGATACAAAATATCAAGACGATGGAAGGTTTATCAAATTATTTACTCAGACTTGAAAGAAGTAATAATGAAAAAAGAAATGAAATTAAAAATTTTAATGGAATAGGGGGAAATGGAGATGGACATTACAGAAGAGATATGAACAATAAATATGAAAATAGAAACTATAGAAACAGGGATTTTGATAACCGAAGAAATGATAGACATGTAGACAGGAATTATAGAACTGAAAATAGAAATTATAGAAATGAAGACCGAAGATATGGAAATGGAAATAAATATAATGATAATAAGTACTTTGAAAATAGAAGAGATACCAGAAATTCGGACAGAAGAAATGATAATGAAGACAGAATTGAAAATTGGCGACAGGATAGACGGACAGGAACAAATAATTATTATGATCGAAGAAACTTTGAAAGAAGAAATGATGATAGAAGAAACGATACGTTGGAAAACCAAGACAGAAACTATGATAGAAGAAATCAAGAAATAGGAGACAGGAGACAAGTAAACATAATACAAGAACAAGAAAGATATGAGGATCATAGTCAAACTGTAGATAGGAATTTTACTTAAACCGCTTTCACGTGCATAATATTATTTTTTCTAAGTACGAACATCCAAGAGAATTTGTTGATATTGGGGAAATTGGGGAAATGCATGACAATTTAGGTTTAATATTCATTAAAGGGAAAATACAAAATATAGGATGTAAAATTCTGATAGATACAGGATCAGAAGTAACGTTGATAAGTGAAAGGATTATAGACAAGTGCAAAAAAAATAATATTATGGTGGTAAATACAAATAGATTATCACTAGTGGGAGCGAATAATAAAAAACTATATGATACAAGTAAAATGATAATTGAGGAATTACAAATAGGAAATAATTCGTTTAAAGTACAAATGCTGGTCGTAAAGAATTTAATTTATGATATAGTATTAGGTTCCGATGAATTAGACAATCACAAAATGATTATCAATTATAAAGAAAAGTTGATGAATTGTAAAGGAGAAGATATTAATTTCCTCAAACAAGAAACAAACAAATTAGAAGAAGATACATTTTATGTAATGAATCAAATCAATGAAGAACCTAAAATAGATTTAAATTTGTGTAAACAAAAATATGTGAAAATTGTAATGGAATTGATAAGACAATACAACAGATTATTCAATGAAGAAGTACAAGTAGCAAGGAAATATATACATAAACTGGAAATGAATAGAGATATATCGAATTTCAAAGTAAGGACATATCCAATTCCATATAAATTGAAGGATGAAGTATATCATGAATTAGAAAATATGTTAAAAGATGGAATAATAGAAAGATCAAATTCACCATATATCAATGCAGTTACGTGTGTACGAAAAAAATCTAGAGAAATAAGAATATGTTTAGATGCAAGAAATATCAATAGCTACACAAAGAAACAATACGAAAGTCCCATGAATATCGATAGTATATTTGGTAGAATTACTAATGCAAACATATTTTCAAAATTAGATCTGAAACATAGTTTTTGGTTAATTCCTTTAGAAAAAGAAAGTCGGAAATATACTGCGTTTATGATAGATGGAGTGGTATATCAATTCTGTGTGGTACCTTTCGGATTACAGAGCTCATGTGCAGCTTTAGTAAGAACACTTCACACTATTTAAAAAAAAAATATGAAAATTTCATACTTCATTATATAGATGATATCCTTATATATTCGGAAAATGAAGAAAAACATCAAGAGCATTTGAACATCATTTTCGAAGAACTAGAAAATGCTGGATTAAAATTAAACATAGAAAAATGTAAATTTTATCAAGAGGAGATAAATTATTTGGGATATGTTTTGAACACTAAAGAAGTTTCTATGGATCCTGATCGAATTAAGACAATTTTAGAATATAAACAACCAACAAATTTGAAAACTTTGAGAGGGTTTCTAGGAATTTTAAACTATTTCAAACGATTGATACCGGATCTTAGTAGAAAAGAAATACCATTAATTGAACTATTAAAAATAGGTGTAAAATGGCAGTGGAATGACAAACGGGAAAAAGCATTTAGAGAACTGAAGGAAGATTTTACAAATAATCTCAAGGTATATCACCCACAGTATGATAAACAATTTATTTTGAGAACAGATGCATCAGCTGATCGTTTTGCTGGAGTACTGATACAAGAACAGGAAAAAGGAGAAGTACCTATTAGTTTCATATCTAGGGTTACTAAAATGCATGAAAGGAAATATTCAGTAACAGAACTTGAAATGGCAAGCGTGGTATTTTGTATCACTAAATTGAGATTTTTTTTATTAGGAGCTAAATTCATTATAGAAACTGATCATTCAGCTTTGACAGCTATGCTTAAAAATAGATATGCGAATAATAGAATACATCGCTGGATTTTATTATTACAAGAATATGATTCCGAAATAAAATACATTCCTGGAAAACAGAATATTGTTGCAGATGCTTTAAGTAGAGAGACAGAAACCACATTTGAACGGAGAAAGTATAAAATTGGTATAAATAGAATGCTACAAGAGGAAGGATTATATTCATTGGATAGAATTAGGAAAGATCAACAAAATTTGGAATCAAATTAAAAAAATAATGCTATTAATATAGAGGAAATATGGTATAAATGTCTGGAAGATAGAGAAGTATTTGTAATTACACAAGATTATGCAAAGGAAATTTTGAAAAATGTACATGAAGAACATGGACATGTTGGGACTAGGAAGTTATGGATGCTTTTTAGAGAAAACTATATAACAAAAAAGGATTTAGCAATTGCCAAAAATATTTGTAAAGTGTGTGCCATATGTCAACTAGCAAAAGAAAAAAATTATCACAATAAAAATTTGACAAAATCAATAGTTGCACAGAAGCCATTACAAATTGTTGCTATAGATTTCATAAGCAATTTAATACCGAGCATACAAGAGAATAAACACATATTTGTTATCACTGATATCGATGGCAGAAAGGCTAATTGACGTAACCAACAAATTTAGGTATTTTCAAATTTTGATGCAACCTTATTCAGAAAAAAAAACTGCGTCGATCTATCTGGGTTACGCCCTTCTACGATGAAAAATAAGAATTATACGCCCACGAAAAAACCGCTATATTTTGCAGCTTTTAAAATCTTTGTGATGTAACTGTTATCAAATCGGACGTATCTTAGTATAATAAAACTTACTTCTTTTCAGTCATACCTGGAAAAAGTACTTCGTCGGTTACGTTACAAATTTTAGGCCAAAAATAAAATTGTTTACAGTTACGTCAAAAAGCCTTTCCGTATTATACACAAAAAGAAGGTTACGTTATTTTAATGTCCTAGTGAGAGCAATTTTGGGTTAGTTACTCCAACACTCTCACATCTACCTCATACTAATATATTTACTTACGTTCTTTTGCATGATTTGTTCTAAAATTTACACGTCGGATACAGCAAAAATGTGGAAACTTATACTAAGTACTAGAACCGTACAACATTGCCTGAATTTACGGCGTAACGGTAACCAAGTTTAGTGTGCATCCAACGCTAGAGGGTGGAAGACGTTCTGTTAGCTATTGTGAATGTGAGGTAATTGGCGTGAACTAACAACAAAAGCATCTACGTAATCGTATACTTGTTTTTGTGGCCGATGGTGGAGTAACTTTATAGTTACCAATATTGCAGAAAGGTAAGAATTGATTTAATTTATTTAAGTAGTGCGTTGGGAACACATATGCAAAAAATTTCCAATACCTATTCGTTCGCTAGCGTGTTGAGTACTGTAAATATTCTACAGAATGAGGTATCAATAAAGTTCAAAGATATATCTACTTGGAGTATTTACCTTAGACATCATGTTAACGGAACACTTAGTTACTTAGCATTAATATTATAAATAATTTATGACATATTTATTTCATTTTCGCGATTATGTTCTTCATCTATCATTTGCACATTTATTATATAGAATGAGTTTTAAGTATGGAACGCCTTAACTATCTCGGAAATGACTTGCACGTTTTTTATCCATTTTGGTTTGAAATAGTTTTGTAATATGGCCGACATTATGGGGGTATTTCCATTGTTGTCAGATCTTTCATTTTTTTGGAAATACAATGAATTTTGATATTTCAATTGGTAGACCTTGTATATTTTTAATTAAATACTTAATAAGAAATCGATAGGACCCCAAATATTGATACTATATTTTTTCAGATGGAGAATAGGAGAACCAGAAAAATATTAGACCTAGTTAGGTCACCAGGACGCATCAGTCTCAAGAATGTTGATGTAAATAAATCAATAAAAATTTTGAATGATCAAACAATATACCAACCACCTAATCATCTGGACTTCAACTTTTATAAAGACACAAATAAACAGGTACGAATACTCAACCTTATCTTTTAAACGCTGTGCTACATTTACTTATAAAATATATTGTTATTTTCAGAACATTATACCTCAAGATATTATGTCTTACTTCGGTTTAACACCGCCACATCCTAAGCAATACAAACAGAATGAACATTTAGAAGAAAAAAATTCAGGACTAGTTCTTCAAACTATTCACCAAGAATATATAAACGGTCGGGACTCAGTGAACGTGGACAATAAAAGTAAGGCAGATTTTACGGTATCGGAGGCATCACAGAACGTTGAGACACTAGCACTACGACCCATGGATGAAGATGTTATCATCAACGATAATATAATTTCAATTAATAGGAACGTCGAAAGAATGGTGGAGATAGAGGGTGTTGCTGGAATTTTTCAAAATGAGGTGGAAACAACGGTGTTACAAGTCGTGGATCAAGGAAGTATTACAAATAAAGTAAAGGATGTTAAAAATGTTGAAAGCGAGTTAGAGACATTAAGAAACTTGCAAGCAGCAGAGTTAGAACCTTCGGAGCAAAACAGTTTTATTAACTATGTTGATTCAATTAATTCGGAATATACAGATACAATAGTTGTAGAGGATGTTGCTAAAAAATGTAAAGCTAAGTTGGAGACATCCAATAACTTGGAAGTAGTAGAAATACAACCTGCGAAATCACAACATATTACTAACAACATATATTTATTAACTGGTCAAGAAACAGATAAGGAGGAAATAAAAGATTTTTATGAAATCTTGCAAACCGATGTACGAACACCCAAGGAAAATGTTAAGGTAACAGATGTGACAGAAGATATAGTTAAAATAGATGTAGAGAACTCACAATATAGAAAAGATATAAAAAATTACAATTCTGGTGGAAACTTTGGAATTCGAGTGGATACTGTAGAAGCCCAAAAAGAAGAGGTACCAGCGACTTACTCACAACCATCAACTAGTACAGGAAATAAGAAAAGAAGGAAAAAAATCGAAACATCTTACATGGATTTTTTGGACTCCGATGAAGAGCCTTTTGCGTATTCTTCATCATCGGCTGAATTTTCTAGTGACAGTTCATCTGATGACTCCCTAAAATCAAAAAAACATAAAAAAAAGAAAAATAAAAAGATCGAAAAGAAGCAACCAAACGAAAAAAGAGAAAATATTGAAAAAGAACCGAAAAAGAAGGACAAAGAAAGAGAAAACACTAAAAAGAAGCACCGCCGAGAAAAACATGAAAACAAACAAGGTAAAACAATCAAAGCTAAAGAAATGGCTCCTAACCCATGTACGGGAAAAAAGTGTGGAAACAATTGTGGGGAGATTGATGAAAATAGACGTAAGAGCCTATTTACGTATTTCAATAATCTTGAATACCAACAAAGACGACGTGATTGGATTGGGCATTGTGTTGTGCGAAAGAAAGTCGGAAGACAACAAGAGGAGTCCAGACGTTCGGTAACCAACGAGTATTACATCAATGAAGGAGAAGGGCGAAGGAAGGTATGTCAACAATTTATAATAGCTACTCTTAGTATTTCACAGAAGTTTATACTGTATACTATAGATAACATGCAAGACGGGTTCACTAAACCAGAAGGTAGGGGAAAGAATATACCCAAAAACAAGACTCCGGACATCGCTTATGAAGAGGCAAAAAAGTACATACATTCGTTGCCACTACTGCCATCACATTACTATCGTAAGGATTCGACAAGATTATACCTTCCACAGGAAACGAAGTCTTTAACTAATTTATATAGGCTTTATCGCAAGCATTCCGAAAAAAACAAAATTACAAATGTTCTATCAGAAAAAGTATTCTTGAACTGGTTCAAAAATACGTTTAATGTTGGAATCCATATACCAAAAAAAGACAAGTGCCAGTCGTGCACTAAATTTAATAATAAAGAACATAAGACTGCAAACGATATATCTGACCACGAAAAACATCAGCAAGAAAAGGCATCCTCATACGAAAGATTTAAATTTCATCAAAAAATATATTTGCAAGATCAAAGTACCCTCTGCGCCAGTTTTGACCTGCAGAAGGTCTTAAACACACCATACGGAAACAATATGTTATTATTTTATAGTCGCAAATACGCTGTCTATAATTTTACAATTTATGAAAGTGTAACCAAAGAAGGATATTGCTTTCTTTGGGGTGAAGCTGACGCGAAGAGAGGAGGAAATGGGATAGCCACTTGTCTACAATCGTATATAAAAGACGTCGACCAGCGCGGTAATATCAAAAGGCTCATATTATATTGTGATAGCTGCTCGGGCCAAAATCGGAATAGAACCGTTCTGAGTATGGTAAACTACACACTAAATAAATGTGAAAGCTTAGAAATCATACAATTAAATTACCTTATACCGGGACATACATACATGCCCGTAGATTCGGTGCATGCCATAATCGAAAAAGAACTAAAAAATATGACAGTCTGGGCACCTTTCCAGTGGCCCACTTTAATTGAATGTGCGAGGAAAAACCCCAAACCATATCATGTCACCAAGTTAGACGGAACGGACTTTATATCTTGGGACGATATTCAAAACAAAACGTTCAACCCGAAAGGAAAGAAAGTTGATATGCAAAAGCTCAGGGTGGCGACATTCAAAAAAAACAAGCCAAACATTGTTTTTGTAAGGTACAGCTTTTTAGATGATAGTACAACTACCGAGATCGCTTTAAATCTGAAAGATCGTATCGATAAAGCTAAACCAAAATACTGCCTTTACCCAGAACAACGACCACTAAGTAACGCAAAATATAACGATCTGAAAAACCTGGTCATGAAAGAAATAATACCAAAACAATACAGGGATGAATACTTGAAGCTTCCAACTTCCAAAAAGATAATTGACTACCTACCTCAATCGGATGAAGAAGATGAAGACGAGATTTCGTGAGTTCATACTAAATAAAATGTTAATTAATGTATTTTATAGCCTATTATGTGTATTAAAAAGTTAAATAGTTAATCCCAGCATTATAAAAAAGAGATATGCTTTAAAATCTGTCTTTTATTTTCACATTATTTTACAGTACACCATAGGAAATATGAATATTATTATTATTTAAGTCAATACAAATTTGTAAAATTTTAAAGAACTTGGATTACACCAATCAATTCAGCAGCTATAATTTACACAAACAAGGTTACACCATTTTTCCTATCCTAAAAATATTATTCTGACGATACCCCCATATAAAATAATGTTTGTTACGTCCTTTACTAGCAAAAATTTTGAAAATTATATATTAGCGTAACCAACAAATCCATCATTTTCTGAACAGATATAACAATAGTGTTTATACTGGTCTATAGACCACGTTAATTTAAGCGATTGACCAAAAAATCAAGAATTTACGACTAATATTACACTAGTTATAAATATTAAAAATAAAATTTTTTAGTTTCTTTCGTTTTTTCCAAAATTAGGTTTTTGCTGGTTACGTCAATTAGCCTTTCTGTCATCGATATTTTTACGAAATTTGTTAAAGTTTACCCATGCAAAAGAACCAATGCAAAAACTGTGATAGAGATTTTAAAAATGTACATAAAAAAATATGGAACGCCAAAAACAATAATATTAGATCATGCAACTTATTTTGAAAGTGAAAAACTAGCTAAATTTAGTCAAAATCAAGAAATTAAGTTGAACTTTATTAGCATTAGGAAACCATCGTCAAATCCAGCTGAGAGATACATCAAAGAGATAAACAAGTACTTACGAATTTTATGTAATCAGGATCACTGTCAATGGGAAAATAATTTAAATCACGTAGAAAGATTCCTTAACCAAATACCTCATGGTGTTACAAATGAATGCCCAGAATATTTATTTACTGGCACAATACCCCAAAGAAATTGGATAGTGAATCGAAAATTGGAAATGGAAGATGTTTTGAATAGGGTGAATGAAAGACTGCAGAAGCAAGCTAAAAAATATATTAAAAGGATGAACCAAAAAAATAAAAAGAAGACAGTTTTTGAAAAAGGAGAATTGGTGATTGTAAGATCATTGCAAGTTGCAAAAAGATCAGAGAATAGTTGCGCAAAATTATTGCTACCGTTTGAGGGACGTTATGTAGTAGGTAACGAAGGAGCACAAAATAGTTACCAATTATTAGACCCCATTACGAGAAATGAAAGAGGAGTTTTTAACATAGAACAGGTATATAAATATTATACTTAACTTGGAACAAATGATATTATGTTACGTGAAATTTTAATAGATATAGTAGATTTAAGAAGTTTTATAGGAATTAGGAATAATAGTTTAATTTGATTGAAGATAAATTTTAGAGATAATTATTTGAAAGATATAACTATGTTACTAAGATATTAGTATGATATTTGGCAATTTTGAAAGATAAATTGTAATTATATGCAAGAATCGATTTATCATTCTTTTATTAGGGGGATTTAATACATATACTCTATCTAAATTCTAAAGAAAACATTGAAATAAAGAAAAATGTACATATTTGGATGTAATAGTAGTGATATACAATGTATTATAAATAATTTAAAAGATTCAATATGCAAATAAAATTTGACATTACAATTTCGAATGACAATAATGCAGAAGATACTTAATGATACATAGATTTTATAAAGATTTAAAAAAAAATACAGATGTCGCTGGTAGCAAAATTACAATTAGAATTAAAGAATGAAAATCTCTCTTTGTTATATGAAAACATAAATTTGTATTTTTTATTTAAAAAGGAATTCTTTGGTAACCAAAGGAGAACAGAATTATTTATGGAAAAAGTTTAGTTAGTTGATTTTGAACCCCTCTCGAGAGAACATCTAATATGAGTTCTCTCAAATTTGCTGAATAATATAATAGTAATTGATATATTAAAATAGCATCAGATTATAATAATTAGCATGATAAGATCAGTGCGTGAATAATTCCTTAAATAATTATATTGAAATAGTGTTAGTGATTTTTCCGGGTTCTAAATTATAAATTTAGAAAAGTGGTTCCGGCGATTCTAAAAGACGTGCTTAGAATCAGAACGAGTGATCCTGATACCTAGATGGTGAGTCCAGTCCAGATTTTATAAATTATTTTTCAAGAATTAACAGGCCTTTAAATAAAATTAAGATAGAGACATCTATATCACATTTTTGAATACTGACAAACTTAACGTTAAAGATATATAAAATTTCACCTGAAGAGGAGAGAAAATTTTTTTGAATAGACAATTTTATCGCATATAGTTATTTGACATTTATACACGTCAAGTGTAATTTTCGACGATTTGAACGTTTAGAATAAGTAGTTTATTAGGTTGTTCTTCTAGTATATAGGTTGTTTTTTTAATTTTAAGGTTCGTAGAAAGTACGATTATTGTTCTTTATTATATTTTGGGAATAGTAATTCATTTTCACTTGTTATCTGATGGTATATAATATATAATTTTTGATTCCAACTCACTTTGGTATTAATTCAACTCCTATTCCATTGAATTTGAAAAATTTTGGATCCTATAAAACTTTTGATATAATCAGTGACATTTAGTTAATTTTCAGTGACAGAAAAATTGTAGATGCCATTAGATAATTTAATGGTCTTAGAATATATTGAACAAGCAGTCACTATAGATTTGCAATAGTATAATTGACAATTTTGGAATATTCTTTGGAAATTTATAAATTTAAAATTTAAATTATTAATTTTTTTTAATCTTTGAACCCTCCCTGAGGTAAGAGCGAGTAACTCGATTTTGTAGTAATTTATATTTCAGAATATAAAATTTCATATTCATCTGAGCCCGGCATAATAATTTGACAATTCCTGTCAAAATTTCAAATAGGTTATATTCAGTGATAAAGGTGTTTTCACATTAGTGTAGTTACTACCACGATTGTAACAACAGCATCTAATAATCAAATTTCAAATAAAATCATATAATATATAATTATAAAAACATTAAATAAATTATAATATATATATATATATATATATATATATATTATATAGGATATAATTTTATTGTGCTAATTAAAGTAATCAAATAGGGTAATGGCAGTTATAGCAGCAATATATTGTTAATGATTATATTTGTGTGTATTTATCTATTTATTTGTGAATTTATTTTAAATATGTATTGATAATTGAGAATTTTGAATTGAATGATGAGATGTGATATTACTATTGAAATAATAATATACTTATGGCTAGCTAATTGATATGTAGAACAAATTTTTAGTTTATATATTTTTTATCATTATTTTCTTCTATCCATTTTACTATTTCGCATCATGTGGTTTCATTTAATTTTAAAATTTTACCTCGGCTGCTTCTATTTATACACAACTCTATATCTCAGTAGGGTCCCTGGGCGAAATCATAAGAAAATCAACATCACTAATCAATGTAATTTATTTTATATTATTTATTAAAATAAAGAATAAAAAAATTTGAAATTTCAAATATTAGTTGCACATAAAATACAGTTGACGCTTTTAATTTAGTTATTGGTGTCATATAACTATTATATCAAAAAAATCAATGATTATCCTTTTAATAAACTATGAAATATTCTTACACCATGAACGTAAAATATGCATTTTTTATATATATATATATATAAATTTCCACATCACACAACCATTATATATATTTTTAAAACTACTCAATTTTTTTGTGACGGCTTTTGCAGACTCATTCGCATAAATTTACATAATCGTTTATAAACATTATATTTCTCTGAAAAATGAACATCTGTTTTAAAGCTGTTCAACTATTGTAACTTTTTCTTCTTGTTATTCTCAATAGTATTATTGAAAATATTTAGACACTACTTTAGTTTTAATCGATTCGTGAAATGGTGAGGATATTTGAAATTTTAATCTACTTCATTTCGATCTTTAAAAAATATTTTAACGTATTATAATATTGTGTACGTGTTAAAACTGAAATTAGTTGTGCCTTGTTATTTCGTGGAAAGTTTTATTCATATATGTAATTAGAGAAAGATACAACATAAAAGAAATTATTACATGTATCTACAAATTTGATAAGGTGAGTTTTTTACGTTTCCTTGTTTATTATTATCATTTTAAAATTTGTATTACCAGGTATTTTTTATTTAAATTTCACTATTCATAATTTGGTACCAAATATTATTAATTAAACACACCACAGACCTTTTCTTTTCACCAAGCCGACGCCTTCAATAGTGTCCATCCATGATGGTTTCCCGCTCCAGGTGGCAATCTCCCTTCTTAGAATTATCGGGTGATAATTCCACTATGTGGCTTGACTTTGTTTCACACAAATTTTGTCTTTGCACTCGTTTAACTTCTAATTACTTTTTTTACTTCCATCTTATACATTTAACACTTATTATTTGAAAATTTTATAAGAAAAACTGCATTTCATACAATTCACTTCCTTCTTCTCTGGTTACCAACGTTTGACTGTCTACCGCGGGTTTTTTATCCGCCAAAACCTCCTTTTTGTTTATAACCGGAAGCTCGCAATGTTCTAGGTAAAATCTTTGATTATTGTTCACCTGTCTTTTTGTTTATTAATATTTAATTGTTTTTCTGACTTAAACTGGCTACTAAATGTTGTTTTTTATGCACTATAACCTTATCGTCATTGATTTATTCACTTACATAGTATTTATCATTGTTTTTTCTTGTTAGTTATTATTTGAAATCTTCCGATTGGTCAATGCAAATATACAAATTTTATACTTCCTACAACCTAAATATTTACATTACATATGGATACAGTTCATTCCTTATTTTGTTTTATATTACTACATCTATATAAATAAATTAGGTCGGTAATCATTTATTTTTATTCTTATATTTCATATCAGATTGCATTTTATGTTGGTATACTTGTCGTCAACTGTTATATTTCGTTTTGGTTTTTAACATTACCTATAACTACAGTTTTCTCCATATTATTATTATGTTTCCTATTAACGTTTATGATTGAATATTTTATTAACATATCTTATATATATTTTTTCTAATTGTAAATTTCATTTATTAATCTATCATTGTAGCACTGTTGATTTTATTATTACTATTTCATTTATTCTTTGAATATAAGCAGATCCTTTAGGTGTCTAATATTCCGTGTGGCGTCACGTTATTTTATCGATCTTCATTGCTTGTTAACTTCTATGATTTCTGTTGATTTTCTTATTTATTTTCTCTATGATTATGCCCACTGATTCTAATTGATTATATTGTTATATAGATATTTTATTAATTTGGTACATTATTTACAAATCACTTTTATTGACAGATATTATAATTTTGAATTCTATTGGGATTCTATGAATGTTATATGCTCGTTCGATGGGTCACTTCTTGGTCTAGCCAAAAATAATTACTAAACATCAGGTAGGTATCAAATGAAATGTAACTTCTGTCATTCCTACTATGATATTTAGTATCGAAACAATTGTCAAATTTCTTAGAATTTTCAAGATTTTCTCAGAATATTGTGGAATTATCTAGAAACAGTTAGTTTCATTCCAAATAGTATTTTCACTCATGAGGTTCACTATTAAACAGAGACGAACGTCACAACCAGTCGCCAAAACAAGCGTTTAGACGTAATTTTAAAGTATAAATTTGAAATATGCAGCATCTTTTTCAAAAATACGTTTATTTCTTGTGGAAATATAACACTTTTTGGAAATAGAAACTAGCTACATCCAAATATTGTAAAACAGTTTTTATAAAGTTTTCATTATTATAAATGTAGAATCAGATTAGTTCATGTTTTTGAATTACGAAACCCGTCATATGCTTTTCGCGCGATAGATCTTTTTTGTTTATTCACAGCATCGGTTATCAGGGCGGTAGGTTGTGTTTACTGGTTTTTAAGTGCAACACGTCGGTAAGTGACTACTAACCGTCTTAGCCCTGAATTAACTGCTTCAAGCATTAAATTCTATTTTTAAAAACTTTATTTTCAAGTTACAAATATATTCTCTGACAATTATTACGTTTACTTTAAATTCAAATTAACAACAACAACAAAAAACTCTTTACGACTGTTTTTATGTCCGCGGTTCCGCACTCTGCTGACTTGGCGTTTACACTGCGTTGTCATCAGGATGCGTTGAGGTAATTCCTCCCCCCGAAGCTCCAACTCATGAGGGTAGACGAGGGAGTTGGACTACTGGAACTTGTGTACTTGAACTGGAATCTGGATTATCCCTTGGGCGGAATTTCTTGTAGATTATAGTGGCTATTACTCCAATTATCAGGGTATACAATAATATTGTCCTAACACTAGGAGTATAGGAAATTTCGTTGTTGAACTGAGTTTGTTCTAGTGACAGATGACGTATAGCTTCTGAGTAGTGTTCAAGGCTTATATCTTCTAAGTTTATTTCCGATGTTAATGTTGGTAACGTATCATTCTCCAAACTTATTTCTGGGAATAATGTTGGTTGTCCTTGAATAACACTTTCTTTGTTTATGATGGTTTCTATATCAGTTTTGATTTTACATCCTAAGGGAACTTCCATAATATAAGTACCCTTGAGTTGTTTTACTTCATGCTGATCTTGACAGTCAAACGTAATACTCTTTTTTCTGGGATTATAGCTAACCAATTATTTGTGTCTCCTAGATGGTGGAACCTTGATTCTGTGAGGGTGATGAGGAATTGTTTGCATTCTGACGCGTCTGCTGCGTTGAAAATCTTCACTTCACAAGGTGGATGCGATTGTATTTCCTTGGGCGTCTGATTCTCACATAAGTAGTATTGAGGCAAAACTTCGGTGCATAGGTCATTACGAAGGATGTAGTGAAATTTATTTTTTATCAAGTAATTATATTCGGTAATTATAACCTTGAACTGACTCTTGTATGGAATCGGAGTCGAATACAAACGGTATATTTCAAAACTATCTATGTACATTATTGGTAAATGAAGGATATAAACTATTTTATTATTATAAATGTAACACTGAATTTTCATGATACTTTCATATCGTGAAATGTTTTCCAAAGAAACATCAAATGGTAGCTGTGAACTTGGTATTTGTTTTCCTATTGCTTTTAGTTCTGTATACAAATCTGTAGATTTAATTATACTGGGATGCATTACTTTTATTTTTGCAAAGGTTAAAGAAGTCTCTATATCTTGAAGTGTGGAATGAATAATTTCGAACATATTTATAATTTGATTAATAATATCTTTAATGGAAATCAAGTTCTCTCTATCATCTACGGAGTTAACCATTTTGATAACTTCATATATTTTTGATTCCAATAGTTTCTCATTATGTTTAATTTTCTCAATTGTCTGGTTAAAATTTGTGATAGTGTTGATTGAAAGTGAAATTTGAGATTTTAATGTCGAGGCAATCCTCTCTTGATTTTTTGTAAATTATTAATTAAATGTTCATATCTTTCACCATCTTCTGCATCTAGATTACCTGATATTGATTTGAAGATTGAACCTAAGCCATTAATTAGACCCCTTCTTACTCGTTTTTTATGTGGTAGTATATTTAAAATTTTATATTCCACCTTTTCTTCAATATATTCTAATACTTTCATATCGTTTGAAACGTCCCAAGAATAGTTTTTGTTTGTGCATACTACTTTTATTATATATCGTGATTTTCGCTGTAGTTTTTCAATTTCCGAGATAATTGAGGTTAAATCGTAATAATGTATCATCTTATAGGAATATTCTTCTATTCTAGCGGTTCCTAACCTAAGTGGTATTAATCCTAAATTATTGTCCAATGGGTTTATCTTTATTTGTTCCCGAAGCCCGAGCGTAATGGGAAACCTGTAAAATTTTTTAAAATAAGTATGTTTTCTTTCGCGGTCTCTTGAGATTGTCCATATGGACCTTCTCACCACGATCTGTACTCACTGTTTTTCTTTGTTCATTTATATCAATTATTTCTGTTGATTTCGAAAATTTATTCGCAGTTTTAGGTCGCCGATTATCTTTTATATAAGTTTTATCACCGATTTTAAAAGTATCTGGTGTGTCTCTATTCTCATTAATTTTTTGAATTACGTTTTGCTTTTGTCTGGCCAAAGCTTCATTAATTTTAGAATACAATTCGCGAGTTATTTCTTTATGTTCGTTTATAAAATTACTTGTTAAAATCATATCCATATTTAAATCAAATGGATTTTCGGCATCTAAATGACCGTTAATTATGTCTATGGGTTTGAATTTGGTTGATGAGTGTATGGTGTGATAATATGCTAAAATAACATATTTCATTTTAACTTGTATAGGTGTTTTCAAAAACCCTCTGGTATTAAGTAATCTGACATGTTCGTTAAATGTGGAATGAACTCTTTCTACAGGCGAATTAGATTGGGGGTGATTTGGGGAACAAAATTGGATTTTTATCTTATGTAGAGCTAACAATTCAGAGATTACCGAGTTTTTGAATTCTGTACCGTTATCCGTAATTATCTGTTTAGGGACACCATGATGAGAGAAGAAGGTCACCAGGTGATTCGTTATGTCTGTTGAATTTACTGAATTTAGGTGATAAGCTTGAGCATACTTAGAAAATGTGTCGATTATAGTGAGAAATTTAGCTTTTTCTATTGTATATGTATCCATATGAATTATTTCGAATGGTTTATTTGCTGTGGGTGTAATATTCATTTGCATTTTAATAGGGTTCCTTTCATATTTGCATTGTTGGCAAATTTCACAACTATTTATATAAGTTTGAATAGATTGTTTTAAATTCGGCCAATAATAAATCTTTTTGATTCTATTAAGTGTTTCGTCGATTCCCCTATGGTTGCTTTTTGATTCGTGATAGGTTTGTATTATTTCGGATATTTCGGCTTTACTAGTTACATCTATTAACCTTTCTGTACATCTACGAAATTTTAATGACGGCCACTTAAAATTTTTTCTTACAACTTCGCAGAACGGTTCAAACAATTCAGTTTTTACAAAATACAAGTAATATGATACTCCGGGGGCAATATATTCTTTTATGAAATTAATTATATCGTTTTCGAAATTATTGTCTGAAATTTGTAACGTTATTCTCTGCTTATTTTCAAATAATTTCGTAATTATTGGTTTTGATGGTGAGTGATAAACAGATTGTATAATTATTTGGTTTTGACCATGATTAACAGGTGTTTCGCTGATAGGAATGCCAACTACGGGATTTTCCTCCGCATTTGAGTGAATAGTTTGTCCTTCGTTTTCTTGTTCTATGTCAGACTCTGGGTGAACTATGAGTGAAATATTGTCCAGGTTCAGACTAGGAGATTTTGACGTGGTAACAGTTATCGGTTTAAAAATATCTTCAATATCCGGTGTAATTAATTCGTCTCTGTTATTTTCAACTTCTTCTGTGATTATATCTATTTCGTCCCAAATGTCGCTTTGTGTTTCTTTTGCGTGAATTTCAATTCGGCTCAGATTGTCGGCATGAGCTATTAATGATCCCTTCCGATAAATTATAGTGTAGTCGTATTCTTCAAGTTTAATTCTCCACCTTAAGAGTTTTGAATTGGGATCTTTTAACGAAAACAACCATTGTAATGGTTTGTGGTCAGTTATTATGAAAAATTTACGTCCATATAAATATGGCCTGAAATATTTAGTAGCCCAAACAATACACAACAATTCTCTTTCAATCGTAGAGTAATTCCTTTCAGAATCATTTAACGTTCTCGATGCATATGCGACCGATTTGTCCCTGTGATAGGACAGCTCCCAATGCTACATTACTGGCGTCGGTTGTTAAATTGAACGGTTTTGAGAAGTCAGGGTATTGTAATATAGGCTCGTTCGTCAGTAACTGTTTACAAGTTTCAAAACTATTTAAAAATTCTGCATTATGCTCAATTTTTGCACCCTTTTTTAGACACTGAGTCAATGGTTTAGTTATTTTTGCGAAATTATTTATAAATCGTCTATAATAACCCACTAAACCAAGGAATCCTTTTATTTGTTTTGTAGTTTTTGGTAACGGGTATTCCTTTATTGCCTTAATTTTGTCCGGGTTAGGTCGAACACCTTCCGGAGTTACGACGTGTCCAAGATAGGCCACTTCCTTACTCAAAAATTCAGATTTGTTTAGTTGTATTTTAAAGTTGGCTTCTCTTAATCTTTCAAATACGGCCTTAAGTCTTTCTAGATGTTCTTGAAGTGACGTGGAAAAAATTATAATGTCATCAAGGTAGACTAGACATTTCTCATTTTGGATGCCCCTTAGTATGTTATCCATGACGCGTTGAAACGTTGATGGACCGTTTTTTAGACCGAAGGGAAGTCTCAGGAATTCCCAATGTCCTTGTTCTGTACTAAACGCCGTCTTTTCTATGTCAGCTTCATTCATTTCAATTTGGTGATATCCGCTGGCCAAATCGAGAGTAGTAAAATACTGGCATTTGCCGAGTTTATCTAATAAATCAGTTATATTTGGGAGAGGGTATTTATCGTCTATCGTCTTTTCGTTTAACTTACGATAGTCGATCACAACGCGGAATTTTTGTTTGCCTGATGCATCCTTTCGCTTCGGTACCACCCAGATATTACTCGACCATGGGCTACTGCTCGGTTTAATTATATTTTGATTGAGCATACTCTGAATTTGATTTTTTACTTCTTGTCTATAGATAAATGGATAACGATATGATTTTGAATAAATTGGCACCTCGTCCGTAGTTTTAATACAATGTTTAATTTTACTTGTAAAACTTAAAGGCTCATTCTCTCTATAAAAAATATCTGAATATTTATAACATAAATTTAAAATTGCATCCTTTTCTTCTTTATTCAGATGGTCGGTCCGAATCTGAGATAAATCCAATTCGCATTTATCCGAGTCATCAAAATTATGCATGTTGAACTCTGAGATATTGTCGACATCAAATTTTTCTACTGTCAACGGTTCCGAGAAATCAAGCGTTAAGGGGCTTGCAGTGTTGTTTATTATTGTTGTAATAGCAAGGCCATTACGAGCAACCGTCAGGCATTCTGGAATTTCGCAGTTTTTTATCTTTTGATAAGGGATTACAATCTCTCCGTTTTTTATTGTAGTTTTTACTTGAATTACTTTCTCTGTACGAGGTTCTATATTAATTACATGTGTATTATTCGTGTTACTAATTTTTTGAAATTTAAGCTTTATTTTTGCATGAGGTGTGATTAGACATGCATTATTAAAATCTATTGAAGCTTTGAGATTATCTAATCCTATCAAACCATCAAAAATATTATGAAACTTAAATAAATAAAATTTTAATAAGTGTTTATTTGTCAAGCGAAAAATTTCTGACGCTGGTATTTCTACACTATGTTTATGAGATGATTTTTGGAATACAGTGGATACAATAAATGGGTCATATTTAATTAATTTTGGAAATAATTTCCTAGCAATATTTGGATCTAAAAATGATTTTGTCGACCCAGAATCGACAAGAAGTTTAATGTTATATTCCGGAAAAGTTATATATGCTAATTCACTACAATCTACGTTATTTAACGAAATAGTAAGAGGTGTCAAATCTCCGGCATTGGATCGGAGGTGATATGAAAATTTTCAATTGTTTCAAGATTTTCTTCATGGGTTCTTTCATTAATTTCACTTTCCTCGCAAAAGTTTCTATTAGTATTTTCTATTTCAGTATTATATAATTCTTCGGCTATATAGTTTTGTTGCGGTCTATAGTTAGAATGGTTAGGCTGTGCAAAATTATTACTTCTATTTTGATTATTAAAAGATTGATTGTTATTATTATAATTATTATTTATTCTTCCAGTATACCTTGTTGATGATGACATTGGTGTCGGTTTTGGAAATGTTCTATTTGGATTTGGTTTGAAAACATTTTCTACTGATGTATTTCGGAAAGTTCGTGCATTAGAGGAAACATTTTGGCTCGGAACATTTTGTCTAAATTGAATTGGACCTGTTGGGAATTGATTATTGTTTCTATTAAAATTCTGATTTGAAAAGAAATTTCTATTTTGTGATAAATACTGAGGGTTATTGAAATTACGATTTGGAACATTTTGTTGAAATGATCTGTTTGTTGAGTTATTTGGTTTAAATTGATTTTTATTTGTTGAATTTTGAAAATAGTGAGTATTTTCTTCCTCAGTCACAAATTGTAATGCTACAGCCAAATTTTCAGGACGCATACATCGAATTGTAGTGCCTAAAGGTTCCCTTAGTCCACAAAGAAATGTTTTGAGTGCTAGATCATTGTATAATTTTTTCTTTAAATCCCTTGAAGCTTGTATATTTTCGTGAATTTCTACATAACTGCATAATAAATTTAATATATTTAAAATTCTATCATAGAAATTTTGGGCTTTTTCATTAGGCATTTGCCTCATTACTACCAAGTCTCTATTCAAACAAGTCTCATCCCGTTGATCTGCAAAATTTCGTCTTAAGACAGATTTCAACTGATCCCAAGTATCGACATTTTGAATATTAACTACAGTTCTTGCACTACCTACTAATTTACTTATTATAGACTGCAGCAAGTATACATTATGAAAATTATTTCGGTTTACCCTATCATAAAAATTGGTAATAAGACTATCACAAACTGATAAAAATTGATTTAAGTCATTCGGATTTCCATCGAATTGTGGAATACATTTCAAATATTCAGATTTAAAATTTTCTGCCATTATATTATTACTTTGGTTGTTGTCAATATTAGTAGTATTTGAGTTTGTATTCGTCACCGAAGAGTCAATTGAAGAGTTCTCAATAGACAAATTTTGTAAACTATTTGTTAAAATTTCAAGTATATCAGACATAAATTGCACTTACAGTAAATAAATGACTCTCAGCATTCCAATTATGAGGTAGAGGTCCGGTTCAGCAATCTTGTCTTCTCCGAAACACTGGTCCCTCGCAGAAGTGGACGATATGATTCCAATTCTCAAACTTCTTCACTTAAAGTTCACTTTTTAACGTATCCGTCGGCGTCACCACTACTGACTGTTTATACGGTTCGATATCGGGCTAATCGTCGACACGAAATTGGTTTGTTCGATACAAATCAATCCCACGATATCCTACTGACTGCGCCAATTAACTGCTTCAAGCATTAAATTCTATTTTTAAAAACTTTATTTTCAAGTTACAAATATATTCTCTGACAATTATTACGTTTACTTTAAATTCAAATTAACAACAACAACAAAAAACTCTTTACGACTGTTTTTATGTCCTCGGTTCCGCACTCTGCTGACTTGGCGTTTACACTGCGTTGTCATCAGGATGCGTTGAGGTAATTCCTGCATACATTTAAGTGGTCCTAAATAATATATTACTCCATTAACTACACAAAAGGAACAAAAAAATAAGAACATTCATATTTTTTATGAACAGAAGCGAACAGAGCAAAATAAAAAGTAATAAATTAGCATAAAAATAATTTCACAGAAAGGACATTGGCTAATTTTATTACCGCTTGTACCTGCCATGTTGGTATCTAGGGTATTCATATTCGTATTACTCAGCGTAACTGAAGGAGAAACTGACGAGGCACCATCGTGTAAAATTTTCTCTGCAAATTCATTTTTATTTTCCGAGAATCTTCCACATAGCTCTCTGCTACTGTGGAAGATCTCCACCTCCATGTCTCTTAAGACCTAAGATATCTACACCTTTATTTGGCAACTGGTAAATCGATACTAGCATTTTGCACCGGTCTGATTATTGAATTAAAATTATATTATGATAAGATTATTTAATTCTGAACACGGTGGTATAATTTTAATTCAATAATCAGATCGGTGCAAAATGCTACTACCGATTCACCTGATTATACCTGGCAACCTGTGAGTTGTGACTGGAAAAGAATAGACAACCTAACGTTTGCATATTCTATGGGCTTCATACTTTCGATTGGCATAGAGTTTGTTTAATAATCAAACCGGTTAAATGTTAAAAACAAATTTTTTTCATAATAATTAATTAATCATATCCTGGACTGAAATTTGCTAGGCAACCCATATGCAATATATTTATTGACATATTAAATTGAATATAAAATATGGTTAATCAAATAAGCATCTTGGTGAGGGTCGTTTTATATCGGGATCTTAGACTATTATTATATTATTTTTAAATTCAATAGAGAATGCAATGTCAACATCATTAGTTCGAGTCATGGTTAGATGTGTTTAATAGTAATTATTTAGGAATGTTAGTAATGTAGATTATAATATGTAAACACACGGACAAGATTCAACATGATTCAGTTGAAATTAGTATCTTAAGAACCATGTAGAATTTATATCGATGTATGCACTAATCATTGTCATTAGGAATTCTAAACCAAATTATTAGTGGAATAATGGAGATGGATAAATCCCAGTGGCCCCAGATGTTCAGCAATTATCGATTTTTCTCCAGTTCATAGGATATCGAATGGACAACCAACAGATAAACAACCCCATACAACAAACGTTTCATACAGCCTGTTGTTCTTTGACGTAATGGGTCTCATAATGCATAGTCCCATCTACACTTCTTCATTCAGCCGGTGACTTGTCTTAGTCAATTTTTACAGTACGTTGATCCGTCATTATATTGATATGTCGGTTCCATTCTTGTTTTTTTCTCTGCCATCCATGCACCAATATTCTCGACATCACAAATGCGTCTTGAATTTTCGCTTGCTTCCCTATTTCATAGTGTTTTTCCAGCTAGTTTTCTCGAGTTCTTCATTTCACACGTTTCTAAATATCTATGAATTTTATGTTTTCTTTGAGTTGCTAATATTTAATAATCAATATATAGAGAATAAGGTATTTCAAATATCTCGGGCTTTCAATTGATGATCACAATTCGGTAATATTGAAAGGAACAATTAGACCGTAATAATCTATTAATTTGTGCAAATGTTGAGTTTACATAAATGGTACCTGAATATCCCACGAAATTATTTGAGAATTACAATAATAAACTTGTTATTCTTAACACATTTTTGTCGAAAGAATTATACGCTAAGACTTCTCGATTCTATCAACAATAAGAAAAGGTATTATAGAAATGGAATTATACCCCTAATATTACAATGCATTTTACTTATATATAACAATGTTAATAAAATAAAAAGAATCTACATTCTCAAACAACGTTCCTTTAATAACTCAGCGTCTAATAAACTCTAACCGTCAGCCGTTTTGGCCCAGTGGCGTATCGGTCAAACTTTCTATGTTGGGTATTTCCAACATCCCCCTATGATGGGAGGTTGTTGTATAGAGATGCGTAAATCTACATAAGTTATAGAACATAAACAAATATATATATATATATAAAAAATTGGCAAAAATATTGGGGTAGCAGCAAATAAAAGTACACTCTTTATAATATTTCCAAGCTTTCGGAAACGTTTATTTCCATCATCAGGGAGCACTACAAAAAATCACAAAAACGTTACAACAACTAAATGCGACCAACACCACAATCCGCCAAGCCAAAACAACCCCGACCAATCGCAAAATCTCTCTCTCTCACAAAAAGCAGCGAAGTAGTCAAGCATGTTTCAACCCAACAAAAAGCACTGATGGTGACACAAACATGAACTGTCAGAAAAGGTCAAACTGTGACAAAATTTTACCCGACTATAATACTGAAATAATTATATTTAATAACAAAGCCAATACATTACATTGAAATTCTTTTGTAGTCAAAAAATTTTGAAGAATATTATCAATTATGTAAAAACAACTAGCTATTCAAGCACCACAAACTCTCATCTCTCACATAAGAGAGTGTATGTTGCAGGAATCAACCAGCTTAAAAAAATATATTCTATTTAAAATGTTTGAAGAATATTATCAATTATGTAAAAACAACTAGCTATTCAAGCACCACAAACTCTCATCTCTCACATAAGAGAGTGTATGCTGCAGGAATCAACCAGCTTAAAAAATATCTTCTATTTAAAATATGTATGTGATAGAATTATTTCTTTTTTTGAATTTATCATAACAAACAAAAAACATTTATTGGGTATTATGGCACAATTCCAACCGTTTCAAAGCAAATTACGTCTATTATCAAAAAATTCCTTCATACTTACATTATGTTGAGATTAAAAAAAATAGTTGTTATAACGCTGTGACACAAGAAACATGACAAAGTCGAAATTACTAAAAAGCTTAATAAAATTCACATTACATTTTAAAATACTATTTCCGCAAACTGAAACATTTCATACACAAACGGCAAATCCATCTATCACGTTATTATACGAAACTAGTTATAATTTTTTTCCTGTTAATGGTAGGTGCACATTCCAAAGCGACAAAAAACCACAACAGGTGGGGGAATAAAATTGAATGTTATTATTAAAAAGATATTTTCATGATAAAATTGAAGAATTATGTAAATCCCGAATCATATTGAAATTTTGTTGTGTGTCAACAGACAGTAAAAAAGAGTAAATTTCACTAAGATTTTTTATATCTGATTTTTTATTGATAGAATTTGGCTCCTGTGCGATAGAAGTCATTTCCAAAAAGAGCCTCTTATGATAACTATTTTCCATTGTTAAAACCTTTACATCAGAATAATTCATATGATGGTCCTCAACATTCACATGTTCTGCCAGAGCACATCTCTCTGGATGCAACCGAATGTCAGACTTATGGGACGATATCCTTTGGGATAAGGTCCTAGAAGTCTGGCCAATATATTTATTATTACAATCACCACAAGGTATAGAGTAAACCACATTTGAGAGAGCTAAGGTTGGAGTCCTGTCCTTTAGTTTGCTAAAAACGGATTTAATTGTCAAAACTGTACTAAAAGCGATCTTAACGTTACTAAGTTGTTTAAAATGTCTACAAATTTTAGGGGAAACATCCCTTATATAAGGTATGGAAACATAAAAAAATGGAGTATCTACTGCAACCGCTCCAGCACTGGCTTGAACACTTTCAACTTGGTTCGTATTGTTAATATTACCATTATTGATGACTGACGTATTGAATAAAAATTTTTTTAATAAAGTCTTAGGATATGAGTTATCAATGAAAAGTTGGAAAAGGTGTTTAAGGTTCTTATCATGGAATGAAGGGTCAGAAATGTTTAATACTCTACTCTTCATTTGTTTTATTAAATTAACTTTCATAGAGTGTTTATGATAGGACCAGTAACTCATGTACCTCCCTGACGAGATTGGTTTTCGATACCAATCTATATACAACGTATTGTCAACACGAATAAACTTAGTATCTAAAAAAGGCACAGAGCATTGGTCGTCTTCTACCTCAATGGTAAATTGGATATAGGGATCATAGCTGTCATAGCTGTTTTTAACAGCTATGATTCATATATCCAATTTACCATTGAGGTAGAAGACGACCAATGCTCTGTGCCTTTTTTAGATACTAAGTTTATTCGTGTTGACAATACGTTGTATATAGATTGGTATCGAAAACCAATCTCGTCAGGGAGGTACATGAGTTACTGGTCCTATCATAAACACTCTATGAAAGTTAATTTAATAAAACAAATGAAGAGTAGAGTATTAAACATTTCATGATAAGAACCTTAAACACCTTTTCCAACTTTTCATTGATAACTCATATCCTAAGACTTTATTAAAAAATTTTTATTCAATACGTCAATCATCAATAATGGTAATATTAACAATACCAACCAAGTTGAAAGTGTTCAAGCCAGTGCTGGAGCGGTTGCAGTAGATACTCCATTTTTTTATGTTTCCATACCTTATATAAGGGATGTTTCCCCTAAAATTTGTAGAATTTTTAAACAACTTAGTAACGTTAAGATCGCTTTTAGTACAGTTTTGACAATTAAATCCGTTTTTAGCAAACTAAAGGACAGGACTCCAACCTTGGCTCTCTCAAATGTGGTTTACTCTATACCTTGTGGTGATTGTAATAATAAATATATTGGCCAGACTTCTAGGACCTTATCCCAAAGGATATCGTCCCATAAGTCTGACACTCGGTTGCATCCAGAGAGATGTGCTCTGGCAGAACATGTGAATGTTGAGGACCATCATATGAATTATTCTGATGTAAAGGTTTTAACAATGGAAAATAATTATCATAAGAGGCTCTTTTTGGAAATGACTTTTATCGCACAGGAGCCAAATTCTATCAATAAAAAATCAGATATAAAAAATCTTAGTGAAATTTACTCTTTTTTACTGTCTGTTGACACACAACAAAATTTCAATATGATTCGGGATTTACATAATTCTTCAATTTTATCATAAAAATATCTTTTTAATAATAACATTCAATTTTATTCCCCCACCTGTTGTGGTTTTTTGTCGCTTTGGAATGTGCACCTACCATTAACAGGAAAAAAATTATAACTAGTTTCGTATAATAACGTGATAGATGGATTTGCCGTTTGTGTATGAAATGTTTCAGTTTGCGGAAATAATATTTTAAAATGTAATGTGAATTTTATTAAGCTTTTTAGTAATTTCGACTTTGTCATGTTTCTTGTGTCACAGCGTTATAACAACTATTTTTATTAATCTCAACATAATGTAAGTATGAAGGAATTTTTTGATAATAGACGTAATTTGCTTTGAAACGGTTGGAATTGTGCCATAATACCCAATAAATGTTTTTTGTTTACTCTGATAAATTCAAAAAAAGAAATGATTCTATCACATCCATATTTTAAATAGAAGATATTTTTTAAGCTGGTTGATTCCTGCAGCATACACTCTCTTATGTGAGAGATGAGAGTTTGTGGTGCTTGAATAGCTAGTTGTTTTTACATAATTGATAATATTCTTCAAAATTTTTTGACTACAAAAGAATTTCAATGTAATGTATTGGCTTTGTTATTAAATATAATTATTTCAGTATTATAGTCGGGAAAATTTTGTCACAGTTTGACCTTTTCTGACAGTTCATGTTTGTGTCGCCATCAGTGCTTTTTGTTGGGTTGAAACATGCTTGACTACTTCGCTGCTTTTTGTGAGAGAGAGAGATTTTGCGATTGGTCGGAGTTGTTTTGGCTTGGCGGATTGTGGTGTTGGTCGCATTTAGTTGTTGTAACGGTTTTGTGATTTTTTGTAGTGCTCCCTGATGATGGAAATAAACGTTTCCGAAAGCTTGGAAATATTATAAAGAGTGTACTTTCATTTGCTGCTACCCCAATATTTTTGCCAATTTTTCCTAACTGGTCAGCAAAGACTTCCAATCTTTATATATATATATATATATATATATATATATATATATATGTATATATGTATATATATATATATATATATATATTATACTAATATATATTTGATATAATACTTACTTTTATAGTAGATTTAAATGTATATGTTTATTTATTTAAAATTTTTGTTTTAAGTTTGGCTAGCTCAGTTTGTTTATAATATTTGTTTAATAATTTATTTTAATTAGATTATTCGGGAGCATGAAATCCTTTTTCCCTTTGAGTCCTGGCAATTTATACTGATGTAATAGTTGAAATAAAAAGAAAACACATTATTTGAAATCAATTTAATTATCAATGCAATATTTATTTGATAAAATAATATGCGACACCAATGGTTATATGTACCTATTTATTGATTTTAATCATATCATAAATGCGCATGCGTGAAAAAATTAGTCATGCGCTTTAGCATGAAACGAACAATTATGATACGTAAGAAGCATCTATATTATACAACACAGTTTGTTAACGATGCAAACAATTGAATGGTTCAACAATAAACATAAAAGAATTTATATATATCATAGTTATATATGATACACATAGCTGTGGGAAGAAATTAATTATATACATGGATAGAACAATAGAAATTATATACAGATGGACATAGTTATTTCATTGCTAAATTTCAATCACCAGATTTATGTGATTACAAGATGGCGTGATTAGCGTAAGTACATATTTTAATTTATATAAAGTTCGGCCTTTTATTAAATTTAATGATTTATGCAATGAATATACTATATAAAGTCTGTTTCTTTCTTTTTTAGATCGGTCATATTTTCAAAAGTTTGTCAATTTATAAAATTAAGTATTTAATTGGGATTTTGAGTTTTTACACTATTTATTGGCCAATAAATGATTTAAATACACTGACCTGTTGATCTTGAATTTGGAAGAAAGTCTCTGGATCCCAGGAACACTCCACTAAATCTCCAAAAAACCAAAGTTGTTGAAAATTTCACAGATTCTTGTCGGAAAACTTGTTACAATTAACTGTAAGTATTTCTAATATTGTATTTAATAGTACATTAGGAGTTTAAATGTCTTATACCGGGAATATCTTTAAATTTTTAGGAACACTATCCCACACACTGCTCGCTTCTTAACACTCGCTACCGTTCTCCTTAAGCGTCCCCTCGATTTTCAACTTTTTTAAACAAAACAGGCTTTTGTTCTTTTTCAGATCACTATTCAAAAATTTATTTATTGATTCACAGTTTGTTATGTCATCTTTTTTTAACCAATAAGATATTGTCTTTTGTAATCAGATAATTGAAACTTCAATCACTTATCAAAACAATTTCATACATACAAATACATTAAAATTGGTTATACTTAGATACACATTCAATATTATTATTAATAGTATATCCTTGTTACATTCATATCAATTATAAATATAAATTCTCTTATGTTATTTGTCTATATGTCATTATTTGTTTATCTATGAAATCTATTGGATTATATTCTATTCAATATTTATATTTGTTCTTATTCTTAAATTAATGATTATAATGAATTAACTATAGTAATATTTGTTTTCATTTCAGATGAACAGCTGTTATGTTATGAAAAATAATCTTCGTCTTAGGCAACTTTATTTACATCATTACATTGGTTAGGCAGTATCTATATTTTATGTTATCATTGAGGTAATTCCTTTTTTATTATATTGTTATAGGCTGTTATTTAATACATCTTTATTTGATATGTTGTTTAAATTAAGAAAAGTGTTTCCTTTTTACTTGTTTTCTTAAATTATGTTATTTTCATATATATTTCATACTAGCAACTTAATTTTATAATACTACTTCTCTTATTATCTAAGATATCTGGTTCAATTCCCCTCAAATTTAAATTTAAATGATATCCATACCCTGGATATTTATTTAAATTTCAATTTTCTTATTATAAATGATTGATTTTATTTTATTAAAAAAAATTTAACAATTTTATGGCATAATCTTACTTTCTTTAACTATGTTTCTCAAATATTTGTTCACATTTTTCCTACTACAAAATCTATTTCTTTCAATAACTGTCTCCTAATTCTTTCCTTAAAATACACTTGATTAAGATCAATGTCAATTTATATTTTTAATATTACTTCATATAATACTTCTCTATTATCATTTCTTCCTAACATCCACTTATATATCAACTTATTTCTTTGTAATTACATTATACTTCTATATACTCCTCATATCATATTTCTTTTCAATATTCATTATTCAATATAATTAATTATTTCTTAAATTCATATATATATATATATATATCAATATCAACTTCCTTATTCCTTCCTGTATTTTCAAGTAATCTATAAGATTCTAATTGACATTAAACATTACCTCCTATATTTTTAATCAATATCATTCATTATTATCCTTCCCTATCCTTTATTACTTACATCTTATTTCCTTATTTAAAAATGTGAACTTCTATTTGATACTTGAGTTATTCTTATTTTATCCCCTCTATCCTATATTCTTTAATAGTTTCATTCTATGTAAACCAGTATCTCTTATAAATTGTTTCCTTTATTTGCTATATATATTGTTTTGCCATACTCACAAAAATTTTTTTTTTAAAATGTTTTAATTATAAGTTTTACCTAATAAATTTTTCTTTATATTATATTATATTTATTTTTTTTTAGGTTCTGAAGAAACAAACGTGATGAATTTAATTGGATTATCAGCTGCCAAATGGAAAACAAAACTCTGTCTAATATCTACTTTATCTTTGTACACTACTTAATATTAAATTTTAAATCTATCCTTATGACTATCATTTCCTCTTTTCAAATATAATTCGTAACATAACATATATACATTCTTTAGAATTGGGTTACTCATTAATAATAAATTTTAATTTCAACTTCATTTCTGTATCCTTTCCCTTTTCCATAGAATTGCATTTTCGTCTCCATATTTCATTCCTATTCTCTTGTTCCATTATTCAATTTGCTTTTCTTTTTCTAACCTTTTTCTTGCTTTCTTCTCTTGTTGTTTGATGCTCGATAAATTTCTGAAGCGTCTGTCTATTCTCTACTGTATCCTTTTTAACTTTGTTGCCCCATATCTCATAAATTTCTTCCCATGAATCCATCAAAATTTGCGTTTTCAATTCTTCCATATTATTCATTTCACTTATTATTATTTTAGAGAAAGCTTTTGTATGAATCATAGTCATCATGTTGTCCCATTTTATTCCTGTTACTACATTATTATAAAAATTTCCTGAACATCCTATACCTCCTTTATTTCTTCTTATACTATCTTCTATTTCTTCCACTTTGTCTGTTAATCTTCGATTCATCTCTTGTATTTCCTTGTTAATTTGTCTACCTAAGATTTGACTCCTTTTTTCATATATTCCTGTCGGTTTTGTTACTCTGCCATCTAAATTTATAATTTCTTTATTCACTTTTTCGTAAGAATGTTGATTTACCTGTTTACTTACTTGTACTTGTAATTTTATGTATCCTACTTCTCCAGTTTCCTTCTTAATTTCTTTAAGTTTGCTTTTAATTATTTTAATAAACACCTTCGGATGAATGGTATTTATATTCCCATCAAACTTTACTCCGATATCCATGTTTCCCGTATAGATTACTCCACCTCCATTTCTCCTAACGTTAAATTCAATTTCTTCCATGCCTTCCTGTAATTTTCTGTTCATTTCTTCCAGTTCTTTATAAAATATTTGTCCAATGTGCTCGTTCCTCTCCTCACATATTCCTGTTTGTTGTTGTACCTTTGTATCCAAATCCTTAAATTTCTGCTCCGCATTCTGTTGGTAATTCTGCATCATCTCTTCTATTATTTGTTCCTTGAATTTTATATTTTCCACTTCTTTAGTTATGTCTTCATTCTGTCTCATTACTTCTGCTTGGATTGTTCCCGGTAATTTTTCTTCTATTTCTTGGATATGTTCAACTACTTGATTTTCTATCTGCTCTCTAAATTTCATACCGTTTTCTTGAATTTCAATCCGTATATGTTTGTTTTGCTCCACCATATCTTCTTTCACCTTATTTATCTGCTGCCTACATTCTTCATTTTCTTCCCTTAGTTTCCTGAATTCCTGGATGCTTTCAGTTTTCACCTCTTCTATCTTCTTTTCCAATTTATTCATATTTCCATTAATTTTATCCATCTTCCCGTTTAAGCTCCCCTCTATTCTATTTATATTTCCATTCAAATTGTCCTCCATTTTGTTCATATCTCCCCTCATTGTGTCCATGTTTCCATTCACGGTGTCTATTTTTCCATCCATTTTGTTCATTTTACCATTCATCTTCACCATATCTTCCTTCATGCTAATCAAAATTTGCATCATTGTATCATTGTTATCATCTCTACTTCTTCTATTTTGCATCTCCTGTGTCCTATCTTCTTGTTCTACAGCTTCCCCATCTGTCAAATCTTCTTCCTGTGCATCACCTTCCACTTGTTGTCCTTGCTCCAAATAGACCGCTTGGTAGTCTCCCATACCATGACTTCGTTCTTCCCTTTCCTCTTCTGATCCACTGTCTGCTCCTACCTGCCTTCCATCTCTCAACATCATTCGTTTTGCCATTTTTAATTGAGTTTAAAATTTACAAATATAACCAAAATTTTTACAACGCCCCACGTTTTGGGTGACAATTATACTAAATATATGATATAATACTTACTTTTATAGTAGATTTAAATGTATATGTTTATTTATTTAAAATTTTTGTTTTAAGTTTGGCTAGCTCAGTTTGTTTATAATATTTGTTTAATAATTTATTTTAATTAGATTATTCGGGAGCATGAAATCCTTTTTCCCTTTGAGTCCTGGCAATTTATACTGATGTAATAGTTGAAATAAAAAGAAAACACATTATTTGAAATCAATTTAATTATCAATGCAATATTTATTTGATAAAATAATATGCGACACCAATGGTTATATGTACCTATTTATTGATTTTAATAATATCATAAATGCGCATGCGTGAAAAAATTAGTCATGCGCTTTAGCATGAAACGAACAATTATGATACGTAAGAAGCATCTATATTATACAACACAGTTTGTTAACGATGCAAACAATTGAATGGTTCAACAATAAACATAAAAGAATTTATATATATCATAGTTATATATGATACACATAGCTGTGGGAAGAAATTAATTATATACATGGATAGAACAATAGAAATTATATACAGATGGACGTAGTTATTTCATTGTAAAATTTCAATCACCAGATTTATGTGATTACAAGATGGCGTGATTAGCGTAAGTACATATTTTAATTTATATAAAGTTCGGCCTTTTATTGAATTTAATGATTTATGCAATGAATATACTATATAAAGTCTGTTTCTTTCTTTTTTAGATCGGACATATTTTCAAAAGTTTGTCAATTTATAAAATTAAGTATTTAATTGGGATTTTGAGTTTTTACACTATTTATTGGCCAATAAATGATTTAAATACACTGACCTGTTGATCTTGAATTTGGAAGAAAGTCTCTGGATCCCAGGAACACTCCACTAAATCTCCAAAAAACCAAAGTTGTTGAAAATTTCACAGATTCTTGTCGGAAAACTTGTTACAATTAACTGTAAGTATTTCTAATATTGTATTTAATAGTACATTAGGAGTTTAAATCTCTTATACCGGGAATATCTTTAAATTTTTAGGAACACTATCCCACACACTGCTCGCTTCTTAACACTCGCTACCGTTCTCCTTAAGCGTCCCCTCGATTTTCAACTTTTTTAAACAAAACAGTCTTTTGTTCTTTTTCAGATCACTATTCAAAAATTTATTTATTGATTCACAGTTTGTTATGTCATCTTTTTTTAACCAATAAGATATTGTCTTTTGTAATCAGATAATTGAAACTTCAATCACTTATCAAAACAATTTCATACATACAAATACATTAAAATTGGTTATACTTAGATACACATTCAATATTATTATTAATAGTATATCCTTGTTACATTCATATCAATTATAAATATAAATTCTCTTATGTTATTTGTCTATATGTCATTATTTGTTTATCTATGAAATCTATTGGATTATATTCTATTCAATATTTATATTTGTTCTTATTCTTAAATTAATGATTATAATGAATTAACTATAGTAATATTTGTTTTCATTTCAGATGAACAGCTGTTATGTTATGAAAAATAATCTTCGTCTTAGGCAACTTTATTTACATCATTACATTGGTTAGGCAATATCTATATTTTATGTTATCATTGAGGTAATTCCTTTTTTATTATATTGTTATAGGCTGTTATTAAATATATCTTTATTTGATATGTTGTTTAAATTAAGAAAAGTGTTTCCTTTTTACTTGTTTTCTTAAATTATGTTATTTTCATATATATTTCATACTAGTAACTTAATTTTATAATACTACTTCTCTTATTATCTAAGATATCTGGTTCAATATATATATATATATATATATATATATATATATATGAACAAAATAGCTATTTATTTAACTAGTTATGAAATGCAACATTTTGTGTAACAAGTAAAATTTTTGCGGGGCGAACGAGGTCCCGCAAAATGACACGAGTTACACAAGAAAGCATTTCATAACGTGTTTCATACAAGATTTTATCTAATTTGGACAAGAAAAAATTTTAGTTTAACTGTCAATATAGCATTTCATAACGTTTCATACTAGATTTTATCTAATTTTAACAGAAAGAAAATTTAATTTATTTTATGTGTTTTTTAACAATTTTTAATTATTTTTTCTGAATTGAAAACATCACTTTTTGATTCCTACGAGTGATGCAACCAATATTACACGAGACCATACTTTTATTTTATACATTAATGTCAGACTTGTCTTTATTATTTTACCATTAATATTAAATTAAAATCGAAAATAACTATGGAACAATTTTTTTCAATTGATTTTTGAATACAAAAATAAAAATAAAATATTTCCTAGTTTAGGCTCAAAGTCTCAATACTAGCATTGGTAACGGCTATCTTGTTGAGCGTTAGCCAATTGCGCCACTGCGGATATGCAACAAGTTTATTTATTTGCTTGACAGTTCGTCTATTCGAATTGTAGTTGCTTGAAGTATTAATAATTCACAGTTATTCTCGTAAATATTTAATTAAGATTCTACGTAAGCGTAACATTCTACAATTAAAAATGGCTGATTCAGACTCAGCCGTGATTCCACAAAAATCAAAAGCTGTGTATGATCTGGATTATGAAAACAAACTGTTCGAATTATCTCATAAATATTTATAAATAAAGTAAATTGTCCTAGTTGTTCTTATTGTTAGTAATTCTCTTCAGTTCTAGTTGTAGTCATTTTTCTATAATATGACATTAAACTTTCTTCTTTTCTCTCTTGTTTTTATTGACTGGTGATAAAATAAATTTTTTCTTCGACAACCTCGATAAATGTTCATTTCATAACCGTAACTTCAATCATGAACAAGCACATTTTGTACAGAATTTCATTTTTACATCGGTTGCTAGGCAAGTTGCTAAGCAACAAATGCGAAATGAAATATTTCGTGTTAGGTCTAGGTTCACTCTAAAATCACGACGACTACGGCTTGTCAAATTGTGACGTCCAGTGACAAATTGATGAAATGTCAGTAGATCGTTTCTGTCAACGTTTTAGTAGGTGAGTAATTTCATAGTTGTTTTCTATGAAAACTATTAATTAAGATGGAAACTGATAGTGATATTGACTTAGATTTGACACCTCCGAAAATAATAGAAGCAGCAAAATAACAACACTGAATGTATTACCGGAAACGTCGAAGAGTATATATCAACGCGTTTATAACCTTTTTTTGATATGGAAGTTTTTGCAATGTATGCATGTATTAAACGTGAAAAATATGTTGTCATAGAAAAAGTATAGTATGCCACTCGCAACAAAATGGACATTTCGCACTCGTATGAATTGCAGCATTTGCCTTCGGCTCGTGCTGCAAATTTCATACTCGTGCAAAATGGACATCATTTTGTGCTCATTGCATAATATACTATTTCATCACCAGTTACATAATATTTTTCATTATGTAACTGGTTACGATTAATATGACGTTTGCTAACGAAAGTCAGTTTTGAAAAATGTTACTTCATATGTCAAAATTAGATAAAGAAATTTAAACAAGATAGTTATTGGGGTTGAGCGTTGTTATATCGACAACCTGGCAGTATCTTTGAAATCGATCGTACGAAAATGCGGCCCTGAGTTTGAATTTGTACGGATCGCATATTACCGATTTTATCTGGCTAAATTTTCAAATTCTTAGGTAGAGGCCATACCAGAGGTCCATGTTTTCAACGAACAAAATGTCGTTTACCGTTTTAAATGAAACTAACTGTTTCTAGATGATTCCAAAATATATTGAAAAAATTGTAAGAAATTGACAATGTCGTTTATTTTCAAATTATTTTGGGAAGTTGACCATTTTAATCTGTTTTGTGAGCAATATAAATGATTTATGGCCTATTGTTTCCAAAAGTTTTGTTGAATATGAGTAGATTTCTGTCAAAACGACAGTCGATTCGGGAATGAATCCGAAATATAATTTTCGGGAAATGATGTAAGAGATGTACCGATTAAGAAATGAGCAGGAGTCATTGGCTGCTTGTTTAGTGGGTCGTTCGAACTAGGGTATAAAAGTCGAGTCGAGAAAAGACTAGTTTGTTGAGGATTTGGCTCAAAAATCAAAGACTTGTTTGAGTTGTATTATTGTTTTTGATTACGCATAAATGAGAAACGAAATCTTTTTTTTGATAAGATGAATTGGTTTCAGAATTTGTTCTCTATACTCAGAAAACAAATGTGTAATCGATTTTCTAGACCAATAAATCGATTTTTGTCGTATGAAAGGAATTACCCAAGTATGTGTCTATCAGGGGAAGATCCACCTGATAAGTGCAATTAGACAACACCATTGTTGTTTCTGAAAGCTTGCGCGTCGTTAGTAGTGTCCATTTCTCCCTGCTTCCAGAATTTTCAATAAAATTTAAAGTTGCTTCCACCTTTGAGTTTATTTGTTTTCGATTAATTGCTAAGAGAGAATGTACAGTAGTTTGATGATTGGCATTAGTTCATAAACAATATTGCGGGACCATTCCCTATAATACCCACCCCAGATGGGCGTTGATAAGTATTTTTGTAACAAACTGGCAATATATGTCAGCCCCTGCTAACATGTCGATTTCAAAAAAGGTAATTGAACGATTGATCTGCGAGGTTTTTCATATAGAAGTGAGGTATTTTTTGATTTTGTGGGTTCATTGCGGTTGGCAGTAACTTTTGAGTTATATCATTCACTATTGAACATGAGAATTTAAGTTCTTTTTGATTTTTGGAGATGCAATTGTGACATGTATCGAAAGAGAAACGTGGCTTGATTTATTAAAAATGGCAGATATTAATAATTCAGGTAGGAATTGTGTGCTATTCGATTAGCTAGCGACTGAGTAATAAATGAGATTTGACTACAATTATCCCACAACGGCTACGGTGATAAAATGTTACGCTATGACTACGAGCCGGTATAAGATACCTCTAAAGAGATATGAGAAAATTCGGATGTTTAAAATAAAAAAAAACCACTGGAAATGCATCTTTTATTGTTTGGCCTCCTAACAATATAATTAAACCAAAACATATCTACAAATTACTGAACAATACAAAAATAAATGGATCATTCTGAAAACATGATTAGTTAGATATTACTTGAAAAGCAACCCTTAAAAATAAAAAATACAACTATATTAAAGTTAAACATTAAAGAAAATTGTTTAACATGCATGTAGTTATGATTATTTTATACCAACTAGTTTTTCAGAATCACCTATTCATCCCCACCCTTTACACAGTTGGGACAAACTTTTTTGCGCATTCAAGACAAATGGGTCTGACGTTTTTTACGAACATAGAATGTTTTTCTTCTAATTAGTGAGTATTTTGCCTCATTCCTTAGATCTCCAGAATTTTCCTCCTCATTTTGGTAATTAGACTGAAGACTCAGTTCCACTACCCGACATTTCCGAATTACTTCCATGGTCACTTTCCAGTGATCCAGAAAATCTTCATCGGCATCGCTAAACTCCTCATCTTCCAAACCCAATTGAGCTTTACACCACTCCTAGAATCCGGGGTCATCTGGATGCATTTGTGATGGTCTTGGTAATTGAGACAGTATTACTAACGTGAAGCCTAAGTCCCGGTATCAGATTATCAGATACCGCAAATAACTTTCAAACCTGTTTATTGTCAACACAAACTCAATGCCAATGTTCAAATGATACTGAAGCAACTCTTCTAGACACGATAATCAGGTTCTCGAGGTGGTACCGGTCAATACTTAGCCGTATAGTAGAAAGCGGACTTTGAAAATTTCTGCCGGTATGTGATACCGGCACGTAGCCGTTGAGGTTAGCATTTTGATTGTAATAGGTGGGCCATGTTTGGTTTTAATGTATACTTTGGCAATGGCTGAGAACACGTGATGATTTTTTGAAGTGAGTGCCGAAAACGAGTATGCCATAGCATTTTGTGACAAAGCTAACGGATTTGATGGAATTTGTTCGGAAACGTTAGAATTAGAAATGTGATTACAATTTGAAACAGTATCTCTTCAAATTTAGTTTGATAAGTCATTTTCCTAAATTATAACAGTGTTAATAAAATGAAAGGAATTTGCATTCTCAAACAAAACTTTCTCATAATGGCAGTGCAGTGCATAGTAACCCCGTTATTAATCTAATGTAATCTGACACTTTCTAGAATTCCTTGCTGAAGCAGTTTATTTGAGTGTTGATCCCTATATGAGAGGTTTTGCGTCTGATTTACCATTAGGGCAAACTTTTTTCGGATCTCAGGCTGCCAAGTAAGTATAGATACAAATTTAATCTTTGTTTGTAGAAAACAAATTTGACACATATTTTCACGAGCTTACGCTGATATTTATGATGCTCGCCCATGACTTGAGAAGATACAAACACAGGGGATGATTTAAACAAATCCCCTTTCAACTTTTTAAAGTTAGTTTGTATGTAGAATCGCTCAAAGCAAAGTAGGATGAAACATATTTCGACTCAGAATTTAGGCTGCTATTTAGACACTTGTGAAATTGTGCGACTTTCTGGTTCGATATTGCGTAAACGAACTAGCCAAAAATGATTTTGATCCGATTTAACAATCCTTGGGCCGGGGCCAATAAAACATTTTTAGAAGTATTTAAAGTCAAAATAACTCATTTTCAGAATAATAGAGAGTAAGAATCCTAAATATCCTGTAGGCGAGCATGTTGTCGGTAAATTCGGTTGGCGAACTCACACAATTTCTGCTGGGGATCCTCGAAGTTTGGTTGGCACCGATATAATTCCGCAGTTGGTATCCAAAAAACTGACCTTGTCTCCAGCTCTCGGAGCAGTTGGTATGCCAGGGTGAGTACTTTAATTCCATTGTATTGCATTTTGTTCTCCGTTTTACTTTTCCGCCCAACCTATCTGTATGCGAGAAAAGTATTGGTTTACCCCAAAAAAGGTGGAATTTTCAAATTTTTTTTTGAGTTATTTTAACGTTTTCCATCAACAACAACACGAAAAAACAGTTTTCAGAAAAAAAAACCTGTGTGTATGTCGTCGTCGTCGTCTTCGTCGTCGTCGACGTTGTCGTCGGCCACTTTTCCAAACATGTCTTGTTAGCCCGATACAGCCTACGGAGTGCAATAAGTTACCAATTTTATGATTGAATATTGTTGAGAACATGTCACAGATAAACCCTATTGATTTTCAGCTCACCAGAGCCAGTACAACGGGTGCTATGGTACTTGAAGTACGACATTTTGTCATTTCTTGAGAAATTTCAGTTTGTTAGCACGATACAGACTCCGGAGTTGAACAAGTCACCAATTTTATGATTGAATATTATTCAAGACATCTCATTGAAGAACAATATGGATTTTCAGTTCACCAGATCCAATACAACAAGTGCTACAGTACTTTAAGTACGACATTTTCGTCATTTTTAAGAAGTTTCAGTTTGTTAGCACGATACAGCCTCCGGAGTATATACAAGTGACCAATTTTATGATTGAATATTATTCAGAGCGTCTCAAAGATGAACACTATTGATATTTAGATCACTAAAGCCATAACAACTGGTGCTATTGTACTTGAAGTACCAAATTTTTGTCATTTTCGGAGAATTTTCAGTTTGTTAGCACGATTCAGTCTCCAGAGAGTATCGATTGATCAATTTTATGATTGAATATTGTTCAAGGTGTCTCACAGATGTACTCTATTGATCTTCAGTTGACTAGAGCGAGTACAGCGGGTCCTATAAATCCAGATATACTAGATTTTTGTTTATTTTTGTAGAAATTTCGGTTTGTTAGCACGATACATCCTCCGAAGTGTATACTAGCAACAATTTTATGATAGAATATTGTCCAGGGCCACAGATGCGGAAAAATTGGTTTTAATGCTTAAAACCGTTCATTTTATATTCAAATCGTAAGAAAGGGTTCTGCGAACCGTAAAATCGTGAAACACATCTACCATTATTAAAAGCAAACCACAACTAAGAAATGTGGACAGAAGGAGAGGAACCATCAAAAAACATATGTGAATGTGTATCCTTGATATAATGATGATCGATCCTGTCTCTGGTTATTTTGAATATCTTCCTTTTCACCAAGTAAGAGTCGGTATCATTTCTTCGCGAATCCTAGGATACGTCTACATTGCTCTAAATATTGTGTAAAGGTTTGGAAATATCTATTCCATTCGAAAACAGCTAGTTCGAACTGTACACAATCTGGGTTGAGGTTATCTAAAAAAATAATCCTTGTGATCAACACCGGTTGAATTGGGAGACTATTCGAGTTGAATATCGCTTCTACAAGAAATTGTTCTAGGCAATAGAAATTTAAACTTTTGTAGCTATCTACATGAAATATCAAATGTTACATATGGTATGAATATACGAATTAAAGTGGAAGGTCCAATAATGTAGTTTTGACTGGATGGTGATAGTTAGACTGAACAGCCTAAAGGCCCAAACAGTACACTGCAATAGAAGAAAAGAGATATGAAAATTATGGCAGGCAGCAGTAAAAGTGTCCTCAATGTAACGTGAGAGGAAATTGAACAAGATGATTGTTATCTAAGCAGGTAGAGTTATGGGACAATTCCATCTTTGGTCCATTGTATAATTTCTCAATGCTTTGTACATACTAAGGGTAGTTATATACCCTAAATCTCATTAATATTGCGGGATATCTTAATTTTCGTGATAAATTCATCTCGATATCTCTATTAGCAAAGAAGAAAAGACGTTCAAAGCAAAACATGATTTTATTGATTTGTAATACGCATTTATGGAATATAAGCAGGTAGTTGGCTATGAGAAATAAAAAATAATTGAGAACAGATCAAGACTGCCAATATTGTTTATAATTCAATAAATTTTTGTACTGCTTTGCCTATAATGGTTAGTTGGCATGGACCGTATTTCAAGAAATCTGAGCAGCGATAAATGTGTGCAGGCAATTACTTTAGCTAATGAAAGATTAAGTTATCATGAAATAGTCTTGATGTTCAGAGTATCTCATACTACAATATTAATAAGATTCAGTTATTGTTTCTAATAAATCCCATGGGTAAAACGTTGATATTTCTCAGAAAAGGTTGGCACAGTAATTCTCAAGAAATATACCTATAATGTAAAAAAAATATCGTTGAAATCTAATCAACGGTTAAGACGGAAAACAGCTTGAAACTACTGCTATTACTACATTTAAGGTGGTGAGATAATTTTGGAGAGTAGTATATATTATTTGATTGAGAATCCTCTTGAATTATTATGTGTGGTACTTCATGCACAGTTATAAAGAGTATATGGAAAGTTGAATCAATATCTTCTGGAATCAAAACCATTTTTTTACATCTTCAAACTATATCAATTCTACTTCAATTTCAATATGTTTTAGACAATTATATTGTTGTATTATTTTCAGATTTCATCGAAATAAAAGAAATACGTTGTATCTATCATATTGCTTTTGGTGGAACTTTTGAGTTCAATGCTACATTTTGTATATCTACCAATTCCATCTTTTCAGTAATACAGCCTATTTTGGTTTTCTTGAAATTTGTCATCCTAAACCAGGAGAAACAGTGGTAGTTTCTGGTGCAGCAGGAGCTGTGGGAAACCAAGTAGGTCAAATAGCTAATTAAGGGTTGCTGCCCGAAAAGTCACTTTTTAAAAAGATACTTTATTGACAATACAACTACACAACTTAAACACAAAATACACTATATCCAATACATTCAATTAATTGAACTTATATACTAAAATAAATGCAGCTATAGACTAAAAATATGCAATTCTGCAGAATCATCATTTGTTGTACAAACATGGATCAGCGGTCGTGAGTTATGCCGGAAGCTCGAAGGTTAATACCATGCATGAACCATGGGTCAGCGAACTGTAACTTCTCCATCCCCTGAAGAAGTTTTGTAAGGGACGAACAAAACTGATGGTGATGATGGTGATGATGGCACATCCTGATGAACCTCTGGTTCTTCTGGAGTTTTACGTTGACGTCCTCGAAGTTTATATAATCCCAGTATTATACAAATGGTTATGATGATGTAGATTGGTGTCATCCAGAAGTGTGTGGGGTCTGTTTTTTGCTGATTGGTAGATATTGATTGTAGCTGTAAGGAGGTGGAGTTGGTCCAGCGGGATTTTCTTGATTGTCAACGGTTTGGTCTTGGCTATCTGAGTCTGTGAGGAGGTTTTGATTCTTGGCAGGGTTAAAACTTCTTCTCGTATTACCGATTTTGTGTTTTCAAATGCTTCCATATTTGTTCTGAAGCGACATCCTGGAGGAAGTTCGATGAGGTATGTTCCTTGAAGCACCATAATGTTTGTTGAGGAACACTGTGCAGAAATCTTTGTAGCCTGGGAAAAAACTGCTATATAATGGGCTTCTGACATCTCTTGAATGAATGTGGAGTTAATTGAGATAGGTAGATGTTCGCATCGGGCTTCTTCGTTGGTGAGCTTCAGGATTTCGTTAACACAATGATAGCTTTCTTGAAGTAGCTGTTCTACACATAGGTATTCTATGCCCATTGGTTCACAGGGTGTTTCCATATATTGGTAAAGGTTTTCATTAGAGGCTAGGTAAGGACCAGGTGGAATGATTATTGTTTGGTTATATGTGGGAGTTGAAAATAGATGGAAATATGAGAACGGATCGGGATAGAAGACTGGAGAGTGGATGACAAATACCAATGTGTGATTGGTGTAATAACCGTCAACTCTTAGAATGTTGAAGTATTAAGTGAAATCTTCTTGAACGTATGCCAATTGTTCGGACGAGTGATGTTCATGCATTTTCTCTACGACCCATTTCAATTCTTCTGGGTTGATTAGGCTGCTATGAATGATATTTAATCTTGCAAATGTGATGGCCATTTCTAAGTCCGTGAGAAGCTGTAAGATAGTCTGAAGAGTAAGGTTGAGCTGGTCTAATATGTTTCGTACTTCCATGTAGTTATTGAAGTCAAATACAAATTTGTTCATATCAGTGCTGATTTTGTTTATCTCAAAAGCAATGTTTTCTTGGTTGTGTGTAATGAGTGTCACTGTAGTATTATAGTTAGCCATGATTAGTTTGTTTATACTCGTACGCCTGTCAATTTCTAATATAATGTTGTTTTGGTTTTCCTCAAGTGTGGCGATGGCCTTGTCGTATCTTTCGGCATCTTCTTGATCCAAATTAAATTATATTACTTTGAATATGCTTCCCAAACCATTAATTAACCCTCTCTTCAGTTTATATTCTGGATAGATGCTGTGGAGTTTCTGCTTAGCAGCGATTAGTAGGTACTGCAGACTCTGGTCGGAATTTTGAAGCTGATCGAAGTAAGGTTGTGTTAGTCCTTCTTGAATTTCTGATGTTACTGTTCGATATTGGTTTTCGAGTGCATTTATTTCTTCAGCTAATGGTCTCAGGTGAAAATAGTGGATAAAGTCATGTTTACTAGTTCGAATTCTTGCTAGTCCCAGCTTGAGGGGTAGAGTTCCTGGGTTGTCCTTGAGATCCTGGATCAGGACTTCTTGGGCCATAATGTATGTACATCTGCAATATAGGGTTCACATTAGATTTGTTTGGCTGGTGTTTGACATTTTTCTTGTGTATAGTTGTATTTTGAGTGTCAACAGTGACCTCGTTGTCTTTTGTCACGATTTTAGGAGAAAATCTTGGAAGTAATTTATTTCTTCTGACCATTTTTTTGGTATAAATTTTGGTAGAAGGTTTGTAGGATATAGGAGTTTGTCGTTTCTCATTCCTTTTTTCTATGGCTTTCTCTTTGATGTCTTGGATTCTCTAGTTGATTTCTTTATATATTTCTTTGGTTTATTCCCGATGGCCTTGTGTGTAGTTGTTTAACAAAGCTCTATCGATGTCTATGTCAAAAGGGTCTTGAGCGTCGAAATGACCATTCAGAACATCTATTGGTTTTTGTTTAGTTACAGAGTGAACAGAACTGTTGTAACCCAAGATGGCATATAGCATTTGTTCCTTAATGCCTAAAGTTTTCTTCTTTATTCTGAGGATTCTGAGATGTTCGAGTATTGTGGAGTGGAAGCGTTCAACTATTCCATTCGACTGTGGGCTATCCGCAGTTGTGTAACGAATTATAATCTTATGGGCGTCTACAAACTCTTGCATAAGTCCATTCTTGAACGTGGTACCGCTGTCAGCTACCATCATGTGTGGCATTCCATGATGTGTTACATAGATGAGGAGAGCATTTAGAACGTTGATAGAATTAGATCCTTCTATCGGATAGGCTTGTCCATACTTGAAAAATGCATCGACGATAGTCAGAAACTTTTGACCATTTGCTTGGAAGGTATCGAGATGAATTATTTCCAAAGGTTTGGTTGGCGTTGGTGTTATCATGAATTTTGGTTTTGGAGGATTTCTGTCGTATTTGCTGGCTAGACAAGTATCACACAAATTGATAATTTCTTCAACATCTTTCTTCAAGGTAGGCCAATAGTATAGTTTCCGAATTTGGTTTTCGGTTTCATTTATACCTCTGTGATTGGTCTTTCCTTCATGGTATTGATTTATAATGTCTTTTTGTCTTTGGGAGCTATTAACATCTTCTAAAACTTGATTGCATTTTACTAAATCGTAGGCCGTGTTCTTGAATGTTTCTCGTACTATGTTACAGAGAAGTGGATGAAGATCATCATTTTCGAATTACAGTTCATATTTTTTCTTGGGATCGATAGTCTTTGAAGAAATTGAAAAAGTCTCCTTTTAGATTGTTTTTGCCAACTTGAATATAAATCCTTTTCTTATTAACAAAAGTTACTTCGGTAACTGGTGGAGCTGGACTATGGTTAACTAGTTTGAATATCACTTGATTGTTGTAGTGATTTAGTGGTCTCTCGCTTATGGGAATTCCTAGGATAGGGTTTTCTTGAGCTGTATGTTTTGTTGCATTTGAATCGGAATCGTCTTCTCTTTCTTGAAGTGAGTCTTCAATAGTTGGGAGTTCTTCCATGTTTAGATTGTTTGACGAAGAGTGTTGCTCCTCTCCTTCTTTTAGTAATTCCTTAATTATTTGGAGTTCTTTGGGATTTACATGGTCTGTCGTGCGAAAAATTTCTGTTTCGATATCTTCTAAAGGATCGAGGATAGATCCTGGGTGATTGTACATTGATGCCGTGTCTTCGTTATCTAATTTACCTATTTCTTCTTGAAAGTGTTTGTCAAGTTCATGTGCGTTGATCTCAACTCTAGAGAGAGCGTCGGCGTTAGTATTAGATTTACCTTTTTTATATGCAACTTCATAGTCGAACTCTTCCAATTTCAGTCGCCATCTTACTAATTTAGAATTTGGGTCCTTCAGCGAGAACAACCATTTGAGGGGTTGATGGTCTGATAGAATCTTGAATTTCCTTCCAAAAAGATACGGGCGAAAGTATTTAGTAGCCCATATTATTGCTAGCATTTTTTTTTCTATAGTTGAGTATTTAATTTCTGTTTCGTTCAGAGTTCTGGACGCGTATGCAATTGGCTTGTCATTGCAATGGGACCTTGAGAAAGTACGGCTCTAATGGCGAAGTTGCTAGCATCTGTGGTGAGGTTGAATGGCTTCGTGAAGTCTGGATATTGAAGCAGTGGTTCATTGGTTAAGAGGTTCTTACAGGTCTTGATACATTCTAGGAATACTGGTGTGTGTTCTATTTTAGCATCTTTCTTCAAGCATGAAGTTGAAGGTTTCGTTATTCGAGCAAAGTATTTGATGAATTTTCTATAGTAGCCCATTAATCCCAGAAATCACTGATTTCTTTGACTGTTTTCGGAATTGGGTAGTCGACAATAGCTTTGATTTTGTCTGGATTCGGCTTAGTCCCTTCTGGAGTCACAATGTGACCTAAGAAGCTAACTTCCTTTTTCAGAAATTCACATTTGTCTACTTGTATCTTGAATCCCGTTTCTCTAAGTCTTTTGAAGATTCTCGTGAGGTTGACAAGATGTTCATGTAGGGACGTAGAAAAAACGATTATGTCATCCATATATACAAGACATATTTCTCCTTGCAATCCTTTGAGAACATTGTCCATTACTCTTTGAAATGCTGCAGGGGCGTTCTTGAGTCCAAATGGCATTCTGAGGTATTCATAGTGACCGTTCTGGACGTTAAATGCAGTTTTGTGGATGTATTCTTCTGGCATTTCAATCTGGTGGAATCCACTAGCTAGGTCGAGGGTAGAGAAATACTGACATCTTCCTAGTTTGTCTAAGATATCTGTGATGTTTGGGATTGGATACCTATCGTCTATTGTCTTCTCGTTAACTTTACGGTAGTCTACCACTATTCGCCATTTAATCTTTCCCGAGGCGTCGGGTTTCTTAGGGACGATCCATATAGGACCTGCGCATGGTGATTGGCTTGGGCGAATAATTCCTTGATCTAACATTGATGCTATTTGTTTTTGGACCTCTTATTTATGAATGTGAGGATAGCGGTATGATTTGGTGTAGGTGGGAACTTCATCTCTTGTTCTGATGTTATGCTTGATTTGATTGGTGAAGGCAAGGGGTGACTCTGGATGATGGAAGACATCTGAAAACTTTTTGCACAATCGTTTAATTTGCTCTTCTTCTTCTGGATTAAGATGATCGGTTGTAAGTAGATGTTCGACATCTGTCTTCTGGTATTCCTGAGGTATAATGTCGGCTGTGTAAAGATGGTAATCGGGTAAGTGGATCCCCGAACTTCTTACTGGATCTGTTGGTGCTATCTGTATTGGTTCGTCTGTGGCATTGATGAGTTCTGTCCATGCTAGACCATTGGCTGCTGTAGTTAGACTTTCGTTAAGGAAAGCTCCTTGTATCTCTTGTTTCGGAAGTATGATAGTTCCTTGCGTTTCTTTAACGGGTACTCGGACTTGAGTAATTGTCTGTGGTTCGAGTTGGATGGCGTAAAATTGAGTTTTGTTACTTTCGTAATATTGAATAGGTAGAACAGAATTTTCTGTGACGAGTTCAGAATCAGGAAAATTGAGTTTGGCTTTTAGAAGCTTGAGATTATCAAGGCCTATTAGGCCATCAAAGGTTTTGTGGAATTTGAAGAGGTAGAATTTGAAATTTCCGTTTTTTTTGGAATTCCGAAAATATGGGTATGTCGGCACAATAATCTTGAGAATGATTTTGGAAAATGGAGGTTACTATAAAAGGTTCATGTTTGATATTATCATGGAAATATTTCGAGGCGATGTCGGGATTGAGGAAAGATTTGGTAGCACCAGTGTCGATAAGTAGTTTAAGAGGAGGGTTGGAGATGGTTATATAGGGTAGTTCCCTTTCATCCTGGTAAGAATTTAGCTCTATTATGTCGCGTTGTTGCTTTTGGCATTTTCCCGAATATTTGTCGATGGTTCTTCGTAGTCATTTTGAAAATTTTCTTCATACGATTCTGTTGTCTCGCGAAACTGGTTTTCTTGGTGGTAATAATCGTAAGCTGTTTCATCATCAAATTCGTTGGTAACATAACCATATGCTTCGTTAGCATGTTCAATGTTAAATAATTCTTCAGATGTGAATCTTGGCGGATTTTGCTGTTGTTGATATCTCCAGTTTCGGTTCTGAGTCGTAGCTCTAGTGCTAATGCTCATTGGTGTAGGTTTATGTGACTGAGATATTCCAGGTTCATTACTCCAGGTGTTCTGTTGATGAGGACTACTGAACTGTTAAAACCTTGATGGTCCTGGGAATACTTTCTGGCCTTATGAAATTATTTTGGTGCGCCGGTGGTCTAAATCCACTGTTGAGCTTGTGGCTGCCATTGCGGTCGGGGATGTGGTGGTTGCCATTGAGGTCTGAAAGTTGATGGTTGCCATTGTGGTCTAAACGTTGATGGCTGCCATTGTGGAGACATAAGAGGAGCTGGTGATTTATGTTGTTGGTTTGCGCTGATATGCCTGCTGGTTGTTGGTTGAGGGTTTACTGCTTTCTGGAGATACCTTATATTGTTTTCTTTCTGGATGTACTGTATTGCCGTAGATAGATTGATTGGTCTCATTGCTCTGATAGTGGAACCTAAGTGTTCTGCTAGGAAATTTGTTAGGGCTTGTTTCTGGAAAAATCTCTTCTTACTTGCCTTTATGTTGATATCGCCGTTGTGATGTTCTATGTAGTTAGATATTGTATTTAGCAGACCCATTACTTTCTCGTAATACTGCTGTGGAGATTTATTGGGTCCTTGACGTAAATTTACTAAGTCTCTTGTGAGAGAATTCTCATTACGTTGGTCGGCGAAGTTTTGGATCAAAGTTTCTTTGGTATGTTCCCAATCTGTACATCCGTAGACTGAAATGACTTCCTTAGCTCTTCCTGTCAGTTTACTTAGGATTCCTTGAAATAGGAGGTGGTTTTGAAAACTTTGGATGTTGTTGTTGTCCCAGAAATGGCTCAAGAGTAGAGTAGCGGTATTAATGAAGTTATACAGCTCGTTGGGATTTCTATCGTATGGGGATAAGATGTCTAGATGTTTTGGATTACATTCAGGCATGATTTTGATTTGAGGTGGGGTTATTATGAGTCTAGGTGTGTTTAAGTTTAGGATTGATGGATGTAATACTGATTGAGAGGTATGAGAAGTGTTTGCTTGAGGTGTTTCTGACATATAGGTAATAAAAAGGAAAAATTATAATTGCTTACAGGCTAACGATGATACTGAGGTGCATTCCGGTTACTAGTGTCGTTTTCTTCTTGCTTTTTTAATTCTAAAGCTTTTGGATGAACTTCACTTGGTTTTCCAAAGGTATTTCTTCTTAACTTAAATTGATTTTTTTTTCTTCCAATAATTATGGATACACTTCACTTACTTTTATTCTTCTTTTGGCCCTTTTGGACGAACTTCAACGTTTCCCAAAGGTTCTTGAAGTGGATAAACGTTAAAAAACGAAGAGGATCACTAAGGGCTCTTCCACTATACTACTGACTGCGCCAATTGAGGGTTGCTGCCCGAAAAGTCACTTTTTAAAAAGATACTTTATTGACAATACAATTGACACTCATCGATTGATTTCCGTAGGTCGGTGAAGAAATAAGTACTACTGATATTTCCCAGATGAATGACTTCGGAAGAGTTTCAAAATGCGGCTCTATTTCCGGATACAATGGCAAAGCGAAAGGTGAATGAGTTCATAATAATTTATTCCCTCTGTAGATATTAGAGATCCGTGAGAAAGAATAGTCTCAAAAGTGTTGTTATGCGTACTTCTCAGTGGATCAATTCTCTTGATTGTAGGCCTTTTAATGAAAATATTTTCACAATCCTTTTTTTTCGCTTTTAAAAAGGTCAGTCAATTTTTACCTGATATTTCTGAGATTGTATTTTCTATATTTTCCGTCTGTAAAGGTGCCTAAATCATCACTATTGTTGTTTCTGGATCGCTATCTTCTTTTTTTTTCGCACCTTATCTTATCATGTCTGATTGCGCTTCTGAATCTGCACAAATGCTTTATTTTGGTCGCTCGGATTTTGCTATTGACGCAATTTGTCAGCTCCACATCGATTCCTGAGGATTGGTTTAGAAAACGCTCTGTATACGTTCCGTTTGATGTCATTCGAAATTTTCTCTTTTATCGCATAATATACTTTTTCCTTTATTCACATGAAAGATTCTACTATCAATACTTTTTGTTTCCATTTTCTTCGTTTGATTTCTTTTTGCCATCCTTTTATATTGTCTCAGTACCCCTTCTTTTGGTTTTCCTATGTCGTCAACATAATTTCCTGTTTCAATTTCAGTTCCAGAGATTTATTACTCACCTCATTTTCTCCATTGCTTACCGTTCTTTGCCTTCTGTACTTCTGGGAATAGTCAATTCTTTGTTCTCGTTTCTCGCTCTAGTGAAGCAGTTTTTGTTTTCTATATTCTTACTTTCTCTTCAAAGATTAATTTACCTAGATTCATTGCTCTGAGGTCTTTGAATATGTGCTTTCACTCCATGTCTATCTTTTACATATTATTATTCAACGGCTCGGATAAACTATGGTCTTATCCTGTATTTAAAACTCAGCCAATCATTCCATTATCCTGTTCCATGTCGTATAGTTGTATTATTTCATATACATTTGTATTGAAAACTATTGATACTGTTGTCATCAATCATTCTCACGATTTTCTCCAATGTTTTCAGAACTATCCATCGACAGGATCATATTTGTGAAGCAGTTGCGAATTGAAGGATTTGTAGTTTATAGATGGTTAGACCGATGGAATGAAGGAGCTGAACAAAATTTAGAATGGATACAGCAGGGAAAGCTTAAGTACCATGAAACCGTTACAGAGGGATCTGAAAACATGTTCACTGCGTTTGTGGAAATGTTAAAAAGTGTTAACGTGGGAAAAGCTGTTGTGAAGGTGTAGATGAACAATAAATATGACTAAACTGATGATTTTTTTATTGAACAATCACCCTTTCATAAATCACGTTAAAACATGTCAAATGCCAATCAACATGTCAGAGCTCATAAGGAGATAACTTTAACTGAAGTGATGTACTTTCAGTATATAAAACGATCAAAAATTCGTCTATAGTAATTCATAATGCAAGACCGGAAAATAGTGAGACATAAAATATTTTTTTGAGATTGACAATTTGATGTGAACTTAATTTTTCATTTTTATTCAAGTTTAAGTGCCTCGACAGATATGACCATTGGCATGGCATGTTAAATCATATCATAATTGATAAAAAATATTATTGTTTTCAAGATAAGTTTAGTTTTGGTTATAGGGAGAACTTAACATTTCTTTTAGTATAGGCTTCATGTTGTTTCTCAGCCTGACGTCGTTAAACAGTTGACAGTCCATCGATACGTGTTTAAGGGTAATAGGACAGTAGTATATAAGCACGTCTACTCCACAATGACCTTTGGATCCAAAGTTGATCTGAAAACTGAATGGGCAAGGTCGTTATCAGTAGTGATGTGTGCAATCTAGTTACGTACGATACCAGAAGTGTTGGTTGGAACGAACCTATTATCTCCTTTCGACCTTTGGACCCAAAGGTGGTCTCAAAAGACCCGAGCCCGGGCCAAGTTTAAGATGAGATCACGAAAATCGTAGCATCCCCCCTATGAACCAAAAAAGTTTTGAAAGTGTTAAGAAGTAAGAGAAAATACAGACATCCAAGATGGAGGCGCTCAGATTCATATCTTTATCAGTTTGTGGTTTTCAAATTTTATTTTTAAATAACCAATTTAGCCAATTTTTTTCAAACTAGACTAAATTGTATGTATGTATGTATAATGTTTTTGAAAAGTAAGTTACAATATTTTTAAATCACCCAGTATATTTGAATATGATATAAATAGCATGTTAAGGATGAAGTGTACGATATGTATTTTATGAAATACTTAATATATTATTATGATACATAATTATATTTACCAAAATAAAAATCGAAGTTAAAAACAATTTTATCATTAATGCTTGCGGTTTTCGATGAAAGATTTTGGGGTTAGAGACGATACCACCAGCATGTACTTTATCGCTACGCAATGTTGTCATTTTTTGAAAGGATCGATCACGAGGTGTTGCCGGTTCTTCTATATCGTCTTTAGGTCGTTGATTTTTAATCAGTGTTTGCGGTTTTACAACCGTATATATTTTCTGTACAAAACGCAAAAAATTGCACATTTTTCTTCAAGGTTCAAATCTAAAAAAGTTTATTCAAAATTATCAGAACTTTATCGACCAAAATGGGTGGTGAGTACTAAATTCTAATATTAAGAAAAATCGTTGATTTTTGTTTTATTTTAGATAAGCTGAGAATATCAAAAATTACGACCCCATTAGCCATACGATATCTCGTTACAGAGAGAAAGTACAAGGTAAAAAAAGATATCGAACAGCAAAGCTTAAATATTCATATTTTCTGTTTTCCATAACCACGAGGCCGTGAGGCAACGTTTGAAAGAAAGGTTGAGAATCGAAATATGTGACGACCTTCCGCGAGGCTCTCACTTTCTCTCTCACGAGAGATTTACCGATGAACAGTGGGGTTTACAGCTACACCCTGACGTAGAAATAAGTTATATCGGCGGGGGGGGTCTCTCTCTCTCTCACTCTCTCTCTCTCTCTAATGCATAATGTGTTTTCTCTTAGAGCACCTATTGAGGAGTGCAGCACAAGTTGATATGTATCCTTTAATTAATAGTCGTATCTAGTAGCGGGTGCTTTATTTTCAACGAACTCAGATTTTCTTTAGTTTGAGCCATAAATGTTGCATTGGTAACGTATCCATCAACACATTCACTGTTCTGTTTAGTGGATGCTTATTCATTGCTTGTTTCACGTTATCTAAGTTCAACAACAAATTGAAGTCGTTTACGAAAGTTATAGTGAAAAGTTCTTTTTGAGCCAAAGCAATGCAAGTTTTTTTTAACATAATGTATAAGGATTCTTTTTTTATTGGTTCTTCATTTTACCTATTTAAAGCACGTCTCAGCGTGTTTAAATGGAACTTTCAAAAACGCACGTTTTCAAAGTTACCATGGTAACTACAGCAACTCGAGAAATGTAAGTCTAAATGACAACTTTTAGCAGTAATCACTATTTACAAATAATTTTGTTGTATTCCAGAAGTAAAGGATTAAAAATATTGGACTATTTTTTTAAATACTCATTATATTTAAGATTGAAATAAACTGAGTATACAATGACTAGAATATACTTTCTTTGATAAATTCTGCACACCTTTCTGCAATCATTATAATGGCTGCATTAATATTTCCAGTTGGTACGACAGGCATTGCAGAAGCGTCTGCAACTCTGAGGTTGTCAATACCAATAACTCTAAGTTTCTGATCGAGTACTGACCATTTGTCGCTCACTGGACCCATACGAAGGGTGCTGGCTTGATGGTTATCTTCATCTATCGTGTGGCGAATAGCGCAACGCCAATAGTCGTCAGTATCAAAGCTGTAATTGAAAATAACAATTAAAAAATATGTATTATTCAATAATGATAATTAGCAATTTTATGGTATTTTGCTGTTTTGGAAGCTTTATTAGTGTCCTTATGAGACTTCTCTAGTGAGGAGGTATTCCTACATTATTTAAGGTCAATTGGGTTTCTTTCTAATCTTCTGTTGTTTGCAGTAAGGGTTTGAATAGGGGAGTGGTGTCAGTGATTGTAGCCATTGTAAATGTATTTGGCTTCTCTGTTTTGTCACACTAAATCAACGAATATACAGGTATTTTAAACTTCACATCCAGAGTGTAAGGTATTGGTACAAGAACTCACTCTGGTTTCAATCAATAATGATTTATTCTTCTTGCCAAAAGATATCTCTCAATCCTTACAATATATTTTTAATATTGATTCGTAGCCCACTTACCGACGTATCTTTGAATGTTTAATGACTAACGAATTATGTCATATACAGGGTGTTACAAGAGCAAAACTTATTATAAATATGAATATTTTTAAATTATGAACTAAAAATGAAGTTTTCACCAAATCAATCAATTTTAAAGATTACATTATACAAACATAAATTGAAAAGATAAAATAGTTTTACAAGATGGTGAAATAATATACTGGGTATTCAATTTAAAAAAAAATGAGAATATCATCCATAACACAAATGTGACTGACAGTGATACTGTGAATAAAACTCAAAGTCAGTGTCACAGAATTATTTAATGGTAACAATAGGAGCTACTAGTTTCGGCCTACATAATAGCCATCAAATACAAAAAACAAAAATCTCCAACATTACCTGACACTTAAAAGTAGCTCCTATTGTTACCATTAAATAATTCTGTGACACTGACTTTGAGTTTTATTCACAGTAAAAAAAATGAAGTATACTGCTTATTGGAATCTCGTTAATTATTAACGCTTATCCAAATAATACCTCGACCTCCAAACTAAACTTTTACTCTGTTCAGATATTTCAGCCATCCTTTACCTTCGTACCTACCAAATAAATTTAGTTGCTTATCACTGATAACGTTTACTAAATAGGATTTATAGTGCACAAATTTTCGTCAAATCTTCATATTTTTCGCTAGCAACGTCGCAGTTTATGGGAAAACGAAAGACAGTGAAAGATGCAAAATTTTACGCTGAATTTGATGGTAAATAAAAATTTAGGTTGTCTTATTAAAAAAACCTGAACTTCATCTTGTCCCGCTTAGGCTGAACACCCAGTATATCTAAAAATATTTTAGAAGTATGTACTGGCGCAAATACAACATTTTTTATTTATATGTATTTCGAACTTAAGGGTAATTTTTCGCCCTTGAACTAGAATGGAATCTTGGATATTTTTTTCCCGTTTTTTATATGATACCTGAAGCCCTACAAATTCCCCCACAGCAAACAAGCATCAAGAAGTAATGTTAGGTTGATTTATCTTCTGGCCTTCTGTGATGATCCCAGAAGACATTATTAGATTTAATTAGATATTAATTTCGAATATTGCTAGCGTCCAGTGAACTTGAAGGTCACTAGCAAGGTGTAGTAAAGTCAATAGTGTATTAAAGAATCACGACTGTTTATTAAATAATGCGTCGACAAGGTCGAGAAGCAGATCGTTGACTCTGTTAGTATGACAATAGAATTTCCTTATATATAGAGAGAGTTAATTTCACTTGATAATTATTAATAGTACAAACGTTATATTCTGTGTTACACATGGTCAATAATTTTGTATACGTAGTTTTAAATATATGTTGTCCCAGTGAGTTTTGATAAACGATGTTATTTATTTAACCCTAAAGAATGGTTCAAGTGGTAAGTGTTTCCCGAAGATGAATGGTTCGATGGTTCAAAAAGTACATACGAGGGGCACTTGCTAAGTGACCACCAGACTTCATTTACTGGACTAAATGATGTAATACTTATCTTACAATATGTTTGATCTTACCTGTATTTTTTCCTACAATCTCCATAAACTTCATTGGAGTAAATAAATTTCCATGTATCCTTCAAAGTTGTACTGTTAACCAATTTTTGAACGAGTCTTATACCATCTATGAGTCTATCTTCATCTTCTTTAACCGTCAAATAGTTACCTACCATAATCGGTGGATCCATAGGATCGGAGGATTTTAATGTGATCCTACCGCGACTCTCCGGATGTAAATTCACAACGGTAATGTGGATGGATTGCGGTACTTCCGGATCGACACCTTCATCGGGAGCTCCTGTCATTGAACATTCGCTATATGTTTCTTGGAAATATAATTGGATATCCGGATCTTCTGGAGTAGCGTATTTTGTATGTAGTCTAGCAGTAACAGGAAAACCTGCAATAGTATAATTTCAAGTAAATATATAAAAATATAAATATCATAGTCCATTTACCTGAATTAGCAAGAGGTCCTGTTCTGGAATTAAGGTAATCTGTCAGTGTTTGCCATGTGACGATATTAGGTACCGCAGTACTATTAAACGAATAAGTGAGATCAAAAGCAATGTGATTAGTTAAATTATTACCTACTCCGGGTAAATCGTGAATTTGTTCGATTCCCACTTTATCTAAAGCATCTTTAGGTCCAACACCAGATTGTAATAGAATCTTTGGTGAATTCATTGCACCGGCACCCAAAATAATTTCTTTTCTAGCTCTAACTGTATAAGTAATATCTTTGTAGATGAACTCAACCGCGTAAGCTTTTTTTTGTTCGTTTATCAAGATTTTAGTGACAGTTGAGTTCAACATCACGTGTAAGTTATTGTTATACCTCTGTGGTCTCAGATAAGCTTTGGCCATACTGACACGTACTCCGTCTCTAAAAAGTACAGAAATAGCAAACGATAAAAAATATTTTAGACCAATAGTATGTTTATGTTAACAAATTTTCTCATAATCAAGCCGCCTGAATCGGAACGCCTTACAATTTAATGGATTGAAAGAAGGTGAAAACGATCATCTACCCAGTATAATTCTAAATATCATCAATAACACCATGAAGGCAAAATGTTCTTTATCTGAAATAAACAATATATATAGAATTGGAAAACCTAACCAAGGCGGCATAAATAGAACGGTAATTGTTGAATTCCTGAGTTTTCTAGAAAATTAGATTCTGTAGCAAAGAAGTACATTAAAATCAACAGTTTTTGTGAACGAAAATCTGACAACCAGAAGATACCAGAAGATTTTAATTTGCCTGAGGTTAACTGTCAAAACACAAATTTCAACAAATGTAATGTTAAATCAAATGTCTTAGCGGATGTTTTAGCTTTTAATTAATTCTCATTATATGGTAACATGAAAAATAATTTGAGAAAAACAATAGATTTAGTAATTAGTAACTTTCCTATGGTGTCAACGTTAGTTATCGTGTCGCACCGTACCGAAGTGTCGATATTTCCTGTATTTATTACCGCAATATCAGCGAATTAAAATTATCGAAGTATCTGTTCCTTGCGCTTATTACCTTGCTTATTAAAGTTACCGAAGTTATCAATCATAACGTCTCGAGTGTCGTTTACTGTCCTATCGATAAAAACCGAGTGTCTGTGATTTGTTCCATCCCGCGGTGAGAGTAAATTACTTATTGCAAGAAATTAAATCCACCGAATCGACAAACCACATCCAAGCTGAATACCTGAATAGTACCATCGTGAATGGCTTGTGACTTCTGGATTCAGGTATCGTTAAATATTATTTTGTACCTCTTCTACCTGGAATACATAACACTTTTTCCTTAAGGATTGTGGAAGACTAATTTAGTGTCACGCCACTTCTTTAGCCCAGAAACACTACAGTATCAAAACTAGTCTATTATGCTAACTAGTTTTTTGACTAGCAATATTGGCATTGTTTTAGAGAAGATTATTGTTTTATGCTTCTTTATATAGTAATAATGAGGAGATTTGGCGTGCACGCTTATCCTAGATAAAATTATTTTCCGTTCCATTATATTGAAGTAACTTCCACGGTAACGCCGGTGTGTTCTATGTTTTCAAGTAAGTCAGTAACGTAGGATTATCATACCAATTTTTTTATAAATAAACGGAAAATAATTTCATTGTTAAACTAATTTTTTGCTTTATTCGCAAACGACATTTATCGTATATAAATATATATATATATATATATATATATATATAAATATAAATATATATATATATATATATATATATATATATATATATATATATATATTTAGTTATAGGGAGCTGTGGCCTCCGACCATGTTAAAACTGCATCTGCCGTGACCTCCGCTGCCTCGTGACTTCCGATATACGGAGGCCACGAGGATTTTGGCTAGAAATTATCGCAATTGAAAGGTATGGACCACTGCTATAGTTTAGCAAAATATCAGCCGAAGGCCCTCCCGGCCGAATTTTGTACTTTTTCATACACCTTAGTTTGAGCAGTTTCCGCACGGTTCTCCACAGTCGCATGAAGTATACCCTGCGTTCACTTACGCGCTGCTCGTGGCCTCCAGCAGTCTTTTAACTCATTTATAGTACCTGATGGCTGCCATATACACCATTTTCGGTGTTGTCGGCTGTGTGGAATGCATTTGTTTTAAATACTTTTTCATTTAATTAATCTAATTTGCTACTAGAGATTCAAGTTTAAATTTTTGCACAAATTCAAGGCACTGAAAAAATGGCATTTCATAATCATATTTTTAGTACTAATTTATTATATATAAAAGTGAACATTTTTATTTCACTGTATTTTGTGACAAATAACCTTATTAAACAACAAAATTAATAAAACATGATAGAGATTTAGGAAATAAATTTCAAGTTAAATTAATTGATATAAAAGCAGACAGATCCTTTGAAACTCCTGGCATGTTTTACGAGGTGTCCATAAATATTCAAGGTGATTCATAAGTAGTGGGCCAAATTGTAAGTACAGGTTCAGAAGACAAAAATAATAATATTTCCATTAACAACAATGGGTCTAAGGTTGCACCATGCTGAGATACATAATGTTAAATAGAAAAAAATTGAATAGATTTTTATTAATAGAAAAGTTATTTTTCGAGATAATGACTTGAAAATTGGATATGAACATGTTTTAGGAAGGGCAAACAAGAACATGAGAGAAGATTGGAGTGAACTCATAGATGTCGCCTTATCAGCTTCAAATTTTTTGTCACTGATTAAATTTATAACTCACTTATTTAATTTGGAAAGCCCCATAATTTCTGTAGAAAAAAGGTGTGTTCTTTGATATGCAGAATATCAGCCGTTTTCGAGATATTTCAATTTTACTGTCTCACAACACTTCAACTTTTAGGTTTTAGAAAAGAGTTCTCATAAGTAGCTCTAGCTCAAGTCTGTTCTAATGTTGTCCTAAATTTTTTTAACAGGCGTATAGTACTTTTTAAACATAAATATGATTTATTACTCAATTTTTGTATCATTCCATTTTAATATTATTATGAATTACGGTTAGATAAATATCTCAAAAACGGTAAATATTTTGAAGCTCAAAGAAGTATACCTGTTTCCTACAGAAATGATAAGGCTATCCTAATTAAATACATGAGTTAGAAATTAATGAGTGACATAAAATTTGTGGCTGACTTCATCTACTAGATATGTCGCATGTGGCGACATCTACGAGTTTACTCAAATCCTCTCTCATATTCTTGTTTGTCCATGCTGAAACTTGTTCATACCCAATTTTCAAGTAATTATTTCGAAAAATATTTTTTCTATCAATGAAAATCTATTCAGTTTTTTTCAATTTATCATCCTCTATATCACTAACAAGCAGATTTAGACCCATTGTTGTTAATGAGAATACTATTCTTCTTAGTGTTTTAAATGAAACTCACGGTTTCTGGTTAATTCCAAAGTATAATAAAAATTATTGAATATTCTAAAAAATTGACAATGGGCTCGTTTCATGAAATTCAATGATAATGTCACAATATATATTGGGTCTGAACTAAGAATTTGCGACTAATAACGCCACTCTACAATTCAAATAAAAATTAAAAATATTTATTGAAATTTGAATTCTTGTGGTAGACTGTGGTAAGCTAGAGCCAATGGCAAAGAAAGGTATTTTGCGCTGTTGTCTCGAGGGAAAACTTTATAAGTAGACTAGTTATCTTTTTTCTCTAACACCCGTTAAAGGGAAACGCAAAGTACTGTCAAAACGTATTCTTCCAAATAATGTTTTCCTAATCGGGTGCCTCTTATTAAAAAAGGTAACTCTCTCGATGACAAAGAAATTTGGAAATATATATTTTAAACTGCAGTGATGATGCTTTCAAAATAGAAAATATAACGTCAAATGTATGTATAATGAAAATTAAATATTCTCCATGTAGGTTGAGTTATTTGGAAAACGTGTCATGTAACACACATACACAAATTGCGTTACCTCAGAGTTCCAAACTCGATTTAATACCGAATAGCTTACTCTTCTTCTGTTTAGGGAAGTTCGAGTGACTGAGACACCATGTCCACATCCACTTGAGGAAGATTTGTCGAATTTATCTTCGGTGAAACCTGGATCCATTTTAACGATGTCTTTTAAAAGGCAAACAAACAGAAGCACATTTTCTACTATAAAATAATATAACAAACAACTAAAAAGTCGGCGAGGATGATATCTGTCTGAGGGTGGTTGTGGATATTGATTGTCAATTGTCAAATTCTTCTAGTCAACTTTCACTTTGTAATGATCAACTTGGATAGTCAAGTAGGATTTGTCAACAGAACGTACTTTCAATCTGACAACAAGGGCTTCTGTCATTGGTCGACTCACAGCGGTTTATTTGAATCTAATAAAATTTTTAAATCTAATTTTCGAAGATATTTATAACTTCTTGAGATAAATATCGTTATCATAGAAAAATTAATAATATTTTTAATACTTCTGATATGATTTCACTTGTTAATTCATACCCATGAAACTAGCCCATTGTTTCGATAAATCAATATCATCGAAACAATTGTCAATTTCTTTTGAATTTTCAATAATTTTTATTATATTGTGGAATTAACTAGAAACCGTGAGTTTTATTTAAAACACTAATATGAGCAGATTCCACGAAGTAAGCGTCGAGACAGTTAATTTCACTATTCTTTTTGTCTTCTGAATCTGTAGTTACACTTTGGCCCAATACTTATGAATCCCCCTGTATATTGCTTAGACCACTAGAAATGGAACAATTTTTTGTTAATTATCAAAAGGGAAAATGTATAAAACAAGTAGACGGAATCAACTAAATTGGTAGTGTGTAGAAAAGTATTCCTCATTTTTAAAAATGACCAAATGCGTATTTATATATTCTTTCCATCGTTCAGCTGCCACTTCCCTGCAGTTGTAGGAAATGGTGCCTTAACAGTAAAAATTTCGGTTGCTTGAAATTAACCGCGGTAACGGCAACCTATAGAACATTCCTTGAGTAAGAAAAACAGATACCGCCAATACTATTGTAAGGTCATTTGACATAAAACCAGAAGCCATCCACACTAGTTACACAAACTACTATTATTTATTCTGCCAAATTCATAATTTAGTTGTGCAGCTATAATTATCGGAATTATTTAGTGAATTTTTTCCATCTAGGAGTGAAAAATAGATCATTACAAATTAAGTACAATGTAGGTAATCAACATATTACAATATTGATTGTGAATAAAATGATTCTTTGTGGTTTGAGATAGGAAGGGCCAAAAGAACTTTTAGCTACAAGTACAGAGAATAATTCTTCTATATTCACTTCACTATTTTTCCTGTTTAATTTTATATCTTAAAATGTACAAAATGATATCTGAATTCCAATTAGAACATCTTAATAATTATAATGTGCATAGAAAAACCTGTATTTCTATTTTGTCTATCATAATCTTAAATAATAATATTGAAATAAAATTCGTATATATGTTTTTAAAGTTAGGCAGATATAATATAAGCGATATGAAAAGATAAATTTGCATCTGGGAAAGGTCAATGGTCCTAACATTCAATATCTAAATAACCCAGTTTTTGTAAATTAGGTGGATGTTCCCTTGCGTTATCTGTGATATGATAATGTATTGTGATTTCAAATTTTATAAGATCAATAATATCAATGTCATCTCGTTTTTGTTAAAATTCATACAGGGTAATTCGTTGGGAAATGCGCATACAAGAAGGATAGATGGAGAACACCTTCTTAATAACCTATATTTTATGAATATTTCGTTCTTTATAACCAAGATACAGGGTCATTTATTAATTTTCCCCATTTTTAAATTAATCAGTGTTTTATCCATATACAGGATGTGAAAATAAAGATGTGTTTTTTCATCTTAGGTTGCAGCATCCCCTGAAATAAATCAGAACCGTACGCTACATTTTATGAATATTGCGAGATATCTTCTTCTTTCGTCAACATTTTCGTAAAAAAGTCATCTCGATATCTCTGTTATTAAAGAAGAAAAAGACGCTGAAAGCATAACGTGATTTTATTGACTCGAAATACGCATTAATCGAATATAAGTAGGTAGTTTGCTATGAAAAGACAAAAAAATGTCTGGGCAGTTTAAAACTGACAATACTGTACAAAATTCAATAAATTGTCTTGCTGCTTTGCGTAAGTTAGTTAATTGACATGGACAGTATTTCAAGAAATCTGAGCCGCGATGAAAGTGTGCAGGCAATTATTTTAACCAATGAAGAATTAAGTTATCGTAAAATAGACTTTGCTCCTGACATATGAAATAACTTTCTTTTGATGAATGTTAATGCACGACTACATGTTGCACGTAGGATCCGTAATTATTTGGATGAGCTCAGTAGGCAAACCATGAACTGCCCACCCTGCAGCCCTGATCTAAATCCCATACGGAATATTATTGATCGTGAACTCAGGATCCGGCAACCATTACCTACCTGTCTTTCTTGTATATGGTACAATTGAGCAAGAACATATACGACGCTTGATTTTAAGTATGCCTAGTCACTGAGAAGAGGTAATTGAAAATAGAGGCAGTGTTTTTTGCGAGAAAGGTTGTTTAAGATTATTCAGGAAGTGTTTGCTCACATTTTAGCTGTTTTAAATGTGAATAAAGTGTATGCGTATTACAATTCAATAAAATCACGTTATGCATTGGACGTACTTTTTTACTCTGATAACAGAGATATCCAGATGACTTTTTCACGAGAATGTCGAGAAAAGATGAATCTATCTCGCAATGTTAATGAGATTTAGCATGTGCTTGTAATAAATTCCACAGGGTGTTGGAAAATAAGATAGAAAAATTCAATTTTATTTATACACCTTGTATATGGTTGAGATTTCTCAGAAATTTTTTTAGTAGTCCAGTGATGTGAAAAAAATAACCGGTATCCAATTAATGGTTCAGAAGAAAAATAGCTTAAAACAATTAATGCGTTAATTTTGGACAGTAGTGTAGCTTTATGGTTAGTCTGTAAACTGGGAACCAACAGAATCATCACAAAAGTATCCACTTTTATTATCAATAAAACATTCTAATATAAATCGATTATTATTAAATGTATTACTTTCTATCAACAAACATTAATTTAATAAGGAGAAAATAAAAAGCTATTTTTGTTTTTCATTTCAAATCTCATTTAGATAAGTTACGCGGATCTCAAAATCCACTACAATTCTTTAATTGTACAAATAATACTAAGTCTGAATCCAATAAGTGTTTTATGAATAGGTTTTCAAAATAAGTGAGAAATATGCGGTCTGAAATAGATAATTTTCCAGCTGTGAAGGTCAACGGTCGAAATAATAATCTCATTCAATATGTATAAATAACTCAAGTTTTGTAAAATAGGTGGAAGCCAACTCGAGCGCGATCTCAATAACAACAGTATATGGCGGCTTGAAATATCATAAAATCAATAAAATCAAGGTCATATCATCGATACAAGAGACGCAACGTTGTCAAACGTAAGGAGGTAGCGAAAGACGCTAACTGAGTGGTTCAATATACACGCTGTATATTGGGCGGAGGCTAAGGTGGTTTCATTTATTATTTATCATAGTCGAGCATAAGTTCTCCTTAATCTCTTTGAGTTCAGGTCTTAAGATTTTTTCCTGTAATTTATTATTTTGTTTTATATATTTGCATAAAGAATCATTTGTTTTTGTCTCTTATTCAAAAGAAAATTATATACCTTGTCTAAATTTCCGTTGGTACACCTATGGTATCAAACCTATTCCTTTCTTTAGTATTGACACGTGGAATGATCTGAATTCATCTATATGATTGGTTGTCACTATTCTAACTATTTTCTGTTTATGATATTGGAATCAAAGAACGATGACATACACTCTAATTATATGTTATCAAAAATATGGAATGAAAATGAGAAAAGAAGTACATATATCAACACAAACAAAATCTAAATCTAGTATGTTGAACAAATAACTGTAACCTAATAAAATGTTAAATCAGTGTACCTTTATACTATTAAAATGAATTTGAATGGCCAAATAAGATTTTTTTAAATATTCAATTGGTTAACCAATGAAATTGCGCAACACTAACCTTGCACTACTGATGGCTTCTTCTGGCACCGACAATTAACAGTCTCCAACAACACAACTCTTCTATTAATGTGTCTACTGCATCTACTTCCTCTGGATACTCCTCCAGGTAAGTTTTGAAATTATATTTCTTGTTATCTTTTGAAATATCTTATTTTTCTTTTTTTACTTCAAATTCTGATTTCATTATTTTATAAATATTTTTCAATGATACTTTCAGTTTATTTTATTATTCTAATGTCTTTGATTTCTATCTATTTTAATCATTTATCTCTTGTACTTTCAATTAGCTTCTAAATCTTCTCAACTTACTTCTTCAACTTTATTTAACTTTTTTCTGTTACTTTTCTCGAGTTATACGAGGACTTCTCTTATATTTTATTATAATTTTAAAACTTCATTTATCTGCGTCCTCTATTAAAAATATCACAACACATACTCCACTTTTTCAAAATCAACAACCCTCCTTTTTCCTGTCCGTTGCTATGGACAAAACAAATTAGAGGTTTTTATCTAATTTCATATTTTTCTCAAGTATTTTATGATATTTAATGCTTTGTTTATTTCCAAAATAATTTAATTTATCTATTAAAAACTCTACTTCTCCAAAAAATATCCATTCTGGAATAAACAAATCTACAATCTGAAAGTTTTCAAAATATATATAATTCTTTTCAAATTTTGTTAGAATTTTGTCACAATTATTGTTTCTCATCAACTTGGCCCACATATTTATATTAACAAAAATTCTTTATGTGTTATATTTTCATCATCGCTTCATACGCTTGTCAGAATTACATAGTTCTATGACAACGAATTTCTGTCGCTGACATCAAACTTTGCCGCGGGCGTTTTATGCTTTGAAAGTAAGTTTGACATTTCAATCTTGTTGACAGTTCTCTGGCACTCTGTGTCATAATAATAATAAACATAAAAATATTGATTTTGCTGCTTATTCTTATTAAACATGATGTATTATAATAATATAAAAACATTTATTCATTATTTTAGGGTTTTAGATACTTTTTATGACGTACATGCCACATTTACAAGTTATTATATCGTTCAAAGATGATATACAAGTATGAGTTGAATTATTTTATGAAGCACTGACACAATGGTTAATGTTTGGAATACTATTTTAGCACCTCAATATTCACATTGAACAAACGACATCATAGGTATAACCTCAATATATAATTCACTTTAACCTCATTCATATGATGAAAAACAAACCATTCCCGATGTTTTGGCTTCTTCTAACCAAATTCACGCTTGATAACTTCACACATCAACACCTTCAAACCCTTAAAGACGTTGTGATGAGTTCAATATATATATATATATATATATATATATATATATATATATATATATATATATAGAATTATTAAAGTTGAGATAACGACCGTACTATGTTAAAGGAAACGAAAGGTAAATATTGGGTAATCGGTCTGTATAAAAAGTTAAACTCTTTTGTTCAACGTGCCTCTATATTTCGTTGTACTTCTGAGGAAGTTGTGAAGTACAACGAAATATAGAGGCACGTTGAACAAAAGAGTTCAACTTTTTATACAGACCGATTACCCAATATTTACCTTTCGTTTCCTTTATATATATATATATATATATATATATATATATATATGTATATATACATATTGAATGAATCATTATATATATATATATATATATATATATATATATATATATATATATATATATTATTTTTTGATGTATTTTTCTTGGGAAAGGTTCAGATTAAAATTATCATAGATTTCGCCTTAAATATATATAAATGGTTGCATTCATTTTTTAGATTTAACAATAATTAGAAAAAATAATAATGACAACATCAAAACGAAACTTTACAACAAACATACATGGTCAGGTAGATATTTAAATTTTAATTCATATCACTCTAAAAATCAAAAAAGTTGCGTAGTCAATGGATTAATAGATGGAGCCATAAAACTAACTTCTCCTGATTATCGTCCAGACTTTTCAAAGAGCGTGGAAGAAATACTCATAGAAAATGGTTATTCTCAAAATCTTATTAGAAATGTTGAATCCCAACGGCAATTATTTAATTAATTTTTGGAAGCATTTAGCATTGCCCCCAAGTCAAAGCATAGTTCGGCGCGTGCCAACTAGATTTTAAGCGAAAACGAGAGTAGCGTTTGAACGGTGCACATTATTTTTACCTCAAAACTTAAGTGTGTAACTCCAGATTTTACAATTTACGTGGTGGTCCTATCTTCATACTCAGTCGGTACCGACAAGAAGACCTACTGGCATAACAAGGGTAAGTGTTATATGCTTCCTATTTTTTATATGATTTTTTTATTTTTTTGCTTCACTTTTATTGCCGGTATCAATTCATGTATTGAACCAAATATAAAGAAAAAATATTACAGTCCATTTATTTCCCGCCCATACATCTTGGTCATTCTAGCACGGATTTTTTAGGATATTTTCAGCCCTTTAAGTCCCATAATTTATGATTTATTAATTTTTGAACACTTGTTGATAACATTAAATCCCTTTTGTGGCCGACATTTTATTCAATATCTTTTTCGGTAAGTCTAGACCGTAGGTACCGAACGCACATATCAATTGACGTATCAGTGAATTTCATTCTGGACCTGGCCAGTGACCGATACAGTAAATCAGCTGGAAGGAGTCGACATTATATTTACATATTTTAATGGACATTCTCTCATTGAATATATTTGATTTCAATAATTAATAAAGTGCACTGCTTCATCTCTATATCGTAATTATATTCCCCTCTCACACAAATACTATTATTTAATACTTGATATAATTGAGTGAATGTTATTTAGTCAAAAGAATCTCCTTATAACTCGTTGTTTTAGCATTTTTCGCAAGATATAAATAATTCTCTCATTTGCGAAAGCAGTAACGTTCGCTCTCTCTCTTTATATGCTTTTGATTCAAATACTATTTCATTAATTATTCTCATTGTCAAGTGTTTACCTTTTATAAATACTCGTAATGTCTGAAGCTAAGAAACTTAAATTATTAATTGCTCAACGTAAAAGTGAAATTCTCAACTTAAATGCTCTATTAACAATTGCTAACGACGCTCTCACAAATACAGGCTTACAAAATAATTTTAAATGTAGGTATAAACATATCGAAAATATTTCTGATGATTTTCTTAAAGCTCATAATGGCATAATTTGTATTGTGTCTATACAGGAAGGTGCAGACTTAGAGCCACATAATATCACTCGTACAGATTTTGATAATAACTATTATCATGTTCAAGCAGTTTATACTCAACTATTCGAAGACGATATTATTGATAATAATATTAATCAAAACTCTACTCAAAATGTGACTACTTTTAGATATAATTGTTATGTTAGATTTCCCAAACTCACTGTTCCTGTCTTTGTCGGAGATTATCAACATTGGCAAACGTTTATTGATATGTTTGATTAAATGGTACATAATAATGATTCTTTAACGAATATAGATAAGTTTAACTATTAACCTCTATTTAGTGCTAAAATGTTCCATTTTGGTAAGCGGCATGTTCAATCCCAACGGCAATGATTCAATTAATTTTTGGAAGCATTTAGCAGTGCCCCTAAGTCAAAGCATAGTTCGGCGCGTGCCAACTAGATTTTAAGCAAAGACGAGAGTAGCGTTTGAACGGTGCACAATACATGTTGTCGCTCGTGGTGAAAGTTATTTTTACCTTAAAAATTAAGTGTGTAACTCCAGATTTTACAATTTACGTGGTGGTCCTATCTTCATACTCAGTCGGTACCGACAAGAAGACCTACTGGCATAACAAGGGTAAGTGTTATATGCTTCCTATTTTTTTATATGATTTTTTGATTTTTTGCTTAACTTTTATTGCCGGTATCAATTTATGTATTGAACCAAATATAAAGAAAAAATGATACAGTCCATTTATTTCCCGCCCATGCAAGAAACATTCAAAAACAACGAACATTAGAAAATTACAACATCTAGAAATTTGAAACCAAGATAAATACGCCACAAAAATGTATAGCATTACCGTATACAAATGATTTGTCAGAAAAATTAAAATATATACTTGAGAAACGTAATATTCAAGTCATACTACCGTACATCAACTGCCTTCACACCTTTAAAAACCAAAGGCCCAATTAAAAAACAATCTAACTTGATATATTCTATTTCTTGTCCAAATTAATATATCGGAATGACCACCCAATACTTAGACAATGGAATAAATGGTTATATATACACAAAAAATGCTTCAACTGCACTTTATAAACATGAAACAAATGAAAAACATGAATTCGATTTCCAAAACACAAAAATTATTTACAAAGATCAAAACATTACAAAACTCAAATTTAATGAAATTAATGCAATAAGACATGAACCTGAAGCACTGATTGAAAAGAAAGACATAGAAAAATTAAGCAAAATTTATCATAACCTTTTATATATATATATATATATACTCATAATTATAAAGAATAAAATAAACCAAGAATAGAATGAATATATATCCATCAACACTCTATACATCTAAATATTAGAAATGAAGTAAGACACATTGTATTAAAGATAGTTGTCAAGGTACGTACTCTTTTCAATTCACAACTACATTTATTTTATTTGTCATTTTTAATGTCAATTAAGTATTGTCACTGTTATACAAATTATGTATTTCATATTTTCAATTTAGATTGAAAACTTTTGAGAAAGCTTTATATTTAAGGCGAAACGTCAAGTTAATCTATAATAGTTTTAATGTGAACCTTTCCCAAGAAAAATACATCGAATCGAACAATTACCAAATGACTCACTGTACAGTATTGATTGATAATTTGTCTTTTTATTGTTTTTTATGTACATAATAAAAAAGTCGTCGAGGTGTGCACGTGTACAATATACAGGGCATACGTACACCCTTAAATATTTAAGTTTTTAGAATGTATGTAAGGTTTTGGAGATTATTTTTTCTGTCTGCTGTTGGTACTCTGTGATTCGTGCATTCATATTATAAGTTTATTATTGTTCTGATCATTGACGCTAGTCAAAGATGTTAATAAGCTGGTTACTATAATAAATGTGTTTCAGTGAGTGCATCCATACTTTCCACAAACACATCTGAAAATACCTCATTTAGAATTTTTCTCATATCGCAGTTTTTGAAATTTTTCCAGTAAATTGAAATTTCTGGCGCCCTATAATTAACTTCCCTTTTTATTAATTTTCAGCTTATATACCTACGACCCTAGTTCTCCAATCCAACTCAATAGCGCCGTTCGCTAACTTTTTGACTGTATATCACCCACTACCGTTCCGAATAAAAGATTTTTACTGGGCCATCTTTGTTCCATCGAAGAAAACTTTGGAAAAATTTGTACCGAACAGTTAAGATGGTTACAAACATAACAAGTTATAGAACAGCTTCAGTTATACATTGTTAAGTACAATGCTAATGACCAAAGCAAACGATGCTCTTTAATGGAAAGAAAAAAAATAAACTTCAAACTTAATATAGGGTATACATCCTTGAATATGGAATGGAATAGGAATATTTTCGGTATTTTTTTGTTAATCTAGAAAGAGAATGAAAAAATTGTCAAAAAATTTCAATTGTACAGTATTTTGAAATAGAATCGAAAATAACACAATTACCCAAGGAACACGGAGGAGCTGCAAACAAATTTTAAATTATCACTACCTGAACTGAACAATGTGGAATAATATTGAATAAAAATGAATATATTCGTGTAACCTTGACAAATAAAACCAAACACTTTTCCCTATCACCTATATACTTCAGCAAAGTATCTGGGAATGAAATATATAAACGATATCCACAGAATATGTATATGAAATAACAGAATGTGTCTGAAAAAACAAAGGATAAACTATATAAACAGTGATAAAACTAACAACAACACATCCCTGTCAAATGTGGAGCAAAAACAAAAATATATGGTTTTTTTATAACTATAAATACAAACCTTTGAAAAAACTTACTTGATATAAGATTGAGGAAAAGCAAAACCAAGATATTTTTCTCCGTTTAAATCTTGTGTTATGGGAAAACCTGCTTCCTTAGCACCTTTAATGACTGCTTCTGCCCATGCAGGTACATAAGTTGGGTTGGAAACTGTTACAGGACCTCCTACCCCATGGTACTCCGGATTGTACTGTTCAATCTATACAATTACATGTAATATAGTTCCATATGAATTATAAAAGATGATGATTAAGAAAATAGGGGTCATGGATGAGTTAACGTATAGTATTTTCCACGATCTAGAAAGTCTATTCTATTGCATCTCATATAATAACTGGAGGTTAGTCACTTTCTTAGATCATGAAATATGCTATACAAAAAAAAGTTTCTGGCTGATGGAATAACCTGAGAAAAGAATAACTTTTCTGTTCATATAATTGAGAATCTAATTTAGTTTAAAAAACCGAGAAATATAATCATAAAAACAAGACAAGTGGTATTTAATTGAAATGTGATCGGATTTTTTCTAAGCGCAGGTAGAACATGAACCCTTTTCTCCAATGAAATTGTTTGATGGGTTAGTGGATAGAGCCTGAACTATGATACAGTTATCATTTAATTTAAAATTATTTTCAAAAACCTAGGAGTGTTACTCATGATTCTACAATTTATTGTTGGGTTCTAATTAACAGTGGTACCCGGAAAGCAATAACACTCCTCAGTGGTACCGGAAAGGCCATAACATAACTTCTCCCTATTGACCGTTATTTGTGGGTACAGAATATTTTTTCTCCCTTTGGTTCTACTCATCACAAGCTATAAAATAGTATCCCTAGCTCAGATTGGCCATGAAACTATATATTATGTCGTTTCGTTGAACCTTACCTGCAAGTTGTTTTCAAATTTTTTGAAAAATGGCAGTACATCATCCCAACCCCAGCCTGGATTTCCTTCTCCCTTCCATCTCTTATCAAAATCTGGTGGAATACCTACTATAAACATCATATCGTTCATTGCCGAACATCCTCCCAACATTTTGCCTCTTAGCCATACGCAACTGCTATTAGTTTCTAAAATAAAAGTTATTCACATAAGAATTTTGTACAATTGATATTTCATATGTTGATATATAATATACTAAAATTAAAAAAAGACAATTGGTATCGATAAATCACTTAACAAAAATCATTTTTAGTTACCAATTTAATAATTCTGAAGAATTCTATAAAAAATTTTAGTTTAATATAAAATTAGTTTTGGTACATTATCAATTATATACCTTGGCAAACGACAGGTTCATCTGTGGTTTTATAATTCCAATCAAGGTTTGGATCTGTGGCATACGTAAGGATTAAACCAGGAACTTGATATGTTTCCGGTTCATCAGGACCAGCTTCAATAAGTAAAGTTGTCTGTCCAGAAATTTCCGCCAATCTTCCAGTAACAGTTGATCCACCAGTTCCACCTGAAAGTAATAATGGATATAAATTAACGGCAGATGGTTTTTTACAGTTCACATTAGTTGATTAAGCCTAAAAAGTATTTTTATAGACCTTTATTCTAACTTAGTTTTTTCTCAATTGTTTAATAAACTGTGAATATATATGAAGTTATATACTGTGGGCTAGTTACACACTTTGTATGTATATATTCTCTCGATTTTTTTTCTAGGATATTCCAATGTGTTGTATCTATAGTGGTGGAGCAGGTCATGTCAGTATAGCTATGTGTTGATATGACGGATAACGACCATAAACATCCAGATGATTCCATGAATTATACTAATTGTGGACTCACCACAACCTAGATTATGGGGTTGAATTAAAAATCTCGACAAGTACACTAGGTTTTATTTACACACTTAAATTAACTATAATTTATTAGAACGATTAAGTTAAATTCGTACCAATATCGATCAGATTGTTGTTATCGATAAACAGAACAGAATATTAATTTTACTGCTTTAAATGAAGTTTTTCTCTCATTTCGAAATTTTCTGCATAAATTATTCGTCCAGCATTCTGTTTTGTGGATTCTTCTATCTCTTCCATCGTTTCTTGTAATCTTCTGTTCATTTCCTTTAATTCTTAATTAAGTTGTATCCTCTTATTATAATTATTATTTCGTTTATCATATGTCACGGTTTGTTTCACTATATTGACATCTAATTGTTTTATTTTCCATTAAATATTTTCTTCATAAATTTACATCACTTCTTCACTTCCTAGATTCTGTAAATCAATGTCTAACATATCATCTTTTGTTTGTCTTTTATAGACTGTATTTCTTCAATTTCCTTCTTAGCTTATTTAATCTCCATTAAACTTTGTATTTTTACTTCGTCAATTTCTTTTTCCATTTTATTACATATTTTCTGGTCTATAGTATCATCATTTATGTTGTCATTCATATTTACATTCATGTTATCCTTTTTTTCTAACATATCATCCGTCTTCTCATTATTATTCTCCTCTATTTTGTCAAAATTTTCCTCCATCATGTCTGATTTTTTTCTTATTTCTACACTTACTTCTTCCTTCATTGTGTCCAATTTTCCCTTCAAATCTTCCCTCATATCGTTCATATCTACATTCATCTTGTCTTCCCTGTCAATCGTTCCTTCCATCTTAGTACTCTTCTCATCTAACGACTTATCCATCTTTTCATCAATGTTCCCCCCTACTCGGTGAACCTTTTTTATCATCATGTCCGATTTCCTATCTTCACTTGTTTCATCATGCAACTTACTCATTTTCTCCAAAATTCTATTCATAATCTCATTTTGTTTGTCCAATTCTTTATTTAAATCATTCACACTATTCATATCTCCCAGCATATTATTCCTAATCTCATTTTGAATGTCCATTTTTTTATTCATACAGCTCAAAAATTTCCTTCTTTTTATAATTTTATTTCCCATAATACTCTCACTTCCTATCATTTCATTTTTGATTGTCTTATTAAACATTCTTGGATCAATTATCCTTATATTTCTGCTAAGTTTTACTCTCATTTCGAAATTTTCTGCATAAATTATTCTTTCTAGATTTTGTCTTATGGTTTCTTCTTTTTCTTTCTTAGTTTCTTGTAATCTTCTGTTCATTTCCTTTAATTCCCAATTAAGTTGTATCCCCCTATTATAATTATTATTCCTTTTACCATATGTCACTATTCGTTTTACCATATTGACATATGGGTCTTTTATTTTCCAATAAATCTCTTTTTCATATATTTTCATAGCTTCTTCACTTCCTGGATTCTGTAAATTGCTATCTATCATTTCAGTTTCCTTCTCAACTTCTTTAATCTCCATTAAACTTTGTATTTTTACTTCGTCAATTTCCTTTTCCATTTTATTACATATTTTCTGGTCTATAGTATCATCAATTATGTTGTCATTCATATTTACATTCATGTTATTCTTTTTTTTAACATCATATCCGTCTTATCATCAATGTTCCCCCCTACTAGGTTAAAATCTTCCACCATCATGTCTGATTTTTTACTTATTTTCTTAAAATCTCCACTTATTTCATTACGCCACTTTCTCATATCTTCTCTCATACCATTCATAATTCCCCTAAAACCATCAAACATATTATTCATATCTCCCCTCATATTCTTTTCCATATTATTCATATTCTCATCTTGTTTGTCCATTTTTTTATTTAAATCTCCAAATAATTGTCGCATCATGTCCATCATCTGATGATTTTGACTTTTTCTTCCTTGCGCTTCCTGTTTTCTATCCTCCTGTGCTGCTGCTTCATCTCCCGTCAAAACTTCTCCTGATTGTTCGTTTCCTTGTTCCAAGTACTGCACCTGAAAGTCTCCTCTTCCATGGCTCCTTTCTTCCCTCTCTTCTTCAGATCCACTCTCAACTCCTACCTGTTAACCATCTCTTAACGTCATTCTTCTTTACATCGTAGATATTCAAATTTTTTTCATAATAATGTCAATAAGTTTCTATATTTTTATAGTTATCTGCGAAATTTAAATCGCCTTACGTTTTGGGTGCCAAATTATAATATCTTTAATATTATATATTTGATAAATTGTAATTGCCCTACGTTGTGAACCAACTTGTAATATTTCCAATCCTTTAAATATTTAATATTCTTCAATTGTAATTGCCCTACGATGTGGAGACAACTTATAATATGTTGTCGCAGCGACAATTATTGTACATGCAACTGGAGTACGTATTCTATTTCAATTTTGACAGTAGTTGTCAAAAAAATATGCCCGGCGCCAATAAATATCAATATAAAGATGAATTTATATACAATCGACCTACTACTCCTATCTCAGGGTCAGATCAAAGTTGTTCAAAATTATTTCTTCAAATTTATTTGTTTTTCAACGTATTTCCAAATTAAATGTTTCACTATTATCAAACTCTCGAATAACTGTTAATTCAATATAATAAAAGGCCCTTTAATTATTTTATGACATTTACCATTTTACTGTCAGTAAAAAATCAACCAAATGTCACTGATTAAATTGAAAATTCTATGAATGTAAAATGATGAGTTCAACGAGTTTGGATACTGAATGAATACTACAGGTAGTTAGAATCAAAATTATATTATCAGATACTCAAATTCAACAAAATTATTATTCCCATGAATTACCATAAATAAACAACCGTCATAATCTCTACAAAATTTTAGAATTAGAATACAACTATGCTAGAATTTAACCTAATTAATTCTTATTATCAAACGTTCAACTTGTGTAATTTACACTTGACGTGTATCAATGTATTCACTTGATGTTAAAACCGATATTTGTATCGATAATCTTGGTATATTTTAAAATTTCTTATATAGTTGCATCTAAATTTTCAACTGTATTTTAAAAAGGCCTGATATTTCTCGAGGAATAAATTTAAAAACTGTAGTGGACTCACCAAATGGATCAGGAAAACTCGTACTTATTATAAACGTATTTAGAATTCTCCTAACTTTCTGAATATATACAATTTAGAAAACTGGAACCACATACACTTTTTACGATGCAATTCTTATCCGAATTATGCACGCACTGGTTTTATCATATGGGTTATTTATCTGATTGTATGATATACAATTTATACAATCTACCAAAAAATTGAGACAACTCTAATTCTGATGTGGTCTTTTCAACGGATAAAAAACTACTCACTAAATTTTTCTAAAATAAATAATTCTCCTTTCCGGTTACCGATTTTTCTTGTTTTTTAAAATTACTTATCTATGATTTTCAATAACCAAGTGAGATTTTGAAATTCTTCAATTACATTTGTAATGTTGCTAGCAGAGACCTCTATATTTTGCAATTTCAAATATTTTCTCCAAATTCTATTATGTTCTATCTATCATTAGATATATTCTACACAAATGTCATCGAAATTATGAAATGTCATGTTCGATATTTCTACTGAATCTTTCAAAATTTAATAATTTACATATAGTACAGTGTGTATCGAGAGTATGGCAGCCAAAATTAAATAAATTTCCTTATGTTTTACTTATTCTTTAAATATCAAATAGAGGATCTGTATTAATATATATATATATATATATATATATATATATATATATATATATATTGAACATAATTCAAGAACACAGAAACTAAAATAATATAACTCATATCAGCATACTACACAGAATTATATAAACCAGTATCGGTTAATGAAAATATTTCCAATATACAGAAGATTTAATGCAGTATTTAAAAAAACTGTATATGTCTTACATGTACAAAATATTCTGGAGCATATATACATCATCTGTTAAGTGTTAGAGAATTATTAGCACATATTTTGATCAGGATACATAATATCTATTACCTTATAAAAGTAAAAAAATATATATATAGAAGAGATAGTTCTTCACTACTTAGATGGAAGTATAATTAAAATTCTCACTCTCACAAATATATTGAAGTTTGGAACATTTGATTGAATATCTTCAATATGATACCAAAAGAATTTATTGATGAAATAAGCTGTTCATAATGGAATACAATATATGAGCAATAGTAATAAGAAATTTGAATAAAAAAGATAAGATTTACCTTTAAATACAGTAGTTCATTCTAGAAGCATATCGACAATCCATTGTAAGTAATAAATCAAAATTCCTTAATTAAAAGAAACATGTAATCCATATTCTAAAAATATTCATTGAACATTAATAATTGTTATAGTAAATAAACATGTAATAATTTAATTATTTAACATTTAGAGAGTTTTGGTTATATATATCAAATAATGTCAGAAATGTCAAAAAAATCATTTTATAAATTGACTGGAATAAGGTTATAAATTGAAAAAGAAGCAGAACCATAGAAATCTATATTTATTGAGTCAAGAAAGATGTGAATTTTATGGTTTGTAATTATATATTAGGAATTAGAAAATGAATCTGAAATCAAGATATCTATGATTTCGGATAGCAACGAAAAATAAAAAAATGGCGGGTGGGTTGTTGATTTTTGAATAATGATGGAAGTCGGAGATTAGAAAACTAAAATGTTTGAAGAATTTAAAAAGAGAGAATTAAGTTATTGTACAAAGAAGTGAGTTATTCCATATATTAATTCGAAATAGCTAGTATGAGGCTATTAAAATAATAATTTCTACGAAGATATATACAATATATAAAAAAATACATGTTATTGGAGGCTATGGTACAAATGAAAGAGTCATTTCAAATTGAATAATTAGTTGATGTGGTACGGAATCGTAATGTAAAGTACCTGAATAAGATATTAAGCATTGATTAGGAATTCGAAGCTGGAGAATAATAGAAATTACAAACACGTGTTACCTGTAACAAGAAATCTAGTAAAAAAAAACATCTCCATCTGGACGACATATGTATGCATGACATGGTTTTTTAACAGACAGAATTTCAAGAAAGGAATATTAGTGGTTGAGAGGTTAGTGTTTCTTTTTATCTTTGTTGGTACCAACATTCGGGTTAGAGATGTACATTTATAATAAAAAAAAAGAAAGGTAATAACATTGACTTGAGTACTTACCATTTATATTTAACAAATATTTTATTGTTTGACATTTCAATATTATATTAGTATTTAAGATAGTTCATCACTTACTTTAAATTTATAATACATAATTCTTGATCAATATAATATAGTTGTATTAAAGGTATTCTTGAAACTATTGTTTATGTTCAGATAAATATTACTTCAACTGATATGAGTGTCAGTTGGAATCGATTATTCTACTGATAATTTCCATCTATTTTAATTGTGAGACAAAATCGATTGCTATATTGAAAGTTTCTATACATAGGGGCACCAATAATATAAAAAATATAATATCAGTTATTTGAATGATTCATATATATGTAAAATATTGTAGATATAGAGTTAAAATCACTTCCAGATCCCAAAGAGTAGTAAGAGTTTCTCATGCTCTCCACATAAATATATAAATACATAAAAAAATTTCTTTACTTCATTACTGAGCTAGCTATACTAGAGTTGAATATATTAAATTGATAATATAACAATTATAGTGGTATTGTCGGCAAAGTATACAATCAATAACAATCCATTATAAATTTGGCGGCCGAACGTGGGGCAAATAATGATTTTTTCGTGATAAGAAGGTTTTAAAAACATTAGAATTAGATACAATTAAAATGGCAAAGAGAATGATGCTTAGGGACGGAAAACAAATAGGTGTGGAAGGCAGATCAGATGAGGAACAAGAAGAAAGGAGACGTGGAATGGGAGATTCAGATGTAGAGGAACAAACCTTAATAGATAAAGAAAGTGAAGAATCAAGGCAACAGCAGGATAGTAGACAAGACAGGCAGGATAGTGTAAGCAGAGGAGATCAAATAATGGAATTTTTAATTAATTTGAATGGGAAGATAGATAATATGAGGGGAGATTTGAATGGGAAGATAGATAATATGAGGGGAGATTTGAATGGGAAGATAGATAATATGAGCGGAGATTTGAATGGGAAGATAGATAATATGAGGGGAGATTTGAATGGAAAGATGGACAAGATGAATGGGAACATGAATGATTTAAATGGAAACATGAACAGGATGGAAAAGAAAATAGAAGAGGTGAAGATGGAAGGTTTGAAGGAAATTAAGAAACTTAGGGAGGAAAATGAAGAATTTAGAAAACAGATAGATAAAATTAAAAATGATATAAAAGAAGAAAATACGAATTTGAGAGTAGAACTTCAGGAACATAGAATTAAAATAAGAGAAACAATTGAAAAACAGGTAGAAGAAGAAGTTCAAAAACTAGGAAGATGTTTAGAAGAAAATGTATTAGGAGCAATTCAAGTAGAAGTGAAGAAACAAAATGAGAATACAATTGAAGAAATACAGTCTATAAGAGTACAAGAACAAACAAATGAGGAAATAATGCAAATGTATGAACAGAATTTAAATAAGAAATTTAATGACTTAAATGGAAGGATAGAAGAACAAACGGGAACGTATAAAAAAAGGAGAGAAAGTATAGAGAAATTAGTTAATTGGGAATTAAAAGAAATGAACAGACGATTACAAGAAACTAAGGAAGAAATAGATGAAACCATAAGACTAATTGAAAAACCAATAATTTACACAGAGAATGGCGAAATCAGAGTGAAACTTAAGAGAAACATAAAAATAATTGATCCAAGAATATTTATTAAGAGAATTGAAAATGAAAGAAATCGAATTGAGATTATGGTGGATATGAAAATAATAAAAAGCAACTTCAATGAGATGGAAGAATTTGAGATGCAAATTTCAATGCATTTATGGGAAGAAATTGATGAGATATGGGACTTCAAAATTAAAAAAATTATGGTGGTGAACAGAAAGAAGTTACAGAAACCAATAGGGAATCAAACAATAAGAGAAGAGAATAAGACGAAGTTTAGGAAAAGAAAATAAAATTGAATTATATGACAGGATTATGGGAACGAAATCTGGAAAACGAAAAGGAATTGTACATGCGACACAATGGATATAAAAACGATGTGTACATAAAAGGTTTATGATTAACAAGTAATATTTAAAAATATATTTAAATAGAAATTATATAAACATGGATTGATAATAGAAGAAATGATAGACATGTTGATATGAATTATGGAAATGGAAATAGAAGTTACAGAAATAAAAAACGAATATATGGAAATGGAGATAAAATTTATGACAACAAGTATTGTGAGAATAGAAGAAATTTTAGAAACTTTGATAGAAGATATGATAATGAAAATAGAAATGAAATTAAGCAACAAAATAGATGGACAGGATGAAATAATTACATTTATAGGAACAAACGGACGGAAGTTATATGAACTAGGCAAATATATGATACAAAAGATTGAATTAAAGGATGAAAAAGAAGTTGATATGTAAGCATAGTCGATGAAGAAGTTAGAAACAGACATTGATGAATTGATGAAATTTAAGGAAATAATTGATTTTGAATAGATAGATAGAATTAAATGGTAAAATAATTGAATTTGAGGAGGTAAATATGGAAGTATTGGCAATTGAAGAGGATAATAGGAAGTTATGGAATATAAAGAGGAATGGAATTATGGTAGAATTGGAGTTAGTGAGTGGAAATAAGGAATATGAAGAGAAAGTGAAGAGTTTGATGATGAAATATGAAGGATTGATTGAAAAAGAAATTAGACAGGCTAGCCATTATGAGTGTGAGATAGAATAAATAGAAGATGTGAAAGGTAATGGTGATTGGACAGATTGTAATGAAGAATATCATGAAGTTATAAATGAATTATTAAAGACGTATAACAAAAGAATTTCGAAGGAACTAAGGGTTGTTTAACTAAAATATGGATGTAATGAAGGAGAAGAATACTGAGAAATGTTAAAGTAAAATCATATCCAGTTCCATGTGAGTTGTTTAGGCAGAGTAGAATAAAAGAGAGTTGAAATATTACAGATCATAGAAGAAATTGATCAACATGTATATAGGGAATCTTAGAATAACAAATAACAGTACGTTACGTGAAATTTCAAATAGATATAGTAGATTTAAGAAGTTTTATGAGAATTAGGAATAATAGTTTAATTTGATTCAAGATAATTTTGAGATATGTTGATAATTATTTAATAGATAATATTATGTTACTAATTTATAAATAGTGTAGATATATGATAGGTATTAGAGATATAATAATAGATTGGGAAATTAATCGCCGTATTCAAAGAACATAATGAAAGAAGGATAATACACAAATTTAGATTTGCCTCTAGAAAAAAAAAAGAATTAATTTTAAATTGGAAATTTAAATGTGAAGAAGATCTCAAGGTATTGAGAACTCTTAAAATTTAAATTTGAGGGGATTTGAACATAATTCAAGAACACAGAAACTAAAATAATATAACTCATATCAGCATACTACACAGAATTATATAAACCAGTATCGGTTAATGAAAATATTTCCAATATACAGAAGATTTAATGCAGTATTTAAAAAAACTGTATATGTCTTACATGTACAAAATATTCTGGAGCATATATACATCATCTGTTGAGTGTTAGAGAATTATTAGCACATATTTTGATCAGGATACATAATATCTATTACCTTATAAAAGTAAAAAAATATATATATAGAAGAGATAGTTCTTCACTACTTAGATGGAAGTATAATTAAAATTCTCACTCTCACAAATATATTGAAGTTTGGAACATTTGATTGAATATCTTCAATATGATACCAAAAGAATTTATTGATGAAATAAGCTGTTCATAATGGAATACAATATATGAGCAATAGTAATAAGAAATTTGAATAAATAAGATAAGATTTACCTTTAAATACAGTAGTTCATTCTAGAAGCATATCGACAATCCATTGTAAGTGATAAATCAAAATTCCTTAATTAAAAGAAACATGTAATCCATATTCTAAAAATATTCATTGAACATTAATAATTGTTATAGTAAATAAACATGTAATAATTTAATTATTTAACATTTAGAGAGTTTTGGTTATATATATCAAATAATGTCAGAAATGTCAAAAAAATCATTTTATAAATTGACTGGAATAAGGTTATAAATTGAAAAAGAAGCAGAACCATAGAAATCTATATTTATTGAGTCAAGAAAGATGTGAATTTTATGGTTTGTAATTATATATTAGGAATTAGAAAATGAATCTGAAATCAAGATATTTATGATTTCGGATAGCAACGAAAAATAAAAAAAGGCGGGTGGGTTGTTGATTTTTGAATAATGATGGAAGTCGGAGATTAGAAAACTAAAATGTTTGAAGAATTTAAAAAGAGAGAATTAAGTTATTGTACAAAGAAGTGAGTTATTCCATATATTAATTCGAAATAGCTAGTATAAGGCTATTAAAATAATAATTTCTACGAAGATATATACAATATATAAAAAAATACATGTTATTGGAGGCTATGGTACAAATGAAAGAGTCATTTCAAATTGAATAATTAGTTGATGTGGTACGAAATCGTAATGTAAAGTACCTGAATAAGATATTAAGCATTGATTAGGAATTCGAAGCTGGAGAATAATAGAAATTACAAACACGTGTTACCTGTAACAAGAAATCTAGTAAAAAAAACATCTCCATCTGGACGACATATGTATGCATGACATGGTTTTTTAACAGACAGAATTTCAAGAAAGGAATATTAGTGGTTGAGAGGTTAGTGTTTCTTTTTATCTTTGTTGGTACCAACATTCGGGTTAGAGATGTACATTTATAATAAAAAAAAAGAAAGGTAATAACATTGACTTGAGTACTTACCATTTATATTTAACAAATATTTTATTGTTTGACATTTCAATATTATATTATTATTTAAGATAGTTCATCACTTACTTTAAATTTATAATACATAATTCTTGATCAATATAATATAGTTGTATTAAAGGTATTCTTGAAACTATTGTTTATGTTCAGATAAATATTACTTCAACTGATATGAGTGACAGTTGGAATCGATTATTCTACTGATAATTTCCATCTATTTTAATTGTGAGACAAAATCGATTGCTATATTGAAAGTTTCTATACATAGGCGCACCAATAATATAAAAAATATAATATCAGTTATTTGAATGATTCATATATATGTAAAATATTGTAGATATAGAGTTAAAATCACTTCCAGATCCCAAAGAGTAGTAAGAGTTTCTCATGCTCTCCACATAAATATATAAATACATAAAAAAATTTCTTTACTTCATTACTGAGCTAGCTATACTAGAGTTGAATATATTAAATTGATAATATAACAATTATAGTGGTATTGTCGGCAAAGTATACAATCAATAACAATCCATTATAATATATATATGAATATATATATATATATATATATATATATATATATATATATATATATATTATAGTGGATATGTTATATTTTAATATTTATACTTATATGATTTACCTTTATTTACCCGTTTTTACCTTCGGCTAGCCCTATATGATTATATGAAAATTTTTTAATTGTATGTATTGTTTAAATTTTATATTGCAGTCGGAAGCATGAGACTTCTCTCTTTGAGTCCTGGACACCTATTAGAAAAAATTTTTACATATATGAACATTTACTTATTATGATTTCGTGATAGGTCTATTCCTGAATAAATTATATATCTTTATTTCAATCATCTCACCATATGATAATCGAATGAATGATTTAAACAATGTTCATGAAAAGTGTTATGGACATTGACTGGAATAAGAAAAATACCAACACTTAAATAAAAATATTTTAATAAATTGTTGATGAAATCTTCAAAATTTTACACACACAAATATTCCTGAACCTCCTCTGTATTCTTTGATGGTCATGCGCACTGAACGCTTATAGTAGCTGCTTCGGCGCAACGGAGCAACTCTTCCGGTTCAACGTTTCTCGTCGTCACAAAATTATAGTACACAGTTAACATGGAGGATGCAAACGTTTAACAGTTCAATGTGCATCAATTTAGTGCATTTAGAATAATATGGTTAAAAACTTATATTAAACAGTTACATATATAATTCAAGTTGTGAATTAAGTGTGTGTTTGATAGTTATAAGAATAGGTCAGCATGCAAAGCGGAAATTAAGATTGGAAAAGCATTTATGAGTGGTGTGAACTTTGATTATTTTATAAACGAAAAACTTTTTTACAAGTAAGTACATATTTAATATCTAAAATTATTGTTGCAGAAAATTAGAGTTCTTTAATTATCCATGGATAAATTTTGGTATTGATTATTTTAAAGTTTCTTTGGCCAATTTTAGATTATTCAAATTTAAATGTTCAAATTAATTTCGAAAGTTCACTTTTTCTTTGTTTGTTTGGAATTCCAAATTAAAAAAAACTCAAATAACACAGACCTTATATTCCATTCTCGGCGTGGTGGACCTGCAACATCCCGTCTCTTTTCTTAGGTATTCCTTACCCAAGAAATACTCGTTCGGCACGTTTCACTTTTTCACAGGGGTTAATCGACATTAATATTATGAATTTTTTATTGATTTAGATTTAAAATTATTACTTTTACTTTAAAGTTTTTACAAAAATCTTCTCAGAGAATTACATCCCAGTTCATCATTCCCCAACTAACTCTCGACTCTCTTTTTTTTTTAAAAATCAACAACATTTTTACAATCTCTAAAACACAGCCTCCTAATTTGTTATTTTATTCAACAATTGTCAATGATAATGTTTTTTTATGGAAATACTGAATTCTTCAATTAAAATAGTCTTGGAGAGTGAAATCACTTGTATAAATGGTTTAACAATATCTTATAGAATATATAAATAATCTTTTACATGTATTACAAGGGTTTCAATCCTTGTAATTCCTTTTTTTTTAGTAAATTTGTCTACAATTAATATACAATTTCTACAATCTAAATTTATGATTTATATATATGGAACTGTTTATTTTTTAATTCTTTAATTAGCACTAATTTCGCTTTATATAAATTCTAACTTATTTTCAAATTTACATTCTCTGTTTTATATTAACTTCCAACTCATTGAATTTAGGTTGGCAATATTATAACTAGATTCAATCACTTCCTTCATTGATTTCGATTTGATTACTAGATTTCTATGACATACAATATGGCTCTTATTCCGAATGTCATATTTCATACAGTTTTATTTTTATAAATTACTTTTTTCAAATTGCAACTTTTTATTGTATTTGCATATCGTTAATAAATTAGTGATTTGATTATTAATTCTTATTATTTTAGGTTTTGAACAAATTAACATCCTTTTCCTGATTCAAGTGTGGACATAGCAGCGTTCAGATTGATTTTAATGAAAATTGTTGACATTGACTTGACCTTAGGATTTATTTGTGAAGGTAACATTTTCTTAAGAATTAATTTCTATATTATCATTACCATTCTATTCCTTATCCTTAATCCATTTCTTAAATTGATGTACTCAATATTTTATAATACATTTGCTTAAGTCATTCATTCGTTTTATGTTAAACTTTGTTCTTAATTAGGTAGTGTCTAATGATACACCATACGTATATACAAAAAAAATTCCTTTTTAATTCAATCTAATATATGAATATTTATCTATGCTAGAGGACTGGCTTAACTCCCCTCAAATTTAAATTTCAAAAGGTGTCTATTTAGATAACTTCTTAAAATTTCAATTTTCAATCTGTAATCCATGCTAATCGATCTATAGATTTCAGCTCAGTACTTACATTTCTGATAACATTTTTATTTTTATTCTTATTATTAAAATTTTCATGATATTCTTATAATTTAACCATATCAAACTCATTCCAAAATAATTTCTCATTAGGGACATAACAATAATGATTCTTACATTTTATTCTCATAATTCTTATTCTTATTAAATTATTCATATCTTATATTCCTTACTCTTTTCCACCGTTTCTTATTCAAAATCTCAATATTTATACTTCCTCCTTTACCTATATACTCTTCTATTTTTTCTATTTCATCTTTTATACTAAGAACATAATTTTTAATTATTTCAATGATTTCCTATAATTTCATATCAATTTTCAACCTATATTCATGTCAATTTATCTAATCTTATAGTCGAACCTTTAACTCTTTACTTTCTATCCATATTTATATTTATTTTCATATTTCTTAATCATAATTCATCAACTTTATTTCATAAATATATTCATTATATCATAATTTTCTCATCATATCTCCCTATCTCATAATAATTAATCATATCATATACTTTATAAATATTTCTTTCCATTATTTCACTATACTTTTCTCCCTAATTCCTATAAAATTTTTCTTGACATGAATATTTCCTACTTATATCTTGATTTGAAAACTTTCTTTCCTTCTCATCTCTTTTACTGTTTATCTAATTATTTCCTATCTTATCCTTCCTATTTCCTACCTGTCCTTATTAATGAGTGTTTATTTAATTTTATTATGTCCTTTATCTAAGAAATTCTCATAAAAATTTACTATTATACTAAAGCTTAACTTGCCATCTTTCTTTGATATTATTCATTTATCATTAATACATTATATTTCTTTATGTTTCAATTTTTTAGATTACATTAACCACGGATACTGTATGCTGCCTACTAGTACACTACCTATGAAAATTGAAAATCTTATGTTTAACTTGGTCATTATCTTCACGTTGTATATGAGAATACATCTTATGAAGTAAAATCGAAAAAAAAACCTTGCATCTACCTATACTACTATCTATTTACATGTAAGTAACATAATATTATCTATTCCTCTTATCACTCTTTTATGGTGAATTATACTTATAAATTGATTCTATATTAAAAATACCCCTAATCATGTTTGTTCCTGGGTATGCCAATTTATAACTATTTTGTGCATTATCATTTATTATTTCATAAGGTCCCTCGAATGGCAATTGCAATTTAATACATTGGTCTTCTGCTTTATTAGATGTCTTTAATGCTCTGATTATAACCAATTCTCCTTTATTAAAGGTTGTTTTCTTCTTAATTTTCTTGTTCTGATCCCGTATATATTTTTCTGCATTCCTCCTTATTCTGATATTCACCTTTTCTAGTGTCTCTTCTAGAGTAGTATCTCTATTCAGAATCCAGTTTCTTTTAGGTTGGATACCTTTCATTAAATAAATTGGACTTTCACCTGTTACCCCATGTGGTAAATTATTTATAAATTCTTCAATTTTGTCCAAATTTTCATCCCATCTAATATGTGTCTTTTGACAAAGAATTCTTAAATATTTTAAGATTTCCTTTATATATCTCTCAGCTGGATTGGAGCTAGGTCTTCTAATACTAATAAATTGTAGTTTTATTTGTTCTTTATCACAATACTGCTTTAATTTTTTACTTTCAAAGTATGTAGCATGGTCAAGTATAATTCTCTCAGGTCTTCCTACTCCTTCTATATATTTTTCCAAACATTCTATTACCACCTTAGCCGTTGATCTCTTACATGGAAAAGTTTTAACAAATTTGGTATAAATATCAACTATTACTAGTAAATCCTTATTACCCGATTCACTCCTAATTAAGTTTCCTATAAAATCCATTGCCACAATCTGTAATGGTTTATTTGTAATTATCGATTTTGCTGTCATGCTATTGTAGTAATTTTTTTCTTTGGCCAGTTGACATATTTGACAATATTTACATATTTCTTTCACTATACTCAAATCCTTCTTTGCCACATAATTTTCTCGAAACAAAGTCCATAGTTTTCTTGTTCCTATGTGTCCATTCTCTTTATGTAGATGACGAATAATTTCCTGTGCAAACTCCTTACTTATTACAAATACTTCTCTGTCCTCCAATTTCTTATACCACACTTCATCAATTTTATAGGCACCTTTAACTTTCTCGTTATCAAAATGTCTCTGATCTTCTTTAACCTTTTCCAATGTAAATATCCCCTCTGTTTGGTACAATTGGTTTATTCCAATTTGAAATTTGGTTTGATTGTTCCCTACTTCATCTACTCTACTCAATGCATCTGCTACCACGTTTAATTTCCCTGGAATATATTTGATTTCGAATTCATATTCTTGTAACAACAAGATCCATCGGTGTACACGATTATTGGCATAGCGGTTTTTCAACATAGCTGTAAGTGCTGAGTGGTCAGTTTCTAAAAAAAACTTAGCTCCTAATAGATAGAATCTTAGTTTGCTAATGCAAAATACAACACTTGCCATTTCCAATTCTGTTATCGAATATTTCTTTTCTGCTGGCTTAGTCACTCTGGATATAAAACTAATATGTACTTCTTCTCCATCTTGTATTTGAATTAATACCCCTGCCAATCTTTCTATTGAAGCATCCGTTCTCAAGATAAAAGGTTTGTCATATTGTGGATGAAATACTTTTAGGCTGTTAAGAAAAATTTCCTTTAACTCCTGAAATGCCTTTTCTCTTCTCTCGTCCCATTTCCATCTAATATCCTTCTTTAATAATTCTATAAGAGGAATTTCTCTCTTACTTAGATCAGGAACTAACTTCTTGAAATAATTGATGATACCTAGAAACCCTCGTAAAGTTCTTAAGTTATGTGGTGTTTTATACTCTAGGATTGCTTTAATTCTCTCAGGATTCATTGTTATACCAGTGTCACTTAAAACATATCCTAAATAATCCACTTCTCTTTTATAAAACTGACATTTCTCTAAGTTTAATTTAAGTCCGGCATTTTCCCTTTCCTTTAATATTATTTCCAGATGTTTATAATGCTTCGTTTCTGTTTCAGAAAAAATCAAAATGTCATCTATGTAGTGGAGAGTGAAATCTTCATACGGATTCAAGATTGTATGCAACGTTCGTACTAAGGCTGCACAAGAACTTTGGAGTCCAAATGGCACTACACAAAATTGATACACCACTCCATCTACCATAAATGCAGTGTATTATCTACAACGATGATCCAATGGAATTAACCAAAAGCTATGCTTTAGATCTAATTTTGAAAATATATTAGCCTTTGTAATTCTTCCAAATATACCTTCAATATTTAATGGACTTCCGTATTGTTTTTTAGTAAATGTATTTATATTCCTAGCATCCAAACATATTCTAATATCCCCCGATTTCTTCTTTACACAGGTTATTGCACTTATGTATTGTGAATTAGATCTTTCAATAATACCGTCTTGTAACATTTTATTAATTTCCTGATATACCTCTTGTTTTAATTTATAAGGTATAGGATAAGTTTTGATCTTAAAATTTTTTATTTCTGGTATGACTTCAATTTTGTGAGCATATCTAGTCGCAACGCATACTTCCTCATTGAACAGCTTTTCGTGAGAATCAAGTAATTCATAGACTCTCTGTTTGTATTCCTCCGGACATAATTCCTCCCTCATGTTTTGTTCCTCTTCAGCAATGTGATTTATTTGTCCAATTGCACATTCGTTTTTTCCTATATCTGTTTGATAATTTGTTATAAACGGTATTGTATGATTATTATATATTATGTTTTGCATTTTATAATTTATTATAATTCTATGTTTACTTAATTCATCTGTACCCATGATTATGTCATATTTTAAATTTTTCATAATCAACAATTGTACTGATAAAACCTCACCATTTAATTCTAGGTTTGTCATAATGGTTTTAGTAGTTTCATATAATTTTCTTTCATTTGCCCCTATTAATGATATTTTATTTGTATTTATCACCATAATATTGTCCTGTTTTAAATTGTCTACTATATTTTGATTTATAATGGAAACTTCGGAACCCGTATCTAATAAAACTCTACATTTAATGTTATCTAAATTTCCCTCTATAAATACTAATCTATTTAATTCTGGGTTTGTTGGTTCTTCTTTTAATATAAATTCTCTAGGATGTTGATATTTAGAAGAATAGACAATATTATGCACGTAAGAGCAACTTACTCGAAATTTGGATCAGAACTCGGGCCCTGATCACTATCCCTTCTTATCTCTTCCTGGTTTTGTATCATGTTCACCTGTCTTCTATCTTCACCTCCTCGACTATCTCTTTGATCATAATTCCTGTCTCTGTTTTCATTTCTTCTGTCCTCTTCATTATTCCTCCCCTCTCTTCTGTATTGTTGCCAGTTCCGATTACGATTGTCGTTATCATTCCGTCTTCCATAATTTTGGTAATTTCCTCCATTATATCTATTATTCCGATTCCCATTATTACCATTCTGATACCCATTACGATAGTTTTCATTTCCGTTTCTGTAATTATCATATCTCGGATTTCTATCATCCCGTCCTGGTCTTCTTCTCTCGTAATTTCGATTTTCATAATTTCTCTGATCATTTCTCCTTTCATTTTCTCTTCTATTCTGTCCATTCCCATTTTCATTTAATCGATTGTCTCTTGTATCGTTATGATTTGTATAGCTCCGTTCCACTCTTTGTAGATATCTTGATAAACTATCCATGGCTTTAATATTATGAAGCGCTATTGTTTCAGCTACTTCTGAATTGAAATGTCTGCCAATGTATAGCACTAATTCCTCCTCCTCCATTCCCGCATCTAAGTACTGGGCTACATTATATAATTGCATCGCATAATTATTCAGGTTTTTGCTTTTCTTATAATCAAATTTCCCGAAGTATAACCGCTCTCTGAATGTTGCTTGTTGCAATTCTCCCCAGAAATAGGCTAAGAATTGTTGCTCGAACTCTTCTAGGCTTTGTATTAGTTCTTCCTTATTACAAAACCACAATAAAGCATGGCCCTGTAATATGCTCCTTATAATAAGCTTGATCTCAACAATATCTCTGATTCCTTTAATTTTGTTTCTAATTATTTTGAGGAATACTTTGGGATGTATATTGTTTATATTCCCATCAAATTTCACTCCGATTTCTAAATTGTGGAAATTTCCTGGGCTTATATTGTTTCCTCCATTTCTTCTCAAATTTTCCTCCATTTCCTCTATCGTGATCCTTAATTTCCGATTCATTTCTTCGATTTCTTTATTCATTTGTCGATTTATGTCGTTGGTTATTGTTAGACTCATCCCCGTTCTCTCTTCAATCCGGCCATCCAAATCCTTAAATTTTCTATTTACGTTATCTTTCATCTGTTCCACTTCCTTTGTTATTTGTTTATTTTGTTTTGAGACCTCTACTTTAATATTCTCTGGTAAATATTCTTCTAGATGTCTTCTAAATTCTAATACTTCTTCTACTATGTTTTCTCTGATTTTCATACCATTTTCCTGTATTTCTTGTCTTATGTTTTTATTATTTTCCTCTATGTCTTCTTGTATTTGCCGAATACTCTTCTTATGTTCTTCTTGATTCTCCTTAAGTTCCTTAATCTCTTTGCAGTTTTCAAATCTAACCTCTTCTATCTTCCGTTCCAATCTGTTCATGTTTTCATGAATATTATGAATGTCTCCCCTCAAATTAAGCTCCATTCTATCCATATTTCCGTTAATGCTATTTATATTTCCATTCATATTGTCTATTTTTCCATTCAACTTTTGATCCATTTTGTTCATGTTTCCATTTAACTCTCCCTTCATTGTATTCATCTGGTTCAACAATTGTTGCATCAAATCCATCATTTGGTTATCATTCCTTGTTCTTGTTTGTTGTTCCCTTCTCTCTTGTATTTCTTGACTTCTATCCAATCCTTCTTCTACTCGTTCTACCTCTATTCCATATTCTTCATCTCCTGTTCTCCTTTCTTCCTGTGCATCATCTTCCGATTGCTGTCCTTGGATGAGGTATTGCACCTGGAAATCTCCCATTCCATGGCTTCTTCCTTCTCTTTCCTCCTCAGATCCACTATCATTTCCAACCTGCTTCCCATCGCGCAACATCATTTTCCTATTTTCCATTGTTCTTTGTTTTTAATTTATTTTTATTTTTTTAATATATTATTTTTATAATCGCCCCACGTTTTTGGGTGCCAATTTATAGTGTATATGTTATATTTTAATATTTATACTTATATGATTTACCTTTATTTACCCGTTTTTACCTTCGGCTAGCCCTATATGATTATATGAAAATTTTTTAATTGTATGTATTGTTTAAATTTTATATTGCAGTCGGAAGCATGAGACTTCTCTCTTTGAGTCCTGGACACCTATTAGAAAAAATTTTTACATATATGAACATTTACTTATTATGATTTCGTGATAGGTCTATTCCTGAATAAATTATATATCTTTATTTCAATCATCTCACCATATGATAATCGAATGAATGATTTAAACAATGTTCATGAAAAGTGTTATGGACATTGACTGGAATAAGAAAAATACCAACACTTAAAAAAAAATATTTTAATAAATTGTTGATGAAATCTTCAAAATTTTACACACACAAATATTCCTGAACCTCCTCTGTATTCTTTGATGGTCATGCGCACTGAACGCTTATAGTAGCTGCTTCGGCGCAACGGAGCAACTCTTCCGGTTCAACGTTTCTCGTCGTCACAAAATTATAGTACACAGTTAACATGGAGGATGCAAACGTTTAACAGTTCAATGTGCATCAATTTAGTGCATTTAGAATAATATGGTTAAAAACTTATATTAAACAGTTACATATATAATTCAAGTTGTGAATTAAGTGTGTGTTTGATAGTTATAAGAATAGGTCAGCATGCAAAGCGGATATTAAGATTGGAAAAGCATTTATGAGTGGTGTGAACTTTGATTATTTTATAAACGAAAAACTTTTTTACAAGTAAGTACATATTTAATATCTAAAATTATTGTTGCAGAAAATTAGAGTTCTTTAATTATCAACAGTAAAAACACAAGAGCTTTTTTTTATCGGATAAATTTCTCTTTGCAACGAAACAGTTTTGCCAATCACTAATTTTACGAGAAAAACTGACATGATAAAATCGCGACACCGAAGGTGGAGCGATTTTATCTAATGTCAGTTTTTCGAGCAAATTTAGTGATTGGCAAAACTTTGAGTCAAAGAGGAATTTATCTAATAAAAGAAAAGCTCGAGTGTTTTATGGCAAGATAAATTAACGACAGAATATATGGATGAACAACAACAATAATTGCGACTCATTGTCATTGTGTAAAAGTGACGTCCGCTTACTAGATATTGAGGAAGAGAAGTTTTTATCGCGATAAAAAAGGATGCACCTTTTTTATCGATGGCAAAGTGACAATAACATTTCCAGGTATATGACATTTTAACATTGGAGTTAATTTATCCATGGATAAATTTTGGTATTGATTATTTTAAAGTTTCTTTGGCCAATTTTAGATTATTCAAATTTAAATGTTCAAATTAATTTCAAAAGTTCACTTTTTCTTTGTTTGTTTGGAATTCCAAATTAAAAAAAACTCAAATAACACAGACCTTATATTCCATTCTCGGCGTGGTGGACCTGCAACATCCCGTCTCTTTTCTTAGGTATTCCTTACCCAAGAAAGACTCGTTCGGCACGTTTCACTTTTTCACAGGGGTTAATCGACATTAATATTATGAATTTTTCATTGATTTAGATTTAAAATTATTACTTTTACTTTAAAGTTTTCACAAAAATCTTCTCAGAGAATTACATCCCAGTTCATCATTCCCCAACTAACTCTCGACTCTCTTTTTTTTTTAAAAATCAACAACATTTTTACAATCTCTAAAACACAGCCTCCTAATGTGTTATTTTATTCAACAATTGTCAATGATAATGTTTTTTTATGGAAATACTGAATTCTTCAATTAAAATAGTCTTGGAGAGTGAAATCACTTGTATAAATGGTTTAACAATATCTTATAGAATATATAAATAATCTTTTACATGTATTACAAGGGTTTCAATCCTTGTAATTCCTTTTTTTTAGTAAATTTGTCTACAATTAATATACAATTTCTACAATCTAAATTTATGATTTATATATATGTAACTGTTTATTTTTTAATTCTTTAATTAGCACTAATTTCGCTTTATATAAATTCTAACTTATTTTCAAATTTACATTCTCTGTTTTATATTAACTTCCAACTCATTGAATTTAGGTTGGCAATATTATAACTAGATTCAATCACTTCCTTCATTGATTTCGATTTGATTACTAGATTTCTATGACATACAATATGGCTCTTATTCCGAATGTCATATTTCATACAGTTTTATTTTTATAAATTACTTTTTTCAAATTGCAACTTTTTATTGTATTTGCATATCGTTAATAAATTAGTGATTTGATTATTAATTCTTATTATTTTAGGTTTTGAACAAATTAACATCCTTTTCCTGATTCAAGTGTGGACATAGCAGCGTTCAGATTGATTTTAATGAAAATTGTTGACATTGACTTGACCTTAGGATTTATTTGTGAAGGTAACATTTTCTTAAGAATTAATTTCTATATTATCATTACCATTCTATTCCTTATCCTTAATCCATTTCTTAAATTGATGTACTCAATATTTTATAATACATTTGCTTAAGTCATTCATTCGTTTTATGTTAAACTTTGTTCTTAATTAGGTAGTGTCTAATGATACACCATACGTATATACAAAAAAAATTCCTTTTTAATTCAATCTAATATATGAATATTTATCTATACTAGAGGACTGGCTTAATATATATTAATAAGGTTGTGTGTATATGAATTAAATTTAAGTGAATAGTTGAGTGTATATAAATTAAGTGTTAGTGAGTAGTTTAGTGTTCAAATGAATTAGTAAGTAGCCATACCGTGTGTTTAAATTTCATCCCACCCGTTTACCGTTTAAATAAATTAGAAAAACATTACATTAGTGTCAGGTGTGGGGTAATATAGATAAATTGCTACGTAAAAATGGCCAAGAGACTATGCGACTTAAAGTGAATGAGTTAAGAGCAGAATTGGAAGATCATGAGTTGAAAAGGTCCGGTAAGGAAAGTGAATTAGTAGGAAGACTTAAAGTGACACTAGAAAATGACGGCTTTGATCCAGAAACAGTTTCATTCAATGACGAGGCTTCCACCTTAATCTCGTCAATTTCTGATGATATTTTTGCTAACATAGACGAGAAGATTTCTGCCATGGAAGAGGACATGGACGAGAAGATTTCTGTCATGGAAGAGAAACTTTCAACGAATGTGAAAACCGATATTTCTGCTATGAAGAACGACATTTCTGCTAATATTGACGACAAGATTTCTACTTTGAATAACAATATATCTGCCGATATCTAATTAATGAAAAACAACATTGCTGCTGACGTTGAAAAGGAAATTTCGTCTATAAAATCTGAAATCAAGAATAAGATGTCAACAATGGACGAGAAAATCGAGAGTAAAATGTCAACGATCGACGAGAAAATCGAGATTAAGATTACAACGATGGACGCGAAGATTGAGAATAAGATTACAACGATGGATGAGAAAATCAAGATGTTCGGAAAAAAGTTGACAGATATAAGAACTCAAGACAGGCCAGCGAAAGAAAAGAAGACCTAGCGAACGAAACCTTGCAAGACAGAAAAACACCCTAAGTTTGAAGATATTGGCAGTTTAACCCGAGTCCAGGACCCAACGTTCAAAGGAAAAATGTCGTGGACCAATTATGTGAAACAGTTTGAAGCAGCCGATAGATTGAATATTTGGTCCGATAAGGAGAAAGCAGTGAACCCACTTATAGCGCTTCGGGGAGATGCATTAGATATACTTCAGACGATATCGCTTGAAGAAACGGATGACTTCGATTTGCTGAAGAAGAGGTTGGATATGCGATACTGTCACGAACATCTAGAACATTTGTACCAGTCCCAGCTGAAGAACCAAAGGCAGATACGTGACGAAGCCCTTCAAGAGTATGAAGTGAATATTGCCCGGCTCATTCGATTTGCTTATCCGTCAGCACCAGAGAACATGATGGAATGTTTGGGCATCCAGGCCTTCATTGGTGGCTCACGTGACCCCGATATGCGGAGGACGCTTCGTTTAGCACATCCGAAAACATAAGTCGCATTGACAGCTGCTCTTGAATATGAAGCTGTTTAATAAAAAGTAGTAGCGCCGACTCATGATCGTTCCTAAGAGCCTCTCATACTGATAGCTTCGCTCAGATGTCGCAACGACAATGTATATGTAGATGTCGAAGAGAATGGCAAGAGATATACTCTGCTAGTGGACACTGGAGCAACAAGAACCATTATACGACCAGGAATAATGAGCTCCCTGACGAAGCGTTTACCAGAACAACGATAAGACTTGTTCACTCTTCCGGAAGATTATTTACTGGCATACAACATCCTCGACCGTCTCAAGAACGCACGAGGGTTGGCATTCGTCTCTCGAAAGAAGTTCGGGCAATTAGAAAAACTTGAAGACCAGATTCCAGCCCCTGGCAAGACACTGAAACTGAAACATAATTCGCGGCACGTCTTCTACGTGGTAACTAAAGATGAATTTCAAGATCGATCTACCTACCGCGTTGTGTGGAAAGCACTTCGAAACCTCCGAAACCATGTGTTAGAATCCAGCGTGAAGAAACTGGCTATGCCTAGGATAGCGAGTAACCAGTTGGATTGGCGAGTTATCAGGAACATGGTAGATATTATCTTTCAAGATACCGGTGTCCAGATATTAATTTGCAGCTACAAAACATCCAGTCTCGGCTACACAAAAGTCCTGCCATTTGAGGAGGGGTTAATGTTACGAAACAGCACAGTGGTATAGTCCCTGAATCCGACTCTGTCTAAGCCATTTAAGTAAGTAAATGAAATGTATCTCATGTCATTCTCACGATGATATTTAAATCAAAACAATTGTAAATTTTCTTAGAGTTTTTAAAATCTTTTAAATATATTGTGGAATTACCTGGAAACAGTAAGTTTCATTTAAAACAGAAAAATGAGTAGATTCCACGAGGGAAGGGTCGAGGCAGTTAATTTTTTTTAGAATATTGATTGATTCCTATGTAATAAACACAAGATATGACACAAATTCCCTATAAATCAATATCATCGTCAGAATGACGATGATATTGATTTATCGAAACAATTGTCAATTTTTTAGAATTTTCAATAACTTGTATTATATTGTGGAATTAACTAGAGACCTTGAGTTTCATTTAAAAACACTAATATATAAAACAATTTACGATAGGTTTTAAGATAGGTAAATCAGATTATAGACACAGATTTAGTCATTATTTCATAATTCATACAATAAATATATTATGTTATTGTCGACTTAGACGAATAAACAGAAAGAAAATTGCAGTAATTACGTTACTACTCATAACACATCGACAAATGCAAGGTCATTTTAGGTAATCAATATTAAAAAATAATTTTTGCACCGTTGCAAGGTCAACTCAAAGTAAGTTCAAAAAGATTTAATTTCAATAACTCCAAGGTGAACACATAAGTAACATTGTAGTAACCAACTAGAAATTTAAGAAATAATCTTACACAGGAAACTCAATTGACAGTCCTAAATGATTGTACAGTTCGGTCAATTGAGAAAAATAAACAAAAGAACAAACGCAAATGTAACGTTAACATGGGAAAAATAAAACATAATTTTTTCCGAAGGAAAAAATAAATAACTGTATTATATAATTATTATGTTAATGATGAATGTTAACAAATGTAATTGTTCAAATAATTGTAAAGGTATAATAAGTGCGCGACAATAAAACGACAGATCGTTTTCTGACCTGGGTAACATTCGTTATGTGCGGGCTTCAAACAGCAATTACGCTAATTGCTCAAGACTGTTCAAACCCCAATACAAATATTACAGTGATCTCCCCAAAAGACGTTCAAAAGTGCCCGGAACCCGAGATGACGTATGCCAGGGAAAGCACGAACATTCCAGTTATCCAGAGCAACGAAACCAAACGGCAACCAGTATGGTCATGCCTAGTAATTGTAACCAGACTCATGTTTTTCTGCTGTATGCATAGCCACACATCCGTAGTCGACCAAGCAGCAGAAGAAGAAGAAGCCGAGCCACGCACAGATACAGAGCAATATAATTGTATCATCAATCAACCGAAACCCAAGAAAAAGTTTAAGACATAGAAGAAGAAGACAAAGGTTTCGCTTTACCACTACAAAAGAGAAACCTACTATCATAATATAGCGAACAGAGCACCCGAGAATTGCCAATGCCTTGAAGACAACCAAAACCTTCAACCGACAATGCCAATTCTACCCCAGAATGTCGATCTCATAAATAGAGCAAGCATACAAATGTCACGTATGCATGCAATACATAGACGACGCCTAACAAATAGAGACATTCTCAAGAGATAAAAAGAGAAGCAGCAGCCAAGAATACATAGTGTAAGATATTTTCCAGAAAATCGAAAACCTAGCCGAATCAACCCTAAAACATACTTGGGAATGGTTCACGGAGATAGGTTCAATAATAAGCGGTATAATTGGTATATACTGCACGTACCAACTACTAAAATACATAGTAGACACGATACTAAACGCAATTCGCATCCAGCAGATTGTAGGATCTGGGATAGCGATGTTATGCAGCATATGGGATTCCCTTACGGCATGGGTAATACATTCCCACAGCAGAACCCAGAAACAAGACGAAGAGGCGATAGAAATGGAGCAGATACAGCATCAAGAGACGAGCTACCCCAGATCGCAACACTGGACGGAGAGAAATCACTCCATGAACGATCTACTAAGCAGCAGTGTCGCGAGTGTAAATAATCGTGACCTAGGTCAGGGTCAAAACAGTTAAACCGGAACGCGAGTGAGGTCAAGCGCGCAATACGTAAAAGCAAACTATAAACGGTACAAAGTTCACGGTAAGGTACTCGAAACAATCAATGTTTATGTATTAGGTAAGGTATAAAAAAGGTGTTGGACCTGAAACGTCACAACACTTTTACAAGGGGGGAAGTGATGTAATAAACACAAGATATGACACAAATTCTAAAAACACCCTATATAGATAATTCCTTTTTTATTTCAAAATAGTTATTAAATTCTCGACCTCAACTAAAGTAAAAAACACAAACAAAATAAGGTTATCCAAACACATTAAATTATGTACAGGTCAGGTTTTGTTGACCACAAACATAAACAAATATGAATAATTAACCTTCATTGAAGGTGAACTCTAGAAATAAATATCAAAAAATTGGAGACAGTTAGGCAGCCAGTGAGAGATAGGTAATATCTCTCCCCTGGTGAGGCGAGTCTGAGTATTGACGGACCCTCACCCTCAAGAAGTAATAGTGTGAAAATTCATGTGACTAGTGGGATTTCCAAAACGTAAGTTCTTAAAAGTACAATTCATTTATTATATTGGGTATTGGATTGCGTTATTATATTTTTCTTTGACTTAACCGGGTATCCCAAGATAGTTAAGGGACCCTACAGTGAGTTTCAGTCATATCGAGTGTTCCTTATATATCAGCGCCCCTCATCTACTGTTAAGGCCTAAAATTGTAGAGGCATCTTATTTAGTTATATTCAGGGGCCCCTTTTTCTGAAGGTGCATAGTGTTCCTTTTTCATCTGACTATTTTTGTTTTTGATAACTGCGTAGAGATATTAACGTTTTTACTTGCGATTGTACTCAATTCTATCTTAGAGATTTTTCCGCTGTACTCGAGATTTTATTTAACCCTATTTCAGAGCTATTTACGTTATACTAAGGATTATAGTTAATCCTAGGTTAACATTTTTGATAATTGCGTAGAGATATTTATATTGCACTTGAGATTTATAATTAATCCTATTCCAGAGATATTTACATTGTGTACTTGCGAGATATTTACATTATACTAGAGATCATAGTTAATCCTAGGCTAAAGAATTGTGATAGACATTTATCCTATACTAGGGGTCACAGTCAGTCATATCTTATTCTATTATTTTTCGAAGTTTATTTGACACAGTTTTGTTTTTCTTTGTAATATATGTTTATATATGTTTTAACCTTTCAATTTTATCTCCACAACCTCACTCCTCACCACCCCCATACCCGTCAAGTAGGACGGACCGGCTAACCCTGCACTACGAACTCGGGCTTGGCACACTGTATAAGCCCAAGGGGCCCCACGACGTCTTTGACCGCTCGAGCCTGGAACAACCCCCTCCCTCTAGGTAATCCCACAGGGAGAATTCCTGGTTGTACAATTTTTTGTGCCGAAAAGCACGGGTGACAGCACGCTGCAACGATCTTGGAAGGAGAAAAAAGGAAAAAAAATATAATAAATAAACGAATCCACTACACCGTCTGACAGCGGTGACCAAACGAAATTTTAGCACAAAGGAAATACCAGATTATTAGGCTGGTGAGAACGGCTAGCAAAGTTACAAGTCATTACACCTAGTTGTTTACGATCCTCATTCTTATAGAAAATAATTTATGTAATGTTTTTAAATATATTTACAATTAGTTGAAAATATATCTTTCAAGCATGTGATTTGTTTATTACACTATTTTATTTATTTAAACAATTGTTTGAGTTGTATCAACCTCGACATGATCTGAGTTCATATCAGTTCGTATGAATTGTTTCCAACCTTCGGGGTTAATAACTACCATACCAAGTATTGTTATTAGGCTTATTCCTCTGTAATTCATGCAACCATCATGTGGCTTGATTTGTTTAATTATGGACACTTTCCAATCTTCGTCTATTTATTTTTGTCATCAGTATGAATAGTGCCTTACGACCCAGAGCTACCACTAGACCAGTGATTCTCAAACTTTCTTCGTGACGGAACCCTTTTGGAAAACGAAATTCTTGACGGAACCGTACAATAAAACAATTGTTTTTAAAAATGTATTATTCTGTATTAATAAGCATAATAAGAGTACAGTATAACAGTTACTGCTTATTACTTACTTTACTCAGTAAATTACTATATAACAAGTATAATAATAGAAGATATTAATAATAAAACTTCCAGCACTAGCGTCCTGCGTCCAGCGTGGACAGCTGAACAATCCAATTGGTCCTTCCGGAAGGACGCTCTTCTTTAATTTAAATGTCCTTTCAGTAGAACGCAATGAGCTTCCAACAGTACCGCGACATTTTCCATAGGCGTCAGAAATAATTATGACAACAGTTTAAAATAATAATTAAACATCAATAAATAGATTAAAAGTTATTTCGTTTGTACGACATTGATAACTAATTTTTGACAAAAATCAATCTCACTAAAAAATAACAGAAAGTTAATTCTTAAATAAATAAGAAACTATAAAAATTCTCAAATAAATAGAAAAACTAAATTCTCAAATAAATAAATAAATTAAATTCTGGAGTAAATAGAAAAATGGGAACAAAAAGTTATTTTTGCGGTACTCCGTGTAAGACGTGATACGCAAAACAATTGCACCCAGTAGTAGGAGAACAAAGAATAGCGTTTTGACCACAGGGTTCACAAAAGTAACATGTTTTTTGTTGTTTGTTGGTGAATACGAGAACAAATGATACACTTGCGTTGAACACATCGTCTTTTATGTATGCTGCTTAGTGCAACTAAACAGTGTGACGTAGTTATGTTACCGGGTTGTTTATTTTGCCTATCCCTTAGTACTGTTTGTAGCTTATGATTTGAATTTGCAATATTTTCTTCCGCTTCCCAGTTATGGTTTAAGATCTAATAAGCCAAATTCTTTGTAAAAGTGGCATGGTATATTTTAGGATCGTTCTTGAAATATTTCCACGCTAAATATGCGTTAGTTTCTGTAATTCCAAAAAATGAAGCGTATAATCTGTGCCCCCAATTATGTGTAAGCCAACTCTGTTCCAGTGCCAACCCGGCTTGTTGCAAATATTTGAATATCAATAGACCAAGAACCTTCATAATATTCTTCCACAAGTTTTATTCGCGGTACCTCTAATGTATATTTTTCACCATTTTGATTCACTCTTCGTTTTACACATGGTGAGCCTTCAAGAGTAGTTCCCCATGTTCCAACAAATGTGTGTGTTTTAGGATCACGCCAAGCAACCGCAACTATTTTAATTTCATCGATTCTTGTTCTACATGTCACAGTAGCACCGCGTTGTTGAGGACAATTTCCTTTCAAGTATTTGATTGGGTAATTTCTAGTTGCAACCTTCACCATTCTTAGAATGTACAAGCCTCGAAGGGATAATTCCACAGCTGTTTTTACAGAACCAATCCAGGCATCACCGACTACAATACGTCCAGATCCGTGATAATGTTCAGTCAACAGCAACTCCCTTTGCCACTTTTTCCCAGCCATAGCATTTTCTCCTTCATTTATTTCTAGTCTTATCATCATATTAGTTTGAACATCTGCTAGTGTTCTGCACTTACATCCAACACCTTTGGGTTTACGGGCGATTTTGATAACAGCTGGTAAGCCCTCTGGATGGTGATTAACTCTTCCATACCAAGAGAGCATGGATTCATCAATACAGACTTTATAACCAGGAGAATGAAATGTCATTCCATTTGGTTTGTAACAAATTGTCAAAGGGTATTATGCATTTCCATTTATCAAAATTTACAGTGTCTTCAGTGACGAAACAAAAGGCTTATAGTAAACGCTCAAGTCTATGGTAACCCATCCTGAATCGGACTCCAAAAGCTGGTGGAGTGAATAAGCTATTGTTTTCTTTGGTAGACCAGTAATCACGTCTATTTGGCAATACAAATCTGCTCATGGCATATATGAGTACGATAGCTTTGAGAAAGTCTGTATTAGAGCAGGTCTTTGTATCTTCTCGGATGAGGTCAAAATTGGTCGCTTCTAGAAAAGAGTCAATATTTTCCCCAGGAAACATCGTTAGCCAAAAATCTAATTCATTCATTGCAGCATCATCACCTACATTCAGTTTTGGCTTGAATTTTATATCTTTACAATGATCAATTCTTACTTCCCCGAGCTCCCATATGGTTTCATGTGCAATAATACTACTAGTTTTTTCATCTCTGGATAAAACATTACGTTGTTTATTATAGACATCAATAATCACTTTCGCTTCCAGAAGGAGTATTTGATGACCCACTTATAAAGGTTTTCTCGGTATTTCTAGAAGTAGAGGGCTGCTGTATACTTTCTGCAGCCATATAATCGGGCTGGATATTTTTACGACAACGAGTACTACATGCTGTAAAAAAGTGTTAACTATAGCCGGAACAAATTTTTAGATTTATCAGTACAGTAGGTATTACCTTCAGGAAATCCCAACTCGATATTCATTTTTCATTTATCAACATCCTATAAAACGCAGGCGGTGTTTCCTAATGATTTTTTATATACTCCATAACAGTTTGCATTCTTATAATTGCTACCAAAAATCGATTTACTGCAAGTATTTTCTGCATCAGATTCAAATAATGTGACGTTTGTAACCACGCGGTCGCCTATTTTAAAACTCATCTTCACACACGTCTATGCATTAAGAAGACAAGTTTTAACCTTCACTCGCTAATAACTTCTTCGTTACTGAACCGATTTTGATGAAATTTTCAAAATAGGCAACTTTTCGCGCTGATTCTTTTGAACCTATTCTTGTCCTTCTAGCAGTACCCGTTATATTCGATATCGTGTAAGAAATTTTACGTCTTACCGGCAGGACGCTCTGTCCTGTCGGTAGAACGCCTGGACGTTCTATCATTGAAATAGGAAAAAATCTAACTAATGGGAGGTATGAAACTGTTTTACTGTTATACTTCTATTGGTGCAAACAGGGCCCCCGCTACCATATGTGCAAAGTGTGCAATGCACACGGGCGCCATCCATTAGGGGCGCCAAAACCTATGGTCCAAAAAATAATTACAAAAAATTTTTGCAAAAAAACCAAAAACAAAAAATAATTTTAAAATAAAAGTTGAGAAATTAAATAGGATTAGGTATAAATACACACGAAATTTTATTAGTATATCATCCAGTTACTGCCGATTTCTGTGTTGCGAGAACATAATCAGGCGGTAGTTTCTTGATTTTTCCTGTTCAGACATGAATAATGCCTGCAGCGCTATGAAAGCGATGCATCGCCAGAGGCGTTTTTAAACCGGTTAGTTCACTGGACCGTGCAACAAGTGCATAAAAACAAGTAATCCTATTAATTTTTACATTAACAGTTATTTTCATTTTGTCAAGTGTTGTGTTGTATACTATCTTGTTCACTACTTTTTTCTCTAAAAAGTTAAGTGCTGACTGCAATTTCTACGGTTTGATTCTTTATAAAATGGTAAGTGATTTTTACCCAAATATCTTTTTATTAATTGAACTGTCATGTACGAGTTTAAAAAAGTAATTGGTTTTTTATCCATAACTCGATTAGTTTTTATGCTATCGATCTTTTGAAAAAACATGTTGTAGGGTTATAAAATCAAATTAGTTTAATATTTTTTCTGCGTTCACTTTGAAAGTGTTTAAGCTGAATGGGCTCGGACAAATTGCTTTTTACTCAAATATGCAAACTTGGTGTTTATTATTGTTCTTACTTTAGAAGATAATTCCTAATTCCTATGAGTACTAATTATTTATTTGTTTTTATCAGAATAAAAGAAAGATACCTTCAATTGCGAAGTTTCACAAGCAAAAGAAACTGAAACTACAAGAAAGGGAAAAAATTTCTGGATCTTTAAAGCACTTCTTGCAAAACAATCAAGATTTCTCGGAGACTATCGATGCGATCCAATCTCAAGATTCTAATTCCGTATAATCAGTTACCGTGACGCGACCATGTTAACATCGAGTCCTGCAACATGTGACGGCGGTTGTAGCAACAAAACAGCTTCTACTGATGCAGAGCCTAATATATGAAGCGATGACACCATCCTCGTCTACAGCACCTGAACAATCCACTACAGGTAATTCAGCTACCTAAATACCTGCTGCAAGTGATACTTTCGATGATGACTCTAATGAGGCGATATAATTCCGTCCGACCCCGGTTTGTGGCCCGAAAGAATCACCAATAAGATAGCTAGAATATTAGTTAAACGTGGTCTGCCCATGATAAACATTAGTTTTAGATTTCCTAGTAATGAAGATAAAAGAAAGTTCTCGTACAAATTATTTGTGAGAAGTCTAGCAAATGGAGAAAAAGTAGAAAGAACTTGACTTATTTACTCAATTTCTTATAATTCTGTATTTTGTTTTTGTTGTAAAATGTTTTGTAAAACTCCTAACACTTTTTGTGATACAAATTGAGTATCTGATTGGCAACATTTGTCTTTGCTAATGAAGAGACACGAAACGTCAATTTTACACAACAGTTATATGGATACTTGGGTAAATTTTAAAAAAATGATGGAGACATCTACGACTGTTAATGCTCATCACCTGCAGATTTTAGAAACGGAAAAAAATATTGGTGGGACTGTCGGAAATAATTATTGCGATTGTTAAGCATTTAACTACACTATGCTTAGCATTTCAAGGTTCTTCTAAATTTCGTTTCGAAAATGGTAATGGAAATTTTCTCAAAGTTGTTGAGATGATCGCTTCTTTTGAAGAAATGGTTCGCAGTTTAAAATATTTTTCAATAATATTAGATTGTACACCAGTACATTAGTTTTACTGAGCAAATTAGTCTTGTTCTGAGGTATGTTATCTTTCGAAAAAGGTTGAAGTAAAGGAAAGTTTTATTGCGTTTAATCCAATACTAGACTCTACAGAGGAAGGGATATATACATTCGTGGCAGAAATTTTGGAAAATTAAATTTACATATGAAAAATATTAGTGGACAAGGTTATGATAATGGGGCAAATATGAAGGGAAAGCATGTTGAGCTTCAAAAACGCATTCTTGATGCGAATCGGAGAGCCCTTTTTGTACCTTGTGAGGCTTATACTTTGATCATAACAGTAAATGACGCTTCAAGGTGCCAGATTCTACAATATATTTTTCCAATCGTGTGCAAGAGTGATATAATTTTTTTCGTTATCCACAAAAAGATGGGATGTTATGAAAAAAAAATGTATGTATGTATAATTCCGTTCACATTGATGCAAGACATAAAGCGAGTTCTCTCTTAACGTCTGTACAAAATTTCCAAATTATTTGTGGAATTATTATATGGCATGACATTTTATTTCATATAAATATTGTCAGCCAACAAATGCAAAGTGCTACAATTAATATTAAAGTATGTCAAACCTACCTAACAAATTTAGTTGTCACTTCGAGCAATATAGATCTGACCAATCATTTCAAGAAATTCTTGTATAAGGGAAATAAGTAGCACACTCTCTCGAAATTGGAGAAGACTTTCCACCGTTACAACGGTCAGGAGGACAAAACCAAGACTATTTGACTATGAACATGAGACGCCTCATTATCCAAAAACCGCCTTTAATAGTTATTTTCCTAACAAGTGGGGAAAGTGATACTTTCCCGCACGCGACTGCCGTTAGCAAGCAGTCAAGGGCGGGAAAGACACTTGACGCATGAATTAGGAACATTATTTTTTCTACGACCACATAAAGATTCAAAAAGCACATTGAAAATATATATTTTATTCCAACATACAAAACATTCCATGAAAATCCACAAATTATTATTAATATTAATGTTGAAAACACAATTTGTTGCATTCTGCAAATGCATCAGAATAGCCGGTCCAGAGTAGTTTGTTGGTGGTAATTAACTGTTAAGAGTAACACCAGTAGATTGCAAAATGCATGAAGATGACGGAGACGACATCGGTTGCAAGTTGCCAGTACATGGAAGCATTTTATTCGAGATGGTTTTCTTCTGTTCTACGGAATCCTCCAAATAACTCTCAGCAACAGCAGTTGACTTCCAGCCTCCAAGATGTTTTATGTTGGTTATCCCTTCGCCTGGATCTGCTAGAAACGTTGCCAAGTATCGTCTAAAACTGTAGCCTGTGTAACGTTTTGGGTTAGGTAGGCCTAAGTAGGTAGCGATCTCTGCCGGCATTTTACCAAATGTGTTTACGCCTACGCACTGAACAGAACATTTGCCTTTTTTGTAATTGATTAAAAAACGACGGTGCATGGTGGTAGAAAGCCGTAAATTTGCATACTTTCTATAGAGCTTCAAAAAGGTTCCATTATTTATGTCTTCAGATATAACAAAGGATCTTGAGGTATGGTTTTTCTAATCGGAAATTTTGACAATATTTAGGTTTCCTCTATCTTTGATATCGTCATGCTCCGCTCTGCGAAGATCACCGGCTGAAGCAATTAATCATAAGTTATATCTCATCAGGGGCTAACATAAACTTGGATATGTCTTCTTTGGTGAGAATCTGCGCTTTATGGTGGTCGTAAACCAACATGTCGCTTTTTTAGGAACGATGTCAATTTATGAAACTCGCTTATGTCCACGTTTTGTTTTATTTTATTTAAACAGTTCACCATCGACTAACGCGACCATAAGGTATTGGATTCCAGTACCTTACTCAGCTTGGAAAAATACGCCAAAAAAACCTCTTCTCTGGAGCTATTCACTCCTTTTTCCGGGTCCGGTGAACTATAGGGAGACACGAATTTTTTACTGATTTTGCGAAAAATCGATAGTACTCACCTATTTTGAAGATTATCCGTCGAAAAATTTGCGGGTTATACACAATTTATAGAGAAAAATCCAAAAAAAGATTTTTTTTCGCCACTTAAACCATCACTTTCGGATTAAATATTTTATACAAAAAACAGTTTAAATGTATCGCACTGTGCAGGAAAATGATTAACAATATATTTATTCCCACAAATTATAATAAAATTTCAGTTAGTTTGCTGATAATATTATTTAAATTACCACTTTTATAAATATATAATTGAAAGGCTGTAAATTTATATGAAAACAATTAATTGAAATGACAATTGACAGACAAGCTCTAGCGTAAGCAGTAGTCTGTAACGCCCGTAAAAATTCGGCGAAATCCACAAATATACACCAAATTGGTAGTAAATATATATCCTCCATTTACTGTTTTGTAAGTTTGATTTGGAACAGGATATGTTGGTCGCACTGCTTGAGTACAAAGCTAATCAACGATTTGTGATTTGTTTTGTAATACAAAAGTTCAAAAATTATATATTTTATTATGAACCCAAATAAAAGGGAAATCGCCGCAGCATTTAATGAAGTGGCGGATATTTTTGATTGCGCTCCACCTGGAATGGCCAAATTGTTAAGAGAGAAAACATTATTTGGATCACTTAATTATAGAGATCGCGTTTATATAGGAGCATATGGATATGCTAATGGAATAGATCCAGAGTTACTAAAAACAGCTCTTCATATTAATAAAAACCAAACGACAAAGAAGATAAATAAATTGGTGGATCTTTACAAATATTTTAATGGAGACAGACTGTTTGGCAAAGACTATGAAAAACTGTTATTAGAAAGACGAAGTAGGTATTATACTTACTGTATTTACAGAAAAAAATTCATTGATTTGAATGGAAATACTTATCAATTATGAAAATGACAGATAAAAAATGTATATATATATAATTCAATAAATAAAAAGTTTAAAATACATATTTTTTTGTTATTTGTGAGGTTAAATTTTTTAGCCCTTTCTCGGCATTGCCGCCATATTTTTTTTCCCACATAAATTGGTCAACGTACTCCATAAGAAATGGGGATGACATAACCCCCAACCTTCTGCAATATCCCTTGAAAGCAGACCAGAGACCCTCAACCCTATTTGTGCAGGTGCCAGTGGTAGGGTCTTTGAAATTCTTGGAGTGGTTCACTGTTTTATGAATAAAACCAAGGTTATTCAAATTCGAATATGCCCTCCACTGGTCTGTCCAAATTTCAGTGCCCTGTTTCACGTATTTCTGAATTAAGGGGATGAGAGTCTCCGCCTTCCTATCCTTCACATGAAGTATAATACTTGCTTTGTTGAGGGTGTCTATCATCCCCAAAACCCATACCTCAGGGACCATCCTGCCTCTCTTATATTTGCGCTTTGACACGACACTTTCGTCTATTTGCACTATTGCCCTGGTCCCCCTAAAAGTGTATCAAATTATGTAAATTTGAATTATTCATTGAAAAAAAGTTTACATACCTAATGGAAGTTCTTCTTCCTCCTCCAGCAGTATCCAACTGGCAATATCTCTAATAAATCTATTTATTTGGATAATAGATTTTTTAGAAATACCGCCAGTTTGGTAATAAACACTGGTCGTTTTCACCTCACACGACCAGTACCAAATTACTTCTAAAACTGTCCTCACTGGCAGATTCATGTGTTCAAAGAACGAATTTTTTAATACTGAGTAATAAACTCGACATTTTTTGCATCGGAAGGCAAAGTTTAACGAGTTAATTCCCATCCTCTGCTTCAGTTCGCACATCTTGTGGCAACTTCTGTTTCGGCATTTTAGTGTGCGGCGAACCAGGTTATGCTGCATTAAATAATGCACTAACCCTTCGTCGTCCTTGTTTATTACATTAAATAAATCTTTGGTGCTTGTAATTTCCATTTTTGATGTTTGATGTTCAAATATGATGGCTATCTTAATTTGACAAGAGTACTAAACTCGATTCAAATCTAGTTACTTTTGCCCACGAACACTATTACCAACATTAATTTTTTGATGGGCATAAAATAAGATTGAAATATCTAGAACAATCTGTTCATATATGTAGCACGGTTGCCAGTTGTAATCGATTACGTAAGAATCATGATATTCATCATTTTCTTCTACGAATATTATGTAGATAACATTATTGTGAAAGGTTAAAAAAATGAGACGTTATATAAAATAAATGTATATTATGTTCTCTCATCACTCCAGCACCGTTCAACCGATCATCATGAAAATTGATATAATATATATATATATATATATATATATATATATATATATATACGTATTTTTTTCACGGAGAAAGTTTTTACACTATTTTCTTTGTTGAAACTTCTCACCAGGTGGCGCTGCAGCATATCAAATTCTACACCGCTCAACTGATCACCCTCAAAATTGGCATATATACGTACTTTTCTGTGCAGAATTTTTATTTGATATCCTTTTTATTATAACTTCCCCTCAAGTGGCGCTGCAGCATATCAGCTTCTATATCGTTTTCTTTTTCCACGAGTGCAGAAGTTTGTGGCACGAGCCGTAGGGGAAGTACTGAAATTCAAGAGAGCGAGAGAAGTGCTTTGCGTACGAGTTGTACACATAATTTTTTCCATGACCACGTTCATTAATGGAAGAAAAAAGTGACTTATAGAGGTATTTTAATTAAATTTTGAGCAGAAAGAATTTAAAAAATGAATATTGAATATGGAAATTGCAGATGAACATAGGTATAGTTAATAATGATGTTCCAATTGTTATGCCTGGTATATCTTTTTTTCATAATAAGTTTCAACTATAAATGTAATATTAGTATATATATATATATATATATATATATATATATATATATATATATATATACATGAATGCATTCACACTTCCCCTTCTTGAAAAATATCCAATACTTTGTAACGCTCACATCGGGTTATTTAGGAAGGGGAAGGGAATATAATAATTGGATTCACCCTTCCCATTCTTGAATAACTTAATGTGCGTTACAAAGTATTGGATATTTTTCAAGAAGGGGAAGGGTGAATGCATGCAAGCATGCATTCACCCTTCCCCTTCTTGAAAAATATCCAATACTTTGTAACGCTCACATCAAGTTATTAAGGAAGGGGAAGGGAATATAATAATTGGATTCACCCTTCCCCTTCTTAAATAACCTGATGTGAGCGTTACAAAGTATTGGATATTTTTCACGAAGGGTAAGGGTGAATGCATGCATTCACCCTTCCCCTTCGTGAAAAATATTATAATATTTGGATTCACCCTTCTCCTTCTTGAATAACCTGATGTGAGCGTTAAAAAGTATTGAATATTTTTCATGCATCCACCCTTACCCTTCTTGAAAAATATCCAATACTTTGTAACGCTCACATCAGGTTCTTCAAGAAGGGGAAGGGAATATAATAATTTGGATTCACCCTTCCCCTTCTTGGATAATATAATGTGCGTTACAAAGTATTGGATATTTTTCAAGAAGGGGAAGGGTGAATGCATGCATGCAGTTATATAGGATATAATTGTGGATTTAAAAAAAGACTTTACAAGAGATTTATATTAATATCACTGCTTATTTAATGTGCGTGTGAGATGAATATTGTAAAAAGCCACTATAGTGTATTACTAACAATATGTAGTAGTTATATCATTATAAAACAGTTATAATGTGAGAATAAAATCAGTGCAGTACTCATCTGAACACATATTCAAAAAATTCATAACTCGTTTTTGGTGAGAGAGCGCATTTTTTTTTCATTTTCGTGTTCAGCGACCTCGAATTAATTTAAAAAAAATATTTCATAAAAATATTTCATAAAAATCCGCGTTGTACCACTAAACTAGACTTTTACCTAATTCTCAAGTAGTCAATTACAGCTGGCAACCATGCTACAAAGTATCGTATTCTGTTTCGTTGGTTGTATATCTGTATCTATACGCTAGACTACGTTCATAGTCTATTGGCGGGATGAGGAGCGAACTTGGTTTGTGGAATTTTTTTACCTTTTACAGTATTACCAATGGAATTTGAAAATCTTCTGCTGATAAAAACCTCAACTCACAGAATAACGATTATTAGCGCTTTAGCCTCCATAAACAAGAGCATTTGTGTAATACGAATTACGCATGTCAGAATAATAATTTCTCCGATCTCGAGCGGCGAACTATGCGTGCACTCTCGGCGATTCCCGTGATGCGTGTGTGAGATATATATCTAATCTTAAGAACGGTCACTGTATAACTAAAACAACTCTTACACTCAAGGCGTTGGTTTGTGAACGCACTCCTTCTGATATAAATGTTCAAGTTTTGGTTTCATGGTATATTATAAAGCATAAAATAAAGAGAACCACACGTGATATTTATTTAAAAATGAAATGGTTCAAACAATTTAACTTTTTAGAACGACCTAACAAATTTAAAATGATCTCATTCGCATTGAAAAATGAAAAACAAATTTTAGAAAATACATATTTAGATTTATGGTTTTGGTTATGCATTACGTTTCACGGAAAGATATCTGTCAATTCTGTCATTAAAATTATTCACATACAAATTTGTTAGCTTAAAATTATATATTTATAAAAGTGGTAATTTGAATAATATTATTAGCAAACTAAATAAAATTTTATAATAATTTGTGAGAATACATATTGTTGATCACTTTCCTGTACAGTGCGATATATTTAATCTGTTTTTTGTATAAAATATTTAGTACGAAAGTGATGGTTTAAGTGGCGAAAAAAATTCTTTTTTTGGATTTTTCTCTGTAAATTCTGTATAACCCGCAAATTTTTCGACGGATAATCTTCAAAATGGGTGAGTACTATCGATTTTTCGCAAAATTAGTCAAAAATTCGTGTCTCCCTATAGTTCACCGGAACCCTTTTTCCTTACACCAGTTTAAAAATTGCTTGTATTGCTGTTCGTAACTTTCTCGTGATTTACTTGGTAACAGGTCTGAATTTACCTCATCTGCGGCCTTTAATATTGCTTCTGGGAGCTCTTCGTCTGACGAATCCATTAAAATATTGCTATTATCGAAAATAATTTGAAAAATGCCAGAATCATACACTTCGACAACACATCGACTTGGAACTTTGACGTCTTGATGACAACTTGGTACTCATAACAAATCTTTGGTTACCACACCAAATCACTTGACTCAGCTTAGTTTGATTGTTATAGGGATTGATTTTGAGAAATGTATAGGGTAGATATATAAAAGTATCGCAATTTCTTCATTCCAATGAATGAAAAATAGTCTGGATTAGATTGAATATTGAAACCTATATTAGTTTTAATAGTAATATACAGGTAAAATCAAAGCGAGTTTTCCCAGACTAGTGCGGGAAAGTGACACTTTCTAAACTAAAATGAGTGCGGGAGAGTGGGTAAAAACGCACGGTCGTAGAAAAAATTAGTTTTTTCTTAAAATTATAGATGAAACTTTGAGCTTTCTAAAAAACTGATTTGACTTATTAAATGAGTATATTTTCGGATTTTTTAGTGACATATTCAAATTAAGTGACAGCGATCTTTCAAAACTTTGTTCTGTTCTTGAAGACCGACTGACAGATCAGGATAATAAGGATATATACCCCAATGATTGGTGTTATGAAATTGAAACATTAAAGTTGTTCTAATTACCTGATGATACTGACCCTTATGTATTTTACAATATATATTTGAAAACAATTCAATCTCCACCCTTCCAAACGTAAGCATTTCACTAAGAATTATTCTGACATTGCCTGTATATGTAGCTTTTTGCGAGCGATTTTTTCAAAGTTGAAAATCATTAAAAATTATTTAAGATCGACAACGCTTCAAGAAAGATTTTCGGGGCTAGCAATATTAGCAATTGAACAAGAAATTTTTGATGGTATAAATTTCAGCGATGTAATTAATGAATTTGCAACAGCAAAGTCTCGAAAAATATCGCTACTACAATAGCTATTTTTTATTTTTCCATTATACCCATGAGATGATTGCATGTTCACATTGCCTTGACAACCATTGACGTCATGTGTTTAATTGTGATGTCACAGTTTTGCTAAATAAAGCCTTTATCTTTCGATATCTAAGGGTTATTATTTTACGACAATTTATTTAGCAAAAATTGTATTCGATACAACCTTCGTGATGGATAGCCGAATTTTGGAACCAAAAAAATTCAATGAGCCTGATTCGCCAACTTCCGCATAGGAATGGAAATACTTCCTTCAAACACTGACAAGTTTCGTTGAGGAGTCCAAGGTACCTGAAGAGAAGAAGCTCATGGTATTGGTTGATTTTTCATCATTCGAAAATTACGATTTCATTTCCGAGAGTAAGCCTTATACTGGGGCCATTGACGTTCTTAGAGGACTATTTGTGCCCCAACCCAATGAACTCTTTGCTAGGCACCTATTAGCGAATCGAAGACAGCAGAATGGAGAGTCGGTTGACCAATACTTGCAGAATCTCCGAGCAATAATCAAAGACTGCAACTTCAAATCTGTAGATGCGCTGACGCACTGTAATGAGTATCTACGTGATGCATTCATAAACGGCCTCAACTCTCCTCTAATCCGACAACGCATTTTGGAAAACGTCACGCTGAATCTTGAGCAAGTGGCAAAGATAGCGCGTTCCCTAGAATCCGCCCAAAAACTCGCAGTATGTTACAGAACAGCAACCTATATTTCCGATTCTTACTGTAATAGTTTGAAAACTCCTACATCTCTTCCCGATTCTGACGGATTAGATAATTGTAAATCTACGCTTAATTCAGCCTCTACTTTTCAGCAATCTCGACATGGAAACTTCTACTTCTGTGGTGGACCCAGACATCGTTCTAGATATAAATGTCCTGCTGTCGAAGCGATTTACAAATCTTGTGATGAAAAGGGCCACTTACAGAAGGTATGCCAATCCAGATAAAAGGTTATTTCGATATCCGCTTCCACGTTGCTAGCTACTATCACATCAGTCGCTTCTCCAGGAGGGCTCTCCAGAGACCAGAGTAGTCGTTTTTAGACGAGTAAATGATATCCCATCCAGTATCCTTGTAGACACTAGTAGTTCTGACAGCTTATTTGTTGACTACTCCTATGCCAAGAGGAATAAAATTCATTCTGAGAACCGAGATGTGAAGATGGCTTCCACTTCCCTCCAATCTAAAATTAATGGGTACATTTTGGCAGACCTTCATCATCAAAGCGAATAATACCCCAAAACTAAGCTATCAACAGAGACAGAATGAGAGGCAGACAAACAGAAGGAATACTAGTCAAACGAAGAGGACGAAGTATTCGTTCATACATTAAGCAATTCTTGTTTCCTTCTGTCCCTGTAAATTTGAATTATTCGAGGCAAATTTCATCAGCTCCTGGTGAATTCCCAATTTTCAACTTATTTTGTTCTGTTCTCAACATTTAAATTTCATTATAAACATATGGCATAATATATTACTTATGATATATCCCAGTTTGTTCTTTGTGATTATGAACCAAAAAAAAAATAAAAAAACCTTTCTACAATTATTCAAAAATCACATATTCACATTCGAAAAAACATTTTTCATAAAATGATAAAACCATTACATTTACTATTATTTTTAAAAACTGAACTGGATACATCTCAACAACATATTAGTGTTAACTTTATACAGACTCACAAACCACGTGTGATTTGTGTAAGGACTTTCTCTCACCGATAATAAAAAATGAAAAATTAAGAGTGTCTGTAAAATCCATAACATTACAAAATATCATCAAACTAGTTATTTAATATGGTGCAGCCATCTCCTATTGAATAACTAATACTTCAAAAAAATATGTGCACATACATAGAAATTATTAATTAATAGTCCAATAACTCATAATTGATAGAGCAATATTCGTTACTAATAAAACAAAAAAAATCCAAAAAAGCAGTTCCACTGCTGAAAAAATAGTGTATAAAAAAATAGTATTTACCTCCAATCACTATATAATCATATACGTCTTCAGGTTGACTCCTGGCATTCACGCGTCCGCAAACGTCGCCAATATCACAAGTGTTTCTGACAATCGCATCTACTAAAGCCATGAACAATACAAAACTACTTCCACCGCAGTTATTTGCCAAATACGGTCCATAATTCAATGGATTCATACAACCACAGGAAGACATAGTGGCCCTTGAAAAAATATTCATTGTGTACAATATTATTCAATCAATATATTTTGCGATATTTTTATGTTGGTTTAACTCCAACATGTTGAATGTATTTAATTAAATAGTATATACACATTTCAAAACCAGAGTTTCATTCTTAAGATTTTTAATATAAAATTTATGAGAACTGTGAAGTCGATTACTAGGCAACACAGAATACTAAAAGTAATGTAACGAAAAACTTATTTGAACGTTAGATCAAGTCTATATAATATGAAATTTATTTTGAAAGAATATAAATGGAGTTATGACAACTGAAAATGAAAGAGAAAATTACCAATAAAATAACAATAGAAAAAATGGAAAAAATGAACAGAGATTGAAATCTTTTTATAAATAGAAAGGGTTTAAGGTTTAAGAAAAAACTTGAGTCAAGAGTAAGAAAGATGTGATCAAGAAAAGGAATGTAATAGTATATTATACACCAAGGTGGTGAAGACTATTATTATCGACCGAGCACCAAAATTATATCGCGAGGGGCTTTGCCCCGAGCGGAATAAGTTGCGAGGTTTATAAATGTCTTCACCAGCGTGGTGTATATACATTTTTTCTCACTAAAAATGTCTTATAAAAATCATATACAATTTAATCACACAGCAATAGAATACCATTATTCCTATAGTTCATAATCATCAATATTAAGTGCAACGAATTAACGAAACCAATTATACGATCACATCCAAAAACTTCACAAAACGTGGTTTACGTTTTACTTTGAACTTTGAACAATTACAGCGGTAGTGCGTTCACAACACTTGGGTACAAAGTGAGCGTTCATAAAACAATTAACATATACTTCACCATAGAGAAAGTAATATATTATTTGTCTATATACTTCACACTCTACACCACAGCGTTCACAAACGAACCACGAGGATCGACGAGAGTGCACTCCTAGTTTCCCGCTTGCTATCGGGAAAACTATCACCTTGATATGCGCAATTCGTATAAAATGTACAATGTACACATGTTGTTATTTGTAAAGGTTAAGGAACTGGTAATCGATATTCTGTGGGTCAAGGTTCGCTACCATTTTCTATCAACAGAAGATTTTCACTGAAGATAATTTTGAAGGTAAAAACATTCCTTAATCCACGTTTATCTGCAATTAACGGAAAATAAACAACACATTTCAATGTCAAATTTTGATCTACAAATCTTTCAAACTGATTTTTCCCTAGGCGTTTACTCCGTCGTCTGATTGACATTGTTTTTGCTCCTCACCTCACCCATAAATTATGAACGCACTCCTTATGTCATCAGAAATTTTTGGTTGAGCGCGAATTTCAAACTAATGACAGTTTTATTGAAATAAGTTTATTTTGTTAGGTAATTTCAAGCAGTAAATATGTTAAAGATAATCTCCTGGGTATACAAAATTATGTTGCACTAGTTTTTGTTAAGCTTCTATCCCTGAATTTTCAAAACATTTGAATTTGTCCATTATTGACCTAGGTTAACAATAGAAAAAATTATTAACCACTCATAGAGAAATTCTACTTCTCAGTTGGCTAGAAGACATAATAACTGTCAATTTCACAGCTAGTAGTGGAAAAAAATATTATTCGGGCCTCAACAGAAAGTTATTACATAAAAAAGTTTATAAATACACATCTTGGTTAAAATTCGGCGGTTTCTTCACATTATTTCCAAAATTCACAGTATGGTAATTGAAAAATAACTTACAACTTGTTTACTGCTACGGTATCTTTTTTGACTCTGAATAACTTCATTTCATACGCACATAATATATAATGTCATTTTCCCACATTATTTAGCATAACTCAGTGGCGTCTGTGGAGGATTAAATAATGATTAAATATACAAAGAAGAATTTTCCGTTCGTTTCTAATTAAGAACAGAAACTACTAATGTCATAGACGGGATTGATTGGCCCAGGCAGTAAATAAAATGAAGCATAGGGTTTCTTTGTGCTGGACGAAATAACTAAAAAAAGGGACGATCGTAAAAATTTGAAAGGAGCTGAAGATATCTCAAAAACATCAAAAAATTGGGAAAGGATATTCCATAAAGAGAGGAGGACTGTAGTAATGACGAAAAATGGAAAAACAGGAAGATACACAATACAGGTAAAATAAAAGATAGACACAATACAGGTAAAATAAAAGATAGTACAGATAAAATGAAGAATAGGGTGTATGTTTCGTCCATTGTCCAAAATTTCATATGATTACCTACTTGACGGAAAAATCATAAAGAAAATAGTTTTATTGAAAAACTCTATAAAATAAAAACAAAAATATATTATAAAAAATATCAAAATATGACAGGCATTAATTCTTCGGTCAAAATAAAAAAAAACTGCAATTAGAAGCACATGTAGCACATATATTCTTGACCAGCGACCATATCATACGGCATGCCTATAAATTCAGTGCATCTCATATGGTACCACCTTAGGCATCCATCGCATCCTATATTTTTGTTGACCCCATCTTCTACGTCACTGGTTAAGTCTTCATCACAAGCAGAACGCTGCAAAATTTTATGTTCCAGTAGCGTCATTCTCATTGTTTATTTCGGCGTTCTTAACTGATTTTACTTTTTTCTTATTAACATTTCTTTTCGCCTGATTATTAGCTTGAGATCGTTTCTCTTCAAGTATCCTCTTTGCTTCTTCTTCTTTCCGAGTCTTCTCTTCTTCCTTGATTACTAATTTCATTCACCAAGCTTTGGATTAAGTTACAACAGGAAAGTTATCTTTTATTCTCTTGTTTTTAGCAGTAGACTCATGTGGTTGTGGGAGAAACACGTAAATATCAAGAGTTGATTGAAGAGGATTTCTTTTAACAGATAGCGAGCGGCCGATTTTTTTACAATTTGGAGGGATTACTTCCATCTCTTGAACATTGGATTCTACTGCATGTATAGATGGTTGTTCACTTGGAAAATTTTTATGTTCTTTTTGAGGGTTTGATTCTCTTACAGGTGGGGATCATATATCATTTGGAGGATTGTCATCGTTCTCTTGAAGGTTTGATTCTTTTACGGGTGGGGATGCCAGATCATTTGAAGGATTGTTATCGTTCTCTTGACAGTTTGAGTCTCTTGCAGGTTGGGATGCCATATTATTTTAAGTATTGTCATCTTTCTCTTGGGGGATGGATTTTCTTGCTGGTAAGGATATCGGGCCATTTGGATGAGGGTTTTCATCAATATATGTGAGGGAGAATTTATTTTACTGCAGTTGTCATAACTTGATGAATTGATCATTTGAAGGGTTTCCATCTGTCTCCTGAAGACTGGTAGCTGATGCAGGTGAGGTTGGTTGGATTCCCAAATGATCCACCATCCTCTCTTTTGCGTCTCGGGTAGTGGATACTGGTCCGAGCAAAGAGGATTGAGTGGCATTCAGTTCCAATAGTATGGCTTCAATTGGGATGGTGGTTAAATCTTCAAGTGGGACTACTTCCCTACCTGGAGTAGGTTCTGATTTGTGGTTGTTTTCGATATGATCAATATATCATCTAGATATTCCCTCTGAGCCCACTGTATCTGGTTACCTCTTGCCAGTAGGGCTGACTCCATTTTTAAGCCATTCTGTTATAATTTTCAAGTTAATGTTTTTCTTTTGACTTTTTTCAAAGATTTCCATAAATATTCTGATTATCATTACTTTCTGGGCTGATTATGGTTATCTGTAGACTAACTTCGTCCACTGGGTTCACCTTTTATTCAAGCCTTCTACAGTACCGGCATTATAGTTCTACCCACTGTATTGTTGTAGACTCTCTATCCACCAGCAACTTGTCCTTCGGTTTTCTTGAAATTAATTAACCACTGCAAAGCGCCATGGTCACTTCTTATAACAAAACTTCTATTATAAAGAAAAATATGGAAGTGTTCAATGGCTTTGATATAGCCAAAAGTTCTTTTTTGGTGACGCAATAATTTTTTTCAGCTTTTCCGATGGTTTTACGTATGTAATCACCTTTTTTTCGTCTCCTTGTTCTTGTGATAACACCGCCGTGTTGGGAGATATCACAATCCAAAATAGATGTTCCTTTCTCCCGTGGGTAGGCCAAAATAAGTGCTGTGGTTATTCGTTAGTTTAGATCTACGAATGCATTTTGACAATCCGGTGTCCAATCAAATTAAATGTTTTTTTTTCAGTAAGTCGATAAAGAGGTTTAGCAATTCGACGAAAATCCTCCACAAATTTGCGGTGATATGAACAAAGTCCATAAAAACTTCCGGTTTCCTTTTTGTACTTTGGCTTATGCCAATTTTTATAGCTACAATTTTTTCCGCATCGGCTCTAATTCCTCCGGCGGAAACGGTATGTCTGAAGTAATAGACCTCCGTTTGAAACAGTGTACATTTCTTGTGATTCAGTTTTAAATTGGCTTTTCTTAACCTCTCAAATACTTCTTCAACATTTTTCAAATGCTTGTCAAAAGTTTTCGACATGATCATTATATTAGTGTTTTTAAATGAAACTCACGGTCTCTAGTTAATACCACAATATAATAAAAGTTATTGAAAATTCTAAAAAATTGACAATTGTTTCCATAAATCAATATCATCGTCAGAATGACAGAACTTACATTTCATTCTAGGCCTACCTGATGTTTAGTAGTTATTTTTGGCTAGACCAAGAAGTGACCTAACTTGTGATTGGCTTAATATATGTTCATAGAAAAAAGAAGAAGATGTAATATTACAAATATTGAAGCTTAGATATTATTAGCCCTATGGTGATATCCTGGATATCATGTTTCCAATTAAGATCAGTATAACTGTGCAATGATATAGAAAACCAGGAAAACTATATCTGCTAATCTTTACAATTATCACTTAAGAAGACAGTTTATTAGTGGAGAACTCCCTAGATTTAACTGTTCATTGACAACTCCATATTGTGGGTTTCTCAAATGTCTTCTAATTTCCAGTTCTTCAAGGAAATCCAGTTCTTGTTTCTTTTCACAAATATGCAGCACTTCTAGTTCGGTGTTAGGTGTCAATGAATGATTGGTGTCAAGTAGATGTTTTGCGTAGTGGGATTTATCCGGTTGTTTTAATCTGTATTCTGGTTCTGACCCAAATAGACAGCATTACATTCTGGATATTTGAGTTTGTATATACCTGACTTCTTTAATAGTGGTATTTTTGTTTTAACATTTAACAATTTTGTACTAACGTTACTTTCTGTTTTCAAAGAAATTGTTGTATTCGTTGCTGAAGATATTATCTTTGAAATATTATTAGGAATATTTCCTGCATATGTGATGGTTTTATAAGTTTTAATTTCATCAGCTTGTTTGGGATATATTAGTTGTAATGCCACTTTTTCTTCTTTTTTACTAATAAGCTTATTTATCATATCTAATGGATAACCGTTAGATGTTGCTATTTGTCTAATTGTAATGTCCAGAATGTAATGCTGTCTATTTGGGTCAGACCCTTAGGGATTTTGAAATACGATACAGTGAGCACTTACGACCATACAGATTAAAACAACCAGATAAATCCCACTACGCAAAACATCTACTTGACACCAATCATTCATTGACACCTGACACAGAACTAGAAGTGCTGCATATTTGTGAAAAGAAACAAGAACTGGATTTCCTTGGAGAACTGGAAACTAGAAGACATTTAAGAAACCCACAATAGGAAGTTGTCAATGAACAGTTAAATCAAGGGAGTTCTCCACTAATAAACTGTCTTCTTAAGTGATAATTGTAAAGATCAGCAGATATAGTTTTCCTGGTTTTCTATATCATTGCACAGTTATACTGATCTTAATTGGAAAAATGATATCCAGGATATCACCATAGGGCTAATAATATCTAAGCTTCAATATTTGTAATATCACATCTTCTTCTTTTTTCTATAAACATATATTAAGCCAATCACAAGTTAGGTTACTTCTTGGTCTAGCCAAAAATAACTACTAAACATCAGGTAGGCATAAAATGAAATGTAACTTCTGTCATTCTGACGATGATATTGATTTATTGAAACAATTGTAAATTTTTTAGAATTTTCAATAATTTTTATTTTATTGTGGTATTAACTAGAGACCGTGACTAATGTGCGACAGCTATTTACAAAAGAGTCAAACTAGTCAAAAGTCACAACATTCAACTCGATAACGGCACATCAATAAGAAACCTGGAGATGGACGAATCTTATAGATATCTCGGCGTCGAAGGAAGGGCGGCATAGACAACACTAAAATGAAAACTATGGTATCAAAAGAATATTATCGCCGTATCCGCCAAATCCTAAGTACCGAACTAAATTCGAAGAACAAAATCATAGCCATTAATACTCTCGCAGTTCCAGTGGTCACATATAGCTTTGGTATTGTCGACTGGCTAACATCAGAAATAGAGAAGATTGACAGGAAAACGAGGAAACTTCTCACAATGGGGAGTATGCATCACCCTAAAGCAGATGTTGCCAGACTATACATTAAAAGGCGAAACGGCGGACGAGGCTTAATCGAGTTGCACGCAGCTTATGAACAGACTATTATAGGTCTAGGCGATTATATAGATACCGAACACGATGAATTCTGCAAAGAAATTAAAATATACGATTCGGACAAGTCAAAATATTCTATCCAAAACGAGTCAGCACAAATAAGAGAGAAGTATATTATAACAGATAATGCTCTGAGGAATGCAAATGCGATTAAGGATGTAATTGAAAGGCACAAGATCCAGACATTACAACAAAAGCCACTACATGGACAATTTTTCAGAAATCTAAGCAAACCAACAGTTAATAAGATGGGAAGTGTAGCCTGGTTAGGTAGTTCTAGACTTAAAGGAGAAACTAAAAGTCTCATTATTGCAGCTCAAGATCAGGTACTAGCTACTAGATACTATCAAAAGAACATATTCAAACAATCGGTAGACAGTAAATGTAGGCTCTGTGACAAATCAGATGAGCACATTAGCCACTTAATAGCCGGATGTACGAGTCTTGTCCCAACAGAAGTCACTAACAGACATAATAAGGTTGCTTCATTCATCCATTGGTCTATATGCAATGCAATAGGATTGCGTGTAGCAGAAAAGTCTTATAATCATGTTACAGAAAAAGTCGTAAGCAATCACAACATCGATGTTATGTGGGATATGGCTGTAATTACTGATAGAACAATCCTGGCAAATAAACCGGACATAGTACTATATGATAAGAATATGAATACATGTCTTTTGATCGAAATATCTGTCCCAGATGATAGCAATATAGTGAACAAAGGAAACGAAAAAATAAGCAAGTATAAAGATCAAGAAATCGAGATAAGTCGGATGTGGAATACAAAAACTAAAGTGGTACCCGTTACTGTAGGAGCATTGGGAATGATGCGGGATAGTCTGAAAACATACTTAGAGATAATCCCAGGTAAACCATCCATGTATGAAGTGCAAAAAATTGCACTCATGGGAACTGCTCACATAATAAGAAAGGTGCTAGGGTGAATGACTTTGATCTCTAGTTGAGAACTGTATTCACTCATTTTACCGCCAAATCTATAGTAAGGCGAGAGGAAAAAATATAGAAATAATAACAATAATAATAATAATAATAATAATAATAATAATAATAATAATAATAATAATAATAATAATAATAATAATAATAATAATAATAATAATAAAAATAATAATAAAGGGTCTAAAGGGTAGTGAAGCGTCTCTTACAGCCTCTCCTACTAATTCCTGCTCGCACCTCCACGTTGGTAGACCCTGGTTAACCATCTTTGTAGATTCAAGATCGGGTAACCAACCCCCGGTGGCGGATCTACAACAGATGGGTAGACGCGAGAGGCAGAACCACCTTTCCAAAATAATGGATAGTGCAAATAAATATGGCCTCGGAAAAAAGCCGCTGCCTGGGGGTAATCGCCAGGGCACCCTTGGAGCCATTGCTGAGGTTGACAGTATACGGGACAGTGGCGACAGTGCGTTGATCAGGCGGGCCTCTGTCGATAAAATAGCTACAGCCAAACCTACTTCCGGAATTAAAATTTTCACGAGATCAGAAGTAATTGGTGATGAAAGTTGCCTTTTTAGATCAGTAAGCCTATACTTATATGGCCACCAAAATCACCACAAACAACTAAGAGAAGAGGCACTAAAATACATATGCCAAAACTGGTCAGAACTCAAGGATCACATATTAGTAGAAGATGATACAATGAGAAATATAAAATACTATTATACCCATATGGCAAAAACAACTACTTATGGAACAAGCCTTGAGATCCTAGCCCTGTCTGAAACCCAAAACCTAAAATTCCATATCTATCACAAACAACGAAGAACGAAGACTAAGGAAATAAGGAAAACAGAGAAGCCAACAACAATTAGTAAAGCGGATCACGACAGGACGATTAACCTACTTTTGATTGGCAATCATGAGAGCGGCCAATTTGAATTACTCACATCACCAATGGTAAATATAAATAACAAAAGACATCAACTAGCCCCGGCAGGACGACGCGATGGTCAAGAGCGTCAAGAAAACAGATTGCTTGACAATAATACCAGAAACCAGGCTACGAAACTAGGAACTGCCCGAAATGTTACGCTGGAACAACCGGCAACCACCAAGGCAGGACAACCCCGACAACGCATGGCATGGAATGATGAAATGAACCGCACTGTCATGTGCTGTTATTATCTTGCTACTCAACTTGAGAAAATAAAAACAGGATACCGCACAGAGCTTTACAGACTTTTCTCTATGAAATACCCTAATCTTGCTGCAGCTATTACGGAACAAAGAGTAATCGACCAAAAACGTGTTATACTAGAAAGTAATAGACTAACAACCTATGAATTACAAAAAATTGAAGGAGAGGTTGCAGAAGAACTAAAAAATGAAATATATACAGCAGATGATGCAGAGGAACAAGAATCACCAAATGTATCACAAAAAATACATAAACCAGACCTACCGCCCTTAATACAAACTATGAAACAAAATAACTCAGATATACAACAAAAGGATGAAATTTCAGCCAATAAACAACCACAAAACTCTCTTGCGATCAAAGAAAAGTTAACAAAAGAAATGAAACTACAGTTATTAATCTGGAGAGACAGTAACCCTAGTACGAGAAACATATTACCTAGATTACATTTTAAACAAAACACAAAATCACTTATAAAAATAATGAATACGGAGATAATACCAAATACATAGACTACTCAAGCACCCTGGAAGACATACAGACGACATTATATGCAGCAGCATCAACTGTGTTAACATGCAACCAACAGAAAACTATAGAACAGAATAATTCCAAACCGAAGACAATAAATATACCTAGATGGCAAAGACGGATTGAGAACAACATAATAAGGCTTAGAGCAGATAAAGGAAGAATAACACAGTACATAAATGGAAACAAATCAAAGAAAATGGCGAAACACATTGAAAATATAACAGAAGGCAAAGAACAATCCACTACGGAAATGCTGGAAACACTCAAACAGAAACTAATCGTCTACGCAGCGCGCCTACGTAGATATGAGGAATCTAACAAGAGAAAAGTGGATAACTCATTATTCAGCAGGAATGAAAAACTATTTTACAAAAAAATAACAAATACTGAAGAAATAAAATTAATACCGCCAAGTAAAGAGAAAATAACAGAGTACTGGAGAGAAATTTGGTCAAATACCGTAGAGCATAACAAAACAGCAGCATGGATAAAAGAGGAAGAAGAGAGACAAAAAGGGACAAAAGAACAAACAAAATATAAAATAACAACAGATGAACTAACCAATTTAATAAAAACCACACATAACTGGAAGTGTCCGGGAATGGATCAAATACAGAATTTCTGGTTTAAACAGTTCACAGAAACACATAGGTACTTAGCTGTACAAATAAATACCGTACTTGAAAACCCACAACAACTGCCACAATTCTTAACACAAGGAAAAACCTACATTGAACCGAAAAATCACAAAACAGAAAACCCGGCCAACTACCGACCAATAACATGTCTCCAAACATTATACAAAATTATAACATCAGTAATATGTAAGAAAATAGATCAACATATTCAAGAACATAACATCATTACAGAAGAGCAAAAAGGTTGCAGAAAAAATAGCCAAGGATGTAAAGAACAGCTCATAATAGACGCTATAATAATGAAACAAACAGACAAACAACACAGAAACTTGAAAACATGTTTCATAGACTACAAAAAAGCATTTGATTCGGTACCACACTCATGGCTAGAGAAAGTTTTACAGATTTATAAAATACACCCGACCATAAGACATTTCTTGTCAACCATCATGAAAACGTGGAGGATTCTAACAACAGATAAAGGAAAAATAAAAACTGATAATATAAAAATAAAAACAGGAATCTTTCAAGGGGATTCACTTAGCGCCCTATTGTTCTGCCTCTGCCTAAACCCACTTTCGAACACATTGAAGAGCACAAACTATGGCTTCCAGATCAAACATCAAAACAAAGTAAAACACACAATCAACCATATACTATATATGGATGACATCAAAATATATGCACAAACACAAATGAGAGGGCTATTTAGAATTATAGAAGAAATAACAACAGACATGATAATGCAATTTGGAATTGACAAATGCAAAATCCTACACATAGAACACGGTAAATGGAAGGATGAAAGCAACACAGAAACACTTAACAATGAAATAACAGCCAACATGCAATTCGACGAAACATACAAGTACCTAAGGTTTCAACAAAGTACAAAACTGGACCACACAACAATAAAGAAGCAATTAACCGAAGAATATAAAAAGCGATTAACGCTAATCCTCAACTCCAAATTAAATGCGAAGCACTTCTTCAAAGCTATTAACAAGTTCGCTATTCCATTACTTACATATTCCTTCGGAATAATTAAATGGTCGACAACCGACCTGGAAAACATAAATATACTCACGAGATCGGAATTGACAAAACATAGGAAATTACACCCAAATTCATGTAAAGAGAGACTTACAATAACCAGGAAGGAAGGAGGTAGAGGATTAATAGATATCCACATGCTCCACGCAAATCAAATACACACTCTGAAAACGTATTTTCACAATAAAACCACCTCATTACACAGAGCAGTCACACCCAAGCAGACAAAGGATTCGCACCTCTAAATCTCTCACAATCTGAGCCACAGCCAAAACAGACACCCACACAACAAGATAAAATAGAACAATGGGCACAGAAAAAGCTACACGGAAAACATCTATACATTATGAACAACCAACATATCAATAAACAAGACACCTATAAATGGCTACAAAAACGACACCTTCAACCGGATACAGAGGGCTTCATATTAGCCATACAAGACCAGGTAATAGCTACCAAAAACTATCAAAAACATATAATGAAGATAACAGCCATAGACGACCGATGCATAAAATGTAATCAGCACCAAGAAACAATAGAACACATAATAGGAGGTTGCAAAATACTATTAGGTACTGTATACAGACAAAGACATAACATAGCAACAAAAATGATACACCAGTCACTAGCATCTAAATGTAACCTAATAACAAGTGAAGTATCTTACTACAACTACACACCGGACGACATACTAAAAAATAATAGGTTTAAGCTATATTACGACATAACTATACACACAAATAAAACAATGCCATGCAATAGACCAGACATCACGCTATTAGATAAAATTAATAGAATCACTTATTTAATAGATATAGCTATACCCACGGATAACAACATAACAAAAAAATATACCGAGAAAATAGACAAGTATACACCTTTGGCAATAGAAATGGAAAGAATCTGGAAGCAAAAACAAGTGAAAATTATACCTTTCTTTAATATCTGTAATTACACACAAGGGATTCACCCAGCATCTTATAGAGCTTCAACTGGACACAAATATACATGAAAACATACAGAAATCTGTAATACTGAAAACATGTAATATAACCCGAACATTCCTCAGAAACACATAGTAGCATTTGAACCACTGGGCAGACTTGGTACACACCCGTCTACCTAGAAAGAAGCCGGTCGAAAGCCGAGAAAAGGATTAACCATAATAATAATAATAATAATAATTATAATAATATGCGTGTCTTGTGTTCTTGAATCTGCCATATTTCTCTCTAATTCCTTGATTTTCTCGTCTATCGTTGTCGTCTTGTTTTCAATGTCGGATTTTAGAGACGACGTCTAACGATAAGATATCGGCAGGAATGTCATTCTTCATAGTGGAAATCTTCTCGTTCATATTAGTAGAAATATCGTTCTTCATAGTAGAAATATCGCTCTTTATTGTTGAAATCTTCTCGTCCATACCAGTGGAAATATCGTTCTTCATGGTTGACATTTTCTCGTCCATAGCAGACATTGACGAGATTAAGGTGGCAGCCTCGTCTTTGGATAGAAATTTCCAGTGACATTATGAGTCTTTCTACAAATTCACTCTTCTTACCGGACGTTTTCAATTCTGCCTTTAGTTCTGTCACTTTCAGGTCACATATTCTCTTGGCCATTTTGCGTTGCTATTTATTTGACTGGTGGGATAAATTCATACATACGGTAGGTTCACTTTCTTAATTGATTTATTCACTAAACTATTCACCAATTTATATAATATTCTCAGTAAATGCACTTAAACTAATTTATATAAACACTTCACTACTATACATTTTAGTGTTTTTAAATGAAACTCAAGGTCTCTAGTTTGTTTTGTTTATTTAAAACGTCTTTATTAACAATAATTTTACATTGATTATTTACAATTGTATACAAGATAGTGAGGCCGATGTTCTGGCAATCTTGGTACAATCGTTCGTCTTGTTTGTTTGTGTATATGGCGCCTTGCGTTTCTGCATAATCCATTTACTATGATTTTATAACTTCCTTTGTCCCGTATTCACAAATATGATTCCATGGCTATTTCGACTAGTAAAGGTCTCTAGTTAATTCCACAATATAATACAAGTTATTGAAAATTCTAAAAAATTGACAATTGTTTCGATAAATCAATATCATCGTCAGAATGAGAGAAGTTACATTTCATTTTATGCCTACCTGATGTTTAGTAGTTATTTTTGGCTAGACCAAGAAGTAACCTAACTTGTGATTGGCTTAATATATGTTTATGGAAAAAAGAAGAAGATGTGATATTACAAATATTAAAACTTAGATATTATTAGCCCTATGGTGATATCCTGGATATCATTTTTCCAATTAAGATCAGTATAACTGTGCAATGATATAGAAAACCAGGAAAACTATATCTGCTGATCTTTACAATTATCACTTAAGAAGACAGTTTATTAGTGGAGAATTCCCTAGATTTAACTGTTCATTGACAACTTCATATTGTGGGTTTCTTAAATGTCTTCTAATTTCCAGTTCTTCAAGGAAATCCAGTTCTTGTTTCTTTTCACAAATATGCAGTACTTCTAGTTCTGTGTTAGGTGTCAATGAATGATTGTTGTCAAGTAGATGTTTAGCGTAGTGGGATTTATCTGGTTGTTTTAATCTGTATGCTCGTAAGTGCTCACTGTATCGTATTTCAAAATTCCTAAGGGTCTGACCCAATTGTCAATTTTTTAGAATTTTCAATAACTTGTATTATATTGTGGAATTAACTAGAGACCTTGAGTTTCATTTAAAAACACTAATATGAACATATTCCACGAAGTAAGGGTCGAGACAGTCAGTTTGATCATTATATCTTCAAGATAGGTATACAACATAGGTTTTCCACGTTAATCCTCTCAAAACCATTTCCATCAGTCGCTCAAATGTGGCCGGAGCATTACAGAGTCCGACGTGGATTTGGTAAATACCACTGACAATATAAAAATCTGTTTTGTCTCAATCATCAAGGTGCACTTCTACTTGCCAATATCTATTTTTCAAATCTAGGTTGGAAAACCATTTCGCACCTGAAAGAGTATCTATTGTATCGTCTATTCTTGGCAGTGGATAGTTATATTTTTGTGTTACTTGATTTAGTCTCCGATAGTCCACACAAAAGCGGGTGGATCCATCTTTTTTAGTTACCAGGACCATAAGTGACCATAGCTTCTTCAATAGTATTTGCATTCATCGTGTCTTCTATCACATTTTATACTTCTATATGTCTAGCAAATGGTAATCTCCTTGGCATTTGATGAATTTATCTGGCATTTCCTGTATAAATTCTATGCTGCAATAGACCGGTGGGTGCTGGAGATTTTCCTATCTCAAACATGTCGCAGTTGTCATTGATATAGTTATTGAATTTATGTGAATAGTTAAGTATATATAAATTAGGTGTTAGTGAGTAGTTTAGTGTTTAAATAAATTAGTGAGTAGCCATACCGTCTGTTTAAAGTTTATCCCACCCGTAATAAAAACGTTTTAATGAATAAGAAAAACATTATATTTGTGTCAGAAGTGGGATAATATAATTAAAAAACTACGTAAATATGGCCAAGAGACTATGTGATTTGAATGTGACGGAATTAAGAGCAGAATTGGAAGATCGTGAGTTGGAAACGTCCGGTAAGAAAAGTAGATTAGTAGAACAACCTAACTGTTTCTGGATCGGAGCCATCATTTTCAAGTGCCACTTTAAGTCGTTCTACTAATTCATTTTTCTTACCGGACGTGTCCAACTCACGATCTTCCAATTCTGCTCTAAATTTAGTCACTTTTAGATCGCATAGTCTCTTGGTCATTTTTACGTAGCAGTTTATTTATATTATCCCACTTCTGACACCAATGTAATGTTTTTAAAGTTTATCCCACCCGGTTACTGTTTAAATAAATAATAAAAACATTATATTGGTGTCAGAAATGGAATAATATAAATAATTTGCCACGTAAAAATGGCCAAGAGACTATGTGATCTAAAAGTGACGGAATTAAGAGCAGAATTGGAAGATCGTGAGTTGAAAACGTCCGGTAAAAAAAGTGAATTAGTAGAACAACTTAAAGTGGCACTGGAAAATGACGGCTTTGAACCAGAAACAGTTTTATTTAATGACGAGGCTTCCACCTTAATCTCGTCAATTTCTGCTTACATAGATGAGACGATTTCTGCCATGGACGAGAAGATTTCTGTTATGAAGAACGACATTTCTGCTAATATTTCTGCCAATTTGGACGAGAAGAATTCTGCCATGGAAGAGAAACATTCAATGAATGTGAAAAACGATATTTCTGCCATAGAAAAAAAGATTTCTGCCATGGAAGAGGAGACTTCAACGAATGTGAAAAGCGACATTTCGGTTATAATGAACGATATTTCTGCTATGAAGAACGATATATCCGCCGATATCTCATTAATGAAAAACGAGATTGCCGCTGACGTTGAAAATGAAATTTCGACTCCCTAATCTGAAATCGAGAATAAGATGTCAACGATGGACGAGAAAATCGAGAATAAGATGACAACGAGGGACGAGAAAATCAAGGAGTTAGAGAGTAAGATAACAGATATAAGAACTCAAGACACGCCAGCGGAAGAGAAAAAGACCGAGCAAACAAAACCTTGCAAGCCAAAAACACACCCTAAGTTAGAAGACATTGGGAGTTTTACCCGAGTCAAGGCCCCAACGTTCGATGGAAAAATGTCGTGAATCAATTATTTGAAACAGCGACAGAATGAAAAGTCGGTACGACACGCAGGCCACAGAAGGCGGTTTTAAAGACGGGGACAAAGTATGGTTACACAACCCGAAGAGGAGAAAAGGATGTTCTCCAAAATTACAAAACTCCTAGGAAGGTCCATACTTAATCAAGAAAAGGATCAATGATGTTATATATCGCATAAGCAAGATCCCCAACGGAAAACCAAAAGTAGTTCACTTAAACCGACTAGCGCCATTCGAAGGAGACCATGACCTACAGAAATAAGTAAACCATATTCGAGATGTGTCTGTCCCTACCTTCGTTGAATTTATGGGCGCGTATGGAGGTACTGTGAAAGCTAGACATGGAGTCACTTCAGAACAGCGACAAGATTTATTCACTGTCCCGGAAGATTATTCACTGGCATACAACATCCCCGCCCGTATCAAGAACGCACGAGGGTTGGCAACCGTATTTCGAAAGAAGTTCGGGCAATTACAAAAACTTGAAAAGCAGATTCCAGCCCCTGGCAAGACACTCAAACTGAATCATAATTCGCGTTACGTTTTCTACGTCATAACTAAATCTGAATTTAAAGATTGATCTACCTACCGCGATGTGTGGGAACCACTTCGAAACCTCCGTGACCATGCAAATACAGCGTGAAGAAACTGGCTATGCCTAAGATAGCGAGTAACCATTTAGCTTGGCGAGTTATTAGGAACATGGTAGATATTATCTTTCAAGATACCGGTGTCCATTAATTTGCAGCTACAACCCCCGTTATCAGTATCCGATCAAGACGGTGCCCTGCTTTTTCCATAAGATCGGAAAGTGTAGAAATGGGGCCAGTTGCCGATTCAAACATTCAGTCTCGGCTACATAAAATTTCCAGGAGGAACTGCCAATTAAGGAGGGGGTAATGTTACGAAACAGCACACTAGTATAGTCCCTGAATCCGACTCTGTTTAAGCCATGTATGAAAGTTGAAATTATGGCGGACGCGCAGGGATTTCTTAGAATTGTTTACGATTGTGACTATCTTATCTAGACATTGTTTTTGTGACCAGTCTTATCTAGAATATGCCAGAAAGCCAATTGTTTTTGAGTAAGCCGCAATCTAGAATTATTCAGTAAAAAAGGCACTAATATATAACGGACCGACCCGGGAGAGTGAGTTTTAGTTGATAAAGTGATCTCGTGAAATCAACAAGTATACACCGAAATAGCGAACAGTGAAGTGTTGATATAAATTAATAATTAAGTTTGTATGTAAATAAATTAAATTTATGTGAATTGTTAAGTATATATGAATTAAGTGTTAGTGAGTAGTTTAGTGTTTAAATGAATTAGTAAGTAGCCATACCGTGTGTTTAAAGTTTATCCCACCCGTAATAAAAATGTTTTAATACATAAGAAAAACATTACATTATAAAAGATATTCGATGTGATAATAATTATTGGCAATCTATATGAGCGAGAGAAAGAGAGAGAGAGAGAGACATTTTATATGCGCCTTTGTGCGATTCATTATACAAATTTTAACCAATTTGTTGTGATCTGTCAAACTAATATAATCAGACGTTATATTAAGTGAAGAAGATTAAAATGCTGGGTATCTTCCTCCAGAAGTATAAAATACGGCTGACAAAGGAACAATGGAAGTTTTGCCTGCAAAGTCGAAGGTAGTGTATGAACGAGCATGCAATAAATTTGTGAAATATATACAAAAAAAAGAAAATAAAATCTTTCTCGGAAAATGTATCCCTTGCATATTTTGGCGACTTCTCACACTTCAGATGCATCTTTCTTAAGTTTTTTTAGAAATGAGTAAGTATTGAATTTTGTCTATTTAGATTGGCCATTTATTATTGAAAATTATTTAATTGTACAGTTATATTAAGTCTCTATTATAATTCTTTTTCAGATAGATCTTTTTCGCAAAGTTTATTTTACTCATGAGATTTTTAAACACTGGATTGTAATTAGTGAGCTCTTTAACTATTGTTATATAACAATACGCACTGACCTTGTGTCCTGGAATCAGGATATTCCTCTCTGGACTCTGGAACGCTGCTTTCGAAGTTTAAAGTCGGATAAATTTGAGAAAAATTGATTCTCTCTCAGGAAAATCAGCTGTAGATATTTCGTAAGTACTGTTGTATGTTTTGTTAGTGGTTTATTACTTTTTAATGATGATTTTGGGGATAATTTATCAAAATTTCTGGAACGCTGCTCCAACCAACATCCTCGAACCGACGCCAATCTACCAACACTTTTTTCTTCCGCTTTTTTCAATAAACAATCAGTCTTCTGTTTTTTCCAGCTCACTATTTTGAAAATGTTTGTTACACTTTGTTTATTGATTGAAAATTTGTTCTGTCATGTCTCGAATAACCAATCACCTTTGTTTAACGCACTCAAAATTATGATTTCATTTTTATTTACTCTCAAATATCTTTACTTATATATCAAAATAAGTTTCACTTGATTGTTAGTTTAATATTAAAGTTCATTTGATTATAATGGGACGAATAGTTTATACTGGCGATATACAATAGTCTTCAATATACCAATGTTTAGTTTAATTTTCTCATTACAATTAGTTATTGTTACGATTGTATTTAGCCATTCACATAAATTCTTTTAAAAAATTTGTCAACATTCTCTATTCTGACTATTTACATTCATTCTATATTCTTTTAAATTCATTAATAAATTTCTATTTATTTACTCTATGAAATTACTCTAATGTCAGCGTTTGTCGCTGAAACATATTGACATAACAGCTTCAAATATTCTAACCATATCTCTTTGTAAACATTGTGTTATAATATTGAACAATATCCTTTATGTTTTGAATATTTATTGATTCTTATTTCTTTTTTCGATTATGTGTTCAATGTTATTTCCTTATGAAATATTTGATACAAATGGATGATCTTTATTCTATGGTTTCGGATTTATGATTGAAGGTAATGTTTCTTTTTGTTTAATTCTTTGCAAGCTGTAAAGTTTCCTTGAATAATAAATTATATAAAAGCTGTATTAGCAAATTGAGTGAAGATATTTACAATTGTCTAATAAACATGAGCAATTTTAATGTCTCATTCTTATCATCCTAGTAAGTATAGTCTACTGTTTTTTATTATTTAGCAATTTCTAATTATTCTGTTTCATGACAATGTTTCTACCTTACATATCCGTTATAATATATATATATATATATATATATATATATATATATATACATATATATATACATATATATATACATATATATATATATATATATATATATATATATATATATATATATATATATATATATATATATATCGCGTTAGCGGTAGAAGTCCGTATAGATTTTTAGCGCTGTGGCATCCTCCGATATACACAATATGTATATAGAACAGCCCCAATGCATAGAAATCACGCACATAGTGGCTTCCTATTATTTGGCAACACTGGGATCTTGATCGATTATTAGTAGGTATATTTGAATTTCTTTAAGAATCAATGTGTTCTGTAATTTTAAATATGTATGTATTTTTCTTTTGAGAGAGGAGAATGGAACATATTTTCTAGTGATAGGGATGTTGACAGTTCGTACAAATCCATGCGAAGCTATATTTTACACATAAAAGATAGTTTTTAGAAACCTAAAATAATATTCTAAAAAATTTATTATTCGTTTTAATTTAAACTTATTTCTCATAAACCAGTTATGGATATGAAGTATTTTTCTTGATAATTTGTTGGAACAACGATAATATTTTACGATTTTTATCACAATGGAGACTGGATCCATCAAAAGAAATAGCTATAACTTACCGAACATACTTTATTACAAATGAGAGAGACACATTACTCATTTTATATATTCTTCCATCATATTTAGAGCTACTTAACATCTATATCAACGAAATAAAACTTGAAATCAGCTCTGTAAACAAACTACTAATAAATAATTGACTTTTTATTTTTACCACAACCAAAAATATCTAAAATGATTTTCAATTTGTAGTTTATCAGATATTATAACTTACTTTAATGTTAATGAAAAAGACTATCCATCTCAAATGTATTATGTAAGGAAATAGCAGTAAGTAAAACGCAAAATACGTACTACAGCATATATTATTACAAGGTATAGGGGCAACTAGTTTCGGCACACTGAGCTATCGTCAGGGCTTAAATGTATATATCATTCACATGAAAAGTATTATAGAAAGAAAGTTGTCACATGATCGTGGCATCCAGCAGAATCCAAAATATGTCAGTAGGTAATATGGAAAATATATTTTAGGAAATTTTTATTGAAATCATGAAAATTCACATAATTATGCAAACGTCAAACAAAATTAAAATTCAATTAATGTATTATTAAAAGAAAAAGAAAGAAAATATGGACTTCGTCTTACGGCAGAAACCGTCTGAAGCAAGAAGTGCAGTAATTGAATAGTCGTATTAGGAAAATGAGCAATAGGGAGGACCGAATGCGGACTAACGAAAAACAACTTTTGCGTTCTGTTACTCCGCATGATAGTAATTATATACTCAGAATCTATATTTTATTACTCATAATTCACACCATTTGTATATTCATAGTCGTAGGAAAAATAGAGTGCATAACTCGTTAGAAATTGTATTTCCTGCACTCGTCTGAAATATGTCACTTTCCACACTTCTTATACTATGCTATGCAAATTCGAGTCTATGCATATCATGGTAACGGTGAGAGATATAGGGATAGTTTAATGGGGGCAAAGTTGTGTATTTTAGATCTCATTTATTTGATTCAAGACAATCTAGCGTCTTTAGTTCTGGAGTTATACCGGGAAAATTGAAAATTTTGAAATTCTTATTTTGCGAGGATTTTCCAAAAACATTGCCATAACAACTTTTTGTATATTGAACTATGGCCAGAACAATTTTAACCTCTTTTAATATTCCATAACAGCTGTAATTGAAAAATATCAGTGAGTAAGAAGTGGATCAATGCCAAATTGATCATACAACAAGATCTTGTTTAATTATTGCAAATTTGAAATTTTACCGGTAATAGTTCAATATTTCCAAAACAGTCTGTAGTTCAGATGTAAATACTACGTCGATATGAAATATGACTTTTGGCATTTGGATCAATGCAATTAAAAATATAGATTCGTATTTGAAAATAAAAACTTGAGGGTGGCACAATTTTAACGATACTTAGTATATTTTTTTCACATAGAGCATGCTGCAAAATTTTTTAGTTCGAATACAAAAGCTTTTCAATCTGTAACCTACAGAATAATCCACGTTATACATCCAAAGAAATTATTTTTCACTTTCTAGCGCATTTGAACAAATGTTTGTCATTAAAAATTTTTTTCAAGATTTCATTTTATGCTTTTAGTCGTCTCGTTAGTCTATGCACTCCTGATACAGCTGCATTATTATAAGGTAATTTTTCCGTGAGTTCTGAGCTATTATGATTAACTGGTTTGCCATCGTGGAGCCACGACACAATTGGACAATAATCACAAATCTCGTCCGTCATTTTGGAGCCGCCATGTTGAATTTATGAATTTTGACATAAAGATTAATATTTCAGGTATTCAAAGATCTGACTATAATTTGGGGTTCAAATGGAAATTCAATGAAGTTTGCTTTTTTTCAAATAGAATATAAAATAAACTATTATACCAGAAATCCTGAATATATTGCATTGTAATTTCGGCGGCCTTGTATGTTCCAGTACTAAAAGCATTCCTTTCGATTCTAATGCTGTAAAATTTGATATTCAGACGCTGATTCTGAAAATAATTTGAGTCCCATATTCAGGAAATTTCAAAATTATAAATTATTCTCATCATCATATTAATAAGAATCCCAACATTGAAAATGTCATCATGATACCTCTGATAATCGGAACTTCAGACCTAGAACACTCTGGAAGATTTTGAATATAGGGTTTTATAGTTGGCTTCCACTCGAAATAAATATTCGACGTCATCGACATCTGACTGTCAGATTTAACACCACCTCTTGTAGAATCGGGAGGAATGTTATTGTTCTTATCATACCTACATACGTATGAAATGACATTGAAAAATAATATAGAAATTCTCGCACACACTTTCAGTTTTTGTTAGAAAGGATAAAATGTACGACTCAAACATCGTCAAAGATAAGTCAAGGATATGATAAATGTTTAATATACTTTTTCTTAGAATTCAAATTTAAAAAACATCTAGGAAGCTCCTTTCGTAATGACGAAGTTCGTTAACCTTCCGATTGAACCAGGAATGATAGTCAGATGTTTAAATACCTGAAATGTTCATCCAATGTACCTATAAAAATCACTCAAATTCCAAACAGACCGCCCATTTAATAACAAAATAGCGGGCTGGCTAGTAATTACGTTGGAAAACTATACATAAATAGAAAATATGTTTAATTGGAATATGTACTGGTTATTTTTTGTACGGACATTTGTCTAAGTTTCATAAAATATTTTTTTATGTCTATTTCATCTAAAACGCACAATAGAAAGAGCTTTAATGATGATACTGATCTGAAAACTTGTAGTCAGTCATGATGGATTCCTCACTACTTCATTATCTCTTTAGATTCCTTATTCTTTTGATATGATCTTCATTAGCGTTACACCTAAGTACAGCAATTCAAGTGAATTCAAGGCGTTTTTTTTTAAATTTCGTTTTTACACTTTTTTTTTGAAAATCTGTTTCAAATTTTTTCTTCAAAACTCAGAGCCTAACTTTTCACGGGTTTCGAATTATTCAAAAGTATGAAAAAAAAATCTTCATCAAACTCACACGGCTCAATGGAGCATATAAAGGAAAGTTGATTTGAATCGTCCTATTTTGAGCTTTAGTTCACTCTGTAGGATTATTTGCATGTTGGTCTGGGCCACCCTGTATACAGTCATCACACCAGTAGAACCATTAGCACATGTTTAAGTTTTGCATTTATCAGACTCCCTATATATTGGAACATAGCTTTCATTTTTGCTCTGCACTGTTAGGAACCGGTGGTGTAGTAATGAAGAGACCCAACCGCTATGGTGTTGAGAAAAAAACTCTAGTGTATACATAGCTTTTATTGCCCTCTACAACTTTTATTTAAGACATTTTTTGCCTTAGATTAAATAAGGATGCAGTTATCGTCCATACAGTTATCATTGATACACCCTGTATATGCCAGAGAGAGTTTCAACGTCTCCGAAATTTTTGTGAAATTCAATATTATAGGTCAACTACTAACAATGCACCTAGAAATCTGATTGCATTTAGTTTTTCGGAATTTTCAGAAAAAAACTACTTCTGCTATAGTGAAGTAGAGAAATATACCCATTCGAAAATTAACCTGAAAATAGTAGTAATTTAACTTCATCTCGTGGTTAACGTTGGAAAATTCAATTCATTTTCCCCTTATTTACGGAAATTCAGAATTCTTTAGTTTGTTTTATCGCCAGCATAATTCATCTTTATCGCCAGTAGTTTTTTATTTTGCCTCAAAATCAAATTTAAGTGAATTGTAGAGCGAAAATATAACTTTTCTATTGATAGCGGTAGATATTCTGCAATAACTAGCATCATCCGCACTGTCAACAGTGGTATCAATAAATTAAAACAGATGTAAATCATCACATTCAATGTTAAACGCTTTCTATAACCAAAAGTAAGATCGGCAACACTGCCAGGATGCCACTATGCAAGAAAAATGCATATACAGACGCCAAACTATACCGTTCTTCGATATGTATACTTACGGATGCCACTTTGTGCGTCAGATGTATAATAAATATATAAGTGTGCTATTATAACGCCGCGTACGGAGAACCTGTGAACCTTGGTGTATAGGTTTATACAAAAAACGACCAAAGTGACGTCCTGCTGATTTCATCAGCAATAGATTCCCAAGCATTCACTGAACCGTTTGCGATATTTTGGAGCTCGATGCACTGTGACGTCCCAATATCGGATGTCATAGTGCCGCGGACGCCACAGCTACCGCGATTTCAACATGCCACTTCACGCCGTGAATGTATATATATATAAATATATATATATATATATATATATATATATATATATATATATATATATATATATATATATATATATATATATATATATATATATATATATATATAATAATGAAGAAGATAATATTTGAAAAATTACTTCTTTAGAGGAACTGGACGAAATATCTGTATAATTTTTTTATTTGTATCCTTAATATACATATCCTTCTAATAGTTAGGTTTTGTTTGCTCCGTCTTATAACTTTGTTCTAATTAGTGCTAATTGGTTGATTTTTATTTCAATTTTTCAAGAAAATGCTTCAAGTATTTATATTATTTTCGACCGGCGCGTGCAATTGATGCGTCTCTAACTGTGACTTCTTTTTGTTTATATTTTGGTTTTAGAATAAATAGAACATTAGCATAGTCACTTTGTAAATTTGTTTTGGATATCTTGTTAAATTAATTAGAATGAAATATTCAAAAATTGCTTGTTTAAATACGAGGTCGTTAATTCTCTCACTACATAAAGTTAAGTTAATTGTGCCTGATGAAGGTATCGATATTCTTTTGATATGTGAATCATGGTTAAAAAACGCTGTTACTGATAATGAGTTGCATATTAGCGGTTTCGATTTATACAGGGTAGATCGTAATGTTAATGGAAAGGGCCTTTGTATGTATATTAGAAAGACAATTAAATGGGAAATAATTGATATTTATAATTTACTTTGGGAACAATGTTGGATAAAAGTTACCATAAACAAAAAAACTTTAGCTGTTGGAGTGATATATAAACCACATGAACAAAATACAAGTATTTTTTTAGATGAATTTGAAGATAGTCTAGTTTAAATTTTTCCTACAGTTGATGAAATTGTTTGTATGGGGGATATTAATTTAGACTTATTTGATCTTGATAATAATAATGTAAATAGGTTCTACTCTTTAATTGAATCGTTAAATGTATCTCAATTAATAGATGTTCCAACTCGAGTTACAGCTAATTCATCCACTCTTTTAGATTATTTAATAATTCGGGAGGAGGCTGTAGTTGATAGGGGCAATATACAGCATGATAGTTCAGATCATGCTATCGTTCACTGTGAGGTACAGGTACAAGATATTAGGAAAAATCTAAAAATGCATACATATAGAAATTTCCAATAATTTCGATGATGAATATTTCAAGCCGATTTATTTTTCAGAATCTATGATCAGGAAACTATCGATGAAAAAGTTTCATATTTTACTAACTGTATACACCAATTATTCGATAGACATGCTCCTATAGTTACAGCCAGAATGACCAAACCACCAAACCCAAAGGTCCAAGGTTAAAAATATTCCATAAAACAAATAATGCGGGAGAGGGATAGTGCTCTGGAGAAATTTAGAACAACTAAATCAAATATCCATCTTACGTCATACAGAGAATTACGTTAATAAGGCAGTTATTCGTGACAAAAGGCGTACTTAACAAACTATATTAATAAATGTAATAAAAAAGAAATGTGGCAAAAATTAAGAACACATTAGGTTTTAACGGATAAGGAAGCAGAACTACCGGATAATTTAAGAAATGCTAATAATGTAAATCGATATTTTATTGATTCTGTTCCTAGATAGCTAGATAGTGACAACGTTGCAAAGAAACATGTGAGTTCTCTGGTGTTGTTATATACTCATGTTTTATAGATAAAACTGACTTTAAATTAGTGCAAGTACCACAATCAATTCATTTTATACCCAAGCATAATGCTTGTAAGTACCTTCCAGTTTTTTAAAGTGTCTCAAGACTACAATCAAGTATTTCACAAAACTGAAACTGCCCGACACTGAACTTTGTACCCTAGGATCTCCCAGTATTCAGGTTGTTCCGACTAGCGGTGTTGTCAGAACCCAAAGTTATTCTGGGGATCAGCATGAAAGAGATCTTACACTTTATGATAAAATTGAGATGACAGAACTGGAAAAGGCGATCAAAATCATACGTGACGAGATCTTGATAAACCGTAGTGAATTGAAAATTGAAAAACTGTATCGAAGCTAGTGAAACCCGGCTTTTACTAAACATAAAAGACTTAAAAAACACTGTATCAAAACTGGAGAAAGGAAATAGTTACCTCAAAGAAGAGGTAGAATACTTAAAGAAAGCACAAAATAAAAAAAAATATTGTGATTTTTGGTCTCAATAAAAAGCGAGAAGAGGTTGTTGCAGGGAATTTGTGTCGGGACCTCAGAGACTTGATTGGGATAGAATCGAAGGCGACGTTTACCCACTATGTAAATCGGATAACTGCCCAATAAAGATCAAGTTTGTTTCAACCCGAAAAAAGAAGGAAGTTCTAAAAAATTCAAATAAATTGAAACCCACGACCAAACACCGGCACAAAGAACCGATAATAAAATATTCATAAAACCTCTATTTCTCGCCAAGCAAGAGGGAAAATATAGGGAGCACTACATAAAAGGAAACAAACTTATCGTTAACGGAGTATGGTATAGAGCAGATGACCTAGAAAAAGTGCATAGTCTTGAAAATAAATCAAATAGCGCCCCTTCCACACCTACAATTCTGGAACTAAACACGGAAATTCTACCGGAACTGCAAACTGGACCCAGCACCCCGAAGATTTCTGCCACGAAAAAACCAACACACTCAACTCAACCGCACAAAACTACACAATAAAAGCCAATAACACGTTCGGTTAATAAAAATAGTGAGTAGCATTAGAAAATTATAAACCGGTTGATAGTGAGGGAATAAATAATATGTGTCACTGTTTTGTTTTTGTTTTTATTACTTTTACTTGATAATATTAGTTTTAATCCAAACCAATTATGGACACATTTATAAGAGAATATCAAAATGATCCTGTCAAAGCACAAAATATCAAAGAAGTCACAGACTTTAATACATATTTGAGGAAAGGACTTAGTGACTTTAAAATTTTTCATACCAATATGCGAAGTATTTCCAAAAACATAGAGGAAGTGTTCATTTACCTAAACCAACTAGCAAGCAACTTCGATATAATCGTATTGACAGAAACTTTTAAAGTCACTGATGCCAGTATATATGGATTAAAAGGTTTCAACACGGTGTACAATGAATCCTCATTAAACAAAAATGATGGAGTTATAATATTCATTAAAAATGAACTCAATTATGATCAGACAAATATTAGCATGGGAAACATTGAACTTCTCGAACTCAATATAAAATTGAATGGAAAAAAAAATTAAAATAACTTCGATATATCGATCCCCTAGTTCATGTCCATAGGATTTCAATGAATACTTTTTTAACTATTTACAAAACATTAAATCAAGTGATATTCACGTAATAACTGGTGATATGAACAAAGATTTATTATCGGAAAATGAATACATTGATGAATATAAAAATAATTTGGAATACTTCGAATTAATCTCTTATATAAACAATATCACTCGACCAGATAGCTCCACCTGCCTCGACCATTTCTTTGTAAAAGCAAATATAGAAATGCATGATCGTATAAAGTCATTCATATTTCAGGATAAAATTAGTGACCACCGACCTATTGCTCTAAGTAAGTAGATGTGGGTGAGAGAACTGGCACTACAATGTGAAACATGGGCAAACACATATAAACAAAACGACGTCAACTCCAAATGTGAAATATTCATGAACAGACTGAAATACCATGTAAAAAACACACATCTGAAATCAAAATAAAAAATAAAGATAAAACTAGAAAAAAATGGATCAAGTCAGGGCTATCTACATCAATAAAAGAAAAGAATGAGCTCTATAAACTACTCATTGAAAATTCCAATAACCTACAAATGAAAGAAATATACAATAATTACAAACGAAACTTAAATAAACTTACGAAAGAAGCAAAATAACAATATTTTCAAATAGAAATTGGGAAGAATAAAAGTAAACCAAAAGGGCTCTGGGAAAGTGTCAATGAGATTTGCAACAGAACTCGCCCAAAAACAAAAATAACCGAAATAAAAATAAAAGAAAATTGTATCACTGAATACAAACAGGTTATTAGTGATGAATTTAATAAACACTATAGTGGAATAGGGCAAAAACTAGCAAATAAAATCGAAAAACCAAATACTTTCCGAGACATTACAACTGAAATAAACAAAAATATGTTCTCATACCCCTCGAACACTGGAGAAGTATCACAAATAATTAAACAACATAAACTCAAAAAAAGTCCTGGGCATGACGGTTTCACTGCAGAAACGCTGATTCAAATTGCCGACTTAATAACAGTCCCCCTCACTCACATTATAAATAGCTGTATTGAAAATGGAATCTCTTTGATATCAAACATAGTAAACATTTTTGGAAAAATAATAAAAAAGAGAATGGTACAATTCATGAAAAAACATGATATTCTATCCGATAATCAGTATGGGTTCAGAGAGGGGAGGTTAACCGAAGATGCAATACTGAAACTGACAACGTACATTTACAAATTACTCGACATTTCTAAACCGTCGCTATGTATCTTTGTTGATCTTTACAAAGCCTCTGATACTGTTTGTCACAAAAGGCTTCTTTAGAAACTGGAAAAAATTGGTATGTGGGGTAAACCGCACGATCTTTTGAAATCATACCTGTCGAACCGAAAACAAGTAGTAGATATTGATTGTGTGGTGAGCACTTCGAGGACAATCACTTACGAAGTTCCTCAAGGCACGGTCTTAGGTAACCTACTATTCACTATCTATATAGACAGCCTGTTGAAAATGACAACTGTAGGTTATATTATAAGTTATGCTGATGACATGGCAGTAATTTACAGTCACAACACATGGCAACAACTGAAAGCAAAGACGGAAAAAGACTTCAACAACATCTTTGAATGCTTCCAATACAATGAATTAACTATGAACGCGGAAAAGACCAAATACTTACCTTTCACCTCCCATAGCAATAACTTGCCGAATATGAGTCCGTTAAATATAAATCAAAATATATCCATTCCTGAAGCCAGCTCAATAAAATACCTTGGTATACAAATTGACAAACATATGAAATGGAACTTTCATATATCGTATCTAACAAGAAAACTACGTGAGTTCATATCAAGATTCAAACTGTTGAAAGGATTCCATGAAAATTCTCAGTTGAAAACTATATATTATAGCCTAATTCAATCCCAACCTATATACGGTATTATTAGATGGGGATGCGTAAATGATACGCATTTAATTAGTCTGAATATCGTGCAGAAGAAAATTCTCAAAATAATCCTTGGCAAAGGAAAGACGTACTCTACCGATAATCTTTATAACGAATGCGGCATTTTTGATATTAGACAACTCTATTGCCAAAATATATTACAAGGGATTTACAATAATGAAATTGGAATAACGCACCCAGATCATCTATATAATACAAGAAGGCGAAACTACAGCGTCGTGGTACCGAAATGTATTAAAACAGTGGGTCAGAGGCACTGCAGCTTTCTATGTCCAAAAATTTGGGAATTGTTACCTGAAACAATAAAAACCAGCCAAAGCAACGAAATTTTTAGAATAAAAGTTAAAAATTGGCTCCAATGCTATGATAGACAGATATTCCAAGAAATAATTTAAACCTTCAACAAATTATTCGTCAAACTTATAATACTGTAATGTATGTATATGTAACCCAAACTCCGATTATGACACTCACTTTATGTGAAACCTACCTGGATGTTACCCTTTTACCAATTGTGATATTAAACCTCATGTGATACTCACATGGGATCAAAATCGTATGACTGTAATATATGTGTATATGAGACTGAACCTGATTATGATAAACACTTTATGTGTAACTTACCTGAAAGTGATACTTTTACCAATTGTGATATTTTATTTTATGTGATTCAATTTCTACCCATATGTTTTATACCTATACTTTATCTTATTTTAAATTTGCATTTTAATCTTAAGTATTTTCATTATATTTAGAGGCCATATCACGCACAAGGAGTCATTTTCTACGACTGTTCCTTCTGTGATGCGATTGTTTATTCCACTCAGCTCACAAGTACTTGACATTGTTTTATCAAAATTATACTTGATTGTACATTCATGATGAATATGCATTATTATTATATAAGACAAGTAGTGAGATACTGAATTTTTATAGAAATAGTAGATTAGTTGCCTCGAATTTAAGCGTCACAGAATTAAATGACTTTTTTGTATACCAAACTATTTTCGGAATTGGAACGAATGCGGTAGGTTCGTACCAACTAACTATCAATATGATAGAACTTTGTTGTCCACATGTAGCACCCTACATCACACATATTGTAAAGTTCTGTCTTATTGAAAGTGTTTTTCCTTCAGTTTGGAAGAGGGCCGTTGTGCGGGTGCTACCTAAAGTTAACAATCCTACAGAATTTAAAGATCTTCGACCAATAAGTATATTACCGACTCCGTCTAAAGTAATCGAGAGAGCTATGAAAACACAAATTAAGGAACATTTGGAAAAATTTCCATTGTTAGCGACGATTCGATCTGGCTTCACAAAGGGACACAGCTGTACGACGGCTCTTCTTCACATTGTTGATGATATTGACAAAGCTATGGTAAATGTACTGTCCTTGTCCTTCTGGATTTTAGCAGAGCATTTGATACTATTGATTATAGTTTGCTTGATAATATCTTACACTATATAGGTTTTCCAGGGAGTGCTCGTTTATTAGTGAATAATTAGTTCAGAGATAGAGAACAGGGTGTCTCTCTTGACGGGTGAATTTCACAGTTGCTGCCGCTTCTGTCAGGAGTACCACAGGGGTCAATATTGGGTCCCACTCTATTCACAATTTACACATCTCAATTATCGACCTATATTCATAATTGCAATAAACATGTATATGCTAACGATACGCATCTCTATTATACTTTTCCGCCTGATTCAGTGGTAGATGCTTGTACTATGATTAATTATGACCTAGACGCCTTTGTGGCTGCAGCTAAAGACCAATAACTCTAATAAGTCAAGAATCCTTTTATTTGTGTCCAAATCTAATCGTCAGAAAGTTCGTGATAATATTAATGTGAAAATAAATAATGAGAATTTAATAATGGTCAAGGAAGCTGAAAACTTGGGAGTAATAATTGACAACGATCTAAAATTTGAGAAGCACATTAATAGTAATCTCCAGAAAGCATACATAGCATTAAAAACAATTTATGCTGTCCGACATTTTCTACCGTTTCAAGTGAAAAATACATTGTGTGACTAATAAACTTTATCATTATTTCATTATGCTGACATTCTATATGGACCACACTTAAGTGTGCAATGTAAAAAGAAAATTCAAAGAATGCAAAACTGCTGCATTCGGTTAATATTTGGCATACGTAAACGACGTACTATTTCTAACAAGTTAAAAGTAATACAGTGGTTGAATATGGATAATAGACGAATGTTACATTCTGCGTGTCTTTATGATAATTTAATTATGACAAAGGAACCATCATACTTATATAAAAAAATCTCCTTCAGGACGGACGTTCATAACATTCATATTCGGGTAATTACTATATCTCCCTTTAAATTGGAAATTTTTGGACCGTCTTTTAGATATCAAATTGGCTTTGTTTATAACGGACTTCCAATGAAAATCAAATATCAGCATTTAAAAAAATTAAAAGAGTCTATTCGGAAATACTTGTTTGATCATCAGAATTAATTGGGTTCAGAATTGTGGGAGGAATTGATGGCCTTACGCATCAAAGTACAAATGTAATATAATACAACCAGGCTATGGACACTGCAGACCGTGCTATCTATAGAGCCTGTCGAGTAACTGAAATCGGTAGATAATTTCAAAAACTTAACGATAACTGTAACGTCGTTAGTAATAAAATTTTATTGATTTTCATTACTGCGTATGCGCGGTGTCATATTACTCGTCCCCGCAGGTACTGTTATCTTTTCTTAGTTCAAGTGTTGACGTTATTATAAAGTTTCGGTATTTTGTTGTATTTTCTAATTGCTATAGTATAATATTTATATGTTGTTTCGTTGCTTTATTGTTATTAATTGAAAAGACAATGTTAAAGTGTATACTGAAGGAGTCTAATCAATGGTGTACTCGGTAAGTTCTATTAAAAAAATTTTGAGCCTTTTCTCTTTCTCAATTAACCATTTTGTTTATTTTTATGGAATACAGAATTCTCACTAATTTAATCGACAACTTTAGAGATCATGGTTCTTTTTAACTATAGCTAAACTAAAAATTGTTGCATTACTAAAGTAAATATTTTTTTATAGTTTTGTTCCTCCAACCCAGAAAGATAAAATTATTATAGCTGGAACCCAGTGTTAATGAATCATCAAATTTGTCGACGAGGAAACGATGGAGGATATGTTCCCTTCATTTTCAAAAACAGTGATTCTTTAGATTTGAGGAAGACGAAGGGAGGTTATTAAGACAGTTTGATTTGCCTTCTCACATGAGAGGAAATTAACAAAAATTAATGGTAAGTTTGATTGTATTCAATATAGTACGCTATAATTTTGGACATTTTAAAATGTAAATTGAGTGAATGAAAAGACGAGTACTGAGTGTGTAATTTAATTAAAATTCCAGCTAATCGCTTTCAGCCATTACTGCATTCTCAAAGCTGTGGTTAAGAAAAAAACATACAGCGGGTGTCAAAAACATCAAACCCTGTAACTGATACATACCATGAAATAAAATGTTTGATGTTACATCATTATTTGAGTAAAATTTCTTGAAATTACCCTATGAAGAGGTTGTACAATTGTAATTCACATAATAAAACGTATAATTTGAAATTATCAACTAAATGATATGTGTGTACACCCTCTTTATAGGGTAATTTTTACAAATTTTACTTAAATAATGATGTAACATAGGACATTTAATTTCATTGTATGTTACAGGGTTTGATGTTTTTTGACACCTGTTGTATGTTTTTCTCTTGACGACATCTTTGAAAATGGCCTAATGTCTGAAAGCGCTTAGCTGGAATCATAATAAAATGACACACTCAGTACTCGTATTTTCATTCACTCAATTTATAACTAATGTGTACACCATACTCAGACAATTCCATTTTAAAATGTACCCATTGAAGAAATAATAATCTGGGTTTTATTTTATGTTATGGCTATTCTCTCCACCAGCTATATGGAATCGAATGTATCGACCCTTTGCCGATTTTTATATATAGCCCATGGTATGACAATTCATGAGAAATTAAAGTGAGCATTAACTTTAGTTAAGGCATTACGTCTAAGTATTTGGTCTAGCGGTAACCAAAAATCCAAAATATCCAATAATGATAAAAAATAAAAAAACAAACAAAAGAATAGTTAAAAAACAAAAGAAATCAAGAATTCCTGAAAAAATCGAAAACTCCAGGAATGAATTCAAAAAAACCAAAAAAATTTAAACGTTCAAACATTGTCGGATACTTTTTTTGGCTTAGTACAAAAAAGTGTGTAAACTTATTATTTCAATAGTAAGCGCATTTTTTTTTGTTGATATAAATTTTCAATTTTCAAACATATTTGTGTGTTTACTCATTTATTGTTGTTATTTTGTGTGTTTACTTGTAGAAGCTTAACCAGAAACGAGAGAGGACTTCCACGAGACGGAGGGATTTTTAAGAGCCCTTAAGAAACATTTTAGCAATAATAGACTGCTAGGAGCTGCAAAGTAACTTAAACTGCCTTATGCGATGGTTTCATGAGAACGGAATGCTTTTAAATGTAGCAATATTCAAATATGCAATATACTAGGCTTAAGCTTGTGATATAAACCTATTAAATACTTCCAGTGAAGAAATAAAGATGTGTTTTAAGTGGAAATGGAATGTTGGATGTATTATTTTAAATTTTGTACAGTCACAAGTGCTGTTTAGCACTCTTATATGTAATTACTTGGCACCTTGTATTTACAGAGCTGGGCAGTAGTTAACAACTTTTCCTTTGAAATTATTTTAATTAATTTTGTTCTAAAATTCACAGTAATTATACTCAAATGTTTTCTCTCATAGGAATTTGCCAAAAATATTAGTTAACCACTCATTGCTAACAGTTTTTTTGATTTAAGTAAGTAGCAGTTATACTCCAGTAGTTTGTCCAGCTTTGTGTGTTTATAGGAGTATAATAATAAATAAATAAATTAATATAAACTTATAAATAATTTTCTAGTTTCATCTGGATTTAACATCATCCAAAAATCTAATGAAACTCCAATCTAAAATGTATGTTACTAAAATTATTTTCTAATTATTGCATTGTTTTCACATTATAGTTTATTTATTGTCATTATGTCTGTCAAGAAAAGTACTTTGTTGTGTATTTTTATACTAAAATAAATAAACTGTTCATATGATTATTGTTTCATTTTTCCCAATTTAACCATTTATGGTCCATCATTTGATATTTCATTTAATCTAACTCAACATCTAATCATTAATGAGTTAATGGAGTAAAATTGAATGAAATGTCAAATGATGGACTATAAATGGTTATTTTTAGTTAAAATAAGTAGAATACAGTAAATATGAATATACCACCAAAACCTGAAATTACAGAAATCTTTTCAACATCACTCAATTGTTTAGTCGACAGGCTCTTTAGATGGCACCACAATCAGTGTCTCATCTATCTGTGGGTTATCTGTGAATACAACTTGTGTTACGGTATATAATATGTATGTGTAGAAGGTATACAAGGTTAAGTGGAAGGACAAGTTTTACAGCATTTTTCACGCAAAAAAGGTTGAACTTCGACTAGCATATCAAATATTATTATTTATATTTTTTTATGTATATTAATAAAGACGATTATTATTATTATTATTATTATTATTATTTTTTTTCACACTTGTACGTGGTTGGTGGTAGCAGTTTCTACCGGACGCAGTTGCATCAAGGTATAAATCTACCTAATTAGGGGATTAGTGTTCTTCGGACAATTGCAGTTGTTCCCAGAATTATTGCTTTCTGCATCAAACCACAGATATGTCGAGATATGCTTAGCTCTTCCTGGTGTTCCGTTACTTTAGCGTGCACTATTCCATTTGCAGAATATATAAATGATTTGATCTCCACCTGTCTTAAATTCCATAAATCTCTTACCTCATCTGCTAGCCGACGATATCGCATTATCTTGTCTTTGTAAGCTTTTCCCAGATTTTCGTCCAGTGGGACCGAAAAATCAATAATGCAGATTTGCTGTTCTTATCTAGCACGATCATGTCCGGTTTGTTGTGTTGAACTTCTCGGTCTGTTTATATCAGAGTATCCCAATAGAGTTTATAGTGCTCATTTTCAACTAGACTTAACTGTTGATGTTTATAACCTGTTGTTTTTCCTGTTTTTAGATTTAATATTTGGGTCACCGTGAGATGTAGTTCTTTTCCCATATTATTGTGTCTACTCAGGTAAGCGGTGGGACCTAATTGGGTGCAGGCTGATATTATGTGCTGGATCGTCTCCTGTTCCTTATTACAGATTCCACAGCGGGGGTTTGGAATGTCCATTTCAATGATTTATTTCTGGTGGCAACGCGTTGCTACCACTTGGTTCTGGATTGCATGGAGTGCGCCTTCGGTTTCCGCAAACAAGTACCCCGTCATAAGGTAAGTATTCGTTGCTCTGAAATCTGCATCTTCCTGGTGCAGTGAGTTGTAATATCTGCCATGTAACACTTTTACCTGCCAAGTTTTTTTCATTTTATTGATGCAGTCATTTTCCCTATCAGGTTCCCCGTCGGCGAGGTTTAGTGCCGAGTATCCATCATCAACTGTAACTAGGCATCTGAATAGACGTAAGTTCTTATTTTTAAAATATCCTCTTAGTTTTTGAGTTTCACCCACTAACATGCTCTCGAGATTAGTCAGTCCACGGTCACCTTCCTTCCTGGGTATATACAATCGCTCCATCGCAGATTTTGGATGGTGTAGGCAAAATTTTGTGAGCGTTGTACGTACTTTTCTGTCTATTTGTGGTATTTTTATATGTATCCAATCTATTATGCCAAATGAGTACGCCAACCCGGGTACTACCCATGCATTGATTCCCTGTATTTTCTTCTTAGAGTTCAGTTGTTTTTTCAAAACTGTATTAATTCGACGGAGAAATTCTGCTGTTGTTCTTTTTTGATTACCTTTCTTGTCCAGGCTTAATCCTTGCTGAAAGCCTAAGTATTTGTATCTGTCCTCTGGGCCTAGGGATGGTATTGTAGTTATGTTATCCATCAGTGTCATATTTTGGGACTGTGTGACCTTTCCTCTATCCACATGAACGACTGCACATTTTTCTAGCCCCATTTCCATTTTAATCGCATCGCTGAGCGCCTTAACAAGCTCTAGCGAACTTTGCAATTGTTGAGGGTTTTTATCATACACCTTAAGATCATCCATGTGAAATGCATGGGATATTTTTGTCCCTTTATCAAGCTCGTATGAGTTTCCACTTTTTTTAACATGTCGCTCAAAGGGTAAAGTGCTAAACAGAACCTGATTGGACTTACGCTGTCACCCTGGAAAATGCCTCTATTGATTTTTATCTCATCTGTTCTGTTGGTTTGAAGATTCAGTGTCGTTCGCCAAGTTGCCACTAAATGTCTCAGCGCTGCAGAAAGATGGGGGTGGCTTCTATATACCTCTAGTACTTTCAGTAGCCAGGAGTGGGGAACTGAGTGGAAGGCTTTACTATCATCGATCCATGCCATGGATAGTTTTCTTTTCTTTAATTTTGCTTGTCTTGTAACAACGCTATCAATTACAAGAAGTTCCTCACATCCATGTGCTTTTTATTTACATCCGTTCTGTTACCATGCAAGAATATTGTTTGCATTTATGTGATGTGTGATCTTCGAGCATATGATCGGAGTCAAGATTTTATGAATGGACGGTAGACAAGTTATGGGCCGATAATTTTTAGGGTATTTTATGTCTTCACATTTAGGGAGCATATGGGTAATCCCGAGAGTGAAGTATTCTGGTGTGATCGAAGGATCCAGGATGGCTGCTGCAAATTTATCTGCTATTTTTTGGTGAAGTTGTGAATATGGTCGACGCCCGGTGCTGTCCAGTTTTAAAGCTTGCTGGTTGCAGCGGTAATATCTACTTTTCGTATTTCAGGCAGCGCCATCTGTCCAGTTGTTTCGTGCGCGATCAAAAATGCTTTGTAATTATGCGTGACACTTTGTTCCCATGTGTTCTTCCACAATCTTTGCATGTCTTTTTTTTTAGGTTTTATATGTGAGGTTTCCACTGTGTTTCGTTGTAGTTGTCTATTGAATGCTTTTTGGTACCTTGCGAACAGTGTATTCTCTTGATACCGACGGCTTCTTAGTTGGTACCTTCTTATCCTATTTCTTGATGCTTTTATCTTTTATTTCAGGCCATCCAGATGTTGAAGATCCTGCTGATATGATAGACACCCTGGGTTGATTTTTGCACGTTTGGCATAGCTCTTCGCCCTCTTTTTCAACTTTTGGCTGCTCTCAGAGTTGTGCAGAATACCTACTCCTTTACGTATGGTGTTTATTCTGCATTCTATGCGTCGCTCTCAAGGCGGGGTGTTTTTCGTGGGCGTTTCATTATCTAACTTTTTGTTTTTGTGTTTGGAATCATATGTAGAGCAGTCAACATGAGCAGCAAAGTACACTGCATGGCAGATATCAAGTAATGTTATTACTATTATTATTATTTGCGGTGCATCACTTATGTTTTTCTTCTTAAACGTCACATAATTTAATCGCATTTCACGCGTTTTTTAAAATCCACACAATGGCTCGTTTTGGAAATGAAAATTCTGAAAACATAAAAGCAGAAGTGGCAAATTCAACTCCCCAAAATACGAAAAAGTCTAAATTAAGCGTATGGAGGTAGTTTCTATTTTTTTTGTGCGGAAAGATACTACAATGTTGAAGATCCAACAATATTTATGACTACGTGGGCATCAATTTCAGAAGATTATGCGTTTAATACGAAGAAGAAAAATTCTGATGATTACATTTGATCTGACATTAAAGTAAATTACGTACGTACTAGATTATTTGACAAAAAAGGCAAAATTGCAAAAAAATATTGAACCGCAAAAATTATGTTCTTGTATTGTTTTAGGTTATGTGGAACTCTTCAGCAAAACAACTTTAAACTTTATTTTTAAAAGTATCAGATTAAATTTGATACTTTTAATGACGTGGAAATGAGGGGCTAGTGCAGCTCGCAACGCGAAGAGAAGACAGCTACAAAAGAACGCAGAAAAAAGAAAGAGAAGTGCGGCAGCTTTAACAAGCGAAGATTATGAATAAATATTAACCCTTAAGTGGTGACCATGCGTCTCACAGACTCCGCAAGATTGTTTACGCGTCGGCATTCCCCACCACAAATACGTGGCGAGAGACCGTTTCGTGTACCTTCATAGCCTTTAGTGTTCTTACAGATGTCTTAGTGGGAGATCCGTCCGTAGTTCAATTTGAAATTATTTACATTATTTACATCGCGGTGTCTAGTAGACGCAGGGTCACCATTAGTGATATTATAATATGGCTTGTTCTCGCTCCACTGTAAGCGCAATAGACGACAGTTTGGAGAAAATATGCACAACATGGTTTAATGAGGCGAAGAGTGATATAAGTGACGATGATGTAGACGAAGAATACTGTATGAACAGTGATCATTTTACGGATAGTGAACAAGAAATGAGTGAAAATGAAACAGAACATGACCCGGAAACGATATTAAGCGAAGACGAGGAAGAGAGCGTCAATTCCAATATTTATTACTATGGAAAAAATAACTTTAAGTGGAGTAAAAAAGAGCCAACCAAAAACGTCCGTACAGGCGCTCATAATATAATTGTACTTCCATCAATGCGTTCACATGTAGAAAAGTCTAGGAGACCCGTTTATTACTTCAATAAAATATTTTCGCCAGATATGTATAGTCTTGTTGTCAAGAGAACAAACGAAAAACTCCCAACTTTTCGTCCAAAATATAATAATGAGCCGAGCGGGCTGAAACCGACGAAATAGAATTCAGAGCTTTTTTGCGACTGCTTATCTATACATCCATATACAAGTCAAATCATGAGGATGTACGAAGTCTTTGTGCTACGAACGTGGAAGTAAGGCCCATATTTAGAGCAGTCATGGCACAGAAGCGTTTTCTAGCCCTAATTGCCGGTTCTAGATTTGACGATGCCTCGGACTGAGAACAAAAAGCAGAGGAAAATTGAGCTGCTGCTATCCAACAATTTTTTGATTTATTTATCCGCACTTCAAAAAACGCATATAAAGTTGGAGCCAATGTGTGCGTAGACGAGATGCTTCTAGGGTTTAGAGGAAGATGTCAGTTTAAAATGAATATTCCGATCAAACCCTGCAAATATGGGATAAGAATCTTATGCATGACTGATGCACGAACTGGGTATCTACACAACGTCTTCATTTTTGCTGGAAAAGGTTCAGATGGATTTAGCCTGACACCCGAAGAAAGAAAAAAAGAAAAATGAGCATACTTTCTCAAGCAGTAATTAGACTGGTCAAACATATCTACATTACTTATAGAAATGTGACTGCCGATAATTGGTTTAGTTCGATTCAGTTAGTGCATCATTCACAAAAAAATAAGCTTACCTACGTTGGCACAGTAAGGGAAAATAAAAAAGAAATTCCCCCACAGTTTCTTCCGCAACTAAATCGTAAAGAAGGCGACACTTTATATGGATTTACAGAAGACATAACACTTCTATCCCGTACACCTAAGAAAAACAAAGCTGTAATAATAATTTCTTCCATCCATCACTCTATAGAAGTCGATCCAGAAAATGGATTACCAGAAATAAATTCTTCTTATAACTTTATCAAAGGAGGTGTGGATGAGATGGATGAAAAATGTGTAAAATATTCCTGTAGCCGCAGAACACGCAGATGGCCTATGTATATTTTTTATTAGATAGTAGACATATATGGTGTTAATTTCCACATTATATTCACTTCTGTACTCGCAAATAATTGGACTAGATTCAGGGTTATAGAAACCCTGGCAGATGAGCTAGTTTCCTCACATTTAAATAGAAGGTTTAAAATGCCAAGGATACAAAGGCAACTAAAACAACTTATTGGAAGTATCCTTGACATTCCCGAAAATACTGCTAATGAACAAGAAAAAAAGCTTGAAATAAGAAAGTATTGTCACGTCTGCCCATCCAAATCAAGAAGAAAAACTGCATATCTATGCACTAAGTGTCAAAAGCCTATTTGCTTGCAGTGTTCCCGAAAGATCTGTAAAAATTGTGCCAGACAGGAGCGAGACTGATATATTTTTTTGTCTCTTTTACTGGTTTGCAGGCTTCGTGTATAATCTATATTTTGATACTTTTCTCCATTTTTTATCTAATATATACTTATTTTTAAACACTTATTATGTTAATTAGCATATGGTTCAGATTTTTTTTGGAATATGCCTTAGATTAATTTTGTATAAGAAAAAATGTATGTTTCCATTTTTTATTTGTTTATTTACTTGAAATTTGATTTTTTCGTTTTATTAAATGTTGAAATATCATGAAAATATTGCTTTATTAATAAAAAAAAAATGTTATTTCAATATTTTTTCAAAACGATTGAAAAAATCCGCTTTTTTTACTAGGAGTCTATCACACTCATGGTCACCATGTATGTATGTATTATTAGGATCACCAGTTAAGAGTTGAAAATATGGTATGAGAATACACCAAGTGGTTTACAAAAAAAAAATCTTTTTCGTAGCTTCCCACGAGTTAGCTTGGAGGGGTGGAGAAGGAGCTGCTGCGAAAATTGAATAGTTTGCCAAAGAGTTCGACCACAAAAACATCTTTACAGGCAGGATAGAGTATAACCCCATGTTCACAAAGACCACACAGGGTGGATAAAAAAAATCCCAATGGCACAGGACCAATTGGACAGACTTCAGTAACATGTTTGCATAAACCCGAAAATAAAAAATTAGATACAAAAGTAATAGAATGATTTGAGATGTACAAAAAACCAAAGTAACATTCTGGCATCAAATCAAAAACAAAGAAATAAAAAAGTTTCTGAAATAAGCCTAAAAAATTTCTGGTAAATTTGTGAATTTCCTTGAATAAATGTTTTAATGTACGATTTAGAGAAAACTGTTAAATACAAAAGTTGTAGAAGGTGTGAAGGTCTATGAAAAAGCTTAGTAACATTTTTGCTTCAAATGAAAAACAAAGGAAATACGATTTTTTTTTCAACTTTGACAGGCCGCATTATGTTTTTACTGGGCCGTTTTGGCTCATTAACGAACTAGTCCAAGATTTTGGCCTAACCGATTTTTGTAGCGAGTTTGTTTCCGATCCGTCAAAAAATACGCCCTCTATCGTGCTTACAAATTCCGTTATAATACATACATACATACGGTGAGGACCAAAAGTCCGTCGCCCCCCCTGTAACTTCTTTATTCTACATATTACAAAAAAATGTTAAATACATAAGTTGTAGGGTTTCATTCGATCTCTTTAATGGTTTGAGTTTAATTCATACAGAGTGTCTCAAAAAAGCACGGTGACTTAGAAGTTAATTTTTTTAAATGGGACACCTTGTATTTCATTGCATTATTACATTCTACGTTGAATTCTGAACAAGTTTGATGAATGGTTTTCTATCAAAAAAATTAATAGTTTTGGACTTATGAACACTTGTATATAATTATTTCGACTACTTTTGCGCCAGTTCAATGAGAAAATCGTAACAAATGGATCACAATGTATTCCACTTTCCTAACTTTTTGAAAGCTATCCAATGTTGCAAACTGCTGATGGCACCATGTGTAACTTACCTCGTCGTACCATTTTACAATTGTTAGAGTGGTTGAATCTCACGAAAAACTAGTAAAAATGAAGTTGAAACATTTTATTAACAAATAAGATAGTCCATAACAGATCAAGAATCATTAAAAACTGAAGAGATATTTTAATTTATAACTAAAAACGGTGAGTTTTTATCTATTTCAAAAGATGTTCGACATGTCCACCATGCATTTCTTGACACATAAATAGTCGGGTTGTAAACTCTTCCCTAACATTAATCAAGGTTTGACGTGTTATTTCTGAACACACTTCAATAATTCGACGGCGCAGTTCATCTAACGACCCACAAATTGTCTTACGGATTTCACATAGCCCCAGAGAAAGAAATCAAGCGGTGAGAGGTCCGGTGAGCGGGCTGGCCATTCTGTTGTACCTCGACGTCCAATCCACCTACCTGGATACCTTTCATCTAAGTAATTTCTCACCTCCCGAAAATAGTGTGGTGGCGCTCCATCTTGCTGAAATGTTACATCCAAGTAAAATTCATGTGGGTTTTGCGCAACGATCTCATCGATACTGGGACTTATTGTGCCTTGCAGCATTTGGAGGTATCTGGGACCATTTAAATTTTCTTCCAAGAATATCGGACCTACAATGTGGTTACCTAAAATACCCGCCCAAACGTTAATTTTCTGGGGAAATTGAGTATGCCTCTCGCGGAATTCATGGGGATTCTCATCACTCCAATATCTACAATTCTGGGTATTCACATTTCCATTTAGGTAAAAAGTGCTTTCATCACTAAAGCAGATGTTTTGCAAATAAAGTCGATTTGCAACAATTCTTTCTGCCATGGTCTCGCAAAATTCAAGTCGCCGGTCTGGATCATCTTCAACCAATTGGTGCAAAATTTTTATTTTGTAAGGATGGAATTTATTTTGTTTTAAAACCCTCTTTACTGATGTTTTAGAAACATTACATGTCTCAGCAACTTGCTTAGTTGATTGTTGTGGGTTATTTACCATTTCGGCTAGTACTTGAATTTCAACATCTTCCGTAATTATTTTCGGCCTTCCAGATCTCGGAGCATCTTTCACGGTGCCATTTTGGTTAAATTTTGCCAACAATTTCTGCAGATATTTTCGACACATCGGACGTTCTGGGAACCTTTCATTGAAAATGCGAATAGCAGCGTGGTAATTTCGGTTAGCTTCACCAAATATGATGACGGCTTCAACTTTGTCTGCTACTGAACGAGCCATATTAATCAACAAGAGAAATTGAAAACCGTTTGAAACAAAGTTTTGAAAACCTACAAAATGTCAATGACATTTGGCAAAAACAGATAAGAGTTTTTTTTTCGTTGTTATGGATAAAATAAACGCGCCTAGCGTGCATAGCCTACCTCATTAATTTATTCGTGAACTGGCGCAAAAGTAGTCGAAATAATTATTTACAAGTGTTCATAAGTCCAAAACTATTAATTTTTTTGATAGAAAACCATTTATCAAACTTGTTCAGAATTCAACGTAGAATGTATTAATGCAATGAAATACAGGGTGTCCCATTTAAAAAAATTCTCTCTCACTCTGTTTGAATGAATCTTAAACCATTAAAGAGATCGAATGAAAGCCTACAACTTATGTATTTAACATTTTTTTGTAATATGTAGAATGAAGAAGTTACAGGGGGGGCGACAAACTTTTGGTCCTCACCGTATATAGACGACGTTTTGACAGTCCAATTTCTCGAAAACCGTTTATATGACATGAATGAAATTTGGCAGATATAAACAATCGAAACTGATGCTTATATTTATTAGAAAATGAATTCCGTTTTTCCTGTCATTTCGGGTCACGTGACTCCAACATAATTTTTTTGAATGGGACAACCTGTATAATATTATAATTTTGGATATATCATTTAAAATCAAATTCAACGATACCACACATAACATCATCGTATTGTGCAGTAATGATAATAAGTGATATTAATTTTTACTAACTTTATTAAAGCAATATTTTGCACTCAAAAATTTAGGTGGCTATGAAACAAATAACTATAGTAGTAACAACATTAATTATTGTTTGGTGAAGTTTATTCAAGAAGTGTCATTGATTATTGGTCATAATCTTGTGAAGACACCGTAATAATAAGTAAATAATGCCTTCACTTTTTACTTACGATGAATATGTTGACATGCAATTTATTTATGGAGAATGTGGAAAAACAAAGCTCATGTTCAAGGTGTGTTCAGAAATCGTTTCCTCATAGAATAACTCCAAGCAAAAAAAATTTTTCTATGTCGAGCGAAAGCTAAGAACTGGTTATTTTCCAAGCGGTAAAAATCAAGTTCCTCGTCAAAAGATGAATATTTTGTCTTATCTTCAGGTAAATACATACACCTCAATACGATTACTTGAACAAAAATTACTACAAATATGTAGTAGTTGAAGAAAAAGAATATTGAAAAATCACGAAACCAAACCTTATAAAATACTAACTTTTAACACAAGATATAGTTCCTGCAGATCCTGAAAGCAGAATAAATTTTATTGCTGAAATGTTAGTAAACAGTAATGATGACCCTTCTTTTTTATAAAAAAATTTATGGAGTGATGAAAGTAGATATCAGAACTATGGTATGCTATTTTTATGAAGGAACATTAACGGGGCAAAGATACTTAAATTTATTTGAAAATACTCTTCCAGAATTACTTGAAGATATCCCCTTACATGAAAGGCAAACAATATGGTGCCATCAAGATGGAGTATCTTCTCACTTTTATGGGCCAATTAGACAATATCTTGATAACACATTCCCTGAAAAATGGATTGGTCGAAATTGTGCAATTCTATAGCCACCCCCGTTTAATTGCCTCTATTATCAATACTGCACAATACAATGATGACAAGTGTGGTATCGTTGAACTTGTTTTTGAATGAGATATCCAAAATTATAATATTATACAGGTTGTCCCATTTAAAAAAAATATGTTGGGGTCACGTGAGCCTAAATGACAGGAAAACGGAAGTCATTGCATATTAAATATAAGCATCAGTTTCGACTGTTTTTATCTGCCAAATTTCATACATGTCATATGAACAGTTTTCGAGAAATTTGACTATCAAAACGTCGTGGGACACCCTGTATATATATATATATATATATATATATATATAACAACAACAAAGAGATTCATGGGTAATTCACGCGAAATAAAGGGGTACTGTAATAGAGTGGTAACCGTGGACATGCATGTTTCTGGCTCATTTTGCCTCTTCAGCACGGCATAACCAAATAAGGATGTGAAATTTGGGAGCAAAGATGTTAATCGAAACATGGGAAAACACAAAATAACGGATTTCAGCAGGGAAACCAAACGCTCATTTGTGTCTTCAATTGGAAGATCACGAGTTTTCAGGACATCAACCAATATCGACACGGAGCCGCATATAGCCCCCCCCGCGATGAACCTTTCGACCCATAGTAAATAACAAAGAAGATGTAGGAATATCGCGTGATATGTTAACAACAACAACAAAGAGATTCATGGGTAATTCACGCAAAATAAAGGGCTACTGAAATAGAGTGGTAACCGTGGACATGCAGGTTTCTGGCTCATTTTGCCTCTTCAGCACGGCATAACCAAATAAGGATGTGAAATGTGGGAGCAAAGATGTTAATCGAAACATGGGAAAACACAAAATAACGGATTTCAGCAGGGAAATCAAACGCTCATTTGTGTCTTCAATTGGAAGATCCCGAGTTTTCAGGACATCAACCGACATCGACACAGAGGCGCATATAGCCCCCCCCCCCCCGCCATGAACTTTCCGACCCATAGTAAATAACAAAGAAGATGTAGGAATATCGCGTGATATGTTAACAACAACAACAAAGAGATTCATGGGTAATTCACAACTTCTTTGTTATTTACTATGAGTCGGAAGGTTCATGGCGAGGGGGCTATATGCGCCTCCGTGTCGATGTTGGTTGAAGTCCTGAAAACTCGGGATCTTCCAATTGAAGACACAAATGAGCGTTTGGTTTCCCTGCTGGAATCCGTTATTTTGTGTTTTCCCATGTTTCGATTAACATCTTTGCTCCCAAATTTCACATCCTCATTTGGTTATGCTGTACTGAAGAGGCAAAATTAGCCAGAAACATGCATGTCCACGGTTACCATTCTATTTCAGTAGCCCTTTATTTTGCGTGAATAACCCATGAATCTCTTTGTTGTTGTTGTTAACATATCACGCGATATTCCTACATCTTCTTTGTTATTTACTATGGGTCGGAAGGTTCATGGCGGGGGGGCTATATGCGCCTCCGTGTCGATGTTGGTTGATGTCCTGAAAACTCGTGATCTTCCAATTGAAGACACAAATGAGCGTTTGGTTTCCCTGCTGAAATCCGTTATTTTGTGTTTTCCCATGTTTCGATTAACATCTTTGCTCCCAAATTTCACATCCTTATTTGGTTATGCCGTGCTGAAGAGGCAAAATGAGCCAGAAACATGCATGTCCACGGGTACCACTCTATTTCAGTAGCCCTTTATTTTGCGTGAATTACCCATGAATCTCTTTGTTGTTGTTGTTAACATATCACGCGATATTCCTACATCTTATATATATATATATATATATATATATATATATATATATATATATATATATATATATATATATATATATATATTGTTATATATTATTTATTATGCCTTCACGTTGGAACGCCAAGTTATTAAATTTTTATTTAATTATTGTTCATATTTAAATAGTTGTTAATTTTTTTGTTTAATTATGGGCGCCAGAGTTGGTCCGTTTACAACGAATCCCAATTCAAATGAGGATCTAGTCTTGACATATATTAAAGGTTTAAACTATGTTATTATTGTCCTTACCTCAGGGATGAGTTCGGCACTGAGCGCTCGCCAGCAACAGGAAACTATAGGTAGAGATACCAGAGAAACACACAAGAGATCATAGATACATAATTTAATGCAATAGTGAAAATTCAAAATATAGTTATTAATAATTCACGATGAAAAATAGTATATATGATGTAATTCGAATATCAAAATTTGTGAAAAACCTTCACATAAATTCAATCATAGTTTTCTTACCCATAAATCTCATTTAAAATTCTTAGCAAGTAAATTCCAACCAATATATTTATTTAATATTTAGCAAACATGATCATGGTTGCGGCTTGTCAATCCCAACTCTAAATTGTTCCAAATATAATTGTTGCGTTTCGAGTGAGTTTGTGAAATGTTATTTGATTTTACATGGAGACAAAGGCGTGGCGTGTGGAGAATATTATTGTTGTTAAAAGAATATGAATCTGGTCAGTAGTTATGTGATTAATTTATTGGTATATTATGTCCGTAAAATCAGTGGAGATTGAACTTTTAAATCTAGTTAATATATAAAAATTAATAGCAATAATAAAACCCTAACCTAATATCTAAGAAATTATTTGTATTATTGTTTTTTATAGGAAAGATTAATATACATAAGAAATTATAGAGTTCATCATTGACTTCTTCTCAACTCTGGAGATAATATATATGGAATGTTCGTGGTTACGATGGAACTCAGGAGGAAAAATAACAAATTGTGGATTATTTCTCCAATATTGTGCAACAATTAATAGTGATATGAATCGACGATCATCAAGAATTATTCTAATACGGTAAATAGTTTCAATCTTACCAAGTTCTAGTCGATACACTAAGTTTCATTCACTTATTTGTTTTAAAACGGGTTATACTATTGTTATCTTTACTTGTTTACGTTGTCGAATACTTTAGTCCACTTATCATTGAGTTTGTTACTGTTAATTTTTACTTTCTATCAAAATTTTGGAGAGAGAAATTTCATACGACTATCGTCTTTTTTAGAACCCCGACGCTTCTCTCCAAGCTTAAAATCAACAACGTTCACTTGTTTTTGATTTTGTTTTATTGTTTCTAGTTGTTAGGTGAAAATTATTGTTTTTTCTAAATCAAAATATCCATTCTTGCGTTCTCTTAGATATTTTCACTGTGTTCATTTACGTTTCAAAACCGCACTATGATCATTCCGAATCACACTAACCGAACCATCAAATACCGTCAATTTCCGCATTAAATATTTTCGATTGACGTTATGATGCAATCTGATCGAAAAGTTTATACTATATACAAGGTTCATTCGGAAGTAACTATAAATATTAAAGATACAATTATTGAATTTTGTTTGAAAATTAATGTTATTTTTTATACAGGGTATCTTATAAATACATATTAGAATATAATTGATGAAATTCACTCATAGTTGGTTTATTCACTGAAATATGATTATTGATATTTTTTCTCAATGTTTTATTGTTTTCTAAATTGAATTTATGTCTTATAAATCATTTTAAAATGTATGCAGTGTGTAGTTTGGCTTATTATTAGACATGTCCAAACTATGTACATTTATAATAGCATCTTCTTCTCTTGTTCTTCCTCTTTAGAAGGCGAAATCGCCTGTTTAGTTCCGGTTTCCTCCTCGTCTGAGCAACTCTTGCAAGGTTGACTGCCAACTATCTCGCCAACGTTTAGGTGGACGTCCAGTTGGTCTTCTGCCATGGGGTACATTGTTGCGGATTATTATGGCCATTCTGTCGGGGCGCATTCTATTGACATGCTGGTTCCATTTTCTTCTTCCCTGCCGTATCCATCTGACAACGTCGTTTTTTTGGCACTTTTCTCTTACATCTACATTTCTCTGTCTGTCCCTCAATGTGTATCCAGTTATCATTCTTAAGGTCTTCATTTAATTAGTTCGTAGGATTCTCTTTGTTACCGATGTTTCAGCTCTGGTTTCCGCACCATATGTCATCACTGGTCGTATGCAGATTTTGTATATTCTCGACTTACATTCAATGCTCAAATGTTTGTTTTCCATATGGGATAATTAAGGTGTCCTAATATTGCGGCAGCTTTATTGACTTGTTTCCTTACTTCTTCTTCCAGGAATCCTGAGCTTGTAATTTTGCATCCGAGGTATACGTATGACATTATCTGATCAATAGTTTTGTTCTTTATTATCAATTTGCACCGTAGAGGCTCATTTGTGATGGTCATGCATTTGGTCTTATTTGTAGAAATTTGCATGTTAAGTTTTTCTGCCTGTCTGTTAAAAGCTTGCAGCATTCTTTGGAGGTCGTCTTCTGACTCTGCAATAAGTAGTGCGTCATCGGCATAGGATAGTATGCTTACTTCATGTATTCCCATTCGATATCCTTATCCAGTATTCTTGACGGTTTTTATTAATTGATCCATGATTGCGTTGAATAACAGAGGGCTGAGACCGTCGCCTTGGCGAATACCAGTTGTAGTTCGGAGGTGCTGCGTTAAGGTAGAGTTTATTCTTATTTGGGTTGTTGTGTTTGTGTTTAAGTCCTTGATAAGTTCTGTGAGTTCTTTCGAGACATTACTGCTTTCCAAGATGGTGATAATGTCTTTTAGTTGGACTCTATCAAAGGCCTTTGTTGAATCTATAAAGCATAGATAGGCTGGAGAGTTATATTCTAAAGCTTTTTCAACTAGTTGCCTGAGTATGAATAATGCATCGGTAGTGGAGCGTTTTCTTCGGAATCCTTGCTGTTCCTCGCTTATTGGCACTGTTGAGGAGATTTGGTCCGCAATGATCTTTGTCAGAAGTTTTAGCGAGGTGCTCAGTAGTGTTATTCCTCGATAGTTAGTTGGGTCTGTTATATCTCCCTTTTTTAAAATGGGTATTGTTATAATAGCATGTCGTTATGAATTATTTTAATTATTGAATACTCACTAGAAATTGTTATCATTCAAGTGATATTATAAGTTTAATTTCCCTCGTAGCTATGTTTCAATTTAATATATATATATATATATATATATATATATATATATATATATATATATATAACCTTTGGAGCGTAAGGTGACTTTGGCATCTGGGAAACCAAAACGAGAAACGGCATTGAAATTTTTCCGAAGTCGCGTCATGGTACTCTCTACAATAGCTCTATTTCATTCTGAAATAAGCCTAAAAATCTGATAGCAAGTGACTAATTAAAAATACAAAAATCCAGTAAGACTGTTTCATAAGTTAATTGAAAAACGTAGCAATTCAATTAAAGTTGACACCGAACCCCAAATAATCGAATTGGTTTACAAACTGTCCTGTGGTAAAAAACACGATGTCAACCGTATTTAACGAAGCAGCCTCTAAAGTAGGCATTGACAACAAGAAAATAGAGATAACGAGCCATTCTGAGAGGGCTACAGCTGTGTCTAACTTGGTCAAAAAAGGAGCAAGCGAGTAACAACTTAATAAAATAACTAGGCACAGTAACAGCCAATACATTAAGCCTTATCTGCAAATGAGCATAGCACATCATCAATTTAATCGATTCAATTCAATGTGGTGCGTTTATAAAGAATGAAAATATGTCTGTGAGGTCATTGTTAATTTGATATTCACTACGTCACTGTCGTGTCTTTTTAGTATTAGTTACTACTTCATTGATAATCATCTGGCGTGAATTGAAATTGCAAATACTTAATAAGTTTATAAGTATTACTTGTAGAATATCTTGCACGCCAATTTTCAACATTGGTTCAAATAATACTTACATAAACGAACTCATAGCCACAATATTAACAATAATAGTTGCGAACTTGTGAACATTTCCTGTTTAATTCAATGTGGTACGTCTATGATTCATATAAATATGTCAAATCACGGCCAAAGTATAGAGAATCTAGCAAGTCATTTAATTAAAGTACTTGAAACGCCGTATAATATTGTTTATTTATGAGATAAGATAAAATTGAATATATGAGGCTTCTACTTGATGAAGATCCATCCTGAACAATAAAATAAAACAGTTCAAATTGTTTAAAATATTAGTTCAAATACAATGATGTTTTAAACGTGATAAGATAATTTGATTAGACTGTTGTTTAGGAATATAAAAATTTCTAAAACCAGTTTGTCGAGAATATGTAGTTAAACATAATTGAGAAATACCTACCACAACTAAGTTAGGATGAACAAATAAAAACTAATAGTTACAATCAGATTAATGTTTGAAAAAAATTACAGAGGATATCAAAAATGTTTACCTAAATCCTAAGTGTAGATCTATGAGCAATGATTCATGACAGTTGAGAGATTTATCAAGTAAAAATTGTATTAGAAGATGTCTATAGCTCAACAAACAATTTACGCTAAAGACCATCATCGACAGACTGGACAAACTGTATACGATTCGATTAGAGTCTAGCGAGCTGCAAGTCACAGATGATCCTGACCAATTAAAAACTATCGAGGTGTGGATCCGTTGGCGCGAAAGTTTATAAATAATAGCTGCTTTATTTTGACAAGATATTGAATTATTTCAATTAAAACGCATCGTAATTGATTGTTCCTAGGCAATTAACTGATATTATTTGATATTCAGCCGCATTTACTAAATAATAACGACATTGCTAAACTGAGATAAAAGAAAAGGTGAGAGAACTGTTTTCCAGTTATTTCAACTGTTAAATTTGAATAAAAAAACTGTTCAACGGTTAAACGAACTTTTTCGGAATGTTAATTTACTCATTTATGTTTGAGTTGTCAAAAAACTAATATAGGTATTTCATGTTTCAAATTAAAATATAAATCGTTTAGTAGGAGAGCCAAAATAGTTTATCTTTTCTCATTATATCGATCAATTTGCTATTATAGCAATATTAACAATAATTGTTCATATAAGTATAGTAACAACAAAAAATCGTTTAACAGATATGTCGTTATGACTTAGTGAATTGTGCAGATTAACTGAAATTTAAAAATAATGGAATGGTTAAGAAAATTCTAACTCTTACTTTCATTAAAGTTGAAACGATAAAAATACTCTTTTATTTTGACCTATACCTGTTGTCATAAGGAAATACGAATATTTAACAGGGCAAAAAAACTACCAAGGTTATTGGATTGTCTTATAAATCATAATTTATTCATACATTCTTAGATACCAAATTTAAAGCTATTTTTTCTTCTTTGTCGTACATAACAACCTCCTCTGAGTATTTATTTTTTTATTGTGTGGAATATTAATATTTTGAGAAGAAGCAGAACTAACAAGGTGGTGTTTAGACACTAGTGCTGCAATTGTTGGTGGTATGGGGGCAATATCTTTATCCACAATCTTAAGTTCCTCCAATGAAGTTGTAGCCTCAAGAATTTGCAAGAACTTTGTTCTACTTTCATGTTTTTCCTCTTCAAATTCAAATAATTTGAACTATTCTTTTTACATAAATATTTGAGAATGCAGTCCTCTTCAATGAAATTTTCTTGGACTACGTGCATGTGAAGACTATTTTCGTCATCTAAAAAAATAACATGAAGTCATAAAAACTATGAAAAAAGGAAAAATTCGTAGATTAATTTGCACTCTGCAGAAAAGTTCCAATAAGCGGCGTAGATATTTTTTTCTGGGGTGTATGAACATTTACATTTTTTTAGTCAGCTGCAAGAGATTTCCTACTATTTAGTCAATTTATCACTATTTATAATTTTTTAAGTTAAACTCACATCTCTATATGGGGAAATGTCACAATTTTGAATTGTCTAAAGATTTATAATTGGAGAGGTAGCACTACTTGCATTCAGAATTCATAATTAATAGAGAAAATAGTTTTGCAACAAAAACTGCATAAATAGTACACAATGATCAAGGAACGTAAATAAAATTTACATATAATCTTGCACAATGATAAACATTTATATTCTACATTCCGCAAAACCTTACAAAATTATTTAAAAGTCCGATACCATTGTTGTCAATGCCAGTAAACTGAAACTTAAAATACCTCAGAATTTTTACAAATCAAAAATATTTCAAAAAGCATAAAATGAATAAATTAGAGAATCGAGCATAGCTAGAAAAGTTTTAAAATTGCCCATACGAAGTATTCTCGGCCTTACTTATACGGTCGAAAATTCACAATAAATTGTGATCATAAACCTTTACATTGGCTTCTCTCGATAAAAGAACTCAATGCTCGTCTCACGAGATGGAGATTGAAACTAGGAGAATTCGATTATCAAATTGTTCATAGGAAAGGAACCTGGATTAAACATGTAATGCTCTTTCTCGAATTAAAATAAACGAAATCAATGCAAATGACATTTTTAAATACATGAACGATTTTAACAAAAATATTTCTATTGACAGTAACAATGAACAAAATGATCAACAAGATACATCTCTCGACAATGAATCAATTGTAGGAAATATTGACGAAACCCCTCAGGTAACAGACACTGACATAGAAAATATAATTAATGAATTATGTCCAGACAATGACGACGACACCATACACACTAGTCACGAAAATCCAATATTAGGAATTCCCATATCAGAAATGCCGATTAATCATTTTCAAAATCAAATATTTCTTAAAATAGTATTTCACTCACCAGCAGCTCCAAAAGTTACTTAACTTTATGACAATAAAACTAGAACCACCATACAAATTTCAAACCTGAAATTATTCAAATATTTAAAGAATTTACCTCTACAAAGAAATTATTTGCTATAAATATTGATCGATTAGATTTAATTCCAAAACTATGTACAACATTGCAAGAAACTTTTAAAAACTCCGCATTCAAAGCTATTATTTGTAACAATGTTTAATAAGATGTGATTGGCCAAAATTCGCAGATAGGAATAGTAAAAATGCATCATGAAAGTAGGAACAATCACAGAGGAATCAATGAAACTGAAATATAAATTAAACGTAAATATTATTGGCCAAATATCAGTATTATGACTGAATATATAAATAATTGCGAGGTATGTCAAAAGATGAACTATGACAGAAATCCCCCAAAACAAAAATTCGAATTAACACCAACACACAATGAACCTTTTGGAATAGATCACGCAGATGCTTTCACAATTAAAGTACAAAAATTCATGACAGTTATTGATAGATTTAGTAAATACTCGCAAGCATATCATTTAGTAGGAGTAACCGCAATACATATAGCTAAAGCTTTCATGAATATTCTCACTCATTATAGTGCACCTAAAATGTTAGTAATTGATAGAGGTACTGAATTAAAATAGTATATTGAAGTATAAGTGGATAAAGAGGTCTTTCAAACACGCGCGATTTTTCGAGCACGACGGCGCAGCCGAGTGCTCGAAATAGAGCAAGTGTTTGAAAGACCAGTTATCCACGAATACTCTACGCTATTTTTTTTATTGGTGCAATTTGGAATCATAAAATATTATTATTATATTATTACTACAAAAAAATGGAAGTCCATCTTCGATGCCCAGCCAAGTTTCGTGAACGTCAAATAGTATTTATTTTTAGTTGGCGTTACGAGCTGTCAGATCAATAATCAAAAAGTTTCTTTATTTATATTTGAAGGGAAACAATGTGTATATGAATCTATAAATACATTTTGCAGAAAAAACCAAATAAGACATTGGTTCCAAATGATAATATACAATTTAAAAACTAATAAAAAAAGTTGTCATTGATACCTACGTTTCTCAAGTTGTTGTTGTTACCGTGGGGACTTTAGAAAACGCGCGAGTTTGGAAGTTCGATTTAAACACGCTGACGCGTGCTTCAAAAGGGTAATATGCGGCATCAATGAAAAAAATCATGTTATTGAAGATTTTGCGAAGTTACACAAAATTGAACTTCATTATGCTACGACATTGAATCCAAATTCTAATAGCATAATTGAACGTTCTCACTCAACTTTAATTGAACATATTAGAATTATAAAAGAAACTCATGAAAATCTCAATATCTTAGACCAAATGCCATATGCAATTTTAGGATGCAATAACTCCATTCATAGTGCAACAAAGTTACGTCCAATAGAAATTATTTCAGGACATTTACATACAAGCAACCCTCTTAATATTGACAATAATCAAAAATTGTATTCTAATTACATAAGTAAACATAAAGAAACTACCGCTGGAATTTATAAAACGTTAAATGAACACATGGCAAATCAAAAATCAAAAAAGTTGGAGAAGACTAATGAAAATAGACACCAAACTATTAACTTATGACCCAGGTGCATTAGCATATCATAAAACTAATGCTCGTAATAACATTAGTCCTAGATTTAAAGCCAAACCAATAAAACGAAATGAAAAAATCAAAGTTGAAACTCACAAAACAATTTCACCTCGTAATAGCAGACAAAAATTAGTTACCGCCACCTATCATAAAAATAACTTCAAAAGGCCACATGCTAATAAAAAAATTCTACCATTACAGAATCCTCCTATCGCTGGTAGTAGCAAGGCGCACAGAAAATTAAAATGGTTCGTTTGGACTCCAATACAGGCGTACAAATTAGGAAATGCTAGATTACAATCTACCCATCATTATTTTATCCATTACTATGATCTAAACCCTATAGAAACCGAATTACTTCATATAACAAATCAGTTCGAGAATGTTTTGCAGGTAATTAATATCAAAAATCAAGTTTTTGCAAATGAACTTAAATTCTTAATTAATTTAATAAAATATCAAATGAAGCAATGCAAAGAAAAATTAAATTTTGTACACGGCAGTAAAAGAATTGAGAGAGGAATTTTAAATGGTTTAGGAACAATATTCAAAAGCATATCTGGTAACTTAGATGCAGAAGATGGCAAACGTTACGATGATCCCATTGTTTCATTAAGTTCAAATCAAAAAGATATAGCAAATAATCTGAACAAACAAATATCATTAACCAGTCAAATTATAGATGATTATAAAAGTAGTATCTCACTAATAAAACAAAACGAAGAAGAGATAACAGGAAAACTATATGAGCTAAGTTCTGAACTTGAAAAATTTGTTAATGATTTTTCCTCTTATTTCCTAGCAAAAAATACTCTTGATAAAATACAAGCAGCACTGAAAATCTTAATAGAAATACTAAATAATATTGAAAATTCTATAGCTTTTGCAAAATCAAAAACATTGCATTATAGTGTTCTAAAGTTGGAACATCTAGAATTTAGAGTTAAAACATTACTCAAATATTATCCAATCAATACCCTAGTCTTTGGCAGTGATTCTCAAAATTTATTTGAATACTATAACATTTCAACCGTTGATTCTTATTACTCTAAAGACAGAATGGTTTTCGTTATTCACTTTCCCTTAGTTAACCCAGAAACTTATACTTAATTTCACCTGTATTCTATTCCCACAAAAAATAACACGGTCCTTATCCCACCTAAGCCTTCTCTGGCAACGCAAGGCAATCAGTATAAGTACGAAGATCAAGAAAGTGAAAATATCCACCAACTGTATTTTTGCCCCAACGAAAAACCCATGGTAGATGCCCAATCCGAAGAATGCATCCACCAATTGTTGCAACTAAGAACTGAAGATCAACCGCAATGTGTACCAGTGCCAATTATCGTAGAAAACGAAATTATCGAGAGTATAAATTCAGCGCATTACATCGCAGTATTCCCAGAAGAAACGAAAATCAAAACCACTTGTACAAAAACCGATTTCATATCTCTAAAAGGCACCTATTTTATAGAACTACCACCGATCTGTAGCTTCCAAATTCCAAGAAACGTATTCATCAACCACGAAGATGTCATCCAAGGTCAACCTTTACTACTTCCTGAAATAAAGATCGAAAACGAAGGAAGAATTCACTCTGGAAAAATCAAAATTAAGACATTTCCTTAGACAAAGTTCACCAACTCATAAAAGAAGAAAATCGAATGGAATAAGTTAGTCTATATCGTAATTGCGATTGCACTACTTGTTGGTGTTTTCAAATGGAAGTCGAGATCTAAACGTCAACCCACGACAAAAATGGTCAACGAAGTCACAGCTGATCCAAAACCAAAACCGAGAACTTTCCAAGTAGAAGAAGATGACTAATCTATCCACAACCTGTATGGATGGAGGGTGGAGGAATTATATCCTGTGTATTTCTGACGTATCCACTGGTTTCCTTTACTGCAACGACCGTTGGTGCAACCTCAGCACATTCAACATACAAATACAATTGTAAATATATTTAATTCAGTCCGCATATTATTTTTATCTACACATCCTGTTTATAAAATTTATATATTTTACTGTTATTTTTCAAAGTCAATATTTTGTATTTTTAAGTGAATGAAAGTTTTTAAAAACGAAGTTCGTGTAACGAAACATATATTCCGCGTAGTCAAAGGAATTTGGAAATATATATTTTAAACTGCAATCATGATGCTTTCAAAATAGAAAATATAATGTGGAATGTATGTATAATGAAAATTAAATGTTCTCCATGTAGGTTGAGTTGTTTGGAGGACATGTAAGGTAACACACATACACAAATTGCGTTAGACCAGGGGTGGGATCATGACAAATAGAATTCTATTTTAGTGACGTCAGCCAAAAACAGACGATAATCTTAAAATTTGGTATCACGTCACATCTCTTGCGATTATAGAAATCTAGGTTCGGCAATATTTGGCATAATAGTATCTATTCAGAAAACATCTTTGTTTTTTGACATTTTCAACAGTCTCTAACTCAAAATAGAAGTGACAATACTAAACTAAAATAAGTTTCCAAAATTACGGGCACTTTTGTGCTCCTCAATATAAGGTAAATTATTAACAGTAACTATACTTATTGTAGATGCTGCCTGCCCAAATCTTGGGTGCAATTTTGGTTGAAAATGATGAACATCTACAAGAAATTCAACAATATAATATTGAAAGGGAGATACACAATTCACTGATTTGTTGCGATTAACTGAAGATATGAATTATTTATGAGTTACAAAATGACAGCGAATGGCTTATGGATCTTTTTAAGCCTATTTCCACAACTTTGGAATTTCCCTCAACAGCTATCTTGCCCATTATGGCTAACATGCTCAAAGCCTTTCCTCAAAGGAAGTCAATATTATATTTGGTGGTGGCCCCCACCTCCTTTACCTCCTAGGTGAGGGCTGATTGAAACTGCTTTAGCTTTGGTTTTGCTTTTATTTTATTGTATATTATGTTTTTTTTCCATTCTTCTGTATTTTCCCCTATACCAATGCTGTTGGAGAACCTCTCGCCATTTTATACTTTTTGATTTATTTGTTATAATTTCGGGGTTTTCCTCTGTAAAGTCCAAAATGACTGTCCAGTGATGGGACTGAACCCTCATATTTGTTGATAATCAGGATTTTTTATTATGTGCACCGATTAATATATTTGCAATTTGGTTGAAAATTTGAAAATACATACGAAAAGTCGAAAACGATTCGGACCTAACATCAAGTCAAACAAATAAAAATCCCGTCTTTGTCGGGAGTACCAAGAAAATAGAGAAAAACCATTTTTTCTATCACTCGTGATCCTACTACAGGATTCCGAACCAGATTTAGTACCGGATCGCTTATTTTTCTCCTGTTTAGGGGAGTTCGAGTGTACTGAGACACCATGTCCACATCCACTTGGGGAAGATTTGTCGAATTAGCCAACCTGGATCCATTTTAAAGATGTCTTTTAAAAACCAAATAAACAGAAGCACACTTTCTACTGTGAAATGAAATAACTCAAACAACTAAAAAGTCGGCGACGATGATATCTGTTTGAGGTTGGTTGTGGATATTGATGTAAATTGTCAAATTCTTCTAGTCGACTTTCACTTTGCCTTAATCAACTTGGAAAGTAACGTACTTTCTCCCTGGCAACAATGGCTTCTGCTATTGGTCGACTTATTCAAATCTAATAAAAAAATTAAATCTGATTTTCGAAGATATTTATAACTTTTTGAGATAAATATCGTTATCATAGGAAAATATATGTTACCTATCCTTAATCCTTCTGATATGATTTTACTTGTTAATTCATACCCATGAAAGGAGCCCATTGGCAGTCATATTTACTAAGCCACTTGCTAAAGGGGGGTTCCAATGATTTAGAGAAAAATATATTCTTGAATTACTGTAATTAAATTTGAGAATAATTATAAAATATTTCATAATGATATGAATTGATGTCAAACCTATGAAGATGGTAGTTAATAGTTACGAGTTTGGTTCTTTGGTCGTTTTTGCATGTCAGTATAATGTATAGTTGTCAATGTGTCTGTCAAAATGTAATATACGTTCTTGAAAATCCATCCACTTGTTATTATTAGTTTTATTAGAATCAATTATCTATTGCTTTATATTTTGCTGCTATGGGTTCTTTTAGCTTCAACTATGTAGATATATTGGAATAGGAATAGTATATTGTGAAATATCAATCAGAAGAAACTTTTTCCCAGATGTTGCACACAATGCACAAGTTTTCTCGCAAGTGAGAAAAGTACTTTTCTCCACATGATGCTCACTATACACTTTCTAGAACTGGATTAATTTGATGAATACAAAGTAGATATTTATATTGAAAACGTGTGGGCATCGAAGATACCCCTACAAAAAAAAAGTTTACTCATCGAGAGTCTGAAATGTTAACTTTGCTGTTAACATTTCAAGAAATAATTTCACTAAATAATTTCTCAAAGAAGTTTAATTTTTTGTATTTCCAGTTTAAATGTGAAATAAAACTACTTTTAAATTTTATCGAAAATTCCTTTGTGGTGGAATTCGGGCCTAGGAATGGTTATCGATATCGGATTTCTGACTGGAACGGGAGAAGATTCTGAGAATTTGCCAAGATCGTAGGGATTGTGCAGTAATTCGATAGTACCAAGGGCAATTTTATAAGATTATAAATTAACATCTTGGCAGGAGAATCAGCTGGATCAATGCGAAATTCCGGAATCACACATCCCTATGTGATTTTAATTTTTGGGAATCAGACTATCTAACTGACACAATTTCTGAGGTCAGTAAAACTAACGGAAATCAGCAATACCTGGGCAGAATTTTCCTAACCGTTCAGTTTACCAGAGAACTCAAGTTTGATCTGGAGTGACCAACATAGATGCCTTCATAATTTCCAGATAAGTTCTTTGTGATCATAAAAAAAGGCTTCACCTTCTTCTACGACTCAAAATTTCTGTATTATACATATAAGTATTCACTTCGATATAAAATTTTCTATCTAATTATCCTTCAGATAACAAAGCCATGAGAACTGGCATTGTTCTCTCCAAATACACTCTCAGTATGACACGAATCTACGGTCTACTCTTTTCAAAAATTTTCTTTCATACAACAATACATAAATAGGTTAGTGAAAACAAGGGCAAAGATAGGAGAATCTAGCAAGTCATTTAATGAAATTACTTGAATCGCCGTATTATAGTTTAATTATGAGATAAGATAAAATTGAATAGATGATGCAACTTTAATAATTTGAAGATTGAATAATTGTGTCCATTTGCAATATGTTTGTGCTTTTTGCTTCGTCTACCTCCGTGAAAAATTATGGAAAATTGTGAATGGTATACACCAACTGTTCCTTATAGTATTAATTATTCAATGATGCACTATGTTATGATTAAAGCGTTCCTTGAATTGAAGTTGGGTTATGTTATTTGTGTGCTCGATTTTATATTAGGAGAAGAACCTTGACGTTTCGTTGTTAGTGTTACCCACGTTGATGAATAAAATATTGCGTTTCGAAAAGTGCTCTCTTTTGAAACTCAACGGGGTTTCATAAAGTAACCATTAGAATCGCAAAGTAGATTACACTATTTTGATTCTGCAATAAAGAAATGTGCTATTTACTATTTTACGTAAGGGGTTGGATCTTGTATGATACTCTATATTATACCAACTACTCTTATCAAATTTGTTGCCGATAATTGAACAGTAATGGAAGCGGCAGAATTTTATTTTATAGGTTTATCATCATACTTAGAAATAGAAATTTGCAAAGATAATCTGGATAGCAGAGGATGCAACTCACATAAAAAATAAAATGGAATATAAAAGTAACACTAGCATTGTGGTCAGATTTGTTTTGCCTTAAGAAAACATCATAACAATTAAAGATAAAAGTTCGTGGCCACATCCGCTAAGAAAATCAAATCCTTTCTTACCTCCGTCATGAAATCGAATTATGCCTATAATATAGCAGCTCAACCCCCTTCTCATGACTTGCCAGAATATTTTTTGGGCATATTTGGTACTGATAACAAATTCACAGCTTAAGATGTATGTTCTAGATGGAAATATTCAAGGAAATGGCCGAGGAATTTGGTATACCAATCCTAGGATTCTCGTCGGATGAAGATTCTCGTTTGCTAAAGCAATGAGGTTGAATTCCCTTCTTCCGCCTAAGGTGACAAGTTGGGAGCTCAATTATGAGTGATACCACGCCAATATTTGTAACGTAGAAGAGTGTTATATTCAAGGGTATACAGGGTTTTTCATTATACATGGACCCTTCTTCATCTCACTTATTATTTGATGCAGATAACAATGTTTCAAATAAGAGTTAAAGGGTTATCAATGTAGTTTTAAAAATTCAACAAAAATATTATACAGAATGTCCCAAAAAAGAAGGTCAGAGCCAAAGTGTTCTTTCTTAAATTCTATATATTTTTGTTTTTTCAAACTGTTCACTTCAATCCGAATTCAGCAATATATAATTGTTATAGTCTAACCTTAACAGTTCAAAAAATATATTCATTTGAAAATCGTTTTCTGTGGGATGAAAACCAACTATAAACAACGGGCAATGAAAGCATTGTCATATTTGACAAGTAGTTTTTTACAGAATTATCAAACAATGTATTTGATAGTTTGGAAAATGCGGTATACGGATGATGAAAAGATAGAAATATTTTCTCTATTTGTAAAAAATAATAATAACAAATTAGATGCAAGAAGAGAATTTATGGAATTATATCCAAATCGGCATGCGCCTAGCGAAAATACGTTCAACAGAATATACCAGCATGTAACGACAACTAAGAACTTTTCTAGGAAATAACGAACTTGTGTAATTGATGAGGAGGATGATTTAGATACACTTCTGCATTTTGAAGGTAGAAAAATATATATTTCTCTGGATTCTATGGTAGTTGAATAAGAAGGAATACTTTTTGCGCTACTACTTTTTTGCAGAAAACTCTGAAGACTCGTTAGTAACCAGCTCCAATATATTACGACAACATCCTATGAAAATTTTTAGGACTCTGAAAAGACACAATTAAAAACCATATAAGATACTTCTTGTGCAGGCTCTTACTGAATTGCACAAACGGAAACGGTTCATATTTTGTCAGGAAATGCTTCGTTGCTTGAATGAAACTCCAGATATCCTTCAGAAAATCTGTTGGACAGATGAATCCAGTTTTTCTACAGCTGGCGTGTTTAATAGAAAAAATAGACGTTCATGGGAAAATAAAAATCATAGACAGCGGAAAGGGCAACAAATAAAGAAATCTGGACGGAAATCAATTAAAGTTTGGTGTGGAAAAGTCCAGAATAAAGTGGTTGGGCCAATATTTTTCAATTATAAGTTAACAGGAAGAACTTACCTAAACTGCATAATACCCAAAATAAGTGGAATACTAGAAAATGAATTTACAGCTGACCAATTGAATACTATAATCTGGCACCAAAATGGTGCATCACCCCATAATGTATTAGAGGTGAGAGAACATCTCAACAATCAGTTTCCAGAGTGGATCGGAAATGGGACAATTCTATGGCCCCCTAATAGCCCCGACCTAACTCCCTCAGTTTCTTTTTTGTGGGGGATGCCGAAAGATATAGTTAACTTTGGCGAAAATAACAATCTTGAGATAATTCAGGAAAAGATTCAAGGCGAAATTAATAACTTAAATAATCATGCTTATATTATTTCTAAATGTTTAGAGAATTTACGCCGAAAATACCAACTATGCATTGGCAATATGGGGGGTCATTTTGAACAATATTCATAGTTTCATTTGGGCTTACTCAGATTGAGATTATTTTATTTTGTAAGTAAATTTACTGAATTCCAATTGATAGATTACTACATCTTACTGTGTCGTATATATTTTCTGAACTGTTAAGGTTAGACTATAACAATTATATATTGTTGAATTCGGATTGAAGTGAGCAGTTTAAAAATATAAAAATTTATAGGGTGTCCCATTTAAGAAAGAACACTTTGGCTCTGACCCTTTTTTTGGGACATTCTGTATAATATTTTTGTTGGATTTAAAAAACTACTTCAATAACCATTAGACTTATATTTGAGACATTTTTAATTGTAACAAATAATAAGTCAGATATGGAATGAAAAACCCTGTACATATTTTGACAAAGTTGCGCACCCGTTTTCTGCAACCGGGAGCAGTATTGCCAATTGGAAATTATAAAGCATCCTTTGATATGTATTCAAACTAATTGAAAGCTTTTCAAAGGATTGGGATCTTTTAACTGAATCTGACCTGAAATCTAATGACTAAATGAACTGTCAGTCAGCTGCAAGAGTATGCTCTTCCACAGTCATAAAATTAATTGAAGAATTTAAGGAACCGAAAGGTTCAATTGAATATCTGAAAATTATGTATTGTGTGATAACAGCTGTAACAAAAACTCATATTTTTAGACGAAAAGTTAACAGCATCATCAGATTATATGATAATATATAGAACTGTGTCTTCTTTTTAAGGTTATTGAGAGCCGACATACTTAGAAGTGAAGGATTTATCTACCTTAATGGATAATTTTATTACCAGCAATTGTTACCTTTGAACTAATCGAACTCAATGCTCATTACCTTATCACACTCATTATGAAGTTTGAAGAACAGTAAATTTCTGTATTAAAACCTGATACGCAAACAACACAAGTATATCCCCTGTACATCCCAGGGACGTCCTTCATTTGCTACTAGGAGTTCCCTGGGATATCCTTTATCGGGACATGATACATACTAGGGACGTCCTAGGAACATCTACTTTCCACGAAAAAGGACGACACACAAGGGATGTCCTTTTGGTACGTCCCAGGGATGTACCAAGTCCCGACGAAGGACACCAAAGGGCCACCCTAGGGATCATCCCAGGGACATCCCTGGGATATATGAAGTACATTCCCTGGACGTCCTCGAATGTTCTTTTTTTTCATTTATGTAGTTTGAAATATTTCATAGAAATAAATAAAATCCAAAGATTTTTAACACAAAACCACTTTAATGAAAAATAACAAGTATCACATAATGAAATGAAATATTTATAAAAAATCGACAAACAAAAACTCATTCTATACATAAATTTATATTATGAAACACTGAACAAAAACATATATTCATATAGTAATAAACAAAACAAAAATTGACGAAAGAATATACACATACAGATATATATTAGCTAAGTGTTGCATTTGTTGTAGGCATTGCCCCATCTTTTTCTCTGAGGCTTCTTTCCTTTGCTCTCCTGATAAACTTCTGTAAAGCCTCCTCAATTTTTTTCTGGTTACCAATGGCTTCAGAAGATCCTGTAACAAAAATATTATCACAGGTTCAATTGAATGATGAAGTTTACTAAAATAATTTACAGTAAAAATATATGACAATGATCACGAAGTATCATTTGTGACATCGTTTTTTCCTTAAAACATAATTTTTCTTTCCTCCCACACCAGGTGAAAGATGTAGCTGGTTGGTATGTCATGAATTGTAACATGACTCTTTTTACAAAATCAAATGGAAAATTCCCTCCTACTTTCGATACTTCTGGAACCTGAAATAAAATAAGATGAAATTTAAAAAGCTATAGCACTCAACGATTTAATTGGTAATGAACTGTTGAAACAGGTGAATTTTATAATAATACTAGCTACTGATCCTTAAACTTCACAGAAGCTTCACTTGCAAAAAAATGCAATTATCTACAAAACTAGATTAGCATCAATGACCTTTGCTTAATGTAGAAAGAAAGTGGTTTTTTGTATGTTATTTTTCAGAAAAGGTTTATAGTACCACATTTGTGAATTGGTCTTGGGGGTGTGAATAGTTTTCTCGAATATACTTACTGTCCTCATATTTGAAGTATCTGATATCCCGAGAGAATGCATTTCAATAATATGGTTCTTCAAAGATTTAACTTCTGATAATAAATCTGTTACCATACTAGTGAACATATTATGTTTCCTTAGATTCGGCACACAAAAACTGTCAAAATCTGCAGCAAGCTTCTTCAAAACTGTATCTAGAAAAAAGATTCCAAATTATTATAAAATGCTCACAGTTGATTATTCAAATAATGAAAGTATCTTAATTACCAAGGATATTGAAAATATATATGATAATTGACAGTGAATATATCTGAGCTATTTTCAGCATTCATGAAAAATGATACTCACCATCACAAGAACATGAAGAAGAAATGCCATTAGTACCAGGCTGCCGATTCATCTAACTTTTCTCCAATATTTTCTGCGGAAAGAATCAGTGTTAGCATTATTATCAATGATCATCTTATAGTATAATGAATCAATTAATTTATATTTCTACAACCTATTCATCACCTTTATTGAATCATAAGAGATTTATTGTGTTTCAGTGTCGAAGTTTCCAGAATTTCGTTATTATTACTTGGGCACATATTGAAGAAAATTATTTCAGGTACAAACTTCATACAAAAAAGAGAAAATCTGGACTTAGTTTAAGTAGGAGGATCTGAGATGAGTCTCTCTTCAGAATCTGATGATGAAGAGTAAATAACTTTCTTATTTCGAATTTTTCTATTCCTCAAATTATCCTCCTCACTAACCAAATCACTCTGGCATTCTGCTATTCTACATTTCTGGCGAGCTTCAAGATAAGTATCTTAAAACATGAAAATAATTATTATTATTACATGAAAGTTATTTTTATGGTAAAATAATCTCAATAAACGTTCCATTTCTGAAAAATGAAATTTCATAAGAGGGCCAGCAAGTATATGGTGATTACTGGTTTTTTATAGCTGTCACCATTTTTGTTGAGTTAGCGGAGGCCAATAACATCGATTGCCAGAAATCCATGTGGTGGGTGCTACTTCCACAGTATTTTCAACAGTGAACTTCAGCACTGTCCATGTTCTATCCATTTGATCCGAACATTAAAACTCTCAGTTTCCTGAGAGTAGCTCAAATAACATAAACACATGCAATGAAGATACTCAGATTAGTTTTTGAAAAAAAAGATTTTGTGTATGCAGATATTTATTTAGCTGTATCGGAGATACAATTTCAAAACTAATTCCAACAGATTGAAATCTAAATCCAAAGTGGATTTGACTCTATACTCGCTATAGAAATGATGTGGCTTTCTGAAAATTTGAAGCCACCTCAATAAGCGATGTTTCCCACTCTTTTCATCAGAGTATTCTTTCTCATTTTTTATGTGCACATATATAATAATTGAAATTAAAACATAAATGGCGAAGTTCATCTTGATTAGATACATGTATCTTATCAACGTGATCTTCCACTAAACCTTGTTTGTGTATAGATAAGTAGTATATAACCAAGAATCTGCAATAGTTTCCACGACAACCAATTTTTCCCATGTACTTCAATAAAAACTGGATTCATGTATATTGTAATGTTTTTCTTACTTATTTAAACAGTAAACGGGTGGGATAAATTTTAAACACACGGTATGGCTACTTACTAACTTATTTAAACACTTAACTATTCACTAACAATTAACTTATATATACTTAACTTATCACTTAAATTTAATTTATATGCACACAAAGTTAATTATTAATTTATATCAACACTTTACTATTCGCTATTTCAGTGTATTCTTGTTTATTTCTTGATATCACTTCATCAACTAACTAACTCTTTCTGGTCGGTCCCTTATATATTAGCGCCTTTTTCACTAGATTATTCTAGATTGCGTTTCATTCAAAAACAATTGGTTTCTGGCATTTTCTAGATAAGACTGATCACAAAAACAATGTCTAGATAAGATAGTCACAACCGTAAACAATTCTAAGAATCCCCGCGCGTCCGCCATAATTTTAACTTTCATACCTGGCTTAGACAGAGTCGGATTTAGGGACTATACCAGTGTGCTTTTTCGTAACAATATTATTTAGGAATGGTACGTTCAAAACAGCGAGATTTAAGAAATTTGTTATATGTATTATTTCTGAAATAATAGTGGGAAAATCACGTTTTCATCGCAAAAACCTAACTTCAAGCATTTATATGAAATTTTGTTTGCAAAACATGAAAGCAGTGGGCTTAAATTATTAACTAAATATATGCCATTTTGCGAAGAACTAGGTGTACCGTAGATGTTACTTTGAATAATGAATGTCTGTCCAATAATGATCATTTTATCTTCCATGTGTATTACTATATTTTTTATCAATATTAGTTGATCTTCAATTAAGCAACAATTATCTGGTTCGGATATGGATAACATGACATTTTTATATACCAGTTTTTTGTATTGATTTTTAACCAACAAACCAAGTATGGGGCCACCAAAATGTTCTTCTAAATGAAGTGGGAAATTTTTCATTTCACGCTTATTGATATTTGATATGTCTTGCTCATTAATTCGTTTCACTATTTGTTCAAGAGGCTTTTCACCTTTCCTAACACAAATTTTTTGAAGTACTGCATGTGATTCTCGAAAGGAAATGTACTGAATGAGTCAAGAGGGCCAAAATATTCATAATCATCACAAATATTGAGTAAATTATGTGAAACACTCTCAGAACCAAATAAAATAATAAATGTTTTCACAAAATACATCAGAAGGGTTCTGGCATCTAAAGAGCCTGTCGACTAAACAATTGAGTGGTGTTAAAAAGATTTCTGTAATTTCAGGTTTTGGCGGTACATTCAAATTAACTGTATTCTACTTATTTTAACTAAAAATAACCATTTATAGTCCATCATTTGACATTCCATTGAATTTAACTCCATTAACTCAATAATGATTAGATGTTGAGTTAAATTAAATGAAATATCAAATGATGGACCATAAATGGTTAAATTGGGAAAAATAAAACAATAATCATATGAACAGTTTATTTATTTTAGTATGAAAATACACAACAAATAATTTCTTTCACAAAGTATTTTTCTTAACAAACAGAATGACAATAAATAAACTATAATGTAAAAACAATGTAATAATTAGAAAATAATTTGAGTTACTTACATTCTAGATTGGAGTATCATTAGATTTTCAAATGATGTTAAATCCAGATAAAAGTAGAAAATTATTTATAAGTTCATATTAATTTATTTATTTATTATTATTCTCCTATAAACACACAGTGCTGGACAAACTACTGGAGTATAACTGCTACTTACTTAAATCAAAAAAAGTGTTAGCAATGAGTGGTTAACTACTATTTTTGGCAAATTTTTGTGAAATGAAACATTTGAGTATAATTACTGTGAATTTTAGAACAAAAGTATTTGAAAGACTTTTGAAGGAAAAGTTGTTAACTACTGCCCAGCTCTGAAATACAAGGTTAGGTTAGGTTAGGTAATTACAAGTAATTACATATAAGAGTGCTAAACAGCACTTGTGACTGTACAAAATTCAAAATGATACATTCAACCTAACATTTCATTTCCACTTAAAACACATCTTTATTTCTTTACTGGAAGTATTTACTTGGTTTATATAACAAGCTTAAACCTAGTATATTGCGTATATGTATATTTCTAAATTTAAAAGCATTCCGTTCTTATGAAACCATCGCATAAGGCAGTTTAAGTTACTTTGCAGCTCCTGACAGTCAATGATTGCTAAAATATTTCTTGAGGGCTCATAAAAATCCCTCCGTCTCGTGGAAGTCCTTTCTCGTTTCTGGTTAAGCTTCTATAAGTAAACACACAAAATAACAACAATGAATAAGTAAACACACAAATATGTTTGAAAATTTATATCAACAAAAGAAAATAAAATGCGCTTACTATTGAAATAATAATTTTACACATGTTTTCGTACTAAGCCAAAAAAAGTATCAAAAAATGGATGCTGTTGCCATATATATTTTTCCGAAATTGTGGAGGGGGAGCAACTTTACTTTGAATAATAAGGTTTAACTAACTTAGGGAAGGGGGAATATTGGTATTGTAAGATTAACTCTTTGAATATAATTTTGTTGTAGTTGTGTTAATAAATGCTCAATTATTTTATGTACATATACTTTGTCGAACTCATATAGGTGTAAGTGACGTTTGCTCCGGACTTTTTCATGCCGTACCCATATGGACCCCTTGGGCACTTAAACTTTTCTTTGGTTTCAGGCCCGGTTTTTCGCTACAGGAAGCAATAGAGGTTTTCTTGGACAATGGAAATGTAGCACAAGCAATGATTTCTATTGAACCTCCTCCATATAATATACTTACTGATAAAGAACCCGGAGACGAAGATGAAGGGAGAAATTTAGACCATTTATCTGGTAAACAACTTTTAGCACCTTTGGAGCTAGTTTTTACTAACGGTTGAATTGGATGTAATTCTGATGATGCTACTCAGTAATTTTCATCTATTCCTTCAGCTAATTCATCCTCTTCTCATCAGTTCACACCAGGTCCCAGTACTTCTTCAATTATGTCTCTAAGAGTACTTACCAACAAGACCTACATAATACTTCAGCATTTCTCAATCCTTGGTAGGATTAAAAGAGAGAAAATCTTCGAAACGTTCAATATATTGAAAGCGATGTGACGAAATATATAAAAGGAACATTCCCTGCACCGAACCATGAGCTTTACAAGAATAAAACTCCCATTGAAGTTTTTGAAATGTTCCTCACAAATAAGATCATTGAACACCTCGCTCAAGAAAACACTAAATATAGAGCTTTCAAGAATCAAGAGAACCAAAATATTACGACAGATGAAATAAAATGCTTCATAGGAATTCTGATTTTGAGTGGTTACAATTCTGTCCCTTTCAAACGTCACTATTGGGAGAAGTACGAAGATATCTGAAATGACTTGGTATCCAGAGCTATGCGAAGAAACAGATTCCTTACCATCATGAAGTACATTCATTGTACAGACAACACGAAAATTGATATGACTGACAAGTTTGCGAAGGTCAGGCCTGTAATGAATATGATCAAAGAAAGATTCTTGGAACTATTTGTGCCGGAAAAAATTTGAATTTTGATGAAAGCATGATAACATATTTTGATAGACACAGTGTTAAACATTTCATTAGAGGGAAACCGATCCGGTTTGGCTATAAGTCTTGGTGTATTAACACAGAAGTAGGCTATTGCGTGACATTCGATCTTTATCAAGGGAAAAACGCTACAATTCCTGATGAATATAGCACAAGTTTTGGAAAAGCTGCTTCTCCGTTTGTAAAACTTTTGAGTGAATTTTCTGAACACAAAATTACCTCACCACACCAATTTTACTTCGACAATATCTTCACTTCATTGAATTTATTCTCTTTTCTTAGATTTAGAGGTTATCAGGCTACTGGAACAATGAGAAGAATAGAATTCCTAAATTGGAAGTGTGAGAAGCAAAATCAAAGAACTCCATTACAAAATCGAAGGAACAAAAACTGGATGTAAGTCTTTTCAGAGATATTTGATCATCAGTTACTAAAAAATAAAGGACAATTCTGTAGTGCAATAGAAAGGAAATCGGGAATATTTTTTGTTAAGAGAAAGACAACGATGTTGTATCTGTAGTTTCAAGATGTTATGGTCTTCAACCTATTTGCCATGTAAAGAGATACTCCGAGGAACAACATAAGAATATTCAAGTACCACGTCCGTTTTTAATAGTTTAATAGTAAATTCCACTAACGATGGACAGAGAAGAAGATGTGGTTTAGAAAGTTGCAAGAGTAAAGTCAGAACACTGTGCATAAAATATAACGTCGGATTATGTGTTCCATGTTTTGTAAAATATCACACCGAACGATGAAAGTAATTGCATATGTGTGTTTATTACTTTTTTATTCCATTAAAAATATTCATAATGCTGTCTTATTTGCTTTGTAATTTACTATTTTGATACTTTCAGTGAGCACGGGGTCCATATGGGTACGGGCTAAATTCAATATTTAGAATTGTCAATCATTTTTTTTTTCAATAGTTCATGTGTTTTATATATAATTTACTGTAGCATATCAAATATTCACTAACATAATTGAAAAAAAATAGTTAAGGGCGTTCCCAGGTTAATAAACAAATTCATGATGACTTTACATTTTTTTGAGAATTAGAGAACATTAATATTGTTGAAAAAAATTATCAGACGAAGAGTTGTTGCATAGAAACATTCCACGAAAATACAAGGACACACGAGGATGGATCATTTGTAGATAAATTTACCGTTAGAAATGGAAATTTCCAATGTAGATCTTTTTTGAACATCTTCGTGGAGCCTTCTGTACATGATATTGCCTCAGCTAATGGTACTAGACATAATCATACTGTTGGAAAATCCGTATGTGGCTCAAGGTACCAAAAGACGAAAATGTTTCATTTGGGATCGACGCAATTTGAACATTGGCTAAATGTAAAATGATTTCGTGTTTGTGCCTAATAGGACCAGTTGAATTCATTTTTCACTCCAGATGCCTTTTCTTGAGACTATAAATTAAGTAATTGGAGAAATAAAGTTCTTTCTTTAATTACGCTGTTTTTTTTGTTGTTTCAAGGTACCAGTTTCACTGTTTCACTGTGCACTTGTGCATGGGCACAATGGAACAAAACTCAGAAACTGAGAAATGGCCACTAACGGTCACCCATGATGCATAAAAGAATGGTTAACGCATTTCTTACGTAGAATAGATCCTACGGTAACAGGGCAAATGCAAAAGTTGAAAAAAAGGTCTCAGGTGGGGTGCTATGGGTAAAAGCAACTTTTGGGTTTCATTGTGCCTCACCATATCCTCCCTAGGTAATATTTTTAAAAATAAAATTTCAGTAGGAGATTGTAAATTGCACATTAGAACATAATTATCCATTCGGAATAAATTTTCATAATTGAAGTTTCCGATGATGACAAAACTCGAATACAGGATGATTGGTTAGTGGGATAAAGTTCAATATCTTCTATGTCCTCTGAGATATCAACTTGAAAATTTGAGGGATTATAGCCATCATTAGTCTCCGCATTCTAAAATTATTTACAATGTTACAGGTTGTTCCAGAATGCTGTTCCTTATCGAACTCACATTTTTTTAAATGAAATACCTTGTATTTCTCTCCATATTTGGAATCTGATTGACCTCCCCATTACAAAAATATAGAGTTACAATATAGTCTCCCAGGTATTTAAAAAGTTATAACCAATTTTCCATAGAAATCGTAACAGGTTCTACAATGTTAAAAAAAAATTCAAGAATGAGGATCTGTTGCTGCCAAAGCATTTGAATAGTAGTCCAAATCCTGGAAAATTATTGATTTTGTTAATATTCACTGAATTTTGTAATGCGTATTGCCCAGGTAAGCCCAAAGAAGACAGAGTTCGATTAAATTAACTGATTTATTGCTATAAAAAATATTATTTACAAAGATAAAATTAAACTAAAATACAATATTCTATAAATATTACTGTGGTACGTAATTATATTGAAAATCACGTTCCGACGGTCCGTACTCCTCTGTCGATCGATGTGTACTGACGAACTGTAGGTAGGTAGGTATAACGACGCGAAGTTTCCACTGTGGTATACGGGATTCTCTCTGTCCTATGAATTGTTCAGACAGCCAAAGTTGAGAACAGCCGATAGATCAATACTCTTTCGGTTATAGTCTCTAGACGTGAGTATATCGTTTATAGTTAGTCAATTCCCAACTCAACGACTCTCTCGGTTTTATAGGGATGTAGATATTCTGACGCGTCAATACCACACCAGAATTATACTAACATTTGGAGCGATCGTTTACAGACGGTCAATACCCATCTCAACGTTTGCAAACCCTATAGAGATACTGCAGAGTTTTCGATGCGTTAATACCGCGCCGAAATTATTCTAACAGTTTGAACAATCGTTTTCGTTTCCGTCAATACCAGAAACCAACGGCCGTTCAAGTGAATGATGTATAAAAGTCGAATCAATACTTCGACTTAGTACAACACTCCACGGTGAATTGTGTAAAGCGTATAAGGTTAAAGTCAGTACCTTCGACCTACGCTTCGCACTGAAGGCGGCTGAACTTGTAGGAGCTGGAGTCCGTGAACCAAGTTGTCGTCTTGTCAAGAGAGAGAGAGAGATGTACGTGAATTTTTCGAAGTTTGCACTTGTAGTGTTTTTATTTGGGTATATTTTTGTTTGGGGTAAGGCCCTGTTATAGGATTCGTTTCCTCTTCAGGGCTGGTTGGGGGTGCTTTTGTGGGTGGTTTAGTGCGCGTCTTGACTTGGCTTGAGATTTGGGTAGGGCTGAAAATTCAGTTTTTTTTTTAAAAAGTGTATGGAAAGTTGAGAGAAAAAAGGTGTATGGGAAATTGATAATTTTTTAAGTGTTGTGGGTGAGTTGTGTTTTTGCTAGAAATCAACCGGAGAGAGAGGCAGGAATAATCAGCAGCGAAGCATGTTTTTGGGCGAACGTGGTTTTAATGGTGTAGGAGTGGGAGATTAAGAAGTGTCTGGTAAAGGTAGAAATTGAATAAGACGAACCACGTTGTGTTGCGGATAGTTAATAGAGCGAGGTGAGTGATTAGATTGTTGGAAGATGAAAATATTTTTCTTGGGGGGTTTTGTGTCTCCTATGTCATGAGAGTTGATAGAAGCGTTGGGATTGGATTTTGGAATTTTTAGTTTATTTGAAATTTGTTGGAAAAGTGACTAGGAGACATTGAAAGCTATGTAGATGATCTCGGGAGGTGGCAACTGGCTTTTCTCGAATTCGAGGCGTGGAATTCGTTGGAAAGGAGTGTTTATAAGCGGTGTGGTACCTGAACGTGGAATTTTGAAAAGGGAGAAAGTTCAAATTGTTTTAAATATTAGGTAATTGAGTTTATTTCTTGAAATGTTGAATTTGAAAGTTTTAGAATGATTGTTTCAGACATTGTGATGTGTAACTGGTACAGATGGTAATAATAATTTTAAATCCAAAAAACTTCGTCGTACGTCGGCCCATTTGGCTAGCGAATAAATTCACTATGCTACAGGAAAAAACGTGAAAAACCTGCAGCACCGACGGGGTGGATGAGGCTCGCGGATCAATTTGGATCGCTTTCACTCCTGATGGGAGTGAAAGCAAAGTGAGCACGCCTGCCTATATTTGTTATAGAGCAGTTGTGTCGATAAATGGAAGGAATTAAGTGGCGAAGTGTTTCGGCTATGACATCTCTCGAGTTGGGGATGGCATTCATGAGTGTGACGGTGAGTATTTCGATGAGGATTTTAGAGTCGGTTGAGAGGTCGTAAGGTGTGGGTGGCTTTTCGAGGGTGACTGGTGCGGTCTCTTGGGGGGTTTTAGGTGTCGATAGCCTGTGGGGGCAGCGAGGGTGGAAAGCGGGGTGTGGACCACCGCAATTGGTACATTTAGGAGTGCCGGACCTGGGGCAATTTTCGGTTCGGTGGCCTGTTTGGCCGCAAGAGGGGCATATCGGTTTAGACCGACAAGATTCGGAGGAGTGTCCGGTTTGGGTGCATCGACTGCAATATTTGGGCAATGGGGGGAGTGGATTTGTGTTCGATGGCTCGCATCGATGTGGAAGGCCGTGAAAAGAGAGGGCGGAGGTTAGGGCCTGGTGGTAGTGGGCTTCGGAGGTGGTAACGATGCTAAGCATCGGAGTGGGTTTGTTGGTGGCTTTGGCCACGATTTGCCAAAGTTTGAGAAAGGGGATTTGTTTATTGTGGAGAATTTCTTCAAATTCTTCGGGGCTGACAGTGGTGTCTACATTCCTGCAGACAAAAGAGTAGGTGGGTATGAGGGTTTTGTTGGCTGGACGTGGTGGACGTTCTGTTGAGTTAAGAACGTTGATGATGATGTTTTTGTCACCAGTGGAGTTATGGATTTGTCTCAGAATAGTTGAGACTGACTTTGGGGAGGACGTTTTGAGAAGGGCGGTGCGGTTGAAGTTTACCTTAAGGAAGAGGACGTGGCCGTGTAGGAGTTCGAAGGTGTTGAGTAGGGTGAAAAGGGCTTTTTGAGTGGCGTATTGGGTTGGGAGGTTTCGGAGGTTAAGGGTTTGAATTGGTGTGTCGTTGATGGTGTGGGTTGGTGCAGGAATGTTGGTAGGTGTGGGTGTTGGTGGTCGGGTTTTGGTTTTACCGACGAGGGTGAAGCCATCCTCGTCGGAGGCAGTTGGTTGTCGTGTGAGTGTAGGTGTTGGGGATTGGGATCTTACGGAGGAAGCGTAAGACCTTCTTGAGGATGTGTATGGGGTTTGTGGGCTATAGTCTGTGTTTTGTTGGTAGCGTGGTGTTGTGTAGTCTGTGTTTCGTGGGTAGCGTGGTGTTGTGTTTGGTGGGTTCTGAGGGGAAGGTGTTGAGGAGTGGTGGGTTTTGTTGGAAGCGTGTGAGGTGGTGCTGAAAGTAACCGGTGAGAGAAGAGGGAATTCTTTCTCGCAGAGGTTGGATGTTTTCGGTTTAGGAGGAGTGTAAGCATCGAGACTGGTGTGTGAATCGAGAAGCCACTGAGGGCGTTCAGCAAGTAGTTGGGATCTGAGTATAAATTGTTGGGTGTCAGGACAGTATTGAAGGGGATCGTCTTTTTGTCTGTAGGGTGTGTGTTGAAGGGGTTCGTTGTAAATTTGTCTGATGGATGATTTGGGTGTTTTTCTGCTGCTGCGGCGTTGTCGGGAGGACATTTTAGGATTGAGTGTGGTAAGGATTGGTGTCGAAAGCTAATACCGACAGCGGACTCACTGCCGGAGGGAGTTACCTCCCCAGTTAAAGGTTTCCTGACTTATTAGCCTTCAGGAGTTTTTATATTACCTGGGTGCTAAATGTCCTTTCCTCTTTGGATGGTGTCGCTTGCTTATTTGTTGGCTTATTTGTTGGCTAGGCGCTAATGTCCTTCCCTCTTCGGATGGTGTGGTTTGCTTGTATATTTTGGCTAAAAATAAAACAAGATTAAGCACTGTTTATTATTTCCATAAATAGAAGTTGTTTCGAGAGAAACAATTTACACTTCCAAGTGTATTGAATGAACTGTCGAACTAAAAAGTTTCGGCAGAATATGGAGTTGGTTGTCTTCTGATGGAGGCGTCCACGTTGCCGGCGAAATCGCGGTGAACAGGTTTGAATCAGTGACCCGCTCTTGCTGTATCACCTTCCTCAGGCGATGGACTGGCGCTACTGACTGACCACCGTCGTCTTGTCTGTTGGCTTGCATTTTTATATACATTTTAGCGGTGGTGGTGGAAGTCTCCTTCCCTTCTGCTGTCGATTCTTCGTGCGCATCTTGGCGTGGGGGACTTTGCTGTTCTGGTGGGGTACCACGTCATCGCTGCCTTAACTGGTTTATTGAATCGATATTTCTAGTAATGAATTTATATCATCACAATTTATTAGAGGGTCAATAAAAATAAAAATACACTAATATCTCAGTATTTTCAAATGGATTTTATGGATATTTTATGTGAGTATCGAAAAGAACTACCAACATACTTCTTTTTCTATTGAGCATTCTATATACCTAAAATAATTAGTTCTTGAGATATTTTGATTTTTCTATACAAAACATTGATTAACTACCTATCTAATCATTTAACAAATAATTGTGAGTTGGCCATGATTTATTAGTGAAAAACTGATATTTTATCATTGCTGTTTGGTACCACAGAGATTAAATTACAAATACCATGAAAAAATTCGTATCGTACAAATAAATTACACGAACGAAACAATGAAAAAAACTGTTTTGAAGATTAAAACTAACTTCTACGCATCTGTGAGATGCTATGAACATTATACTATCATTAAATTGTCATTTGTATACACTCCGGAGGCTGTATCGTGCTAGCAACCCGAGATTTCTCCAAAAAGGACAAAGAATGTGGCACTTCAGGTTCCATAGTACCCGTTGTACTTGCTCTGGTGAGCTAAAAATGAATAAGTTTCATCTATAAGATGCCCTGAACAATATTCAATCATAAAATTGGTCGTATACATTCTGGATTTTGTATCATGCAAACAAACTGAAAATTCTCCAAAAATGACAAAAATTTGGTTCTTTAAGTACCATTGTTCCGTTCCAATTTCTATTTTTTATACATATAATTGAGTAGACAATATGTAATGTCATGTAAAAAGTTTTAATGTCAAAAAATATATTCCAAACTGTCAGAATTAAAAACATGAATTGCATTGAATATTCGTAGTTTTTATGTGAGGGTGTATGGGGTGTAAGGGGTGACGGTTATGAATTACCGGCCCAAATGTCAGCCTTACCTGCACGTGGTGCACCCTGCTAGACAACTGACAAGGCTCTGGCGACCGAGTCGAGGCGGTATAACCTCCAACGTCATGATAATGGGCAGCAGCTTTATCATCACTGGATTGAAGCTACCGAAGAATTACTTCCTTAAAGGTTCAATACCAGAAACTCCTAGGCGGATATCAAGTTACGATTTAACCGGCTAGGAGACTACGGTGCAGAAAGCAAGAAGAAACTACTGCACTATTTTCTCAAGAATAACCACTAATGATGAGCACTATTCAATTAATGGCCCCGAGTCCCCGGCGTTCCTTGAATGGAACAGGGGTGCGAAGAATCCCCGGGAGGAAAATTAATATACAGCGCTTAGCAACTTGGAATATAAGAACGCTTCACGAAGCAGGAAAGTTTGATATGGTCATGATGGAAATGCATAGGCTTAATATTCCAATTTTGGGCCTTGCCGAAGTTCGATGGTCAGGATCGGGATGTTGTACAAAAAATGATATGAGTCTATACTACTCAGGAACAGACAATAATAATCACAGTAAGGGTGTCGGCGTAATCATTAAAAAGGAATTTCAGCAGAGCGTTATCACCTTTATCCCATATAATGAGCGTATGATGCTACTACAGCTAAAAGCACATCCCATTAACATAAACCTTATTCAGGTGTATGCCCCTACATCAGACAGTAACGACCATGTTATAGAACAGTTTTATACAGACTTAGAACAATTAATGAATAATATCAAAAAGCAAGAAGTGATTATAATTATGGGAGACTTTAACGCAAAGATTGGAAGAGAAAAAGTCGAAAAATTCGTAGGCAAATTTGGACTGGGAACGAGAAATGAGAGGGGAGACAGAATGTTACAATTCTGCCAAGAAAATGAGATGATAATTACAAACACCTTTTATGATCTGCCTCCAAGAAGACTATATACCTGGACTTCGCCTCGACACAATGACAGCCGAATAATCAGAAATCAAATAGATTTTATAACCGTTAATAATCGATTTAAAAATGGGATTAAGAGCGTTAAGACGTATCCAAGTGCCGACGGAGGAACAGACCATAACTTATTAGTTGCAAATGTAAACATAAAACTGAGAACCCTAAAACGACATAACAAATCACCTGTAATGAATCTGAATGAAATTAAAAATCGCAAAGAACAACTAAATGAAGAGATAAGGGACAAGCTGAACATCGTATCTCAAAGCGAAGACGTGGACGAGAACTGGAGTACGTTAAAAAATGCCTTGCTGGAATCTGGTAGTAGGGTACTTGGCACGGAAACAAAAGCTAGTAAAAACGAATGGATGACACCTGAAATAATTCAGCTTGTTGACGAAAAAAGAAAATTTAAAAATAAAAACAGGCAAAAATATAAAGAACTAAAGAACAAAATAAAATTCGAAATCGACAGAGCCAAAGAGAACTGGATGAAAGAAAACTGTAAAGAAATGGAACAGCTAAATAATAAACACGATACAGCAAACCTTCATAAAAAACTAAAAGATATAACGGGCAACACTAAACACAGAACACCCTGCGTCACTAGGAATAACCAGGGTCAATTAGAAACGGAGGATGGACAGATAAAGAAGGTATGGGAACAATACATTAAAGCTCTTTTCAGCGATACAAGGGAATATGGACAAGAGACGCTAGACGAGGACCAGTACCTTGAAATTTTGGAGTCAGAGGTCGAGCAGGCCATACAAACGGCTAAGAGTAAGAAAACTCCTGGTCCAGACGAAATCCCTACAGAACTACTAAAAGCATTAGATACCGATATAGTGAAAAAGTTTACAGTTATTCTAAATCAGATATACAGGCAAAGTAAAATACCTACGGAATGGCTCATGTCCACGTTTATTCCCCTGCCAAAGAAGAACAACCCCAAATCATGCGATGACTATCGGTTAATAAGCCTCATGAGCCACTCACTAAAAATACTTTTAAAAATTATACAAAACAGAATACATAAGAAATGTGAAGAAAAATTAGATAAAACTCAGTTTGGCTTTCGTAGGGGCATGGGAACACGAGAGGCATTGTTTGCCTTAACAGTCCTCTTACAGAAGTGCAGAGAATACAACAAAACCGTATACGCATGCTTTATAGATTTCGAAAAGGCCTTTGACCGAGTACAACACACAAAACTAATAGAAGAACTTAAAAACATCAATTTAGACAAAAAAGACATCGAAATAATAAAGAGCCTGTACTGGAATCAGTCAGCTACAGTGAGAATCAATAATACAGAAACTAATGATATTTCGATTGCACGAGGTGTTAGACGGGGATGTATTCTCTCACCAACATTGTTTAACGTGTACTCTCAGGTTATCTTTGAGAAAGCCTTATGGGAAAGAAGCGAAGGGGTTAAAATCGGCGGCGAAGTAATAAGCACGATAAGATACGCCGACGACACGGTGATCTTGGCAGAGAGTCTGGAGGACCTGCAGATACTTGTAAATGCTGTTAATATGGAATGTCAGCAAATGGGAATAGATATTAACACAAAAAAAACAAAACTCATGATAATCTCTAAAACACCCGCACATAATGATCAATTAATAATAAACGATCAAGCAATAGAAAGGGTAGAAAAGTTTAAATACTTGGGTGCTTTCATTAACTCAGACCTAAATCAGGACCAGGAAATCCGTGTAAGGATTGAAATGGCAAGATCGGCATTTCTAAAATTTAAATCCATTTTTTGCAATAAAAATTTGAATTTAATACTCCGGTTGAGATTTATGGAGTGCTATGTTTGGTCCCAGCTATTGTATGGTGTAGAAACATGGACGTTAAAGGCACAAATAACTAAAAGAATCGAAGCCTTCGAAATGTGGATTTACAGACGTATGCTGAAAGTACCATGGACAGCCCGAATTACTAACGAGGAAATACTACATAGAATTGGTCGTGAACGAAAACTACTAAAAATAATAAAAATACGTAAGACAGCATATCTCGGTCACGTATTACGACATGATAAATACTCTCTGTTACAAGTGATTATGCAGGGCAGAGTTGAAGGAAAGAAGGGAATTGGGAGAAAGAAGAAATCATGGCTGAGGAATATCCGAGAATGGACAGACATGGGCGTTGAGGATCTTTTTCATATTGCTACGGACAGAGATGCTTTTAAGAGAGTGGTCGCCAACCTCCGTTAAATGGGGACGGCATTCGAAGAAGAAGAAGTTTTTATGCAATAAAAACAGATAACCACTCAAACACATAATCATTGTTGGTCCTTCAGCAAGGATAGAATCAGAGGCGTTGGAAAATACAAAAATACCAGAACAAGCAAGCAGTATCAATCAAGATCCAAGAATAATCAAAAAATACAAAGGCAATCGTTAATCATCTTGAGGTCTTATACAATGAAAACTCAATCGAAGCAAAAACAGTGATTGAATACATCCATATTTTTCATTATCATTCGTCCTACATACAATCCTCAATATTTCTATCAATTGTTCCCACTTAACCTAACCTTTATTTAAACATGCCGAAATCTAAAAAACAGAGTTTTCCTTCAGAAGAAATAGATAATGATCATAGTCAATCTGAAATTAAAGAACTTCTTCATTCAAGGAGTATTTTTGAAAACAAATTAATTCGATTTACTGAATATGTTAATAGCTTTCATGATCCACAAAAGAAAGGTTACTTGAAATTGAGAAAGAATTTGATGAGTTCGATAAAATACAATCCAGATTAGAATTTCTTGATATAGCTCAAGAACCTGTCAGAATTTACCTTGAAAACCTATTTTATGAAACAATTTCTAATGTAAAATCAATTATCGAGCAACATTACTCGGCTCAACCGGCAAATGTAAATACGCGACAATCGGGAAATTCTTTACAGTCGAACCCATATGGGGATGATGTAAAACTACCACCAATTAATCTCCCAACATTTTCAGGAGGCTATCAGCACTGGCAAACTTTTATGTCAAATTTCAACTCAATGATTCATAACAATATTAGGTACACAAATCGTAAGAAACTTTATTATTTAAGAACGTGTTCAAAATGCGAACCATTTGAAATCATAGAAAATCTTGAATTAGAAGACACAAATTATGACAAAGCATTAACATTGCTAAAAATAAGGTACGAAAACAAAAGGGTTAGGGTGATGAATCATATAGAAACATTACACGATTTACCTATAGTTTCAAAAGAAGGTCTGAGGACTGAGGTCTGAGACAATTGATGGATAAAGTTTTTCAACACATAAACGCTTTGGAAAAGTATCAGGTACTAACAGAACATTGAGACTTAAACATAATCTATCTAATTCTTACCAAAATCGATCCCGTTACAAAACGCGAATGGGAACAGTTCTTAACCAGTGATGAATTATAGCAACTTTGAAACAATTAACAGATTTTTTACTAAAAAAGTGTTTTACCTTAGAAGCTCTTGATACATCAACCTCGGGCAAAGTACATGAAACCAGTAAACCTAATTATCAACAAAAGCATCATCATTCCACATGCAAAAAAGGATTACAACAAAATTTTGCAATTTCTCAAGTAAGATGTCCCTTTTGTCAAAGCTCGCATTTTATACATCAGTGTGCAGATTTTTTGAAATTATCTGTCAGTGAAAGGTATAATGAGGTCAACCGATTAAAATTATGTTCTAATTGCTCACGGGCAGGTCATAACAAAACAGTTTGTAATTCTGGTAAATGCAAACACTGCAACCTTGCTCATAACACACTGTTACATCGTGAACAATTCACATCACCTACCACAGATACGAGTACATCACAAACAGGTACAACATATGCTCATTCATCAGGTGATTCAATACAAACACTTAGACACAGTTCTTCAACACGAAACAAAAGTCAAGACCGAACAGAAAATGCACTTAATAACATAAATACACAAACATATCAATCATATCACACATTACCAAATCAAAGACAAGTTCTATTATCTACTGCAAAAATATTGATTTCTGACAAATTTGGTAAATTTCATGAATGTCGAGTAATACTTGATTCAGCAAGCCAAAGTAACCTAATCACAAAAAAGTTATGTACACGTCTACAATTGCCTTGTTAAAATTTTAACATACCTACTGCAGGAGTTAATCAACACATTACTCAGGTAACACAAAAAACTGAAACGCAAATCAAATCACGTTTTAATCATTTTAAAACAACAATATTGTTCTTAGTTTTACCTTCAATTTCAGATAAAATTCCATTAATAAAATTCGATACAAAAAACATAGAGCATAAACTAAGCAGTTATCGATTAAATATAGCAGATCCTGATTATTACAAACCACAAAGGGTAGATGCCTTAATAGGAGCTAGTTTATTTTACGAACTACTAGGAACAGGTCAAATTAGACTAGGGCGAAATCAGCCAATAATGCAAGAAACTGTATTCGGTTATATATTTACAGGCACAGTACCAATCCATTCACATTTAAATAACACAGTACGATGTAATTTTGTACTAACAGTAACGAATGATATGCTAGATCAAACACTAACAAAACTTTGGAAAATTGAAGACATACCAAGTAAGAAATTTCTAACTACAAATGAACAATATTGCGAAGACTATTTTGAGCAAACAACGGTGAAAAACAACGAGAGTAGGTTCGTAGTAAGATTACCTTTTTCAGAAACCTTTGATTCAGTAGGAAATTTAAGTCAAGTAGCTTTAAAGCGTTTTCTATCAGTTGAGTCTAGGTTACAGAGAGGTATAAATTTAAAACAAGAGTACATAGGCTTTATGCAAGAAAATTTAAGTCGCATGACACAACATTCTATATTCAACAACAATCAAACAAATTTAAAGACATTATCAGTTCTGCCGCATCACGCTGTATTCAAAAATAGCACTACCACAAGCTGTAGAATCGTTTTTGATGCTTCAGTAAAGCTACCAGGATATAAATCATTAAACGAATGTTCACATGTTGGTCCAGTAGTTCAAGATGATCTATTTTCAATTGTCTCACGTTTAAGATTATTTAGTTATGTTTTGAATGCCGATATAAAGATGATGTTTAAAAATATATTAGTTAATGAAGAAAACAGAACGTGTCAACAGATTTTATGGCGTTATGATAATTCACAACCTATTCAAATATATACGCAAAATACAGTAACATACGGTACAGCTTGCGCACCATATTTAGCAACACGTTGTTTAGTGCAGTTGGCTGAAGAATTCGAATCAGTATACCCACGAACTTGTAAAATTATCAATAACTCATTTTATATGGATGATGTGTTGAATAGTGTTAACACAATCGATGAAGCATTTCAAATTTGTAATGAAATTACAGAAATATTATCTAGCGCAGGATTCATTTTACGGAAATGGTCTTCAAACGAAAGGAGCATTTTAGAAACTATTTTAGGAAATCAGGATAACAGTGACAAATTAGTCCAATTTCATGAAAACAAAGAGTTCAAAACATTGGTTTTATTTTGGAATTCACAATAAGATATTTTAGGATACGATATTAAAGTCCAAAACCTATCAATTCAACATACAAAAAGAACAGTGTTAGCAATTATCTCGAAAATATTCGATCCACTAGATTTAATCGGCCCAGCAACTATCAAAGCGAAGTTAATTATACAATATTTATGGCAATTGAAAATCGGCTGGGACGAACCCATACCAAACAATATTACCGATAAATTTAGAGATTTCTTGTCACAAATTACGTTGTTAAATGATATCAAAATCGATAGACATGTTCTTACTACTGATTATCAGTCAGTGGAATTACATGCGTTTTGCGATGCGTCCACCAAGGCATATGGAGTATGTATTTATCTATGTTCAATCAATCAACAGAGTCAACGCAGTGCGAGGCTTTTGTATGCAAAATCAAAGGTCGCACCTTTAAGTGGTCAGCATACCTTGACTCGACTTGCATTATTAGCGGCAACTCTTCTCGCGCAGTTAGTACAAACAGTTATAAATGCACTCAATATTCAGTTCAGTAAATTAAGGTATTATACTGATTTCACAATAGTACACTCATGGCTTCATATCGAATTGCCACGTTTAAAAGTTTTTGTTGCTAATAGAGTATAAAGAATTTTAGAATTAACTAATATAGTTGATTGGAAACATGTTTAGTCAGAAATAAATCCAGCAGACATTATATCAAGAGGTATAAATCCAGAAATATTAACAAACTTACGAGTTTGGTGGCATGATCCACAGGTTTTAGTAGATCCCACGCATGTAGAAAATGAATTTACTTCAAGCATAGACAACGATTTGTTAGATTCAAAATCATCAGTAATAAATTTAGCTTGTACTCAAATTTATGATACAGATATGTTCGAAAGGTATTCAACATTAACACGATTACAACATGTCATAGCATACTGTTTCAAATTAAAAAATACAACTTTATACAAGAAAAAATTTGTCACAGAAACACTCAGTAGTGAAGAATTGGAATATGCAACATGCGTACTTGTAAAAATTTCTCAGTCATATTCATTTGCTCAAGACATCCACGATATTCAGTTAGGTAAATTACAGAACTCAAGTAGACTACTTAATTTAAATCCATTCTTAGACAAACAAGGTTTGTTGAGAGTTATCGGAAGACTAACAAATTCAAATTCACCTTATGATCAGAGACATCCATTGATATTGTCGGATAAACACAAATTGACCTATTTAATAGTAAATCATGCACATTTAAAAAAATTTACACACTGGAGCTCAAAATTTATTAGGGATAATCCGTTTAAAATTTTGGCCTTTGAATGCAAAAAACCTAATTAAAGGTATTATAAGAAAATGTGTGAAGTGTTTCAGACTAAAACCACAACCAATAAAACATTCAATGGGTTCTTTACCAGAATCCAGATTGATTCCTACCAGACCATTTTTTCGCTGTGGAATTGATTATGCTGGTCCTATTAATGTAAAAGAAAACACATCCCGAAAATCACGCATTGTCAAAATTATATAGCAATATTTGTGAGTTTTTCAACCCGTGCAATTCATATTGAATTAGCGCCAGACCTCAGCACTGATAGTTTATTGAATGTGTTGAAGAGGTTTGTTTCACGAAGAGGTAAACCAAAAGAAATACTTTCCGATAATGGATCGAATTTCATAGGTGCTAAAAACCATTTTGAAGAATTGTACAAATTATTATCAAATAAATCTCACATTCATGAGATAGGAAATTTTTTGAATCCTGAGAGAATAAATTGGTACTTCATACCACCCAAAGCACCTCATAGGGGTGGACTGTGGGAAGCCGCAGTGCGCTCGACTAAATTTCATTTAAAACGAACCCTAGGTAATGCAGCTATCAGTTTTGAGGAAACATACACTCTACTCACACAAATTGGGGCAAATTTGAATTCGCGTCCAATCTCTCCCATTTCATCTGATCCTAATGACTATTCACCATTAACTCCCGCTCATTTCATCATTGGAGACTCACTAATAGCTACACCGCAAGAAGATGTAATAGATATCAAGACAAATCGATTATCTCGTTATCGACGATTGCAACAATTATATCAACAATTTTGGCAACGTTGGTACAAAGAGTATTTGCATCAAATTCAACAACGTACTAAATGGAAAGTGTCTGGGAACACTGTTATACCAGTTGGTAGGTTAGTGGTCCTAATAGAAAACAATTTACAATTATTACGTTGGTCATTAGCACGCATAGTGGAACTTCATCCTGGACCTGACAGCATTATTAGAGTAGTGACAGTGAAGATGCCCAATGGAACTATTTTTCGGCGTTCAGTATGAAAAATTTGTTTGCTACCCATTGAGGACAATTATTAGCGCAATGAACTTACTTATTTAAGTTATTGACAGACATCTTATATATTTGAAAGCAATGCTTTCAAGGCGGGCGGCCTATGTTCCGTTCCAATTTCTATTTTTTATACATATAATTGAGTAGGCAATATGCAATGTCATGTAAAAAGTTTTTATGTCAAAAAAAATATTCCAAACTGTCAGAATTAAAAACAAGAATTGCATTAAATGTTCGTGGTTTTTATTCAATAAAAACAGATAACCACTCAAACACATAATCAATCATAGCACTCATTGTACTGGCTTAAGTGAGTTGAATATGAATAGGCATCATGTTTGAGACGCTCTTAATAATATCCAATCATAAAATTGGTCACTTGTACATACTCCGGACGCTGTATCGTGCTAACAAACTGAAATTTCTCCAAAGGGGCAAAATGTCGCACTCAAAGTACTATAGCACCTGTTATACTGGCTCTGGTGAGCTGAAAAAATCAATAGGGTTCATCTATGATATGTCCTGAATAAGATTAAATCATAGAATTTGTGATTTGTTGCACTCCGGAGACTGTATCGTGCTAAAAACCTGAAATTTCTCATAAAATGTGGTACTTCAAGTACCATAGCACCCGTTGTACTGGCTCTGGTGAGATGAAAAGCAACAGGATTCATCTGTGAGATGTCCTGAACAATATTCAATCATAAAATTGGTAACTTGTTGTACTGCCGAGGCTGTATGGTGCTAACAAGACATGTAACGGAAAGTAGCCGACGACAACGACGACGACATACACAGAGGATTTTATTTCCAAAAAACGTTTTTTCGTGTTCGTTCTTGGTAAAAAACGTGTAAATAGCTCAAATTTTTTTCTCAAAATTCCAACATTTTTTGGGGTAAATCTCGCATATTAAATAGGCTGGGGGAAAAGTAAAAATCCTATTTTACCAGAGTGTAGGTACACGTCTTGATTATTATAATAGGTGTTCGAAGTGATCTCCGAAGACATCTATGCATGCCCGAAAGCGATAATTGATAGAATTACTTACATAACGAAGCATTTGTACAAAAACATTCCGAAATTCATTCCGTATTCTCTCCGTTATATCATCCCTTATTCATGGAGGCATTTTGAAAACTTCATTTTTAATGTGAGCCCAGGAAAATTAGTCCATTTTATTGAAATCTGGTGACCTCGGTGACCACTGTACTGGACCATTTCTCCCGATCCATCTGCCCGGAAATCGTTCGTTCAGTTCACCATTTATTAATTGATTAGCTTGAGAAGGCGCACTATCATGCAAAAACCATATCCTTTGACGTGTACGAAGTAAGGCTTCTTCCAATAAAAGAGGTAAGTCGTTTACTATGAAATCAAATACATCTCAGAATTCAAATGTTTCTCAAAAAATATAGTCCTACTACATATCCACCAACAATACCTCCACACATATTTAACCACCATCTTTGTGTAATTATGTGATATGGATTAGTTGATGAATAATAGTGAAAGTTATGCCTGTGAACACAACCATTCTAAAGAAACGTGGCTCCATCTTCAAATAGAACATAGTCGAAACAGTTTTTCTGATGATTACCTTTTCGTAAAGCCCACCTACAAAATGCTAGTCTCTTTTTAAAAGCATGATGACTTAATTCCTGTTGCAAGTAAATGTGGTAACAGTGTATTTTGTTTTTGCGCAAATTCTTTGCACACCGTAGTAACTTAGTTCTTGTTCGCTGATAATACTCCTTACACTCATGTGTGGGTTTTCGGTTACGGCCAGCAAAACATCAATTTCATTTCCTTCTCTCACAGATCAAAATGCTTTCCATAAATAACTGAACCCGTCCGATTGAACCGCTAAATCAATTCCTCCAAGCTTGCTTTTGTAAGTTTCCTCCTTACAGGAAAACGTTCATGGTATACTTTTGCTGATAGTAAGGCGTTTTTATTGCATTCTCCCAATATCCAGATCATATCAATAATTTCATCACCAGTGAAATTCATTTTTGCCCTAATTCAAATCTTTCAAAACACTAAAAAATGTACCAAACTGCTAAGTCGAAAAAAAATAATGTACCTATTATAATGTCAAATATGAGTTTTTAACAAATAAAACATGTCCAGCTCTCAATTAATTGTTAAATGATTATAATATAGGTACTGTAGATAACTATGTACCTAAACATTCCTTTTAATTGAATCCGCATGTACTGGTTCGTTGTATGGTCTGTATTTCATTAATAATGATTAAAACGACTTTATTCGGACAAGGTAACTTTTTATATTTCAAAAACTGACACACATGACAACTGTTTTGACATTTCTTAATCAACAACTTGAAAAACAAATTTTGACATAATAACTAAGAAGACTTTGAATATAAATTTGTAAAAATGCTATACAGCAGTACGGGTTGTTCAAAGATCTTTCATTTGAGTATTTGAGTACCGTTTCTATTTTATAGTAACGGAACCAAATCTTAACATATTCCCGGCTTCGAAATAGCAAAGTTTCGATTCGGCACAAAATGAATTCTAAAGTACATCAGCTATCGAAAACCACCTCAACTAACATAACGCCTTATTAGGCCTTAAAACTAGTTTTCACTGTCTTCTGTCGACTTGGATAACGGTAGTGCACATAATTTGGTCACTGCGCGTTTAATTAAGCCCGTGTTGATTTTTACGGTGACAACACGAATAAAGTTATCGGCACCTGGATGCACACTCACTACGCGATCTAATCGCCACTTATATGGTGGTAACTTGTCTTCGTGAACTAGAACCATAGATCCAACACTAATGTCTGATCGGTTTGTTTTCCACTTCATACGTTCTTGAAGCTGACTGATACATTCCTTTGCCAACGTGACCAAAACTGTTGTTTCAGCTTCTCAAGTTGTTCGTAATGGTTTAACTTGGTGGTTGGAATAAACAGAACATCAGGATAGGGCAAGGAGTTGAGGGATCTTATGATCAAAAAATGAGCAGGAGTTGATGCTTCTAAATCCTTTGGGTCGGTAGAAAGAGGTGTTAATGGTTTAGAATTTAAAATTCCTTCGATTTAAGTAATGACTGTGTACAAGCTCTCATATGTAAGCAAATTGCTAGCTATGACTTTAAGAAGGTGATGCTTACTAGATTTCACACCAGCTTCCCATATCCCACCCTGATGAGGGGAGTAAGCAGGTATAAATGTCCATTTGACGTCATGATTTTTGGCTGTTTTTTATTCGATTTCTACTTGATTGTCTAATAAGAATTTTCCTTACTCTTTGAGTTTGTTAGTTGCCCCAATGAAGTTAGCGCCGTTGTCAGAGTATACGCAATTTGGCTTACCCCTACGAGCAATGAATCTTTGAAACGTTTATAGAAAAGCAAGTGTGGTAAGTTCAGTTACCAATTCCAAATGAAGGCATTTAGTTGTCATGCAAGCAAATAATGATAAATAACATTTGTGAGTCTTATATCCCCTTCCTTTGCGATCTTTGTAAAGGAAGGGGCCTGGGTAATCAATGCTCGTGTCGGAAAATGGCAACCTTGAAGAGACTCTGGACGCAGGTAAATCTCCCATTAACGGGATTTGAGCTTTGGGTTTGAATTTAAAGCAAAGAATACACTCTCTGACTGTACGTTTGGCTAAATTTCTACCGGAAATGGGCCAATATTTATCTCTAACTGATGCTAGTAGCATTTGAGGACCACAATGCAATTGAAAGATATGGGTTTCTCTAAAGATAAGAAGTGTAATGTGATGTTTGGGAGAAAGAATGATAGGACGTTTTTTGTGAAAATGATACGGAGAGTTTCTTAGTCGCCCTCCGACTCTTATCAAATTATGCTTTATATATGGATTGAGACTTAGAATTTTACTTTGATTAGAAACTTGTTGGTTTCGATTGGGATCAATATATTCTTGGGGAGAGGATTCTTGCTGTGCCAGTTGGCAAAGTATGTTTACCGATAATCTAAGTTCCTCGAAATTCAAGTTACCTGTGAAGTAAAGTTTATTTCCCTTAAATTTCTTGAAACTGTAACTAAACCGTAGTACGTGAGCAAAAACGCGTTTTAAGCGGTTCAAAGAAGAAAAGTTTTGGAAAGGAAAAAGCTCCCTTTTTGTATGAATGAAGGTTTGTGACTCGTTTCGGGTTTCTGGAAGATCACGTAAGACGAGCACCTTTGAGATATCTTCTGGCCAATCGTTACTTTTGTCTTTTACCCACCCAGGGCCATGAAACCAAAGACTCGAGTTAGAAGCTCTTTGGGAGAAATTCCTCTTGGAAGAATGTCGGCAGGATTGAAATTCGTAGGAACATAGCGCCATCTGTCAATTTCTGTTAAACTCTGAATTTGTGACACTCTGTTTCCAACGAATGTTTGTAGAAGATGAGGAGTTGTGCATAACCATCCTAAAGCTACTGTGGAATCTGACCACAGATGACACTCGTCAATTTCGATGGTTAAACAAGACTTGATTTTATCAAAGAGTTTAGCCAGCAGTACGCAAGCAGACAGCTCCAATCTCGGAATCGTTACCGTTTGAATAGGAGCTACTTTGGTTTTAGACGAAATGAGATTAACAACAACTTGATGGCTAGTATTTTGCAAACGCAAATATAAAGCTGCGCCATAAGCCTTTTGAGAGCTATCAGCAAACCCATGTAGTTGTATATTTACAGGATTGGGACAAGATATGTGTCGATGAATTCGAAGTTTGTTAAGGCAAAGGCTTTCTGCTCGGAAGCGAGTCCAATTATCAGAAACCTCTTGCGGAACTCTTTGGTCCCACGCCAGGGACAATTTCCACAAGTCTTGTAGCATGATTTTGGCTTAAATAATAATTGGACTAATGAGGCCCAATGGATCAAATATTTTTGCAATATATGATAAAATTATTCTCTTTGTAATACAATTTACAGATGATAGCTGACTAATTTTGAAAAGAAAAACATCTTCTTTAGAAGCCCAAAGCAAGCCTAGAGTTTTTCCTGATTCGGAAGGTGATAAAAAATAAAATTCTGACGTATTTTCACTCTTTAGGTTCTCGAGAAGCTCAGAGCTATTCGATTTCTATTTCCTCAGTTGAAAAGAAGCTGATTGTAAAATGAATGAGACTTGTTGACACAATGATGTCAACTTATCAATTGAGTCTGCTCCGCAATGTAAGTCATCTACATACATGTTATTTTTTATCATCTGAGATGCTTCTGGATAAGAGTTTTCGTGATCAATGGCTGATTGTAGTAAGCAACGAGTTGCTAAAAAAGGGGCACTGGCTGTGCCATATGTCACAGTGTTTAAAGAATAAATGTGAAGTTCATCTTCAGGATTTTCACGCCAATATACGAGCTGAAGAGGCTTGAATTCGTCAGTGATTTCAATTTGACGATACATTTTGCTAATATCAGCCGACACAACAAACTTGTGTTGTCTAAATTGAATTAGAATTGAATAAAGATCCTTCTGAACGATGGGTCCTACCAACTGAATAGAGTTGTAAGAATATCCAGATGAAGATTCTGCTGAGCAGTTGAAAACCACGCGCAATTTGGTGGTCACACTGTCTTCTCGAAAGACACCATGATGAGGAGAGAAATAAGTGATTTGATCATGAGATAAGGGTTTGAAATATGACATATGAGAGAGGGATTTATACTCATTCATGAAATCACAATACAATTTTTTCAGTGTATGGTTTTTTGCTAATTTCCTCTCGAGATACAAAAATTGAATTTTTGCCCATTCTTGAGAATTACCTAGCTTTGAAGTGTATTCCTTCAAAGGGATTGAAACTACGAACTTTCCGTTTGGACTTCGCTGGAAATGATCGCGAAAATGTTCTTCAGCTTGTTGCTCTTCGCTTGGCAATATACGTTTACTCGGTAATTTTTCTAATTGCCAAAATTTTTGGAGTTGAGACTGAATGTCAATGGTTTTGGAAAAGTTGCAAGACGTGAATGCTTCACGGGGACAACCAAAAGGACCTGTAACTATCCAACCTAGTTTGCTCTCTAGCAGAATTGGTTTGTTAGGACCAAGCTGAATATTTCCACTTAGGAGAAGGGACCAATAAGTGTCTGCTCCGATTAGAAGCTCTATTTTGCTTGTTTTAAAGAATGTTGGATCAGATAAAGTTATATACGAGGGAATGTCTATAATGTTGGGATTGAAGTCGAAAGTTGGAAGTCGATCTGTAATTTCTGAAATCACTAAACTGTGAAGGTTGGCATGAAATTGAGAGTGCAAAGATTGTATTCTGATGTCACAGGATTTACTTAGTTCTGACGAATTATGACCAATACCCAATACTGTCAAATTGGTGGAATACTGGGGAAGGCCTAATTTGTCAACCAAACCTTTCGAAATAAAGTTTGACAGGACCATTGTCTAGTAAAGCCTTGCATGTGTGCCTTTTTCCATGACTGTCAAAGATTGTCACTTGCGCTGTTGCCAGCAATACTTGACTTGAAGCACTTACTGAACTTGAGCCTGTAAAAATTTTGGAATTCTGTGAAGAAGATTGTTCACTGTAGTCGTCAGAATCATTCGTTGTAAATTTGGTTTCTGAACTTACAACTGGCAACGCTGTACTTTCGCCTTTACCCTGATGTAAAATAGAATTATGTTTTTTACCACAATATTTACAATTACCTCTTGGGCACTTGTCTAGCTGATGTGTTGGCCGAGAAAGGCAGTTTGTGCAAAGTTTCAATTGTTTTATTTTTTCAAATCTTTCTTTGGCTGAAAGGGCTAAGAAATCCGCACAGTAGAAAATTGAATGATTTTGCTTACAATAGTAACATGAATACTTTTTTGAATTGATTTTTTTAATGTTTTCATCAATGGTTGATATCAATGATTTTTTAAAGGAAGAGTTTTAGTTCTGGTTTTGTTTGTAACTAGAACCTTGATAATGAAGTTGTTGATTTTGATTCGATTTCGACCCTTCTTTATCTTTGTGTATGTGCACCTTATCTAGAAAATTTGCTCGATTCGTAAGAAATGTCTTAAGTTCTTGTAAGGTGGGAAGTTCCCCAGCAATTTCATATTGTTACCAATCACGCAATGTTGCAAGATCTAATTTACTTGACACGAAAAAAATTATTAAGGGATCCCAAGAACTAGTGTCTACTTGGCTGTTTTCTAGACATTCCAAGTTATTTGTTATTGTATCAACCAATGATCTATAAGAAGAAGGATTTTCTGTTTTAATTTCAACTAAACTGAATATGATTTTCAAATGTTTATGTACTATTAATTTTTTATTATCAAAACGAGTACATAATGTTTTCCATGCATCAAGATAATTATTCTCAGTAATAGAAAGTGACTGAATACATTGAGCAGCAGGTCCCTCCAAGGCCCCATGTAAAAGATAAAATTTAGCAATAGTAGTGATCCCTGTGCAGTTGTGAACTAGCGATAAGTAAAGATCTTTCCACTCAAGCCATTTCTCGTATACTCCGGCAAATTTCGGCACCTTGACGTCTGCGAACCTAACACCTATTTGTTTATAACCTGAATTTGTGATTGAGCTTCCGCCACCAGTGCTCTGTTCCACCTGTTGAGTATGAGAGCTCTGTGGAGAAAGTTTATTACTTCGCAAAAATACGCTAATTTCAGCAGAAAGTTTATAGCATGAAGATTCAAATGTTTCCGTTCCTAATTCATCAAATTCATCAACCTCAATTTCCTGCAACTCCTCTTGTAATTCAAAGAAATTTGGCAATCATTCTGACTGAGCTTTTTTAAACCTAATTCTCAATTCTTCCAAATCTATGTTTGAAACTGAGTCTTGAATTTTGAATTTGTCAAAGGATTATATTAAACGTGTTACACTTGATTTTATATTAGTTTTTTTTCTAATCAGAGTTTGTTGGTTACTCATGATTGCTTGTACAAAGTTAATTTATTATTAAAAAATGAAATTAGATATTAACGAGATTTGTTTTGTGTTTAATATCAAAAAGGGACGGGAATATTAGCAATTTATCTTCGAACGAACTGCTGCAGTATCTTCCTGATGAGTATCAAATCAGTTTGTCGAGGGTGAGAAAACGGAAATTTGCTCCTTTACAAATCCGTAATTCTTCCGCACATACAATAGAAATTGTTGATTTCTGAATGTTTTGTTCACGTTAATTCAATCGAAACTCACTTTAAATGAACGAAAAACAAATTCAAACGTTTTGAAATACGAAGATACTTAGGTCGGTTCCGGTGCACTTCGCGACCCTCCGAATTTTATGTTAATTTTAATTTTGTTTGATAGCTTACCTTAAATAAAGTAGATTAGAACAAAAATTTCGCTGGATCATTCAGAAATTACTTTTAAAATCGCGAATTTAGTTCGAAAAATGGTACTTTTTCAACACTAGTTAATGCTATTTTACGATAAATATTTTCACTTTATATTGTTAAGGTTATTATCTTGAACTAAATATAAGTCTGTTTCACAAAAAAAACCGGAAGAAAGCACTTTAATTTTGCCAATTTTCAAAAAATATTCTTAGGCATTATTATTTTCACTTGACACTTATAGGTTATGAATTATACACTGACATTTTATGCCTAGGCATCCAGGGTCACAAATTAGGTGACTTTTCTGTCATCATGTGATTTTTAGCGGCGTTGTCAAATGGTATTTATTTTCTTTCAGTTGAATTAATTTTGTGTTGTAATAGATATATGAATATATTTTAGAAAAGTATTTGCTTAATAATGAAGAATGAAATAATAAATATCCTTAGAATGTACTGTTTATTTATTTCTAGATACACTTTCTTTCGATTATGGTCCATGATAAAATTGTTCTTATTTTGTTTTTATTATTGGCATATGATTGGTTGTTAGTAGTCGCATTAATAATATTTTTCTATTTATTGTTTTATTTTTAATGATACTCTAGTTAACACTTTGATCTGTGTCAGTTGGTCAGGAAGCGATATTGAATTGAATTAGGTAAAGTATTGTAAATTATGCTAATTCGGCACTAAAAAATCCCATTAAAATTTTACTACAAATATTTGACTGTTGGTCGGGTTATAATTGGTTCGAGGAGTGGAAGGAAATATAATCTTGGTATATTCCCTTCCCCTTCTCGAAAAAATTTATATTCTACATAAAGTTTTCGACAACCCACGGAATTGAGAACTGACAACATTGTACATCTCCTTCTCCTCCTAAAATTTGTGACTATCTGAAATCTAGACATAAATGTCAAATTTTTTTAAAAAATGGCGGTTTTTTAGTACTTTCAATTGCGATTTTCTCTTTCAAAAGTGCATAATCCAAGAATTTTTTCTCTTAAAATGTTCTATAACAATAGGGCTTTCTAGTAAAAAAAAAATCGCTCCAAAATTCGGAGGGTCGCGAAGTGCACCGGACCCCTTAGGTCTACTTGAAACTTTCTCAACGAGAGAAATGAAATAATTGTTCGATTTTAACACAATTGTGTAGTTATACACTTGAAAACGTCCTCTGCGAGGGAAAATGCAATGTAACTAATAATCTTGAGCACTTTTGTTGTTCACCACGTGTTTTCTTGAAACAATAAACGTCCTCTACGAGGGTTACCCGAAAACGAAGGACCATAAAAAATGTAGATAACCATGTACCTAAACATTCCTTTTAATTGAATCCGCATGTACTGGTTCGTTGTATGGACTGTATTTCATTAACAATGATTAAAACGACTTTATTCGAACAAGGTTACTTTTTATATTTCAAAAATTGACATACATAAATGACAACTGTTTTGACATTTCTTAATCAACAACTTGAAAAACAAATTTTGACAAAATAACCAAGAAGACTTGAATATAAATTTGTAAAAATGCTATACAGCAGTACGGGTTGTTCAAAGATCTTTCATTTAAGTATTTGAGTACCGTTTCTATTTTATAGTAACGGAACCCAATCTTAACAGGTACTGTTATGATTCACTATTTAAAATAAAACTTTTAATATTCATGATGATGTATAATTTGACAGTACCCTAACCAAAAATATACATTGGTGACATGAAGTTAAAAAAATTCTAGAGAGAGAAATGTCAGAAGGTTGGGAACTGTCACGTAGCAGATAAAAATTTTGGAAAATGTGTTTTAAGTTTGCTAAAGATTGTAAAATTGAGGATTAGGAATGTAAATATTTTATGACAAGAAGTGTTGGTGAGAAGAAGTAATAGACATTAAAAAGTAAAACAAACTTATTAGTGAGGGTACCGACAAGAACGAAAATTAGGTAGTGGACATGTTTGAAGGGACTGGAGGTGTTAATAGACTATTTTGGGACAATGTGAATGGACTTTGGGTATAAACTGGAGAAGTTAGAAACCGACTATAGAACGATTTGTTAGAAAAGGACAATTTTGAGGACTGATGAGGTATTTAATATTAGAAATAGGTAATTAGTATTATATAAATAATATGTAAAAATTTTGTATATAATATAATTTGAACCCACAAATAAACTGAAGAAATTGGTAATTTTTTTTCAATACTTTTTCAAAAAAAAAATATAGTATAAAATGAATTAGAAAATCTGAGCTAGCCGAATTTGAAATAAAATAATAATAATAATAAAAAAATATAACAATAATATAAACTCTAATAACTATAACAGTATCTAATCAATATTTTGCATATACAAATCAAAATATTTCAAGAACTAATAATTTTAGGTACAGGGAATGCATCATAAGAAAAGAAGTATTTTGGTAGTTTTTTTCGATACTCTCATAAAATACAGGATGATCCATTTGAAAATACTGAGAAAATAATGAATTTGTGTTTCGATTCACCCTGTATCAGATTCAGAAATATTAACGAAATAAATAATTCTCCAGAATTTTGACGTCTACTCAAATGCTTTGGCACCAACAGATCCACATTCTTCAATTTCTTTTACATTGTACAGGGTATCGAAGTTGTTACGATGTTCATGGAAGATCGGTTATAACTTATTAAATACCCCGTAGAATACATAGTAACCGTATATTGTTATAATGAGGAAGTCAAGCAGATTCCAAATATCAAGTTAAATATAGGGTGTTTTATTTGAAAAAATGTAACTTTGATATGGCACTGCACTCTGGAATTTTAGAATGTGAAGATTAATGATGGCTATAATCCACCAAATTTTCATATTGATATCTCATAGGACACATGAGATACTGAACTTTATAACACTAATCAATCCCCTGTACGAATAAACAAATTCGATATCTGGAACCTATTTATGAAATAATACTGCACTTACTTTTATGATATAACACTCAACTTTTATCAACGTATTTTCATTTATTTTTCCACATGAATTAATTTCTGCTTTTCTCATGCCCTGCCATGACAAGAGTATGATTCATATTTGATTCATTGAAAATGTGGATTCAGTAAAATTCGCCTAAGTTGTGATCAATTAAAAATATCTAAAAACGTATATAGTATTGTGAATCAAGCTTATACCTTGAGACCATATTGCTCGGCACTGGTGTTCACAAGGATTAAAGAAAATAAATCACAACTCACCAAGGAACATTCGTAAAATATTCCGCTATTCCAGCAATTCTTGACAACGTTTGTCATATTTAGGTCAACTAAAAATAAATTATGTTCGTTATATAATTTATAGCAACTTTTTTGCCTAATATGGTATTATATTCACACCATTTACACCATGGTACACGAAGGAAAACGTGGAATTCTATTTCGGGACACATAAGTAATGTGGTTTTTTTTTATAGCCGTGGATATATAAGAGAATTCCTCTATTTCTGAAAAGTTGTTTGCCAGCTGTTTCAGAAAATCTTGAATCGTTATTCTCAAGTAATTGAATTGAAAAGGCAAAAGTGTGATAATGAAGCAACTAGGTAAATTTCATTATGCCAATTCCACAAGTAAGCATTGAAATTCACATAATTTGCCGAGGATTGGAGAATATAATGTTACAACAAAGTACGTGTTAGTGGGAGAGACAGTTTTGGGAAGAGTTGAGTCTCTCACTATTAGGGCTGACTCAAATAGCAGTTTTCGTTATATAAAGATCTACAGCTTAAATTTCCATATGAAAACAATTTTGAGAACTGACAAGATAACTGTGAAGGTAGCGAGAAATATTCGATGTGCATGAAACTTTAATCTCAAGCTTTCTGTCTGAAAATTGAACTCGCAACCAAGGTATAAAGAAATAATATATTGTTTTATTAGGAGTAAAAGGGATACTTTTGTTATGAATCTGTGAAAAATCAAATTTTTGATTCTAAAAAGTAATATTTTACTGATAAATAGCTATTCGTGTACTAAGGCATGGAAGTGCTGCTTTCCGCTAGTTGACTACTTCTGGAGGTTCGTAAAACTACTTTCGCGTCGCGGAACACTCAATACTTTTCATCCTACACATAAAATTACTATACTATAAAATGACAAATAGAAAGGAGGGAAACATTTCCACTGTACCATTTAATGTTATGAGATGAACGAGATATTTGGGAAATAGAAAATTACTTACAAACTGTTTTAAATTTATTCCATAAATCTAAAGAGACAAAACAAAACAGTTAATTATTACTTAATACTTTGAAAAGCAGGATTATTAAATGTACAATTTCTGAATGTAATCCCTGGTTTGGATAAATTAGACTGTTGAAATGAAATTAAATAAACGGCACCAAAAGATTGTAATCTTACCTTGCTGTTGTTAGTACAAGAAGGGAGGTTACATTGCCAAAGGTTCGCTTTTCGCCGGAGAGCATGAGGCCGTGAGTTAGTGAGGAATATTTGGAAGCTGGTCCTGGATTATTTTTTAAGGCGCCACTTGATTAGTAGGACATTCAGGAAACTCTTACTGATTAATCAAGTAACCAATAGTGAATAAATTAGCTATTGTAACTTTTCAAATATGTTATTTATATTGTTTTGCTTTTACGTTTGTGAATCAAATTAAACACATTCTATTGCCAATAAAATAGTTCAATTAAATGTAATGGTACCTTGAACAGATGGTATAACAACCTGTCTAAATAAATATGAGGTAATCGACTCTAATAATTAATTGATAATTAGTTATCAATGGTTGGTTGACTTAAAATGTTTAACAGTATTATGTTATCAACTATCTGAGATTATTATATACATTACACTCAATATTTAGTAACATGTAAATGGTACACCAGCTACAGCCTTACAAACTGTAATAATCAACAAGATATAACCAAATAGATCAAAAGTGTCTCTTATATAGTAAGATTGAGCTGAAATATAATTTCAGGGCGATATGCACTAATAAAGTTAATATTTCAACTCTACAAAGTTGAAAGAATGTAATAATAAAATTGTGAATTGATAGACGTCTTTATAAGAATGTGAAGTTACTATACTTCGTTTTAAAAAGGCATGGAGTAATAAATCACTTATTTTGGCCGGAACCATAGGCGTACCACATTTAGTCATTTAAAAAAAGTTAAGGCTTCTAAAATTATCTCATTTCCGAAAATAACCGTTTTGTAATATTATTTAAAATTAAATTTCAAATTATCAATAATATAATAAACTGTGGATTATATCACTGACATCAATTTTCCAGAAAATTTATTTTTATGTATAAAAGGGCGTAGACGAGTCCCTCTACTAATCTCCAGGTAGTTATAATCCTACATACAATAAATGATAAAATAAATGTTAATAACAATTTTAAACAAATACATATATATATATATATATATATATATATATATATATATATATATATATATATATATATATCCAAACCAACCCCATTTGCCGATTATTTCACCCAATTAGCAGGTAACTGAAGAAACTTGACAAACAGGTAGCTCAAAAATGGTTTTATTATTGTGAAATATAGTCTTTTCAGTTCTAAGAAAATGCCCCCATAATACAATGTACTTACTAGAACTTTTCAACTATGAAAGTAGCGGAAAGGTTGAATATTTTCAATTTACAGTTCATCTGTTCTGGATAAACTGCTGTGTTGATTGATTTCCCCATTATTACTGTTATTTGTTATTATTAGTTAACGTCATTGTTAACTGGTGTTTATTTTTGTTCATCTATACAAGTTCTCTTCTCATCACACGAGACAAACACCTAACTACACCTTCCAACTATATAGTGTTCCAACCAAATTCGACCAGATATGGAGGATTTATCACCATCTAAGCGATCTAAAGTTGGCCCATTGTCGCTGAACGAAAAAAATATGATATTAAATTGCTATTCCTCGTTGAAGAACGAAGAAATTAGAAGAAAAATCATTAATTTGACAGGAAGTGTTGATGAAACTGTGGAGATTACTGCAACAATGATGGGTGTTTCAAAAACAACAATTTATAATTCAATGAAGAAGAAAAAAAATGGAAACATCACAGCCCCAGCAAAGTCCCCAGGCCGACCCAAACTTGAAATGGATGACGACTTGAAGAATGGAATAAGGCGTAAGGTGCATGCTTTTTTTTTAGAAAAGAGATCCCAACTCTCTCCAAAATTATGGCTTCGGTTCAAGAAGATTCAGATTTTCCGAAAATGTCTCGAAGTACACTATGGAAAATTTTGAAGGAACTTGGATTTGAATATAAAAAAATTATGGGAACGCAATGTTGATTGATAGAGACGACATTGTCATTTGGAGGAGGAGTTATTTGCGCAATATTCGGAGAGCAAGACTAGATCAAAAACGAATTTATTATTTGGATGAGACTTGGTTAAATGAAGGTCATACTGTTTCAATGTTTTGGCAAGACCCGAATGTCAAAAGTCGGAGGCAGGCAGCTCTTGAAGGGTGGTCAACAGGCCTCAATCCACTAGCAGGAAAAGGACGTCGACTCATCATTACTCATATCGGAAGTGCCGAAGGTTTTGTTAAAGGTGGATTGTTGTGCTTTGAGTCGAAGCAAACCGGAGATTATCATGAAAATATGGATGCAGACGTTTTCGAAGAATATTTCTCACAAATGTTAGATCTAATTCCAACGAGCTCCGTCATTGTTATGGATAACGCAAGTTATCACTCCATGTTAGTGGAGAAATTACCTTCAACTGTATGGCGTAAACAAGATATTCACGATTGGCTAATCTCGAAAAATATTGAATTCCCAGATAACCCGCTGAAAAATGAGCTCTTGCAACTGGCCAATTCACATAAACACAAATCTAGTAGATACGTTGTAGATCAACTGGCATCAGCGCGTGGTATAACGGTGCTGAGGCTTCCTCCTTATCACTGTCAACTCAATCCCATAGAATTAATATCGGCCCAAGTGAAAGGGGAAGTTTCAAGAAAGAATACGACATTCAAAATGAGTGACGTAAAAGTTTTATTCGAAGACGCGTTAGGTAACGTAACCAAAGAAAACTGGAAGAAATGTGTTGAACACGTGATACAAGAAGAACTAAATATGGGGGAAATGGATCATATAAGTGTACACATGATTGAACCATTTATAATCAATGTTAATAATGGAAGCTCAACAGAATCGTCTGATTCTGATATATAGAATAGTTTTTGTGTTAGTTATTACTATTATTTGTTAGACTTTTTTTTATGAATATTACATTAATTCGTACTTTATTCCTGCATTTTTCTTTTTTCCTCTCCTATTGTAAACGGTATATTAGTAGTAAAGTTGATACCTACTGCAAAAAAATTTGCTTTTTTTTATATAATATTTTATGTTTATTGTTTATTCATAGGAACACAAAAAAATGTGTTTTTATTGAATCGATATTGTCAACTCTTTTGAATAGTTTTCGTAATTATAATTTCATATATAGTGCCTTCATATTCATATACTAAGTTTGTTTTGTCCTGATTGCACGCCTCTGAGGATTAAATTTTTTATTTATTCATTCAAATACAATACAGCGACCCTTTCAATACAATAGGCGACCCAACCTAATACATAGTTACGGGGTGTCTACCTGAAATTCGTAACAAATGAGAAATTTTAGTACAAAATTAGATTAACTTCGGAGATATTTTATTATACACCCTGTATCGGTTTTGCATACCTAATGAGCTTTTATTACTCCATGCCATTTAAAAACGGAGTATAAATATTGAAGTATAAAAGTTAATGTGTTATTAAACGTTAAAACATGAAATTACAGTAGTAATTTATGCAACAAGTGCATAAAGTGGTACTTTTTTTCACGAATGGAAAAAGTTGACAATTGGCAATTCCATGAGTGAAAAAAAGACACTTTATGCACATGTTGCATATATTATTTTTTCTACAGCCCTATACGAAAAAATAAAATTCAAATAGAAATTTGGGATATTTCAATTAAGATCCTTCGGTAAATTACAATTATACGTATTCCAAGTTTCATGAATGTCCATCCTCGATGCCTAGCCAAGATTCATTGTGTTAGTTATACGTATTCCAAGTTTCATGAAAGTCCATCCTCGATGCCCAGCAAAGATTCATTGTGTTAGCTTATGGGAAGCGTGAAATAAAGTTAACGTTATGGCACTTTTTTTAACGCCTTTTTACTTTTTTTCACTCTAACCATAAACAACCACTTTAAGCGCTGCAAACCGATGAAATACAAGGTACTTTAAAGATAGGGCGTAGAAAAAATTAATAAGTTGCTTACAGTTCAGATGAAAACGAATAAAACTTCAAATGTTACTTGCGGTTAATGTCCAAACTGTTAAACGTCAATTGGCTTAATTGACAAGCCACATCTGACTTGTGGAACAATATTCAGCCATCCGGTTAAGAATCGTGGTCTATAATGGAATCACTCCGCAATTGTCACCAACAAACATAAGTCCAGCTTCGTCCTTTGAAGTGGTAACGCTGTTACAAGCTCTTGTAATTTGAGGTTCCGTAAATTCTTGACATGATCATCCTATCATCGATTACCATCGCCCATAAAAATTGGTAAACCATATCCATTTGGCATAAAAGTATTCGTAAACAATTGTATGTAAAAACTATGCTGTGCGGAAGAACCCTGAAAAGAAATTCAGACTATAGCGTTAAAATATAATATGTGCAAAACTAAAGCTTACCTTGTTACCAAGCGCTTTGCACTAAGAAAGTCCCGACAATAGATGGAATAAACCATGTGCCACCGGCCATTTTTTATACTCACGACTTGTCATACTCGACACTCAACTTAACAACTCGGAAAGGATCAGACAAGTGATCCAATAATTTAACTTCCCTTTACTAACGACATCTGCAATCAGTGTTACCACTGGCAATCAAATAAAATCCCCACATAAAATGATAAAATCTCGTGGATTGGTTAAATCACATGAAAAATATTAATAAAAATATTACTCTAGACACCCATTTAATTATTTAAATCCCATTATTCCAGGATATGCTTAAATAATTTTAAAACCCATAGTTAATTCCCTTACGCAACCCACTATACAGAATTGTGTATCAAGTTGCATACTGAGTGGGTGGATCAACTGAATCACCCCACCTCAGTGAGTTATAATACAATACAAAGAATCGTATTTTTATCATGCTACAAGATGTTTCTATATTTATGTCATCATTCAAATTGTTAGAAGTCACATCGATGGAAGTGCTTTCGAGTTGTGTAATCATGCACGTTGGCCCTTATATTTTTTTAGCTGATTTTTCTAAAGAATCTTCTATGTAGCCTTTTGCTACACTGTTGGATTTCCAGTCACCATGTCTTTTGATTGCTTACATGTCAGCTCCTGCATCTGCGTATAGGGTGTAAGAAGTTCTTCCAGTATATTTTTTTGTAGTTGGTGAATTTCAAATATTGAGCAATTTTACTACCCTAATAGCACAAGTGCATTCCTAAAATGTTCCAAGGACGTCCACATGAGACAACAGATATGTTCCAAGAATATCGCAAATAGTCGTGGAACATCCCAGGGACATTCCCAGTAAAGCCATTGTGGGCAAATTGTACATTCCAGGAATGTCTAATTGGGACATTCTCTGAACGTCCTTGAATGTTTGTGGATTATTCCGGGGGCATACCTTGGGAGTGCATAGGATCATTCCAAGAATATTCAGGAAATTATTTTCAATGAACACACATGATTTAAAAAAAAACAAAAATATATTAAAACATATATTTCATATTAATATTTATACATTATATATTTGCCCTTCTTCTCCTCTCTGGCGCTCTTCTCAACCAAGCTCCAATAGAAATTTCAGTTTCTTTCCTGTTTACAGTTATATTTGTTTTTTCTGTGGCATTTAAAATAAGTATTGTATTTTTTTAAGCTCAAATTAATTTGGCGGAATAAAATATAACATTTACACATAAAAGTAAGTATCTTGAGAGAAAACATATACACATAATGTTATTAAATTTGAAATTAACATAATATTAAATTTGAAATTAACATAAACTTACCAACAATTGCTCTAGCCAAGTTTGAAATCCCAAAGTTGAGCTTTCCTTTTCTCCCTAAATATGTGAATTGTACGGCTAACTCATCTTTTATTAATGGCATCAAACATCTCTTCACATATTCGGTTAGGTTATTGCCTCCAATTTTTGAGAAATACTTTACCTATTAAAAAAAAGATCAATTCTTGCAATATTATAAAACTGTTTTTGTAATTCATATTATGTTTTATTAGATTTTAATATAACTAAAAAGCTGAAGAGATAAAATAAAAAAAGAAAATTACCAAGACAGAGTAATTCTCCTGTTCTTCCAAAAACCGATTAAAATTCTCAAAAATTGGCACACTACCAATAGGGAAATCTATATTGGTCTTCACTAATATCCCTGTTTCAGTCATTTCTTCAGCTCTAACATCTCTTTTTAACAATTTATCAACCTTCCCATTAAGCTCCACCAGTAATGAACTCATTACATACAAAGATTTAGCATCATGACGTGGTTTGATACAACAAACATCACAGAGATTTTTGCATGATGTGGTGGGGCCTGTAAAACAAATACACATTATATCATTACAATATTATTACATGCTTTAGAATAAAAAACAAATGACTGAAAAATGAACAGATGCGACTTATATACTCACTTTCCACGATAGTCCTATTGACTGGAGACCTGCGAGTAGTTGTTCTAGAAGTATTATCTGAGAATAAAAAAATAAGTAATTTTTTTTCTATACATAAACAGAATAAATTAATTTTACTTTTCATAGTGCAAACATTACAAATATTGTATGGGTTTGACAATGCCTAAAATTAGGTTTCTATTATGCAAATATTACCAATGCAAATATCTTCTCGATTAAAAGTCTCTAAAGAGCACTGCTTATTTGAACTCATTTGAGGGGGTGGTGGAAGATGATGCAATGGATTCTTCTTTTTATTAGATATAGGATTGGAGCTAGCATCTTCATCTGAATCAGATGAGGAGAATAATTCCTTCTTCCTCTTTCTATGACCTTCTGTATCAGTACTTAAGTCACTAGTAAACTCGGCTTTCCTAGCTTTAGTTCTAGCCAGTGAATAGTCATCTGAAAAGAAAAAGAATAATATATTTTCAAATGAACGTGGAGCAAATACTAATATTTTCTGAATCGAAAAACCACTTTTACAGTTTATCGAATAACAAATATGTTGTAATATCAAATTTTATAAAATTGGAACGGATTATTTGCCTGTTGACTAATATAGATGGATAACTTAATGTCAAGACAATTGAATTTAAAATTACTAACATTACTGATAATTTTTATCAGTTGTTTATAATGAGCCTGAATTTGATAAAATACTTAATTACTTACGGGTAACATAAGAAACAATAAAAAATAATGTAGAATACTTGAGAATTTCTTAAAAATTAATTGTGCTCACCAAAAGTACTATTCCTCAGTATCATTATGTTGTGAGATGGCCAGCAAGAATTGTAATCACAATTTCTCAATGCTACATTGATTTTATCTTGTGGCAAAGTTGGCCAAAGACATTGGTCTCCAACAATCCATTTAGTAGGAACAGCTTGTACTGTTTGGTCTGCTTCAAAAACAACCACTGTCCAAGATCGTGGTGAAGACATGTCAAATACAACTCAAAAAAAACAAGAAATCAAAAAAAAATCTTTTCAATTACCATCTTTCATTAAATAAAGTCAATGCTGCAGTTTTATAATGTTGCCTAAATAGTAACGGCAATTTAATTGTGATGCTACACTTAGCCGTATTCACAACTCTCAATTATATTTCAAGATTCCTATTCAAATCTGACAAGAGTGGCCAGTGACGTTTCTCAAAATTACATTTTTGTGAGAAATGTCAATTTAACAGAGCTGTCAGATTAGAATGTGAACCTTCAAATATAACTGAACTTGTAAATATGGCAGTAAAAAGATTATTATAAATTTTACAGTATCAGATCTAAAAACTTACATACACATATGCAAAAGAGGGTATATTACATATTCATTTTGAAATTTCAATTTGACACATTTTTTAACGATATCTAAGATGCTCCAAACCTGTAGTGAACTTTCCTGACTCACTTTGAAAATATTTAATTCCGAAGAATTACATGGCACTTGAAAAAAATTATTTATCACTTTATACGTTGTACCTATTATTTGAATATCATTATTTATTTGTACTATATTTTTAATATTAATAATGCTATTGTCTTTCAATATACAACAACTATTTGCATCTTCAACAGATAATACAAATGTCTCAAAAACAATTTTCCTAAACTGCTTAATTGATACAGATTTCAGTTTTGGAGGAACTGTGCCATGAAAATGTTGTGATTTTAACTGAGGAAATTGTGGTATTGGCTGTTCAGTTATTACTGCATTTTTTCTCTCATGTACACGATTAACTATTTGTTGAACTGGTTGGTTACCTTTTCGAATTAATTTTTTCAAGAAAAGCATGTTGTTTTCAAATGGAAAAGCACTGACATTTTCAATACTTCCATATATTTTTGAATCATCTGCAATATGTAACAAGCCGTGGATATTATGTGATACATGTTCGGGACCATAAATAATAATGAAAGTTCTAACAAAATATTTCAACAATTCATTAGCATAGTCAATATTTTTATTTAAAGACAGTAAAATAAAAGCAACATGCAAGCATACAAAATTTTGATAAATGTTTCCATCCACATTTCCTTTCAAAGCTACAGCTCCAGTGTAAAATAAAAATAGCCTAAATTCCGTTGCTTTCCAACGTTTTGATTCTAAAAGAGATCTTGGTTTTCTACAAAATTCTTCAGGTATTTGATTTTTGAACTCTAAATGTTGTAAAGAAATTTTATTAATTTGAAAAACAGAGAATTCATAGGGAGGTTTACCATTAAGCCACAAATTAACTATCAATTTTTTCATTACACCGAGACATGCAAGATGCATATAATCTAGTGGGAAAGTATGAACCATATTTATTCCAGGGAGTTGTTCTAATACTGATGTGCCACTGTGATGTTCTTCTTGATTTTTATTTCTGAAGCTGTAATCTGTTCTTAACTGAAAACAAGTATCTGAATCTGGAAAACACACCCTCCCATTTTTGTAATCACCTTTTGTATCACACTTTGTGCATGACATATATCCACTATGACCTCGTATACATTTTATGCAAGATTTGGCAGGTACATCACAAATAAAAGCAACGATCTTTACATTATATTCTTTTCCAAAATATACAAATCCATTATTTATGATAGGTACAGCTTCTTCAACTAACCTGCTCAAAAATTCATTAGAATTGTTTGGCTTTTCATTCCCATGATAAATTCCCATAATTTCTACCACATTTTTATTAGTAATTAGATTTAACATGATTGGCCACAAACTGCTTCCTGAACTTTTTGCTAACGGTAAACCATCTATATTGATAGAAACTTTTAATGTACTTGTTTTCAAATTCTTTGGCAATTTATCAATTAAAATTTTTAGTGAAGAAAGAAATCCAAAATGATAATAAACTCCAGGCTCTACTATCTCTAAATCATAGACTGTTTTTCTAGGGGTTTTCAATAAAGTTCTCGCATCTTTTGGAACATTCAAATTTTGTTCTCGAAGTATACCTAACAGTTGGGGAACAGCCACATGAGAAATGTTATGAGTTATTGTCCAAGTTGACAATTGTTGTGAAAGACTTGTTTGAATAGAAGATTCTTGATGGATCCCATCTACTGCAATATTTAATTCTGTGTTTACATGATTTACCAAGATTTCAATGTTTGATTCACCACAACTGTGAAGAATAGGTGAATCTTCTTGAGCAGTAGCTTCTAAAGTAACACATATTGGTTGTTCTTGTAAAATGCGTGTTTTTTGGCGTTTAAACCTCTCAGAATATTTGTTAAGTAACTTTCTTTTTATCACATTTTCACTTAAGGTAGACATTATTTCAGAACGGTTTGAAGAGTTAAAGGTCAATAAAGCAATTTGTCTAAACTAAAGTGACGAATATAGTCACACAATGTTAACCAAAGAAAATCACACAAATGCTGGTACTTATCTCTAACCACAAAATTGAAATATATATGTAACTTATTTTAATTGTTCAAACCTTACCTGCACAAATGGACACACTCAACAAAACCAGGTATATTGCAATCTCTGAATATTTTCTCCCTGTCTTCAATTGTGTTGCGATTATAGATATTTTGTTAGTAATTTACTTGTCGCGCCAAATATTAGCTAAATAAAAAGAACTTATTTTAATATAACCTTAGAAAACACTTCGACCATATAACAGACATTGATAGAAATGTGACAACTGACAGAAATACAATTAAATGGCGAATTAATTGCTCCAGAACTTAAAGTTCTGACAAAAAGAAAGTAATTGACGATATACGAAAACAGAAACTTAAAATAATGATTTATATTTTATTTTTTCTGTATATGATTTCGTTTTTAAAACGACACTTATATTTTACAATATTTGTGATTTGTATCAAAATAATGTTCCTGGAATGATTTTGCGTGTATGTTCCGGGAACATTATCAGTGGAACGTTCCTTGCATATAGCATAGAAGGCCGGAACATTGCGACTTATATGGAACACTAATTGAACATTCCGGGAACAACGTGTGCTATTAGGGTAGGTATACCTCCAATTGTTTGATGTCCAACATTTTCCTGTACTATATTTAATAAACAATCGTCGATAATTTATATCTATCGAGTGAAATATTTTCACTAAATACTAATTAAATCAATGTCACCATTGCAGATCGTAAACGTACGCTGCTTATTAGTCTTGATATCTGATATATCTATTACTAATCAATCGTCTTTAACTATTACATCTTCAGTTGCTACTTATGTCAACTCAATAGATCTGCACGTTCCTGCAATTCCCATTATGAGGAACATCCATAAGAACATTTGAATCAACCAATATTATTATATTAGCCTCACGTAAACCATACATAGATTTATTGAGTTTACATACGTGCTTACTTTCTTATTGATAACTTACCTCTTCACCATCTGGTATTTCCTAAAGACTGACTCTGGTAAGTCGCCGTTCAAAAATGCACATTTCACTGATTAACAAAAAGATCCTTTTCTATTCACAAAGATAATAGCACTCGAACTGACACCATACACGCCACTGGTGAATATACTTTGAAACCTTAACATCACCTTGCCGATATCCTCGAGCTACATGTCTTGACTTTTTCACAATCTCACCGTCATTCACCTTCTACCCGAATACCCATCTTGAATATACTATATTCATATCTGATGGTCTCTCAACTATTTCCCATGTTTCACACACTTTTTTAAAGCATATCACTCATTATGGATAGCATTTTTTTAGCGTTTACAGAAAGAAACTGCTTCTGAGTAAGTCGGAGGTGTATCAGCATCCAAAATTGCTTCAAACAGTGCTGACATAAGTTCTTCATCCAGATCAAAATCTTTTAACCTCTCAGGTATTCTAGTCTCTACTCTCTACTCATTGTGTTGTTCGACCTCCTCTCCGATCTCATTTGTAGCTTCGTAGTCACTACTGTCCTCACTTCCATTGTCTGAGTATACAGATTTTCCCCTCTCTTAGTTCTCTGTTCTCCTAATTATAAATTTTCATCTCATCACATACCACATTTCTAGCTGTGATGACATTGTTTCCAGTTGGGCTCCGCAGACGATATGCATAGTTTGTATAACTCACTGAAAACATTTTTTTGCTCCTTCAACCTAGATTTTCTTCAGAGCTTCAGCTTGAATGTGCACATGTGATGTACGGCCAAAACTTTTATTTTGTCAAACTAAAATTTTTATTTATACCAAAACTTTTCTGGTAACGTTGATGTAGGTATTCGATTGGCTATATAAGCTGAAGTAGTCACAGCTTCTTCCCAGAAACTCTTATTTCTCTTTGCATCAAGGATACATCTAGATTTGTCTAACAAGCAGCCCCAACCTTCTTGGAGTACATGTTTTCCATGAGTGCCAAATAGTCAAGAAACTTTCCAAAATATTCACTCGTACTTTTCATAAAATGGACGATTGCGAAATGTGAGTTGAGGTCAATAAATGTGATAAACTATGTGTACCTATTATGACTAGCAGGATTTATTGGCCCGCATTAATAGAAATGCATTCAATCAATTTTTTAGCCTTTTCGTTATCAAGTAACGTTTTAATGGTTTCTTGTTTTGCTTACCATGAAGGCACATTTCACTAATGATCTTAGATGGATAGTGCGAAGAGTGAGCCACTCTCATGTGGCACAAATCCTCCTCTTCTACTTGAGTGATATTACTTCCTCATATTGGTACTAACAACTTCAAAACATTCCAATTATACTGACATTAAAACATTGTCGTTGCACGCACACACAAAAACCTCTTTATTTTAGAAAGGAATTTTCGGACATGTAGATTCCATTTTTTTGCAGAAAAGTTGTGTGTCAAATGTTTGCATTCCAAAACATTTTCTAGACGGACATTCAAATCATCCTTTGTTTTTAATTGTAAAGTTCCTCCATTATTTGCTTTTAAGCACAGACCTTATTTAGCTACTCTACTCTTATAGCCCCAAGTGCCGCAATGAAAATATTATGGATTTAATTCAGTTTAAAAACAGTTTTATTATGGTGAATAAAAATATGTAGTTTTAAGGTTACCTTGTAAATATACTACCGGCACTTAAAAAGTATTTAACATTTAATAGATTTGATGTGTCTATTGAGAATATATAATAAAATTACTTAGTCTTAAAATCGTATTTGCTTATTGTGGTTTTAAAATGGCTTAGTTTGCAGCAACTTTAAAACTAGCTAGTTTTATTAACGATTTGCAGATTGATTGGTTTTTGTTACGCTCTACACCATGACGTTATAGTTTTAAAATGACTTTTAAATATGCTCCTAAAGCAACTATTAAAACCTGTCTCTAAATCTGTTTTACTTTTAGATTGTTTTCTCAGTAAATAGAACACATTGAAACAATCTCATTAATCTCACTCTGTCAAATGCTGTCATAAAGCTATATTGAAACTCAACAGTCTAGATTCAATCATTTTAGTTTTCTCTAAGACTAACTGCACTTCGTGTTGTCAACAATGAAACTAAAATCATCCCCTCTCCTTGTGTGTCTCAAATAAGCCACCCCACTTTGTTTAATGTTCAAATAGTGTTGTACCAAGAGTTTATGACATTAAAGCCGAATGGCATTTAACAAAAACCATATTAAGGTTAAACAGTTTTAATCAAATCGCACTTTGCCTTGGTACTTAATATGTGCTCTTGATACGGTATAAAATGCAAATACATTAAAACCCTTTGATCTTAACGTTGCTTTGTGAACGACTTAATAGTTTTATTTAATTTCCGACCATTTTATTTTCTCCAAACGGTGGAAGCCATAACCAGTAGAAACACTTAGGCCTCCGTAAAAAGACAAATCAATTAATTAAGTGGGTAATTTTCGAAATATTTTAATAAAAATATATATAATATAATATATAGAATCATTTCTCTTCATAATTAAAATTTTTTAAGCTTCCAAAAAATTTTGGTATTATTCATTAAATTATAAATCTTCAGAAATTTTAAGGCAGTCGAGTTTTTCTAGACTATTCCATTAACATTTATCGATAAAGATAATTCTCAATATTATTCTGAAACTAATACAATGTTGATGAATAATAATATATTGAACTATATAAGAAATCATACAATATTTTAGGAAAATGCATTTAAATACTTACATCAAAATGATCTTTGCAACAGAAATAAGTTGTGATTTTATTAAAATTAGTCCATCTTACAAACTGGAAACAGCGCCTCCTTAGGTCTTGATCAATTGGAACCGAAACAAATTTTTTGTTAGGTGTTTTAATTGGTGTATTCAAACAATATGGCACAGAACAATATTCATATCGTCTATCCGTAACTTTTTGAATAGCAACCAAATTTATGTCGTCAACACAACCCAGAATATACGTAAACAAACTTAAAAATCAGAAATAAAATACAAAACAAACACACATTAACCAAACGGCGTCTTCTAAACACACTTGAAAAATCAAAAATGACGTTTATGCGATCTTCGAAAGTGGCCTATGTCAATATCATTTCACAGAAAATGCACAAAATTGACACAATGCACAAAATTGGCCTAACGCAAGTCGCATAGATACAGTAATTTCTTTAAATCGATTTTTCCATGTTATATTCAAGAAAAAAAGAAAATACTTGTTTTTTTCATAAAAAGGAATTTAATTTTTATTCTAATAATGTAAAAAACATTTCCTATGACCCTTAAAAAGTATAAACTGATACTAGGACCTACAGATTACTAGGTAATAAGCATAATTCTTTACAATTCTATACTAAACATAAAAATAAGATAATGTTGTAAAATAATTGTGAATGCATTTACAATAAAGATTTCGAATACTTGTTAAGGCAATGACAGTTTTGGTCTATCATTTGTTACTCATTTTTGTTACAGATGCCGAGAAAATATAGATGAAAGAAGGGGCAAAGCCAAGGGTCCCCCCTGACCCAGAACAATTGCAAGCAGCTGTAAATACTGTCAAAGTGGGTGGTTCTTTCCGAGGAACTGCAAACTCTCTCAATGTGCCTCTGATGGCCCTCAAAATACTTATAAGGAGAGGAACAACCAAGACACCGGGCTACAAGAAGGCCCAAGTATTTACTGCTGAAGAGGAAGATGAACTTTTCGCCTATCTTTTAACTGATTCTCAGTTGTATTATGGACTAACTATTACAAGTCTTCGAAAGTTGGCGTTCCAAATGGCAAAAAAATAACAAGAAGTTTCCAGCTTGTTGGGAAACAAATCAGTCAGCATGAAAAGAATGGGCCCGGCCCGTGGATTTCTAGAAAGAAATAGAACTCTATCCTTGGGAACGCCGGAGCCTACCAGCCTAAGTAGAAGTTTACGAGAGACACCAATTTGTACCATCAAGAATATGAAATGTCGACGGTACCGAAGTGACTACCGTACATAAACCCGGAAAAATTATTGCTGGAAAAGGGACCAAACAAATCGGAAAAGTTACTTCTGCTGAAAGAGGTCAATTGGTAACTATATATTCTGCTATATTTGCATCTGGTAACCACATTCCACCACTTATGATATTTCCACGGGTTAGTTGGCAGAAACGAATGATCGATGGCGCCCCTTTCGGTACTAAAAGTTCCACCCACACGATCGGCTGGATCACAGCTCCGAACTTCCTAAAGTTTCTACATCACTTTTCTCAACATACAAACAGCTCTCCAAGTAAACAAACATTGATAACTATGGACAACCATGACAGCCACATATCTGTTGAAAGTTTGACATATGCAAAACAGACTGGCATTGTCTTCCTAACCATACCTCCTCACACGTCCCATGAACTTCAGCCTTTAGACAGGACTGTATTTGGCCCACTGAAAACGTATTATGATATGGCAGCTGCAGAATGGATGACCCTTAACAATTTACGATCCTGCAGGGTTGTTTGGGAAAGCTTTTTCTAACGCTATGACACCTACAAATATCATGAGCGGATTCCAATTAACAGGCATTTGGCCATTGAATTACATGATATTCACAGATGTGGAGTTTCTCACGAGTTTCTTTACAGATCGCCCAAATCCAGAAACAACAGAACAATTAGATACCACAGTGGTATAAAATTCTGAGTCGCTCCCGTCAACATCATCTGGACTACCAGTTGCTCCTCGTCACTTCTCGCTTGTTGAAATATTTCCATGCCCGATAGCACCACTCATCGGTGCGTGGTCGAAAGCGTGCGAAAAGTCGAATACTCACAAATACACTGGAGAAGACCCAAATTGAAGAAGAGTTTATGAAAAGAGAAGAAAAAAGGAAGAAAAGTTACAACCAGGAGCAGAAAAAGAAAGTAGAAGCTGTGAAACGAGCGTTGACGGTTTCTAGTGATGAGGATGAGCACAATAGCAGCGATGACTCAAACTTCGTTGGATCTCCACCTGAGTCTGAATCTGAAGAAGTTATTGACAATTCAACCCTAGTAGTTAATGACTTCGTCATTGTGCAGCTCAAATCAACGGAGTCTATTAAGAATTTCGTGGTAAAAATTGAGAGGATCAGTGAGGATGAAATTATGATCAATTTCTTGAAGAAAAAAGACGAAATTTTTAAATTCTTTTATCCTGAAATCCCTGATAGAAGTTGTGTTCTCAGAGAGGATTTTATTGTGAAGTTACATCAGCCATCAATTACCACTAGAACACTTCGAACTGCAGATGCCCTAAACTTCCCTCCACTTTATTCCAAATACTTTTAGTTTTGATCGAACCTACAGTCATGTTATTATTGTTGAATACATATTTTTTCTATTCACAAGCAATTTTATTCTGAAAAACCTTCTCTAACAATCTTCCAATAATGTAAAATTGGAAGGATCAAGTCACCCAACTGGTTTTGAGACTTGATACCAAAGCAAGGTACTCGAAAAAAGCCAGTTACCCTCAATTTCCAAAAAAATTACTTTGAAATGTATCACATTACATGCAGCTAAGTTTCCTCGATACATTCCGCCATTTAAAATATCAAAATCTGAAGAATTGTAATATATATATATATATATATATATATATATATATATATATATATATATATAAGGGGGATCAAGTATTCCTACTCTCCCCTACTTAACTTCTATTGTTTGCATAACAAGTACGTTGCATAAATTTATAAAAAAAAATTAACAGATTGAAGATATTTTGATATGCATAAAATGTTTACTATTAGTTCGAATAATTTTTCATGGTACGTATTAAACTAGAAAATATTATGAAACATTTTTCCAAAAAAATGAAAAATTCAGAGTCATGGGGGCTTATAGAAAGCGCAAAATAAATTCAATTGAGAAAATCAATTCAAATTCGTTCAAGCACATATACTAGGAGGTGCTATTACAATAACAAGTATACATTCTCAAATCGTCTTCAGTTCAATTGATATGACTGCATAAACACATAACTCAACAGTTTCAATTACTCGTTGTCGCAGCAAACTGAAATTGAAAAAAGTACTGTAGGATTGTTATATTTATAAATCAGAAAGAGTATTGAATAGCATTGGGAACAAACGAAACTACACGTTGCAAAACTCGTGATTTAAGGCGCGGAATATACGATGTATAACATTTGTAAAAATTAAAAAGCTGAGTATATTAAAATGAATTGCCGAAATTAAATGACCTTCCAATCTAAATATTTTCTAGATGAGAGCATACCATTCAAACAAATAATGAAACAAAATTTTGTATAAACTGTAAATACATTAAATAAAAGTACCAGTATCAACTCAGTTACGGAGAGCTACAAAAAATGTAATAGTAAAAAAAATAATGACTGCGCACAAATCTTTGGATAAGCATGATAATATATTAAAAAATGCTTTTATTTTGAGGGTCATTTCATTCTATTTTAGAAATGCTCCTCCTTTGTTCCTATACTTATTTCACCTTATTTGGGCCGGCTTCTTACTGATTTGCTCTTGTTGTTTATTTTCCTTACTACTAAGTTGAATTTGTAGAACCAATCTTAAGTATTTCCTATTATTACATTGAAAAGTATTGAGTGAGCTTGAGAAATCTTTCTGTCTTATAACTGTTCCTGGCTTGCATTTGGTCGTCAGTTATGTGTTGGTAATCTGCTTATCATATAGTAATATCATGTCACACATCATATCATATTGTCAGCAATTATCTATATCGAACTTTTATATTTTCTCACATTTTTGAATTCGCTCCGTTTGTAGCTCTGAAATAATACAGTTGTTTCTTCAAATTGAAATTAAACTTCTTAAAAATAGATTTCGTGAACAGAATATCTTTACTGGCGCAGTCAGTAGGATATACTTGTAGTAGTTGTAGTAGTCGTTCGGTATTGTCGAGAAGTCACGGCATCGTGACCCATTCTGTGAAAAACTAAACGTGAAGTTCAACTCTTAGATGACAATCTAAACTATTCAGGGGCAAATAGGATCATGTAGGGAGAACTTCAAAAAGCACCAGTAAGTACCGAGTTTTCCTATTACACTTTCCTAATTTTAAGATAGGTTTTTCCGTTGGAAATTTACTATACTTTTTGATTATAGTACATAAATTAATTGAAACTATAAATAAATAGTTATCGATTTATTAATGAAAGATTATGATACAAATATTGAAAAATTGATTTCCAATTTCAACAATTTATTAAATTTATTAGAAAATGTTAGTTGTAATAATAATAATCTAAAGGAGATGGAAATAATAATAAACAAATCAATATTCAGATGCTGAAATAACCAGTAGATTTAATTTCACCCTATGGCGGCAACAGCTCAATTCTTATTGAATTTATAGAGAATTGTCAATTCCTTATAGATACATACAGTAATGTAGTTATCAATAATAATATTCTAAAAGCAATTGGTTCTAAATTAGTAGGAAGGGCTAATCTTTTAGTTGGATGTAGAACAGAACTAGATAATTGGAATTTAATAAGAGAAGCATTACAACAATGTTTTTTAGACAAGAGATCATTAGAATGTTTGGATCAGGATCTCTCAATGGCCTATTCTTCCTAAAACGAATCAACTTTAGGTTTTGCTAGAAGACTACAAGTGTTCGAAATCCACCTAGTTCAAAGAATCAATAGTTTTTCAGTAGTAGAAATGTTTGTTGATGCTGAAGAAATACACCGCAGACAATACTACCAAATAGCTTTGGAAACACTAATCAGAAATTTAACCGGGTTACTACAATATACTATAATTAGGAATCCAGTTTCGATCGAAGCTGCTACTACATTTATTATAGAATAAAACAATTTTAATTACTCTTAAAATAATTTTAAATCTGAAAGTAATACGAAAATTATCACAAATTCAGAAAATGACAACAGACAAATAACCAATTCCAAATTCAAATGATTAGAAACAAATTAATAAATATAAAAACCCTAACCATTTCCCTAGCCAACCAATTCCAAGTCAACCTCAACAAATGACTAGAAATTACCCAACCAATAAACAACTATTTGGACAACCGAAAAATTGCACCCACTGCTAAAACTCCAGGAAATAGACCTATGTCAATAATCTCTAGAAGCACGAAAACCAAACTCATAACATTGATCCCAATTTACATAGATCCCGTCACGCATAATAACGTTCGGAGAACGAGCCAGGATGATTTTAATAGCACTAAAATCAATAAACCTCCAATAAAACTCTTTTCCTCATAGTATTTTCCAAGAAACAACTAGAATTACAACAGCAGTAGGTCATAAAGACGCAAAAGTCATAGCAGAAATTCCAGCTTTATCTGAAATTAAGTCACCCTGTAAAATAACATTTATTTCAACAAGTTTCAAAATTATTTAGACGACCTCATCGATTTAAACGTGATTAGAAAACTTGAATTATTTGTTAATTTTGGAAATAATATCCTAAATAAACGGTTTTAAAGATTAAAACTAACTTTTCCGCATCTGTGAGATGCCGCGATTAATATTCTATCATAAAAAATTGTTACTTGTATACACTTCGGGGGATGTATCATCGTGTTAACAAACCGAAATGTCTCCAAAAGTATCCAAAAATGCAGTATATCTGGATTTATAGGATCTGCTGTACTCGCTATAGTCAGCTGAAAATCAATAAGGGACATATGTGTGACAGCCACAGCACTCGTTATACTGGCTTTAGTGAGCTGAATCTCAATAGGGTATATACTCCAGAGGCCGTATCGTGCTAACAATCTGAAATTTCTCCAAAAATGTCGTACTGAAAGTACTATAGCATTTGTTGTACTTGCTGTGGTGTCAGCTGAAAATCAATAGACTTCATCTGTGAGATGTTCTGAATAATATTAAATCATAAAATTGGTGACTTTTTGCACTCCGGAGGCTGTATCGTCCTAACAAACTGAAATTTCTCAAAAAATGACAAAAATGTAGTACTTCAAGTACCATAGCATCCGTTGTACTGGCTATTGTGAGCTGAAAAGCAATAGTGTTCATCTGTGAGATGTCTTGAACAATATTCAATCATAAAATTGGTGATTTGTTGCACTCCGGAGGCTGTATCGTGCTAACAAGACATGTAACGAAAAGTGGCCGACGACAACGACGACATACACACAGGATTATTTTCTAGAAACCATTTTTTCGTGTTGAAAAACGTAGAAATAAATCAAATTTTTGTTTCAAAATGACAACTTTTTTGTGGGTAAACCAATAATTTACTCGCATATTAGATAGGTTGGGCGGAAAAGTAAAAATGGTAATATTCAAATTGCAATTTTCTATGTTTTTAATAAAGAGGATTTCAAACTATCAGTCAATTCCCACGAGAGAGCAGCCGTAAGAAGCCCAGTCAGCTATTACACCATAGAAGTCATAGTACCCAGTCAAAAAATAGATAACCCTTATTTCCCGGAAATTCTCACAATGGCGAACGTGTTGAAATGATAATAAAAAACCGACTGAGAGAATTGTAATGCGTATTGCCCAGGTAAGCCCAAAGGAGACAAAGTTCAATTAAATAACCTGATTTATTTCTAAAAAATATTATTTACAATGACAAAAATAAACTAAAATTCAATATTTTATATATATATATATATATATATATATATATATATATATATATATATATATATATATATATATATATATATATATATATATATATATAACAACAAATCTACGAATAGTGCGTGACATATGAACAATAAACAACGAATAGATTGGTGGGTATTGCACGCAAATAGAAGAAGGGGCTACTGAAAGGACTGGTAACCGCAGACATGCATGTTTCTGGCTCATTAGAAGATCCCGAATATTACTGACACAAATGTTGTGTTTGACTATCCTACTGAATTCTGTTATATTTTCTCATGTTTCATTCAACACCTTTGCTCCCATGTTTTACATCTTTTCTTGGTTGTACCGTACCGATGACGGCTAATGAGCTAGAAACATGCATGTCTGCGGTTACCACTCTTTTCAGTAGCCCCTTCTTCTATTTGCGTGCAATACCCACCAATCTATTCGTTGTTTATTGTTCATATGTCACGCACTATTCGTAGATTTGTTGTTATTTCATTGATCTGGGTCAAAAGTTTTCAGACGGGAGTGTTATATGCACCTCCGTGTCTATGTTGGTTGTTGTCTCGAATATTCGAGATCTTCTAATATTACTGACACAAATGTTGTGTTTGACTATCCTGCTGAATTCTGTTATATTTTCTCATGTTTCATTCAACACCTTTGCTCCCATGTTTTACATCTTTTCTTGGTTGTACCGTACCGATGACAGCTAATGAGCCAGAAACATGCATGTCTGCGGTTACCAGTCCTTTCAGTAGCCCCTTCTTCTATTTGCGTGCAATACCCACCAATCTATTCGTTGTTTATTATATATTATATATATATATATATATATATATATATATGTGTATATATATATATATATATATATATATATATATGTATATATATATATATATATATATATATATATATATATATATATATATTACTCTGGTGCGTAAATATTTCGAAGGTCACGCTTCGACGGTCCGTATCCCTTCGTCGATCGATAGACACTGATGGTCCGAACGGTAGGTAGGTGTAACAGCAGCGGTGTGTATTTCGATTCCGGTGATAGACCCGACGGTGCACATGATTCTCTGCGTCCTATGGAATGTTCAGACAGCCAGGGGTATGAGCAACCAGCAGATCAATACTCTTTCGGTTTTAATCCCAAGATGTCAGAGTATCGTTTGTAGCTAGTCAGTACCCGGCTTAACGAATATCTCGGTTTGTAGGGACTGTAGTTATTACGGCGCGGCAATACCACACTAGAATTATACTAACAGTTTGAACAATCGTTCTCGTTTCCGTCAATACCAGAAACCAACGGCCGTTCTAATGAATGATGTATAAAATCGGAGCAACACTCCGACTTAGTACAACACTCGATGGTGGATAGTGTAAAGCGTTTAAGGTCAAAGTCAATACCCTCGATCTACGCTTCGCACTGGAGGCGGCTGAACTTGGAGGAGCAGGAGTCCGTAAACCAAGTCGTCTTTTCGTCTGTTGGTTCGCATTTTTATATCCATCGTCGCAGTGGTGGTGGAAGTCTCCTTCCCTTCTACTGTCGATTCTTCGTGCGCATCTTGGCGGGGGGGCTTTGCTGTTTTGGTGGGGTACCTCATCCTCGCTGCGCTAACTGGTTTCTTGAATCGAGTTTCATAGTAATGAATTTATATCATTACAGAATTACCTCTTAATACTACATTAACCTTTATGTGACTGGGAAAAAATACCTTCTTATGACGGCGGGGGTAACTAGGTGCCCCTGAATTACCTCAACGCATCCTGATGACATCGCAGTGTAAACGCCAAGTCAGCAGAGTGCGGAACCGAGGACATAAAAACAGTTGTAAATAGTTTTTTGTTGTTGTTGTTAATTCGAAGTAAACGTAATGATTGTCAGAGAATATAATTGTAACTTGAAAATGAAGTTTTTAAAAATAGAATTTAGTGCTTGAAGCGGTTAATTGGCGCCGTCAGTAGGATATTGCTGAACCGGACCTTTACCTCATAATTGGAATACTGAGAGTCATTTATTTACTGTAAGTGCAATTTATGTCTGATATACTTGAAATTTTAACAAATAGTTCACAAAATTTGTCTATTGATAACTCTTCAATTGACTCTTCGGTAACGAATACAAGCTCAAATACTATTAATATTGACAACAACCAAAGTAATAATATAATTGCAGAAAATTTTAAATTTGAATATTTGAAATGTATTCCACAATTTGATGGAAATCCGAATGACTTAAATCAATTTTTATCAGTTTGTGATAATCTTATTATCAATTTTTATGATAGGATTTTTGTAATTTTGGAGAAAATCCTTTTCTCCTCGTCGGGTTGTGTAACCATACTTTGTCCCCTTCTTTAAAACCGCCTTCTGTGGCCTGCGTGTCGTACCGACTTTTCATTATGTCGCTGGCAACTTGAAGATTGGTTCGAACTAACTCATGAATATCGTCCAGCCTTCTTCTCAATCGGATCACGTAGTCTTCGCCTGCTAGATCTTCTCCAGGCCGGCAGCCAAATTAAAGGTCACAAGGAAGCCTCATTTTATGTCCAAACAGGATTTTCACCGGTGTTTCACCCGTGGACTCATTGACAGCAAATCGGTAAGCCAATGCGAATAGGGAAGATACTGGTCCCAATCTCTCTGATGGCTGGATACTACTTTGGACAGGTATTTTCCAATAGTCCTGTTCATTCTCTCGACCATTCCATCTGACTGTGGATGTGAAGCTGTTGCCCTGGTCTTCTGCATTCCCAGCTTGTCGCAAATCTCCTGGAATAGATGGCTTTCAAAATTTCTTCCCTGGTCACTGTGGACTGCCAAGGGCACTCCATATCGGCTGATAAATTGTTTCACCAATACATCCGCGACAGTTGTGGCCTCTTGGTTCGGGATAAAGTAAATTTCCACACACTTTGTGAAATAATCCATTACAAGCAGTATGTATTTGCTACCATTTTCTGTCGTCGGAAATGGTCCAGCGATATCTAAAGCAATCCTTTCGAAGGGGCTTCCAACATTATATTGTTTCATAAGTGCTTTTCTCTTGCGATGTGGTCCATTACTCGTAGCACAAGTCGTACATTTCTTACACCAGTCCTTCACATCGTCGGAGCTGTTCATCCAATAAAACCTTTCACGGACTCGCTGAAGGGTTTTCTTCACTCCCAGATGACCTCCCGATGGACTGTCATGTAACTTCTTCAGTACCTCAGCTACTCTTGTTCTCGGGATAACTAGCTATCTCCTCATCTCGGAACCATCATCGTTTTCAAGGACTCTTTTCAACAGCCCTTCTTCCAGGACAAGAGAGTCCCACTGAGCCCAATACGCCTTGAGTCTCGGTGAAAACTTTGACACTTCTTGTCAGGTAGGTCGCCGATTTTCTTTCTTCCATTGCCGGATCATCTTCGGGTGATGATTATTCTCCTGGTCTTCTCTGATCCTGGTTGGAGACCATTCCTCGTTGACTACAGTAGTTATCGAAACTGCAGCTTCCCTAGATTCCACCTTGTTGCAGTGGGAGCAGTCTGTTGGGTACGGCCGTCTGGACAGGGAGTCGGCATTTCGGTAACTCACACCGGCTCGATGTTCGATGTTGAAATCATATTCTTGGAGTCGTTCAATCCATCTAGCGATCTGGCCCTCGGGATTCTTGACCTGCATCAACCACTTGAGTGCTGCATTATCAGTCCGGATTGAAAACTTCTTACCATAGAGATACTGGTAAAAGTGTTCCACAGACTTCACTACTGCCAAAAGTTCTCTTCTTGTGACGCAGTAGTTTCGTTCTGTTTTGGAAAGGACTTTACTGAAATATCCCAGCACTCTTTCTTGCCCTCCTTGGATCTGTGAGAGCACTCCACCAATTCCTACGTTGCTTGCGTCAGTGTCAAGAATAAAGTCTCCCTCTGGTAATGGATATCCTAATATCGGCGCCAAGGTTAAATGCCTCTTCAACTCTGTAAGTCGCGTTAGAGGCTTGGCAATATCTCCAAACTTCCTGATAAATCTTCTATAATACGTGCAAAGTCCAAGGAAACTCCTAATTTGATGTTTGTCGGTTGGTTGCGGTCATTGCTGAATGGAAGAAATTTTCTCTGGATCCACCGCCACTCCTTCATTGCTCACTATATGACCTAGATAGTTGACTCGGTTTTGGAACAGCTGACATTTCTTCGGGTTCAACATGAGCTGGGCAGCTTAGAGTCGTTTGAATACGTCTTCCAAATTCTTCAAATGTTCGTCAAATGTCTTTCCCAGTACTACGATGTCGTCCAAATAGACTAAGCATGTCTTCCAAGACAACGCCCTCAAGACATTTTCCATAAGTCTTTCAAATGTCGCAGACGCATTACAGAGCCCGAATGGCATGACGTTGAATTGCCATAATCCAGATCCGGTGGTAAAAGCAGTCTCCTCTTTATCTTCTGGGTCCATTTCCACTTGCCAATAACCAGACCTCAGGTCCAAGGTGGAAAACAGTTTGCTGCCGGCCAAAGTGTCTAGCGTATCGTCAATTCGGGGGAGAGGATAGCTGTCTTTCTTCGTCACGTTGTTAAGCTGGTGATAATCCACGCAGAATCTCGTAGTTCCATCCTTTTTCTTGACGAGCACTACTGCAGACACCCATGGACTAGTAGATGGTTCTATTACTTTTTCTTCTGCCATCTCTCGAATTATTCTTTCAGCTTCCTCTCTCTTCGCTCGTAGAAGTCTTCGAGCTGATTGTCTAATTGGCTTAGCATTACCAGTATCGATTTTGTGTTTGACGGCTGATGTTCTGCCAGTATTTCCTCCTTTTGGCACGAATAAGTCTCGATACTGCAAGAGAAATTCTCCCATTCTCTTTTTTTCAGCTCGATCTGAAGATTGACCAGCTACTGATAACATTTGATCGAATCTGGCATTAGAATTGTCAGTGGTCATTGTTTGGCGAACTATAGACGTCACTGGTACGCAGGATCCAATCCTAGTTTCCTTCTTGATGGTGACTGGGTAATCATTCACGTTTATCACACGTACTGGGATCTCTTTCGCCGACGTAACCAATCCTTTTCCAATTAGTACTCCTTTGCCAACTTCCGTCGTGGTTCCTTGGCTCCATCATAATAGGTGTACCTTCCTCCATGATTCCCTGTAGCCGGGCTACTATCATGGTTTCGCTTCGTGCAGGTAGAACGGTATCTTCCTGTATAGCTGCCAACACCGCGTTGCCTCCATATGGATGCAGGAGCACCTCCTCGGAACCCACTTTAATTGTTCTGTTTCCAAAGTCTAATTGGAAACCATGTACATTCATCACGTCCATTCCCAGAATCACGTATCCTTCAATGTCAGCTACGATTACCGTATGCGTGAAATTTTCTGCTCCAATTCCCAATTGGATTTGTGTTTCCCCGTGAACGTTGGCACTCTCGCCTGTGGCGGTCCGCAGTCGCAGTCTCGTTGGTAGAAGCTTCTCCTTGGGGTTTATTATCTCTGGTCGTATAATGGTTCTAGTTGCTCCAGTGTCAACCAGCAGAGCATATTTCTTGCCATTTACTTCGCCATCCACATATACACTATCGTTGCGACATCTGAGAGAAGCTATCAGTATGAGAGGGTCTTTGGAACGATCATGGGTCGGTGCTGCCTCCTCGTAGCCGACCCGTTCTAGTTTTCTTGTGACTGGGGTTCTTGGGGCGCTTACATGAATTACGTACATGCCCTAGCTCGCCACAATTCCAGCATCTGATCTTTCTCGGTTTCTTGTCCATCATATTTTTCATTAAACTGACAAAATGGTCAAATCTGTCTTCGTCACCTTCTTCTTGGATGGTCCTGATTTTGTTATATCCTGAAGCCTTCGTTGCTGCTTCATATTCAAGAGCAGCTGTCAATGCGTCGACTAATGTTTTCGAATGGGCTAAACGAAGTGTCCTCTGCATATCGGGGTCACGTAAGCCATCAATAAAGGCCTGAATGCCCAGACATTCCATCATGTTCTCTGGTGCTGACGGATAAGCAAATCGATCTAGTCGGGCGATGTCCACTTCATATTCTTGAAGGGATTCATCACGTTTCTGCCTCCGGTTCTTCTGCTGAGATTGGTACAAATGTTCTAGATGTTCATGACCATATCGCATGTCCAACCTCTTCTTCAGCTGCTCGAAGTCATCCGTTTCCTCCAGAGGTATCGTCTGAAGTACATCTAAGGCATCTCGCCGAAGCGCGATGGTTAAGTTTATTGCCTTCTCCCTATCGGACCAAATATTCACTTTAGCGGCTGCTTCAAATTGTTTCACATAATTGGTTCACGACATTTTTCCATCGAACGTTGGAGCCTTGACTCGGGTAAAACTGCCAATGTCTTCAAACTTAGGTAGTGTTTCTGGCTTGCAAGGTTTCGTTTGCTCGATCTTCTTTTCTTCCTCTGGCGTGCCTCGCGTTCTTGAATCGGCAATCTTTTCCTCTAACTCCTTGATTTTATCGTCTATCGTTGTGATCTTATTCTCGATTTTCTCGTCCATCGTTGACATTTTATTCTCGATTTTCTCGTCCATCGTTGACATTTTATTCTCGATTTTCTCGTACATCGTTGACATTTTATTCTCGATTTTCTCGTCCATCGTTGACATTTTATTCTCGATTTCAGATTTTAGAGACGAAATTTCATTTTCAATGTCAGCGGCAATGTCGTTTATCATTAACAAGATATCGGCAGATATATCGTTCTTCAAAGTAGAAATATCGTTCTTCATATCAGAAATCTTCTCGTCCATGTTAGCAGAAATGTTCTCTTCCATGGCAGAATTCTTCTCGTCCATGTTAGCAGAAATTGACGAGATTAAGGTGGAAGCCTCGTCATTGAATAAAACTGTTTCTGGATCAAAGCCGTCATTTTCCAGTGCCACTTTAAGTCGTTCTACTAATTCACTTTTCTTACCGGACGTTTCCAACTCACGATCTTCCAATTCTGCTCTTAATTCCGCCACTTCCAGATCCCTTAATCTCTTGGCCATTTTCACGTAGCCATTTATTTATATAACCCCACACCTGACACCAATGTAATGTTTTTTGTTATTTATTTAAACAATAAACGGGTAAGATAAATTTTAAATACACGTTATGGCTACTTACTAATTTATGTGAACACTCACTCACTAACACTTAATTTATATATACTTAACTAATCACCAAAATTCAATTTATATGCACACAAACTTGATTATATTAGCACTTCACTGTTCGTTGTATTTTCGTTTATTTCTCGAGATCACTTTATCAACTAACTAACTCTTCCTGATCAGTCCCCTTATATATTAAAGCCATTTTCACTAGTAAATTCCGGACTGCGGAATGGATTCTGGCCTTTTCTAGATTACTCTGGTCACGAAAACAATGTTTACATAAGATAGTCGTAGAGTCGTAAACAGTGCGTATCCGCCATAATTTTAACTTTTGTACCTGGCTTAGACAGAGTCGGTTTTAGGGACTATATCAGTGTGCTGTTTCGTAACATTATTAATCAAATTATAAATATGTTCGAAATTATTCATTCCACACTCCAAGATATTGAGACCTCCTTAACATTTGCAAAAATAAAAGTAATACATCCCAGTATAATTCAATCTACAGATTTGTATACAGAACTAAAAGCGATAGGAAAACAAATACCAGGTTCAGAGTTACCATTTGATGTTTCTTTGGAAAACATTTCACGGTATGAAAGTATCATGAAAATTCAGTGTTACATTTATAATAATAAAATAGTTTATATCCTTCATTACTTACTTACTTATGCGTGAATCAGACGCCCAAGGAAATAGAATCGCATCCACCTTGTGAAGTGAAGATTTTCAACGCAGCGGACGCGTCAGAATGCAAACAATTCCTCATCACTCTCACAGAATCAAGGATCCACCATCTAGGAGACACAAATAATTGGTTAGCTATAATCCCAGAAAAAAGGAGCATTACGTTTGACTGTCAAGATCAACATGAAGTAAAACAACTCAAGGGTACTTATATCATGGAAGTTCCCTTAGGATGTAAAATCAAAACTGATATAGAAACCATCATAAACAAAGAAAGTGTTATTCAAGGACAACCGATATTATTCCCAAAAATAAGTTTTGAGAATGATACGTTACCAATATTAACATCAGAAATAAACTTAGAAGATATAAGCCTTGAACACTACCCAGAAGCTATACGTCATCTGTCACTATAACAAGCTCAGTTCGATAACGAAATTTCCTATACTCCTAGTGTTTGGACAATATTATTGTATACCCTGATAATTGGAGTAATAGCCACTATAGTCTACAAGAAATTCCGCCCAAGGTATAATCTAGATTCCAGTTCAAGTACTCAAGTTCCAGTAGTCCAACTCCCTCGTCTACCCTCATGAGTTGGAGCTTCGGGGGAAGGAATTACCTCAACGCATCCTGATGACATCGCAGTGTAAACGCCAAGTCAGCAGAGTGCGGAACCGAGGACATAAAAACAGTTGTAAATAGTTTTTTGTTGTTGTTGTTAATTTGAATTTGGAGTAAACGTAATAATTGTCAGAGAATATAATTGTATATTGAAAATAAAGTTTTTAAAAATAGAATTTAGTGCTTGAAGCAGTTAATTCCTGCCTATTTTCGTATTTGATTTGGCAACTGCGCAGCGACATCAATCAAATCGACTTCTTCCGGACCAGTATTTACAGGTTAGTTGTAAGTTTTACTTCATTGAGTAAACAAGCGTGGGTGACTTAGTTATTTTGTAATTTGTTATTGTAAAATGTCTGATAGCGAGGCTGGTCCAAGTCACATAATTGCGAAACCAAGGTGGCGGAAAAAATGTAAGAGATGAAACGATAATTTACTATTTTTATTGTACAAATGATAAAATAGGGGCAGTTGAACAGTTATCAGATGAATAGCCATTTGTTGCTTCAGATGAAGAGGAATATATGCCAGAGGTGGTATCAGGTGGCGACTCCGAAGAATAATATATCGAAAAGGAGCCAGTAGTGGAGCAAGAAGATTCTGAATCCGATAATACCACCGACGAAGAAGAAGCGCCTACACAAACATCCTGGGCTGGTAAGGATGGAACTCAGTGGAGTGAAGCACCAACAACACAAAAGCAAACATTGAGTCGTAACATACTCAACGAAAAAAGCGGCCCACCATAATTTACGACGTTTTCCATTTTTCTGGCAAACTTTCTCCATTGATGCATTTCTGGAACAGGCAGGCTAATTGTCGATATAGCTTTTCTGTACCGTGTTTAAGTAACTCCGGGGGGATATTACCGGGGCCAGGAGATTTTCTGTTTTTCAGTGTTTGACAAATCAGTTTTACTTCTTTGGTGTTGATTCTAAGTGGGGATGCTGTGGTTCGTATTTGAGTGTCGAATTGTGGCTGTTGTAGTTGCTGATATTGTGTTCTTTGCTCAGTCAGCAGTTTTGCTAAGTATTTATCCCATTCTTCTAACGTTATTCGTGAGATAATATCTTTTGTCTTTTCTTGACGAAGAGATCTTAACATTTTCCAGCTTTCGGTACTTCTACTACCTCCCAGATATGTATTGAGTCTTGTGCAGTTTCTTTCCCAGGTTTCGTTCTTCTTTTTTGTTATAGCTGTGCGTACCTTCCTTTGGGCTGTTTTGTATTCTCTTTTATCTTGGTCCGTCTTTTTGTTGAGGAATCTATTGTATTTGTCTCTCTTCATTTTTATAATTTCTTCATTCCACCAATATGGTGTTCTTCGATTGGGCTTTGCGAATTCTCCCAGGGCTTCAAGTGCGGCGTTTTTCAAGCATATTTTAAGATACTCGTATTGATCTTCCGTGTTTTCAAAGTTTCCCATGATTGTAACTTTATTTCCGTGTATACTTAGGTTCATTTTTATGATTCGTTGACTGATTGCTTCCCAGGATGTGATGCACCTTCTCATATTTTTACGAATAAGTATAGACATTTCTTGTTGGGCTCTTTTGTCTTTTGATACCCCCGATCACAAGTGGTCATATTGTCCTAGATTTTCTGAGCATACTCATTTTCTCTTTGTTTCGGTCAGCACCGCTATATCCATCTTTGTGTTCCTTACTTCGGATATTGCGTCGTCTAATTTTTGGGCCTTGAACGTTCCAAGTACCAATATTCATTGTCCGTGTTCTAAGCTTGGGTTGTCTTCTTTTGTTCCGCAGGTTCCGAGGCCAATTCTTACTGGAATTTTCAGATTCTTAGTTTTCTGACAAGTATCGAGGGGTTGGACCGATGCCTCAATTTTATCCTGGAGGGCCAGAGCTTTGATATCGGAGTGTCTCTCTACTAGACAGATTGTATTCTGTACGACTCAAGAGATCCATCTTCCCTTTTTGATTTTATACTATTCCTAAAATCGAGGATTGCCCCTCCAGCGGTTCTACCATTTTGAAGATTCTTCCTCTACGCCTTTCCCGTCGTTGGGGTCTTCATCCGTAACCCTGGACGAGGAACCTCTACAGAGTACTATCAGCCGGGGCCAGCTGAACCCAGGTTTTTTGCGAGATGTTACTCCTCGATCCCTCCACACTTCCTCACCACGGCCCCAGGCTTGGGACTGGTATAGCGGTGACATAACAGAAATAAGTCCACTAATACTTCCACAATTCGAATGGGAACTCACGAAAATATGAAATTACACAGAACCCATCAAGTTAGCAGCAATCGATCTTCAATCCATAAATGACTTGAAACTGCAAGCTGAATTAACGAAACTGATACAAAATCAAGAAACAGACCTGGCAGTATGGAATATTTCCGGCCTTCTATCGCTGATAATGCGAGCTGCCGTAATTTGCGTACTCTGGAGGTATATAAAACTGAAGAAAATGAAGAAAGAACCCACCCCAACAAAACAACCCCTTTGACGGCGTTGTTCTACCTTAAAGAGAGAGGAGTTATGTGATGTTAAATTAGTTACCATATAATAAATATCATGTCATATCATACCATATTGTCGGCATTTAACTATAAAAGACTTTACCTACGACCACCCCTGTAAGTAGTCAAAAACACACAGTCGGCAATCAATGTAAGATGTCTATTACGCACGGTAAAACAAAACGCACGGCTGTAAAGTAAATCGGACGGCTTCCATAGCAACCACTTAGCAACGGTCAGTAGACGTAGCCATTTTATTCAAAATGTAGTAATTAGATATTTGACGTTGAATTTTATTTTATATATAAATGGTAGATAACAATTATTAGATATGAGATTGCACTTAATACTAAGAGTTATTTGGAATTATATGATAATTGGTTCAGTTTCATTCAATCCGCATCTTTTAGCTGTCTGAATGTATCTCATATTAGTAAACAATAGTATATTATATACCAAGTGACTAAAGTGGCCCATTTAATCCCGCGGGTGGTGTTTCATTCCTAGGGAAGTAATCCACCTAAGGGATTAATGTCACTTTAGTCGAGAGGTGTATACCTACTAGGGTGGAGCGAAAAAACGAAAATTGGAAATTTTAATTTTAATAGTGCGGAAATTATGACTATGTTAGATTAAATCATTTTGACATATTATTTTTTCTAATTCGATTTTTTCTTCTGCCTCCCCAACAGCCCTAACTTTTTTAAAAAATTTAATTTTTGGGAATAGTTAAGCCTCCAACGGTATTTTAAAAAATATATAATATAAAATTCTAATAGGACTCAAAGCTATAACAAAAGAATGCTTTACCATGCACCATAAATAATTTTAACAAAAAAGTGCGCCTTTTGCCTCCCCAAAGGCCTTAAAATATAAGAAAAATTAGTTTTTCCGCACAGTAAATTTTGACCGCCAATAACATCAATAAATTGCTTTAGTTATTATAAAACGGTTAAGAAGCAAATTTTCGCACCTGTAAACTGTCCAGACTCGTCTAAATGAAAAATTTGCGCATGCGTCGACAAGATCTAACGCGCAAAGGTGCGTTATTGTGCCGGCGCGGCGTTTCCCCCACCGTCGCACCCTCCTACTGGCTTTGTTTTAGCGTTAGTCGTTTCTAGTCTACATGAGAACTTTGTCGCGAACGTTTAGCGTTTTGTTAGTGCGTGTTTTGTTTTTTACGTGTAGTTCTGTTTTTTAAAAATGGCCAAATCAGGGCCATCCGGATTAACAAGATGTGCTGTAAACTGCCCCGTGTTTGGACAACCGTCGAAATTGCCTGAAAATATTCTACCAACCTACGAACCAGTTATGAAGTTTTGTGCCTGGATTAGGTACAATAAAAAAGTAAGTAAAAAAGAACCCGTATTCTCTGAAATATCCCAAGAGGTTGCGGTAAAATTGGAAGAACTTTGGCATAGAGCATCTATTGCTACAGTTTCTCATGCCAGGATATTACAGCTTCTGAAATCATATCATGACAAATTTATGAAACTTATGAAGCCGTTTAAAAACAGACAAGTTAGTGAAACTTACAAAGCTAAAATAGAACGTTTTAGAGACGAAAGTAAAACACTTGTTGATATAGCAGCGTGCAAATGCAAAGTCTTTGCTTCTTGTACCTGTGAAAAAACTAAAAAGGTGTCAGTTGATGAGCAGGAATTCCTCTTAGATCAAAGAGGAGCAAGAAAAATGATAATAAGTGCAGTGGATGTAAATAAAACGACAAAGCTGATAAAAAGAGAAAAAAGGCAAAAAAAGGATGCTTCTCGAACATTACCTACCTTAGAAGTAACGGATTCGGGAGTGTCAGCTGCCTGTGAGTTATCTTCCAATTCCGAGTCTAACGAATCCTCTGATAGTGAGTTTGAATTGCTTCAAGTACCACCGCCCACGCCTTCAACATTCGAAAATATTAAAAAGAAACAGCAAATGCGAATTCAGCTCACGACATTTGCAAAAACATGCGACAGACATGGAATATCAGATAGATCAGCCGCTGCTCTTGCGTCTGCCGTTCTAAATGATATTGGAATAGTAACACCAGAAGATCCTTCTAAAATTATCGATCGAAGTAAAGTTAGGAGGGAGAGGCGTAAAACTCGTTCTAATCACCGGGAGCAAGAAATGGCTCCGAATATGATTAAGTTACGTGGTATCTACTTTGACGGGCGCAAAGATAAAACTCTAGCCCAAGTCAAAAAAGGAAGCAAGTTCTACCGTCAAACGAGTATAGAAGAACATATAAGTTTAGTGCAAGAACCAGAATGTAAGTATATCGGTCATGTGTCTCCTACTTCTGGTTCAGCACTAAGTATTAAAACAAGCATCGTTCAAATGTTAGAAGAAAACGACATTGATACTACGGAATTAGAAGCTATTGGCTGTGACGGGACAGTTGTAAACACCGGTGTTGAAGGCGGTGTAATAAGACTCTTAGAAGAACACTATAAAAAACCGCTGCAGTGGTTTGTTTGTATGTTACACGCAAATGAACTTCCACTTCGACATCTTTTTAATCATTTAGATGGAGACACTACCAGGCCTCGTGGGTTTGCAGGTGTTATCGGAAAGCAGCTAGAGAAGTGCGATAATTTGCCAGTAATTCAGTTTGAATGAATGAATGAATGAATGTTTATTATAAATACATATACATATACATGTTTACATACAAAAAAAACAAAAACACATATCATCGAATAATAATCTAAACATAACATAATAACTATAAAAAAATAATCTGAGGTATAGTGTTCATGAACAGAAGTGATGTACATTAAATAAACAAGAGTAGTGGGGTACCCGACTAAGTTCACCAAAGAACTTGTCTTCGGGTATTAATTCTTTACAGAACATATATCTTAAATGAATCTGACAAATGTTAAAAAAAAAAAAAAAAACGTAACAGTAACAACCAGTATTCACATGTATCATATAATAAATTATAACACTAATAACTAACAACTTTACAGGTGCACGACATCTATTCAGGACAATTAACATTTTTATAAAACTAAGAATATACACTCATACACACACATACAAACACATGGTACAAAAACAACAAACAACATTTAAATAACCAAAAACGGATCAATTACATTAGCGAAATACTTTCTGCCCTTTGAGAATATCCATTCCTTTAATTTTTTTTGAAAAGACAAACTGAATTATATTTCTTCAAAGTGTGGGGTAAATTGTTCCATAATTTTGATCCAATAAAGCAGAAGCTTCTCTGGCCAAGTGCTTTATATGTAACAGGGGCATATATAGCGGATTGAGTATTATGTCTCGTTCCGTATGTATGTGGTACATTATATGTATAAAGCCTGTTTGAGTACAAGAAACAAAGGGTTTTGAAGCAAAAAAGTTGCCGAATGTCCAATACCTTTGAATTAATGTATACTTGATTGGAGGAGAATCTGCGAGGTTTTTTTAGAATAATTTTAAGAATGAGTTTCTGAACGGTATTGATCGAGTTTAGATAATTATTCCTAATTCCTCCCCAACCAATGATACCATATAGTAATATGGATTCAACAAAAGCGGAGTATATTGTTTTCAGTTGTTCATGAGATAAAAATTCCACTAGTTGTTTGAATCTGTAGATTAGGCCTCTGAGCTTATTGGTGATGTTGCGAGCATGAACGTCCCATTTCAAAAAGGAGTCAATATGTATGCCCAGATATTTGACCGCGTGTACGAGCTCAAGAGTACGACTTCCTACAGAGATAGTATTATAATCCGGCAAAAATGGTCTATATGAAGTAAATGGTATTATTTTAGTTTTAGTGGCATTAACAGTCAATTTGTTCGACTCAAACCACTTGAGGATATTCTGCATATCGTCCGAAGCCTTTTTTTGGATTTCTGACCAGTTTTGCCCTTCGTAAATAATAGCTGTGTCATCTGCAAATGACAAGATTACTTCAGTTGAGTCCAACTGTAGCAAATCGTTCAAGTAAATTATAAATAGTATCGGCCCAAGAACGGTTCCTTGGGGAATTCCGACTGTTACCAACTCTTCTTGGCTACACATATTATCTATTTTTACAACTTGTTTGCGGTCTCTGAGATAACTTTCGAAAAAGTCCAGTGCAACACCGCGAATTCCAAGACGTTCCAATTTATCAAGCAATATACCATGATTTACCGTGTCAAAAGCTTTCGCCAGATCAACAAACACTCCCAAACAAGATTTTTTGTGAACAATAGCTGAATAAACGGTGGATGTTAATCTAGCGATAGCATCCTGAGTAGATTTTCCCTCCTGAAACCCGAATTGGTGAGAAGAGATTATTTTATTCTTGTTAATAAAACTAACCAAGCGGTTTTTTACTGCTCTTTCAAAGAATTTAGACACTGAATAAATCAAAGATATAGGTCTATAGTTGCTTACAAGATGCCTGTCACCTGATTTGTGAATTGGTTTTATTACTGCCTTTTTAAAGTGATTTGGGACTTTCCCATTTTCTAAAGCTAAGTTAATAATATACGATATCGGTTTACACACAAAATTACTAGTTATTTTAAGGATTTCGTTTGATATACCATCGAGGCCACTAGCTTTTTTATTCTTCAATTCCCTAATAAGTTCTTCTATTTCTGTGTGGTCTGTTTGCTTCAGAAATATTGAGGCACAAATTCGTTTCGTTTTGATTTTGATTTCTGGACTTTGAGGTATAGCATTAGCCATTTTTTCACCAATACTAGAGAAATATTGATTGAAGTATTTTGCAATCTGTAGTTTGTCAGTTATATCAACACCATCATCAGATTTAATTTTTTTTATTGTCTTGTTTGTATTCGGTTTATTGCAGAACTCCCTAATGACTTTCCACAGATTTGATGTAGATGCTTTGTTTTCATAAATCTTTCTTTTGAGGTATTCGTGTTTGGTTTTTTTTAATAATGCAGTAAGTTTATTTTTGTAATTATCATAAGCAGCTTTCTTCCCCAAATCGAAGGGATCTCTTATGGAGAGTTGGTGTAATTTGTCTCTTTTATCAATAGAAGTTATAAGGCCGTTGGTGATCCATGGCTTCTTCTTTTTGAAAGTTTTATTTTTTTGTGGAATAAGTAGATTTTTTTATGATTTCATTCAGGGTTTTAATGAAGTTATCAGTAGCAAAATTAACTTCCCTTTCTCCATAAACAGTTAACCATCTTTCAGTGCTGATTATATCTAACAATTTTCTTTCGTTCAGATAATTTTGGGTCACATTGCTATCATTACTTTCATGTTCATTTCTCAAGTTAACCATTTTTACAGCTATGGAGAAGTGATCGGTGATATTTGTCAAAATTACTGCTGGGTAGATATTTTCAATAATGTCAGAATTATATTTTAAAAATATGTGGTCCAGACAGGCTCTCGAGACAGTAGTTATTCGAGTAGGGTTATTTATCAGGGATCTGAATCCTTCAGCTGACAATACATTTAGGTAATCTTCCACATCTCCATTATCCTGCTCTAAAATATTTATATTTAAATCTCCCAGAAAAAAAGTGTAATCGTCCTCAAAAAAAGTACTTAAGTTCAAGTTGAAGTCCTCAATCTTAGTGCAAGTTTAAAACCATTAAAGGCAATTTACCCGAAATACCAAAAAATATTTTGGAAGAGTTAAGTACTGATCAAAAATATTTGTTTGAAATATGTCAGGTAATTGCTAGTGGTCGCAATACGTTTGTTTCAAACTGAAATCCTGGAAAACTGGCTCATTCGCGGTGGGTGACGACTGCGAATCGCATTCTTAGACTTCATATTTCAAGTGTAAATCCAAGCCCAAACTTGACCAAGCTAGCAGAATATGTAATGAAGGTTCATGCCCGGATGTGGTTTACTATAAAGTCAAAGCCAACATGTAAATATGGTGCAAAACACGTCTTGCAAATGATACAGTTATCTCGATATTTTGATGAAGAGTTGAGACAAATTGTAGACGCTGTAATACAACGAAATGGCTTTTTTGGACATCATGAAAATGTACTTCTTAGTATGATTACTGACGAAAGAAAGCATATACGAGAATCGAATTTTAAAAGTAAGAAGTTCTTTGCCGCAAAATAGTGTTAGAGTATTTAAACTTTCTCCTTTCTGTTTTAATGCAAATGAGTACTATGAACTGATCGACTGGCAAGAGTGTAACCTAACGGAACATCCCATACTTTCTAGAGTTTCCACAGAAGATCTGAAAGAACTGATTAAAAATCCAGAGTCAATTGATATTGATTTTGGAAAGTACCCTTGTCATACACAGTGTGTTGAACGGTGTGTCAAGCTCGTCACAGAAGCTTCTGCTGCAGTTTGTGGTCCTGATTCCAGAGATGGATTTATAAGGACACGTGCCGATTCTAGAAAAGACATGCCTTCCTTTAACACAAAATCAGAATTTGCATTTAAAAGGTAGCATGTTTTAAAATTTTTTTACTATTACTGTAAAATTGATAATTTTGTTAATAAATATCAAAAGTATGCTTTTGTTGTTAAATTTTTCCTAGAAAAAAACTTATAAAAAGTAATCGAAATCACTAGAAATTTCGTCTATTTGGGAAGACGGAGAAGGCAGCTAAGGTAAGTATTTTGTGGAATATTTTTTTAAAAGACCCAGGAGACTGTTAACTAGCTTATAATTTGTATAAAATGATTTTTTATGCAATATAATGAAAATTCCAATTTATTTACAGTACTGTAAAAAAAAAAAATTTTTCTAAATTTCACAACAACTGGGGAGGCAGAAGATATTGTTCCATTTTTTCCAAACTCTTACAGATACTTAAAGGTAGTGTTAGGCAACTTTTCTGAGGTATTACATTTCGATATATACATATTTTTTTTTACCGCCTCTTTCACTCCACCCTAGTGAATACGCTATATTTTATGAAATTCCGGTAACTACATACATTTTTAATAAAAATAAATACTAGTTAGGACGGACTTTTACGAAACTTGGCTGGGCATCGAGGGTGAACTTCTAAGATGGTTGGCTTTCCTACGCGGCTTCGTGCGTAACTTTTCCGTTCGTGCGTAAAAGGCTTCTTACAACACACGTTACGTAATATACTATTTTGTATTTTATCACATTTTTTGATACATTCTGTTTGTTGCTCTGAAACAACATATTAACTCGACTGTATTGCATCAAAGATGACTCACGTTATTTATCCCGATTCTGACGAAAGCTTTTCCAAGTTATTTAAACATAGTCAAGCCACTCTAGTGTTCCTCTTTTACTTAATAATAATTATGAAGTAATTCTGGAGACATCGGACACAAAATATCAGACGTATTAGTGGAAGAGAAACATATGCAATGGAAATCATAATCAAATAACAAATTATTTTTTTTTCAATATCCAAAGTAGACAATCTCGCCAATTTCTAACAACTTTTTTTAACCGAATATTTACCTTTCTGCTATGTATATTTATCTTTACGTACACCAAGGCTGAATTGTTGATTTTTGATAATAGTTACTTGATTTTCAATAAAAAAACTTAATGATTACCTATGTAGTTGTCGTATCATTGGGAAGGTTATGACACTAATTAGATAGTTTATTCCTTGGAGCTGTTATTTAAAATTATACGACTTCCCGTTTCTCGCTTCTTATAAAATGATTAAATTACTATGTTTATAATAGTTCGTGAAATGCCACTGAGAAAAGTGAGAACACAATTCAGACTCATGAAATGCGATATAACAAATTAAACAATTGCCTTAGAACAACGGAATATATAGATACTCGTATAAGATAGATTAAAGTTTTATTCACTTATCTAATTAGTAAAAAGAAAAAATTTACAAAATAATGCATTACACTTTGAGCGAAGATTTAGACGCAATAATATAATAATTTTTGGTCTAACAGTAAACAAAAATGATCTGCTAAATAAAACTTTAGAATTTATAAATAATACTTGTAACACGAATATATAAAAGAATAGTATAAATAACATTTATGTTGTTGAGAACAAAAATAATGGAATGCCCCATATTGTCCTTGAGTTTATTTCTTCTATAGAAAAACCAAATATCTTCAAAAATATAAAACAAATAAAAAATAATGGTGTTTTTATTACCAATGATATGTGCTACGAAGTTAGACAAACACGAAATGTATTGAGAGAACATCTTAAAAACGCCAAAAAACAAAACTTCAGGCAGAGATTAAAAGAAATAAATTGGTAATTGATGGAAAAGTGTTTTTGCTCCAAGATCTGAGAATAGACGATAAAGTATCAATATTTAATGAAGAGTTAAGAGATATTTTTGACAACCTTGCCCCTATCGAAACAGTTAAAATAATAAAGAAAAAAGCTCCTTGGCTAACGGATAATAATATGCGGTTAATGATGTCTATGAGAGACAAAGCTTTACATAAATATTAGAAAACAAAATTGCTAAGTCATTGGAATTATTACAAAGAGCTAAGAAATAATACAAATGGAGCTATAGCCAGAGAAAAAAAGCCTACTTCAAATTTCGTATACATCACGGGGAAAGTAGAAAACTATGGAAGGTCTTAAAAGAATCAAATATTTACAGGAAAAATATTAATACTTTTATACCAGATAATTTGCAGAACCTGAATAGTATTAATGAATTTTTTGTTTATTCTTCTATAAGTGAATTTACCGTTGAACCTAATTTAATATCGTACTACAATGTAAGTATTGAAAATAATAACAATTTTAAGTTTGCTCAAACATGCGACTCCGAAGTATACGAGATGTTACTGTCAATTAAATCTAAAGCCACATGTGTCGATCAACTTAGCATCGATATGCTACTATATTGCTGTCCAGTTATTTTACCGCTTTTAACACACATATTCAATTTTCGTATAAAGAAAGGTGTGTATCCTGCTATCTGGAAACGTGTACATGTTTTACCATTGCCCAAAAATAATAATCCAGCTAGTATTAGAGATTTGCGGCCTATAAGTATTATATGTTGTGTATCCAAAGTGATTGAGAAAATTGTAAATAAACAACTTATTGAATTCCTGGATTGTAATAATATTTTACCAGCTCATCAGTCCGGATTCAGATAATTACATAGTTGCACTACAGCTCTCTCAAAAGTAACCGATGATATCCATGCATCTCTGGACGCTTATAAATTAGTAGCTTTAGTTTTCCTAGATTATTCCAAAGCTTTCGATCGTATTAATCATGAGTTACTGTTTTCCCTGTTAATTTTATTGGTTTAGATACAAGTGCTACAAATTTGTTCCGTAGCTACCTCAGTAATCGTCAGCAAGCAGTTATGTACTACAATAGGTCTTCTGCATTTCTAAAAATTAATTGTGGAGTGCCTCAAGGGTCTATACTTGAGCCAGTTCTCTTTATAATTTATACACATGTATTTTATAAGAAATTGCAACACTGTTCGTCTCATTTTTATGCGGATAATGCACATTTGTATTATTCTTTTAAGGAAGAAGATGCGCTTGTGTCGTGTCAGCTTGTAAATGAAGATTTAAAGTCACTGATAGCTATATCCAATCATTTTTGTCTATCACTAAATAGTGCTAAATCAGTTGCACTTTTATTTGGAACGCCAATGGCCTGGAAGAGGTGCTTAAGATTAATGAACCTCAAAATTGAAGATAATATAATTAATATAGATGATAGTGCAATAAATTTAGGATTGATCATTGACTCTGATTTACGCTATTCGTTCCATGTAACTTTAATCGTTTGTCGCGCCTTTGCTAATCTGAAATTAATATACAGCAGCCGGACAATGCTTACAAAAAAAACAAAGAAGATATTATGTGAATTACTCGTATTATCACAATTAAATTACGGCGATGCGGTTTTTGGGCCTAAATTGTTAAAAAGAGACGTACTAAGATTACAGCGTATCCAGAACTGTTACTTCAGGTTTATATGTGGATTAAGAAGAACAACACCTACTTCATCCTATTATAAAGAATTGCAGTGGCTTACTTTGTGAGAACGTCGCAAGGTACGTGAATGTGTATTATACTATAAAATTCTACATGCACAGAAACCTCCGTACTTGTACAATAAACTTAGATTTAGGACCGACCTACACAATCTAAACCTGAGGCAAGTTGGTCGATTAAAGATGCCTTATTTGAGGGCTGTTTTGCATTTAATGTTGTTAGGATTTGGAACTGGATACCCGATTATTCAAAAGTACTCACATTGAATAGATTTAAACGTACTTAATGGGAGCTTAAAACTGTAATGGAAGATGTATACCCATAGTATCAATATTAATTCTCTTTTCCTTGAATTTACTATCTGGACCATTACTTTGTGGAGTCTACTAATATAATTATTTTGAGTGGGGCTGAGAATTTCTGAGTGGTTCCACTTCGATGGGGGATGTTTGGGAGTTCGGGGTTGGTGGTTGTTTCGTTATTTTTAATATCGAAATAGTTATCAGTTTTGGATTTTTCAATATTTTTTTTTGTTGTGGTTGCCTGGATATTTCGGTTTGGTTTTGGTTTTATATGAAATAGTATTATTATATTCTTTATAATAAAACTTGTTATTTCTGGTTTCTACACAAAATGTTAATATTAAATTATAATGGATGTCTTTATTTATTGAATTGTATTCATACTTATAGTGTATAGGTATAATTATTTAACTGGTTTAGTGGAAGAGCAAATTCTTCAAGAAATTTGAACCCTGCCATTTGCCAAACTGCTGTGTAACATAATAAACCTTTTTTCGTATATCTTTACTTGTATGCACGTATGCTTGGCCAATAAAAGCATTTATTATTATTATTATTATTATTATTATTATTATTATGTAAATACACCTGTAATAAAATGTAATGATCCCTGTAAAAATCAGCCGGTAACAACGAATGCTTTAAGAAATGCACTTCATAATGCAAAAACTGTCCAGGTTTGCCATGATGTGGTTAATTTGACAAAGAGTGATTTATTGGATGCGGGAACAAAGAAGAAGACAACAAGAAACATATTGAAAGGAAGTAACGGAGATTTCTCAAAATGCCCATTCAAAGCAGCAGTATCCTTCACAAATAGCCATAGACATTATCACGTGACAAATTTTGAACCCGACGTAGACCCAAATGATTTAAAGGACTATTTGAAAAATTATGCGCCCGATGTTATGGTTATAAAATTGAATTCACGTCAACCTAGTGCTTATTCATCATTCAAAATTTCGGTGCCTGTTAATGAAGTGGACAGTATTCTTAAGAATGATATATGGCCAGACAATATATCGGTAAATAGGTTTTTTTCAGGGAGACGTCAAATTCAGTTCACCAGTTAGTACATAATTTGTGTGAAGATGATAATATATTCATTGATACAATGCTTTTTGAAAAATTTGAGTACTCAGTATTTCATCTGAATGTCCAAAGTCTTACAAATAAAGTCAATAACCTGACTGTATTCTTGGATGAATATCCATTTGATATACTCTGCATTGGTGAGCACTGGCTTGATATAAATAGTTTAGAGAGCATCAAATTAAGTGGTTACTCATTAGCATCTAGTTACTGTAGATCTTCCAGAAAATTACATGGTGGTGTAGCTATATTTGCATCTCATCATATTAATTTAAGTTATATTGATATCAGTGACTTTTGTATACATTTCCATGCGGAGTTCTGTGCTGCTGAAATAAAACAAAGAAATTGTGTTTTGTTAGCCATATACAGATCATCCAGTAAAGGCAAATTAGAAATATTTGTGGATCAGCTACAGAGTGTTATTAATAAGTTATACACAAAGTACAAATCTATTATTATCATGGGGGATTTTAATCTAGACTTGAATGGTGATAGTGAGTACTCAAAGATTTTGATAAATATTTTTTGTGCGTATGGTCTAAGGCACTTGGTTCATATGCCGACTAGAATAACTAACACAACTAGCTCATGTATTGATAATATAGTCACAAACTTAGATGATGATAAACTCCATACAGGGGTGTATGAACCATTAGTGTCGGATCATAGTGGTAATTATTTGTTTTTTAGAATTGATCATTGTAATAATACATCCGTTAGGAAGTGTATGAGAAGAATTGTAAATAATAATAATTTAATTAGTTTTGTAAACCAAATTCAGGAAGTTCAATGGCCTGATTCTGGACGACTAAACTCGGATCAGTATGCAAATCTCATTACCGATATACTGTCTACATGTGCTGATACATGTTTTCCTTTGAAATCAATTGCTCATAGAAAGACAGCTTTAAACTGGTTTACAAGCGAACTTAAGGCAATGCGTAATGAAGTCTACCATTTGAGAGAGAAATTTAGGTCTGAAAAATCACTCTTAGATTGGTATAAATACTGTCAATTGCGGAAAGACTACCGTAAATCGCTTAAAATTGCGAAAAAGAATGCATATGAAAAAAACAAAAATGAGTCAGATAACAAGAGTAAAGCTATCTGGAGTATTGTAAATCAGGAAAGAAACACTAAACATCAGAACAGAGTGTCGCACACATTAGAATCTAGTGAATTTAACAAATTTTTCGCAGGCATATCGGAAACTATTCTGAAAAGTATTGACAGTCCCCAAACTGACCCATTACATTTTTTGAATGCCCTACCTAGACCATCATCATCCTTTTTCATGTCGTCAATTTTGGAGACTGATGTTCACGAGGCTGTATTATCTCTAAAATGTAAGCCAAGTCTGGATTTTTATAATTTAAACGCAAAGATGATTAAAGTTACTTTGACTTCGCTAGTTGGACCATTGACAACCTTATACAACAAATGTATAAATGAGGGGAACTGGCCCCACGTACTGAAAATATCAAAAATTATTCCGGTATTCAAAAGTGGCGACATCGATCTCGTTAACAACTATAGGCCTATAGCTATTATACCTATAATCTCCAAAATATTTGAAATACTGATAAAAAATAAACTAAGCTCCTATTTAGAACATAAGAACTTAATATCTGAATGTCAATTTGGGTTTCAGAAACATAAGTCAACCATTCTGGCAATCTTGAATGTGATTGAGAGCATAGTTGAGGGTCTGGATGCGGGTAAAAACACGTACGCCATTATGTGTGACCTAACTAAGGCCTTCGACTGTGTGAGCTCGGACATTTTATTGCGAAAGATGGAACATTACGGATTCCGTGGTCGAGAGTTGAAATTGTTTAAATCTTATTTGGAAAATCGTCAGCAATACGTAAGCTACAATGGCTGTGAATCTAGTCGGATGTCGGTAAACGATGGAGTCCCGCAGGGTTCAGTGTTAGGACCATTATTATTTTTACTATACATAAACGATCTACCGGCGTCTCTTGAGTGTCGATCGGTTTTATTTGCAGACGATGCTACATTCTTAACGAAAGGAGAGGAAAATGTCAGCATCGAAAATCTAAAGTTAGCTAAATCTTGGTTTGATTCAAACAATTTGAAATTAAACGATGGGAAAACTAAAAAAATAACATTTAGCTCTGTGAAACGAGGTACCAAAGGGGAATCTGTGAAATTGTTGGGTATCACATAAGATCCTGGTATCAATTGGGGGGACCACATAGACTCACTATGCTCAAAGATTTCATCACAGATTTTTGCAATGAGACAATTACGCTCATCTATTGGTAGTAATCTTGTTATGCGTACGATTTACTTTGCGTTGATCACAGTCATCTGGCTTATGGTATCTCTCTATGGGGTAACTCTAGCAGAGTACAAAGAGTCTTTACTCTTCAGAAGACTGCTTAGCGCATTATTCATAATGCAAAAAGTCGAGTACATTGCAGTGGACTTTTCGCGGAATATGGGATCCTGCCATTGCCTTGCATGTACATGTTTGAGACACTTCTGTGTATTCATAGGTGTGTACTACATATGGCAACTCATTCTGGTGTTCACTGTTATACCACCAGAGGTGCAGAGCGACTCATTGTGCCTTTTTCTAGGCTGCATCAAACACAATACAACAAACTAGATGTTAGATTGTATAATAAGTTTCTAGATTTGCATGCTGATAAGAATGTGAAAAATATGAGCCAGAATCAGTTCTATAGATTTTCAAAACAATTTTTACTACAAAATTGTTTTTACGCAGTTCGGGACTACATGTCGTTCAATTATTAGTCTTACTAATTCATTCTCACATATATGTTACTTCAGAAATCTAATTTTATGAAAATATTGGTTTAACTTTATTTCTATTCTATTATCTGATTTAGGAATTTTGATAACTACTTAGTAATTTAATATTAGGACTACACAAATGCTTTTGTATTTAAAACTGGTCAATAAATCCTATCGTATCGTATCGTATTATTATTATTATTATTATTATTATTATTATTATTATTTTATTATTATTATTATTATTATTATTACTAATAAAAAAGCAGGCGAGTAAAGCGGTACCCGATAAGTGTTTTACACACTTCTTGCGGGACACGAAAACAAAATAGTTATTTGTAAAACAAGTGTCACAATGACTGGTTTTGTAGTACGAGTGAAGATTGCGCAACGAACCGCGAAGCGGTGAGTTGCGCAAATCATGAGAACTACAGAAAGTCATTGTGATACATGTTTTTCACAACATTTTTTATAATTCGCATTTATTCAATTTTTCAAGTAAAATAGAATTATATTTAATCCCTGATTTTAAACTAGGAGTGGTTTGAATTTTAGTTAGCAATTCTGTAGATCCCTGATCGGTCAGATCACAATTGGTTTTATTCAGCACTTTTGACTTTTGACATTTATGACTGAATAATTGTGTAAATTGTAAACAAACTTTCATTTGAGCAAACAGAGGATGATTATTTGTTTCAAAAAGAGCTTCTTCGTATATACTTGCGATCTATTTATATTATATCATGAACAGAATTATTTCTGCAAACCATCTTCACGTTGATCCTATACAATATAAAAATAAACAATTGATACATAATTGATAAATGAACGTTAGCGTACTTTATATATTAATATATAATTTATTGAAATTTACATTTCAGACCATTCAATATAATAATTTGCTAGCTAGAACAACGCTAGACCATTCTATATAATTTATTTCAAGATTAAAGTCAAATATCAAATGAAAATATATATAACATAACCAACTGCATGAAAATAAAAATTACTAAAAGAGTGTTCGAAAGACTTCATTGTGACACTGTAAACAATGTAATGATGAAGTCTCTTTTGTACGCTAATTATAAAAAATATTTAAAAAAAACATTACATATATACATTAATACCTGAAGTAATATTAAATAAATGGTTTTACAGATTAAAACTAACTTTTCCGCATCTGTGGCCCTGAACAATATTCTATCATAAAATTGTTACTTGTATACACTTCGGGGGATGTATCGTGCTAATAAACCGAAATTTCTCCAAAAATAACCAAAAATTTAGTATATCTGGATTTATAGGACCCGCTGTACTCGCTCTAGTCAACTGAAAATCAATAGGGTACATCTGTGAGACACCTTGAACAATATTCAATCATAAAATTGGTCAATCGTATACACTCTGGAGGCTGTATCGCGCTAACAAACTGAAAATTCTCCAAAAATGACAAAAATTTGCTACTTCAAGTTCCATAGCACTCGTTGTACTGGCTTTAGTGAGCTGAATATTGATAGGGTTCATCTTTTAGACGCTCTGAATAATATCCGATCATAAAATTGGTCACTTGTATATATTCCGGAGGCTGTATCGTGCTAACAAACTGAAACTTCTTCAAAATGAGATTGACTGTCTCGACACTTACTTCGTGGAATATGCTCATATTAGTGTTTTTAAATGAAACTCAAGGTCTCTAGTTAATTCCACAATATAATACAAGCTATTGAAAATTCTAAAAAATTGACAATTGTTTCGATAAATCAATATCATCGTCAGAATGACAGAAGTTACATTTCATTTTATGCCTACCTGATGTTTAGTAGTTATATTTGGCTAGACCAAGAAGTAACCTTACTTGTGATTGGCTTAATATATGTTAATAGAAAAAAGAAGATGTGATATTACAAATATTGAAGCTTAGATATTATTAGCCCTATGGTGATATCCTGGATATCATTTTTCCAATTGAGATCAGTATAACTGTGCAATGATATAGAAAACCAGGAAAACTATATCTGCTGATCTTTACAATTATCACTTAAGAAGACAGTTTATTAGTGGAGAATTCCCTAGATTTAATTGTTCATTGACAACTCCATATTGTGGGTTTCTCAAATGTCTTCTAATTTCCAGTTCTTCAAGGAAATCCAGTTTTTGTTTCTTTTCACAAATATGAAGTACTTCTAGTTTTGTGTTAGGTGTCAATGAATGATTGGTGTCAAGTAGATGTTTTGCGTAGTGGGATTCATCTGGTTGTTTTAATCTGTATGCTCGTAAGTGCTCACTGTATCATATTTCAAAATCCCTTAGGGTCTGACCCAAATAGACAGCATTACATTCTGGAAATTTGAGTTTATATATACCTGACTTCTTTAATAGTGGTATTTTTGTTTTTACATTTAACAATTTTGTACTAACGTTACTTTCTGTTTCAAAAGAAATTGTTGTATTCGTTGCTGAAGATATTATCTTTGAAATATTATTAGAAATATTTCCTGCATATGTGACGGTTTCATAAGTTTTAATTTCATCAGCTTGTTAAGGATATATTAGTTGTAATGCCACTTTTTCCTCTTTTTTATTAATTAGCCGATTAATCATATCTAATGGATAACCGTTAGATGTTGCTATTTGTCTAATTGTATTTATCTCTCTATCAAAATTACATTTGTTCATAGGAACTGAAAAAGCTCTATGTATCATTGAATTATATGCTGCTAGTCTGTGTGACACAGGGTGGTTAGAATTGAATGGAATTGTTACATCAGTTTGTGTTGGTTTTCGGTAAATTGAATAATCAAGTACATTATTAACTCTTTGAATTTTTAAATCAAGAAAATTGATTGAGCTATTTCCTTCAATTTCTAATGTAAATTTAATTTTCGGGTGTAAATTATTGATGTGGTTGAAAAATACATCTAATGGTCGTTCACTACCCATAAAACAAGCTAATATGTCATCTACATATCTATACCAAAATAAAATATTTTTCGAAATATTACTTTCAAAGATCTTTCTTTCTAAATTGTCCATTAAAATGTTTGCTAAAATAGGTGATATAGGGCTTCCCATTGGTAAACCTTCATTTTGAATATATATCTTATTGTCAAAAGTGAAATAATTCTGATTAATGCATACATCAAATAAATTAAGTATATCTGATATTATTCCTGGATTAATATTTTTTCTTCTAGTAATTTTCTCACAAGTATTAGACATTCTTTAGGAGGAATTTTAGTAAACATGTTAGTTACATCGAACGATATGAGTTTATAGTTATCTTGTAAGTGGATTGCTTTCAACCTTTTGATTAGTTCTATAGAATTTCTAATTGAGTACTGAGATTCATATCCGTAAGTATTGAGTATATTGTTGAGCTTCTTTGCCAATATATTATTAGGAGCATTAACATAAGAGACTACAGGTCTAATTGGTTTCGTTATTTTATGTAATTTAACAGTTCCATATAATTGTGGACAATGAGGATTCTTATGTATGATAGACATCTTTTCGTAATCATTTAAAAGATAATTTGAATGATTAACAATATCCCTTACATTATTAGAAAACTTCTTTGTTGGGTCTGCTTTAAGAACTTTTACATCGCTGGATTCTATAAAGTTATATACTTTGGAATTGTAATTTTCAGTCGTCAAAATGACAGTAGCGTTCCCCTTATCAGATTTTGTAACTGTTAGGTTATTATTCTCAATCTTCTTTTTTATTTCGTTTAAAACTGAAATGTCATTTTTTGTTTGACGTTTAACTTTTGAAGGTTCAATATTTTTGATTAAATTGGCAATTTTTAATTTCTCATAAAGAAAATTATTTGAATTAGATTTAAAAGCTATTTCTGACTCTGTAGCTATAATTTGTTTAATATTATTCGTAAATTTAGGTGGTATGCTGTACTGTAAACCTTTATTTAAAAATTCTATTTCACTATTTGTAAAATTAGTGTCTGAAAGGTTTTCAAATCGTGGTACAAAGTGTGTTGGTATGTAGGTACTTACAGTTTCATGATGTTTTGAGTATTGAATTTTATGTTGTGTGTGTTCAAGATTCTGTAGCTTCTTTTCTTGTTTCTTAAATTTCATATGCTTCATCGTGCTGACATTTTCTCTAATTTTGTCATCCAAACAGTCAAATTCTACTGGATGTAATTGGAATGTAAGTTCTGAATGTACAACTTTTATGTAGTTGTCTAAGGAGTCTCTAACTTTGAACCATTTCTTACATTCTCATTTTATCCAAACTCGTTGAGCACATTTTATAGCTTTTTGTGCTTGTGGTGTTTTAGTGTGACATTTTATATTCACATAATTTGGTATTACCTTTTTTCTAAGGTATTCTTGGTTAAACCAAATGTTTTGTGATGCTTTGTAACGTTTTTGTAGTAACTTCTGGTACAGTCGGGTCAAATCTTCTCTCGAAGATTTTTTAATGAGATTGACTGTCTCGACCCTTACTTCGTGGAATATGCTAATATTAGTGTTTTTAAATGAAACTCAAGGTCTCTAGTTAATTCCACAATATAATACAAGTTATTGAAAATTCTAAAAAATTGTCAATTTTTTAGAATTTTCAATAACTTGTATTATATTGTGGAATTAACTAGAGACCTTGAGTTTCATTTAAAAACACTTCTTCAAAAAATGACAAAAATATCGTACTTAAAGTACTGTAGTACCTGTTGTATTGGCTCTAGTGAGCTGAAAATCAATAGTCAATAGGGTTCATAAGTGAGATCTCCTGAATAATATTCAGTCATAAAATTGGAGACTTGTTGAACTCCGGAGGCAGTATCGTACTAACAAACTGAAATTTCTCAAAAAATGACAAAATGTCGTACTTCAAGTACCATAGCACATGTTGTATTGTTTTTAGTGAACTGAAAATCGATAAGGTTTATCTGTGACATGTCCTTAAGAATAATCAATCATAAAATTGCCGACTTATTGCACTCCGGAGGCTGTATCGTGCTAACAAGACATATAAGGGAAAGTGGCCGACGACAACGACGACGACATACACACAGGATTTTTTTCTATAAACCGTTTTTTCGTGTTGTTGTTGATGGGAAACGTAAAAATAATTAAAAAAAAAATTTCAACTTTTTTTGGGGTAAACCAATACTTTTCTCGCATATAGAAAGATTGGGCGGAAAAGTAATATTGAATACAGAAAATATAAATGAATAGATCAGTACAACATTATTTTATTCCCAAATTTCAAAATAGGGAGTAATTTTTCGATTTTGCTATTCTGATTTGCCTATGAATTTTAAATATGTGTTATTTTAGTAGTTTTTTGAATTTGCTGGGATTGGTGATATTTTTCAATTGCTGTGGAAGACTATTGTATAGTCTGGGTGTTGAAAATAAGGAAGTATGTTGTATTAGAGTTTTAATATTAAAGGGATTGTAAAAAGATTTTGTTGACGGGTGTTATAGTTGTGGGACGGAAGCTTGTTTTTTTATATGATACCTAATGTTCGAATTGTAAAAATAAATTTGTATTGAATCTATCACTTCTGTCTCAGAATACAGATCATCTGTGTAATGAAGAGCTTTTTTCGTTTTTCGAGTAAATAAGTTTCAAAAATCGCAGTTGTAAAACATCCAGTGGAAACAAGGGAGTGTTGAATGCCCTGCCCCAACTTAGGATTCCGCATCAAAGATGACTTTCAACCAAAGCATGATACAATGTACATAGGATATGCACAGGTAGTAACTCTTTGAGTATGTTGAATTTATATAGTATACTCCTACGTTTTACAACCAGAAACGTAATATGAGATTTCCATTTCATATGCTGGTCTATACTCACGCCCAGACACTAAACACTCTTTAAAGGTAAAATTATAAATGGTTCATTAGTAGTTATCCCAAGTCCGTTAAAAGTTGGCGAGCTGAAGGAGCTACATGAAAAAGGTAAGTAATTTGTTTTTTAAAACATTTATTGTTACTAATTCATATTCTAACCATTTTTTCATTTGACAGCAGTCAGTTTCAACCTTTGCTTTTAAATTATGCAATGTGTCAGGATCATAAAATATTTTGGTATCATAAGCAAAGCCCAAAATATGTCCTGAGCATCACAATTAAAACAAGCCATTTACATATATGTTGAATAGTACAGAGGCAAATACAGTCCCTTGGTGAACACCAAATTCGACAATTTCTCTATCACTGTATACATCATCAATTTTTACAGCTTGCTGTCTGTTTGATAGATAGTTTTCAAAGAAATTTCAGGAGTTGTCTCGTATTCCTTTGTCTTCTAGTGATTTCAAAAGTAGAAGATTGCCAACAGTATCAAAAGCCTTAGAGAGGTCTATAAATACGCATAAGCATGGCTAACTATCGTTGAGAGATTCAGTAATTTTTGACGTTAAGGCTAGGATGGCGTCTTGCGTTGACACTTTTTCTCTAAAACTGTACTCATTATTGGAAATGATATTATGTTTATCAAGATAAGTTAATAAACGGTTTTGATAATTTTTTCAAATATTTTTGAAACATGAGTTATCAAAGGGATCGGCCTGTAGTTATTTATATCCCAGGCATCCCCTTGTAGAAGGGAATGACTATTGAGTTTTTAAAACTATCCGGGTATATTCCCTCTTCTATGCATTTGTTAAAAACATATTTTAAAGGTTTAGAAATAAACTCTGATATTAATTTGAGTGTTTCTGTTTTAACGTTGACTATTCCTGTAGCTTTTTTATTATTCAACTCAAGTATTATAGTTTCAATTTCAGGCTCAAGTACAGGTGCAAAGATAAAGGTATTTGAAATGAGATTACGGATTGGTTCAAGTGTTTATCTTTTTTTTATATTTTCTGCCAATTTTCTACCTCTTTCCTTGAATCTTATATTAAATTCGTTTGCAATATCAATTTTGCTTGTTAATAGTTGTTTGTGTACCTAGGCATGAAATTACTAGTTTTCCGGGCCGACAAAAGAAATGGCCAGTCGAGGTGTAGTCGAGCCTGGCCACTTCTGAGGGGCCTGGACAACCACTTTCGCTACGTGGAACACACAATAGTTTTTATCCTACACATAAAACGATGAGACTCTAAAATTACAAAAAGAAAGGTGGGACATATTTTGACTGTACCGTTTAATGTTATGAGTTAAACGAGTCATAAAAAATGGCAAATGATTTGTTGAAAACAATATTTTCACTGTACCTTGCAATGCAATAAACACCAATCCATAAAATGTTTATATTTTTGGTTATATTTTTCTTTTGACTCTCCAAGTAGCAAATTTAGTGTAGCCTATCTTGCTTTTTGCATAACCCCTTCCGGTGTAGAACTGCCGTCGGATTCGTCCATATTATGTAACATACTATCTTCAATCTTAGTTTCAATGCCAACAAAATCCTGATGGTACAGTCACAATGAACAAATTAACAATTAGTAATTACAATTAGTCGTAGAACCGAGTCCGATGAACTTCGCGACCCTCCGAATTTTGCAACGATTTTTTTTATTAGAAAGCCCTATTGTTATAGAACATTTTAAGAGAAAAAGATTCTTGGATCATGCACTTTTGAAAGAGAAAATCGCAATTAAAAGTACTAAAAATCCGCCCTTTTTCAAAGAATGTTGACAATTATGTCTAGATATCAGATAGTCACAAATTTAAGAAGTAGAAGTGGATGAACAATGTTGCCAGTTCTCATTTCCGTGACTCGTATGGGCCTGTAAATACTCTATACAAGATTTATACTATCTCCATGATCTAAAATGTATCTATTTAAAATGTATTTCTTTGAACGAATTATGTATGTTCCACAGATACTAACTTACTACGTATATTTCATGTGGTTAGGGTAAATATAAAAAATTATGTATATATTTGTGATTTTCAGTTCAAAATCAACGTTAAATGTCCCGATAAGTATAAATATTCTTCTTATAACGAACATATTGTTGATAATTACAGGAGAAGTATTTTCAAAATAATCGCGAGAACACAGTTCTAGTGGATTGTTTTATTCAATTTTAGTCATATTTTATATTTATATCGGTATTATTTTACATTTGACTAATGTTCACTTGAACAAATGGATAAATAAAGTTTCCATCAAACGATCGAAAAACTTAGCTAACTTAGGAGACAGACAAGGCGAGAAAAGAAGAAGCGATTCAACATAACACATTTCCTAATATTCTAAATTTTTAAAAGCAACAAAGTAATATGATCAGTGATTTAATTTTGTGTCATTTTTGTTTTCTCCTCGTTAAAAGTGCAAATGTGAATATGATGAACTTGCGCAAGTTTTGTGCCTTCTTCGCGCTAGCTTTGTGCAATTTGTCCGCTAAGTTCTGGTATACTATTATATTTGAGATTACCTATATTCTGTTCTGGAACATTTGTCGTCCCTAGCAAAATTGTATGGCTCATAATGACATCCCAAATACGAGTTTAAAGATTGTTGTTAATGTGCTAGTATGATCTATAGAGAATATAATGCACATAGAAAATATGTATACACTTTTGGGACCATCAGAAGCGTTAAAGATCATCTTGAGTACATACAAATGATTATTTTAAATATGGCTTTAGGACGTACATTATTATTTTAATTAGATCCATTATAGGTTGTAGAAAACTTCATGTGGAATACAAATTATTTGATATTTTTCGAGAAGGGGTATTGAATATACCAAGATTATATTTCCTTCCACTCCTTGAATCAATTATAATCCGACCAACAGTCACAAATATTTGTAGTAGAATTTTAATGGAATTCTTTAGTGCCGAATTAGCATAATTTACAATACTTTTCATAATTCAATTCAATATCGCTTCCTGACCAACTGACAGATCAAAATGTAACTAGAATATCAGTAAATATGGAACAAGGAATAGAAAAAAAAATTACTCGCCTAACTTGAGTATATAGACCAAATAAAACTCAACAATGTAGTAAACTAGAGAGGATAACGCGCCGAAGTTTGATTAACTACTAACCTAACCTATATTTTGTTGTGGGGGAAATCTTCTAAAGACCTTGGGAAGGAGTCCCAAGGTGCCAGATTATACCAACCATGTTTTCATCCTCAACCCTTAATGGGCCAAGGACACGTCACTCTAAAGAGCCATGTCCAATCGCCTACCTGCTAAAACCTACTACCAATCTGTCCGCACTCTGTACCTGAAATGTCTTCAAAAATGTGAATTCGGTCAACCTAACCTAACCCAATCTAAGCTACTCACCTACTTATGAATATTTAAACTAACCTAACTAAATATCAACTATAAAATACACAGGATAACCCGTCAAAATTTGTTCGATAATATTATTGAATCGCGCACTAGGAGTGGGACCAAACACTTGCCACCACATAAACTAATCCACGTATTCCGATAAAAATCTTGAGGACATCACCTCGGACGCCTCAAATATTGTTTAAGGTATGACCAGTGGCCTTAAATAAGGTTCGTGCAGGCTCCCGTTAACGGATTCGCAAAGTTTCTGGAATGCTCAACCGCCTTATGCATGTAAGGGTATGTACATCCCATATTTTTGAGGCTACTATATCCCCTCCAGCAGTCAGTCTATTTCAGTACCCGGCAATACGTGACGAGAAATTATTGATTCCAGAGTAGTGGCTGTTTGGTTGGGAACAAATACTACATAGCCACGTTTACCCGTGACGTCATAGATACCAAGCACCCACTGCTCTGGAATCATGCGCCACATATTATATTTTCGTTTGGTCAACACGGATTAATCGATTTGCACGATGTGACCGTCCCCACCTAAAAAATGTAAACAATTGAAGTAACCCTACAAGGAATCGATACCGGTCAACTTTCGTTTAGCTGAAATCAGTTATGCGCGAGTTAAATTTATTAAGTAAAAAAGATACTTTTTAAAAAGATTTTATCAAACTTAGTGATCAGTTACGTTTGAAGTTACAATTATGACTGTTTTCTTCTCTAGTTTACAAAAATGAGGAAATGTATTGTAATGCTGGATAGAAGAAAAACATTTGATAACAAAATTATAATAATTGTAAACAGGATGTCTCCACGTGTTTGCTGATTAAGAATTATGAATCCAATAATGTGGGAAACGTCCTGTCAGCAATTTAATAATAATATTAACAGGATGTCTCCATATGACTAGCAGGATGTCTCCATATGACTCCTCCCCTCTTTGTTAGAGGCACGACCTCGTGGCTTTGGCTCCAATAGGGATTGGGGTAGCTCCATTGGTTCACTTTGGGATTGTTCTGGATTTTTGATTTTTCTAAAATATTTTCTATACAGATACAAAAATAGTAGAATGAATAAAATGAAAATTATTATTGTTGTTATTCCTAAATGGCTTTGATGAAGTTCTATAGGTAGCAAATTTGGTTCTTGAAACTGTGGTAGTAGCTTGGTTGGATCGTCCAGATGTAAATTGTTCATGCTGATTTTGTGATGAATTTCTGTGGGTTCTTTGAGGCTGGGCCATTCTTGAGTAAATGTTTTATTGGATCCCATCCAAGTATGTTTTTGAAAAGAATAAATACAATCATTGTTTCCTAGTAAGATGTTACATTTTGATATTTTCAATGATTTAAAATTTTGTTTGCAGTCTTCATCGATGGTAGTTATCTTCTTTTAGCAAATTATTGTATTTCCATTAGTTAATTGTGTGAAAAGCCGTTTTTTACTTGAGCGTAGTTGCAGAGTGGAAGGTCTTCCAAGTTACAAGGGTCCTTTTCGCAATAGCAGAACGAAAAGGTCTTCTTACATTCTTCGTTTGTCCATTTTGTCGATCCTTTGGAATTTAATGTGAAGGCATATGGGGGTAGAAGGATATTATTTTCTTTACTGGAAACAGGGGTAATTTTGAAAATATAAAGTAATTCATCGGCTAATATGGGTCTTTTAAGAGTAATATATGAAGTTTTTAAAGTAAACATAAGATTGACTTTGATTATTTCTAATTAAGTAGGAATACCGGAAGCGATTTCATTGTGAGAATGAATAGTATGTAAATGATTAAGAATTTCTTCTAATTCCTTTTGTTTAATTAATTCTACATTCAAAATTTCTTGGTTACAAAATGATATTGTTCTTAGTAAAATTTGAATATAATTTCTTAGGTCTCTAATTTGTTCTAGTTGAATATGAATAATAATTTCGTTATTCAATCTATCATTTAAAGTGGGATATTTATCTTCGACAGTTTTTTCATTTAGTTTTCTGTAATCGATAACTAATCGGAATTTTTTCTTTCCACTGGCGTCCATTCGTTTGGGGACGAGAAAGGTAGGGAAACTGTACGGAGATATACTTGGTTTAATTATTTTATTGTCTAGGAGCTTTTGTATATGATTTTGAATTTCTTGTTTTAAATGGTAAGGGTATTTGATAAATCGGTACATCGTCGACTGTTCTAATGTGATGTTTAACTACATGAGTAAAAGTTAAGTCGGAGTTTTCGTTATAAAATATATTTTTGAATGAAATTAACTGTCTCGACCCTTACTTCGTGGAATATGCTCATATTAGTGTTTTTAAATGAAACTCGCGGTCTCTAGTTAATTCCACAATATAATAAAAGTTATTGAAAATTCTAAAAAATTGACAATTGTTTTGATAAATCAATATCATGATTTATAAAAACAATTGTTAATTTTTTAGAATTTTCAATAACTTTTATTATATTGTGGAAATAACTAGAGACTGTGAGTTTCATTTAAAAACACTAAATTTTTAAATTTTTTACAAAGAGAAATTATTGCATCTTTTTCTTCGGGATTCAGATGATCTGTTCGAAATATCAATATTATTATTATAAGATGATAAAGGGATTGTTTCATCAAATTTCGATGAAGGTTGGACTGGAAGAGGTTCATGAAAATTTGTAGAAATATTATTTAAAGAGATTTCTTGTTCTATAGGTATTTTACAGTAACCGTCTTTCGCTAGAGCTATACATTCAGGTATTATTATGTAGTTTAATTTTAATTCTGGAAGAACTACCAGTCCATTATCAATATTCACAGGAATATTTAAAATTCTTTTATCTTAGGATTCAGAATAAGGGGTAAATAAGTTGGGATTGACTTTCAAATAGAATGGTATTTCAATAGAATTAATTTGTAATAAATAATTTTCGAAATTAATAAGTGCCTCTAATCTATCAAAGTCCTGACTACCTATTAATGCATCGAATCTATCGTGCCAAGGTACGATAAACATATGAAACATGTATTTAATGCCAAATTCTTTCAAAAGAGGATATTTGCAGCTAAAATTGCCATTGTAAGTTGTTTCAATTGATTTACCGGAATATGTTGATTCATAAATGGAATCTGAGAATAATCTATAGGCTGGTTCGGGGTTCATAATGGAATTGCTTGCACCGGGGTCAATCAATATTTTTAAGTCTAGATTTGAGAGGTATATAAACGGAAGTTTAGGGGCTGAATTTATATTATTTATATCAATTCCGAGGCTCGTAATTAAAAATTTTGAGTTTAATCGTATTGTTCGTTTTGAGGGTTAGCATATGATGATTCATCAGAATTTTCGTCAGTATCTTCAATATTGAACAATTCTTCGGCAATTACGTTCGGAGGTCCTGTTTGTCTAAAAGAATTTTGTTGTGGAGGTCTATAAGAATTTGCTGTAGATATACTTATTGGGGTTGGTTTGTAATTACTTGTGGAAGGTTGAAAGACACGATTAAAACATTGATTATTAGGAGATTGTGTTTGTCTATTATTTGGTCTTTGATAGTTATTTTGGTAATGGAATAATTGATTGTTATCATTATATCTATTTAATGATCTACAATTAGGGTTTTGAGGAACTTGTGGTCTTTGAGACGAATTTTAATTATTAAATGAAGGTTGGTTTCTTGGTGATTGATTATATGAAGTATTATGTTTTGGAGGTGGGCGATTTCTTTGACCTTTTTGAGATCTAAGAAAGTTAGCAAATTCAATTTGGGATCTTTCGTTGTCTAATCTTCTACATTCGTACAATGCTTGTTCTAGAGATGAAATTGATATATGAAGTAAATGATCTCTGTAGGGACTAAAGAGACCTGCTTTAAATACCATAAGGGCTTGATCAGTATACATAGTTTCCTTAGAAATTCTAACTTCTCTGTTATCAGAATTTATAGCTAGGTGTTCTTTAAGGACTTGTAATTTTTGAGAAATTTCGTCATGAAAGTCGGAGAATGATTGAGAAAGAGTTTGAATAGAAGTATTTAAATCGTGTGTTAATATTTCTTCAGATCTAGGATCGCCAAAACGAGTGATAAGAGCGGTTTTTAAATCGGACCATTTATCAAAAGATCTATTTATGATTACGTCTCTAGCTGGACCTAATAATTTAGATCTGACTTGCTCTAACAGAAGATTGTTGAATAAATCATTATTTTCGGTTTTTAAAAGAGTTTAAAAAATTTCAGATTGTCTTAAATAATATGCTAAATCTTTAGAACCACCGTTATATGTTGAGACAATATTGTTTGCTAAAGATAATTCGATTTGTGAAATTGCAGTAGACATCTCGGTATTAGTATTTAAGTTACGACTTAGAGGTAATGGAGATCTGGATCAATTACGATTTTGTGACATTAAGAGATTGACTTTACTAATATATTAATTTTATACAAACAATAAAATTGGAATGTTTAAATTGCAATTCAAATAACACTTATATTGTAGTATAAAAAATATTATAATATTCAAAACAATTATTAGCCGATAAATAATAAAATTAAAGGAAAAACTTACAGTAGGATGCACTGAAGGATCATCTGCGAGCTTGTTCCTTGTCTCTAATTCTCTGAAGGAACTTGAGCCGTCTTCTTAATCAACCGTCTTCTTCACTGGAGGAATTGTCGGGTTGGAGTCAGTCTTTTCACACACCGTAACTTGTTTCACACAGTTTATTGGTTCGGATACTATCTTAATTTCTTGATAGAAAACATAAACGTTTTACCACACAGAAAGGGTATTTTCTACTGACAGTATCCTGTTCGCAGCGACTGTTAAATTTATTAGATAAAAAATATACTTTTTAAAAAGATTTTATTAAACTTACTGATCAGTTAAGTTTGAAGTTACAATTATGACTGTTTTCTTTTCCAGTTTACAAAAATGAGGAAATGTATCATATTGCTGAATAGAAAAAAAATATATGATAACAAAATTACAATAATTGTAAACAGGATGTCTCCACGTGTTTGCTGATTAAGAATTATGAATCCAATAATGTGGGAAACGTCCTGTCAGCAATTTAATAATAATATTAACAGGATGTCTCCATATGACTAGCAGGATGTCTCCATATGACTCGCGAATTGCACAATCTGTTAAATTATGCCATTTACCCGCATTTTTCACAATCTGTCGATAGCTGTTCACTCAATTTTTCCATTTGCAAATTTTGTATGTATTCCTGATAGAATACTTATTTGAACACGTATTATTTCATAATAATGTGGATAATCATTTGAATTATTGGATTTCGGTTTGAAATACTAAAGCAGATTGATATCGCGAGCAAACCGGCGCGCATTTTTCACAAAATGCCCATTGCTGTTTACTCAATTATTTCATTTGCAAATTATGTATGTATTTCTGATAGTATACCTATTTGAGCACGTATCATTTCATAATAATGTGGATAATCATTTGAATGATTGAAGATTGGATTTCCGTTTGAAATACTAAAACAGATTGATATCGCGAGCGAAGCGAGTGTGCCGGTTCGACGTCGAACCGGGGCACATTTTTCACAATATGTCGATAGCTGTTCACTCAATTTTTCATTTGCAAATTGTGTATGTATTCCTGATAGTATACCTATTTGAGCACATGTTATTTCATAATGATGTGGATTATCATTTGATTGATTGAAGATTGGATTTCCGTTTGAAACATTAAAGCAAATTGATATCGCGAGCGAAGCGAGCGCGCGGTTCTCCGTTTTGCAAATCTTTTATTCTGCGGTAACAAGTTCACATTTTGGAGCCTTTTTAACAATTCCTCATCGTTTAAATCAAGAAGCGAATTCAGTTGGAAAAAGTTTTTGACTTCCATTTTTACTATTGCCAAAATACAATCCTATCCCAATAATGAACTCAACAATATAATAACACTTTTATCATGGACCATAAACAAAGGAAAATGCATTTAGAAATAACGTCGGCATCGTTCCGCGTATTGTCGTTAAAGGGAAAGGAATAATTTATTGAATATTTAAAAAGTTCGCGGAATGTCGACGTTACTTAAGCGCAGGCGCAGATTATTACAGCTGCAACCAACGATACACACAGACTATATCGATCGTGGCTACAATCGTGCACAAGATTAGATTATCGATTATTTTGCCTATAAACCTTTCAAAACAAATCGATACTGTATGAAAATCGCCATAAGAGATTTATAATCTGTTGTTTATTGTTGATTCTAAGGTCCAGCAGAAAAGTCTGTTTTCATATCATTTATTTAATGTAAGGTATAAATCAAAACTAAGATAAACAGAACATTCTAAGGATATTTATCATTTCAATTTTCATTATTAAGTATAAATGCAAATACTTTTATATGCTTATAATATATTCATATATGTATTACATCACAAAATGAATTCAAATGAAAGAAAATAAACACCATTTGACAACGCCGCTAAAACTCACATGATGACAGAAGAGCATCCTAATGTGTGACCCTGGCTGCCTAGGTATAAGATGTCAGTGTCTAATTTATAACCTATAAGTGTCAATTGAAAATAATTATGCCCCAGAATATTTTTAAAAATTGGCAAAATTTAAGTACTTTCCTCCATTTTTTTTTGTGAAACAGACTTATATTTAGTTGAAGATAATAACCTTTACAATTTAAAGTGAAAATATTTATCGTCAAATAGCATTAACTAGTGTTGAAAGAGTACCATTTTTCGAACCAAATTCCTGATTTCTAAAGGAATTACTGAATGATTCAGCGAAATTTTTGTTTGAACCTTAATCAAACCTATTTAACTAAATTAAAATTAACATAAAATTCCGAGGATCGCAAAGTGCACCGGAACCGTAGAAACTTGTAAGCTGTCATTGCAGTCCAGCATTCATAAATGAATATATTAGTAATTATGCTATGCTAAAAGTCAGATTTATTATTAATTTTCTCCATCACTTTGTCTGATGTGGCGGCTTTGATACTTCTACATTGACAAATTATTGTCAAGCGTCAACACTGACAATTGTTCTAGCCCATAATACAAAGAGGACTCAATCAGAAATCAGCTAATTATTACAATAATTTTCTTATTGTGAATGCAAGATTTCAATGATGATTCGAATTCAGAGTTTAAGTTTTCAAAGCACTAATTGTAATTGCATGGTGAATGAAGCTTTAACCCACAATTAGGAATTTAAAAGGGACCGCCGCGTCGACATTTATAATACGGTGCCATCTAGTGTTATTTTTGTGAAGTAGTTGTGTGTTGGCCCGAGTACACATGGTGCCAGTTTAATGTACGAAATTCACCTTTAATTTTTTGTTCATCAATAAAAACTACTCTTATTTAATTTCTTTTTATACTGTTTTCCAAAATAATTTGTAAAATGGTTGTATAATGATCTATAATATTGGTTTTTAGAACTATTGGAATAATATTTTCATACGAGTACATACTCTGTTCTGCTCGCAGAAATATATGATCCCAACAAGTTTTGTTTCCACCTTGCACTCTTGTGGGATTATTAATAGTTGATACAAATCAAAATTCGTCCAGAACAGTTAGATAGCTATCAGTTATAGTATCATTTGATTTTGAAATATCTATATTCAAGTTACCAATCAAAATGTGCATGTATTTACTGTTGTGTCTAAACTGCTTCAAATAAATTTCCAAATGTTCGGTGAAGTTACGTGCATCAGATACTGGAGATCTGTACATACTCATGATGATGATATTTTCATTTGACTGGAAACTTATTTTTATTTGTAATAACATAATAGGTATAATTAAAAATGTCTACGATATCGTATGAAAAGTTGTAATTTGATTTTATGTAGGCTACAACCCCATCGCACTGATTGAATTTGCTCTGATTATAAATTAGATTGTAGTTTTAAATATTAAATTAACTGGTATGTTGAATTTCTCTAGTCTCACTTAAAACTATACAGTCCATATTATAATCCATACCTTGTAGGAGTATCTCAAATTCATCTAAGTTTTTAGATAGACTGCGTATATTTAACAGTTATATTTGAAATTTTGGATTTTCCTTATTTACATTTAAAATGTGAGAGCAGTCAATGTCCGTATTAATAGAATATGTTTTAGTAAAATCTGTTTGAAATTTCCTAATATACTGATCCATTTTATAACAATCTTAGAATAAACAAATCAATCTAAATTCAATTAAAAACAAGCGCAAACAATACAAAAATGGTTAAATTATTATTAAAATTAAAACTGAATCTAGTGAAAGTTAGATAGTAAATTTAACTTCAAGCAATTATGAAACAGTTGAAAGAAATCAAAATAGCTACATAATAGTAATGACGATACTAGCAGTAATAATATTGACCAATTGGAATGTCTATTAATCGATAACTGGTGAATTTATTTTTGGGAATTTGACCTAGATCTTGTACCTTTCTCCAAAGCTGGGTTGGTTGGCTTCGGTGGCTTTTTCGAGGCTCCAATAGATTAGGAAGGCTCTCAGCTTGACTTTTTAGTTGATTCAGGTGCATGTTTTTCTGGGTGAAGGTATGTAAAATTTCCACTTATATAATGATCGGTGTTTACAATTTGTGACTGAGTTGGGGTCGAAGGAGTACTATTGTTTTTTTTTCTACTTGTTTGTCTACTTCGTTCAGATCTTCACTGGAAAATTCCGTGTTCTCTATAACGAGTTTATTGCCCTGGATATAGCAGATGTTGTCTTTCTCGAAGTAAGAATTTCTGGAATAAAATAATACAATATTTATTTCACTTATTTGGCTCAACCCTATCAATTTTTCAAAAGAATCTTCCAGCGTTTATTTTTGTGTTCAAGAAACCGCATACTTCGAGTTACTGAACCGACAGACTCCTTCATAAATATATAAAAGTTGATTTCCACGTACTTTCCTTACAGTATTGTTGGAAATTTATAGTCGATGCATCCAGATACTTTCTATCGGCGGTAGTTGCCGCCCATCGCTTGTAAGATGGAAAAAACATAATCTCGCTTATAGTCTTGAACTTAACTTTGATTTATAATAATCTCGGGACTATGCTGATACTTTTTCCAGCAGTTAAACCATTTATAGGGGCCTAACATCTCCAGGTCCAGTCCCGGATTACCCATAAGGCCAACCTAGGCTATGGCCTAGGGCGCACGCTTGAGGGGGGCGCAGAAATACAACAAACTTTGCACTTCTGTGTACTTATGAATAGCGAGCGTCCAGAAAGAGAGAGAGGAGTCAAGTGAGCGACTCACCCAACGAAGACGATCACGTGACTGTCGCCATCCCTCCAACCGCCCTCAGCCATCACTATACTGCCACTCTGTACTGTGTTGCGTACTTGTATGTTCAGTAAGAGATTGTTTTGAAAAAAGTTCGTGTTAAGTTATTCATTCTCTTAGTTTATGTTGTGAATTCTATGGAGTGTTTTTTTCTTGTTGGCTTCCAAATATTTGTAAAGAGCTAAGATAAGTTTCAAGACATTACATTATAATAACATAATATTAAGGCTACAGGGCGTTAATTAATTGACAACGTGTCGTTTCTGTTATACGAACGAGCGAACGGCCCTGCTAATATTTAGATAACAGGAAGAAATATCGGAAAAAATTCACCAGGTTGCCAGTTGCAAACCAACACATTCGATTTCACTTATATTATTGATATAATTTGTCAACTAAAATATAAATGATTTATATACAGCTATCCGGCCGCTATCCGCGGAATGCAATATAGAAATGACAATTTTTTTTCTATCTGGCACTGATCGTTTCGTTTTTTTCAGATATTATAATGAACCAACCAGAAAAACGCCCACCTGGGGCTGAGTTCAGGAAAAGAGCTGAATTAAAATTAGAGGAGAACAAGGAATACTCTAGGACAATGAAGAATTGGCTGTCAAAAGAAGACGAAAATAACCAAACCAAAACAGAAGACTGCTTTTTTTAGACTCCGGTACTCCTAGCAGGTACTAGTAGCAACTCTGTTCATATGCAGTCTCTAACATCTGGAATAGAATCGGAACCAGACACAAAATTTGAATCCGAACCACAGGAAGACACTGAGAGTCCCTTCAATAGCGTTGAAAATCCAACACCAATTCAACAGAATTTAGGACGTGAACCTGAAACATTTAGTTTTGATCCTGATCCAGCAAACTGGGTTGTAAATAATGAACTACGTGATTACGTAGGTTAGGTTACGTTAGGTTTATAATGAGTGGGTCAATGAGGCCCTCCACTGCGACTCGCGAGAGTCTATTGTGGCTCATACTCATTCAAATGTCACCAAACAAATTCAGCTTCTTAACGAAGCTGTTAAGTGAATAATATTCCAGGTCCGAGGGCAAGAGAGTGGTCCTGACAAACATCAGATACCTGACTCGAGCCGCGGCGGGGCAGGCACAAATTATATGCTCTACTGTTTCATCATCTTCCAAACAAAGACAGCAAATCGGATCGTCCGACAGTCCAAGTTTCAGCATAATATGATGATTCAAACGACAGTGGCCTGTCAGGCACCGTAGATCGTGTCTATTATAGCCTAACATTTATTTGGATATATTATTCGAAGGATGTATGAAGGCTTTTGAATGAACCAATCCTGGTATATTATGCCAGAAGTCGTAAACTCTTCTTGCAGTCCAGGTATTTAGTGTTTATGGGACAACACTTGTTGCGATGCCAATTGTAGGTTCTGGTCCGATAAAGTCATGAGCGGCACCCTCTGTTGCAAGAGAGTCAGCCTTCTCACTACTATCCATACCAGAGTGGCTAGGGATCCAAACCAGCGATACCCTGTTGCGTTATCCTATTAGGGCGAGTCTTTTTTGGCAGTCTGGAATCAATTTCGACGTTACACGGTACGGGCTAAGTGCTTTCAAGGTTGCTTGGCTGTCCGTGAAATTTTTTATTGATCAGTGTGTGTGGTTGGATTGCCCCAAACTCTCCACACATGGAGCAATGGCATAAATTTCCGACTGAAAAACGGTTGCATAGGATCCCAGAGAGGTTGAGATTTCTGTCCTAGGTCTTCGACCGTATACACCCGCAACAGAGCCTGAGGGTGTCTTTCATCCATCAGTGTACCAACAGATGTCTGCTCTTGAGAGTTCATCCTTGCGGAGGACCCATTCATCTCTATTTGGAAATAGAACGGTATAAGGCAGATTATAGTTTACTGTCGGGGACATTATATCAGAGGTCATTCTCAGAACACTATGACTTTCGGTTGCCGCTAGCATTCTACTTTGCTCAGTATAGGCCTGTTTTGCGCATTCATAAATATGCACAATTCTATATGCTGTCCATCTGGCCTCCTTTTCCAGAAGTATATGTAGAGGAGGAAGGTCCAGGAGGATTTCCATGGCTGCTGACGATGTGGTGCTGATAGCACCAGTTAAAGCCAAACTAGCCTGTCTCTGTATGTCAGAGAGCTTTGCTTGGGCCGTTTTCTGTAAAGCTTTTGTCCATCAAGCAATGGCTCCGTATGTGATCATTGGTCTAACAATTATCACATATATCCAATGGATTTGTTTGGGACCCAAGCCCCAAGATTTTCCGCAGATCCTACGACATGTCCACAAGGGAAGTCTGGCCTTATGGATGACTTTTTCCAAGTGAGCGTTCCAAGTAAGTTCTTTCTGTAGGATGATCCCCAAATATTTTACTTCCGCTGCAAATGGAATAACCTCACCAATATAGGAAAGTGGTGGAAGGTCTGCCAAATTCCTTCTCCTAGTGAAGGGAACTATTACAGTTTTACCAGGGTTAACAGACATCTGTTCCTTCTGGCACCAACTGTAGACATCGTCCAAAGTCCTTTGGAGGGTATTATGTGCAACCAGTCCTAACTTGGTTCTTGCCAGAATGACAAGGTTGTCTGCATATGCTTGCAGTTTTACCCCTCTTCCAACGAGCGTACCAAGCAGGTCATCCATCGGGAGTGACCACAAAAGGGGAGATAACACTCCACCCTGCGGGAAGCCCCTGGAAATCTTAAAGCTGATGGCCTCGTTTTGAATAGATGAAGTGGCTGTTCTATTAGTGAGCATGGCATATATCCAGCCGGTAATCGTTGGTTTAATGCCCTTTTCAGTCAAAGCCAACGGAAGCCGGTAGTGCATTGTCGAATGCTCCTTCGATGTCGAGAAAAATGGCCACCGAAATCTCCTTATTGTTAAGGGATTGTGTGATTTTCTCAACAAGGTTATGTAATGCTAAATCTGTTGATTTGCCTGTTTGATAAGCGTACTGGTGGATGCTCAGGGGGGAGCTGTATAAAGCCACCTGTCTGATATGGCAGTCCAGTACTCTGTCAAGTTCTTTAAGCAGGAAAGATGTTCGGCTAATTGGTCTGATTACGTATCCCAACATAGGTTAATTCAAAATAAAGAGATTGATTTCTTTCGGGTACTCATTTGTATAGGTATTTAGCAAATGGGAAAAAATGAGAAAGAGCATGTCTTGTGTACTCTGAAACTAAATACTCAGTTTTTCGTGGTTCTTGCCGTATTTTTCATTCGGAAATACAATCGAAATCATCCTTCGTGAAAAACGGTTTTAGTGACTGGAAAAATGTTACATCAAGGCACAAAGAACATGAAAACTCCCTTTCACATAAAAACAACACCATCACTTTAGAAGAGAGAGGGGAGAAACTGGGTAAGATTAATTCCCAACGAACTGAAATGATAGATCGAGAAATTATCTACTGGCAAATGTTATTGCAAAGAGTTGTCGTAGTCAAAAAAGCTCTAGCATCTCTAGGATTACCCTTTCGAGGGACAACAGAGGTATTTGGTTCTAACTTAAATGGAAACTACATGATGTTACTAGAAGTCATTGCTGAGTTTGACCCATTTTTTGCTTAACATATTAGAAAGTATGGAAACCCTGGAAAAGGGAATATTTCCTATCTTTCATCTACTATAGCGATGATTTTATTGAACTCCTTGGTAAGCAAGTTACGAAATACATTTTAGTGGAGGCTAAAAGAAATTTTAAATTTGATGTTGAAACTAAATTTGTTTTCATTAGTAAATATATAGTGTTATTTTATTTTTCAACATGTTTTTTTATTCAGTCGTCAATATATGCTTACTTAAGCTGCGAATATTTGCGTTTTATGCAGTTTGGAATTTTAATCAGTGTGTTATTATGTGATTAATACAAATTATTTTCTTATAAAATAGTTAGAAATGTATTCAATAGGACTTGAAATAAAAATGTGTTAATAGCTCTAAAACGAGGTTTTCATTTAAATATGCCAAAAAAAAATTCCTCACTCTCCAGACCTCTTGGAAGGGGGAGTAATTTAGTATTTTGGCATAGGGCGTAAATAGCTGCTAATCCGGTCCTGCCCAGGCCCATTGAATGACTTGCTGTAAATATGAGCGAAACGATTTGTTTGCGCTCTAATTTATGAATAATGGAATTATAAACAGAAGTACCAGATACATTGAGGGCTCTTCACATAAATGCAAAAAAATTTCAATATTTGTTTCAAGAAAGTTGCTGCAAGTTGAGCTACGAGTTTGAAAAATTTATTATTTATTTTATAAGTTGAGAATTGAAATAACCGACACATATTTGTAATTCCTTCCACATTTACAAAAAAGAATTACTCCATGAATCACACCATATGAGAGAGAGAGAGAGAGAGAGAGAGAAGTTTGTGGGAGACTTCTGTTGAGTGGAGTATTTTTGGGTGAAGTTGGATTTTTCTTGTGGTGCCCTGGTATACGATTAGTTTCCTCTTCAGGGCTGGGTTGGGGGTGTGTTGGGTGGTTTTGTGCCCGTTGACTGAGAAACTGAGTTGGGGGTAAAAAAGGTGTCTAGTAAAAATTTATTTAAGAAGTATCTAGGAAAATGTGTTTTTAAAGGTGTATAGAATTTTGAGGGAATTGAATGGGCTTGTCGCTAGAAAATAACTGAAGGGTTGTTTGTGTTGGGGGATGATGTTTGGAAGCAGTGAAGCTCAAACGTGCGTGGAGATGGTATGATGAAAAGTCTCTGGGATTGGAGCTTAAATGTTGAAGACGAACCATGTATCGTTGCCGATACATAGATATAGGAGTTGACCTGGCTAAGTTTCGGAATTCTTGAAGTTATTTAATGTAAAAAGGTGTTGTTAACTGAATTTGAAATGTCTCCGATATTGAGGAGGAATATAATGAAATATTAGTAATTCAAGATTTTTATTGGTTTTGGGAATTTACGATAGAAAAGTGTATAGGAGACATTTTTCAAAAGTGTATAGAATATGATGAATTGTTGAGATTTGTGAAAAGTTGCGGTGACGTGCCCTTGGTGGTTCGGGGACCATTTAAGGTGGTCGGTGGTATAATAACATTCTTAAATCTAAAAATGCGGGTGCGTCGATCGTCGGTCCATTTGGCTAGTGAATAAATTCACATAGTGTACAGGAAAACCGCAGAAACCTGCAACACCGACGTGGGTGGTATAGGGGCGGCATAAAAGTATAGGGTGAGTCCAAAGTGTTGAACAATTGATAGCTGGAAGTAAGAAAATTTAGAATTTGTTAGAGATGTTTGTTATAATGGTTTTGGGCTTTGTTGAGGAAGTTGTTGAAAAGAGATTTATTGACTGAAAGTGTGAGAAATATTGAATTTTTGTCGATTATCTGATGGAAATAGGGGAGCTCTCGAGGTAGTCAATGTATTCGTCGGGGAGGTCGTCGTAGGCTGTGGCTAGTAAGCGTAACGGAGGAAATGGGAGCTTCCTCTTGGGAATTCTGCCGAGGTGTCGTATGTTGGCGACCCACGGTGTGAGTAGGATGTTTTTGGAAGTTTCGCTGCCCGACTCGATGGTACGATTAACATATCGAGCCTGTAGATTATTTAAACGAGATGGGATGGGTTCGATGTCGATATTGACATAAGCTGTGTTGGTGGGAGAGTATGGAGCCTTGTATTGGCAGTATCTCAGAATTGACTGCTCGCAGGTTTGTAATCTATTGACAATATGGTTGGGGAGGGTGCAGTAGACGTTTGCTCTATAGTCGATTATTGAACGGATATATGTTGAAACCATATGTAGAAATCAGCATTAATATATCATACTCAGAACAATATCGTTGTTTTTGTTCTAATCTCAAATAAATTACTCTTTTTATAAACGCAAAGTTTCTCTCGGTTGAGAGTAGTAGGTGATTATTCTGAAATAGAACTAAGTCACACAAAACATTCGCCAAAATGCTAATGATGTTTCTGTTTTCATACGTTGAGATCCGCATAGATTATCTAAATTAACTGAGGCTTAATCAGCATCTCCTTATTTTCAGGGATTGTGCATTGTTCGTTCTCACCCCAATATTTCCCCAGCCTAATGAATAAACATAAATTATATTTACACATTCTGAATGCTAACGTAGCGGTTCGGGTAACACACATTATTACGGTAAACACTTCAACAGATTAGGCCACCACAAGGTTACGTCAATATTTATTTCAAATGTTATTTTCCGTTACTGAATAAAAAGGTATGACTAAAAATAAACATTCAAAAATTTATCGTAAATCAGCCAATGAATACATATGTATAATTCAACCAAATTTATTGTGTTTTGTAACGAATTTTCAGGATCTCAACATTCCCTTGCTAATATTCGAAGTGCTGGTATTGAATATTAGTGTAAGAAAATCATAAGTATTAAATATTTTTAAAGTAGATAAATCTGAAAGAGTTTGTTAAGGGGAAACCTATAGAGTTTCAAGTGAAGTTTTTGTTTCCGAAAAGAATGTTTTTAAAAAGCGAAAATTGTTATAATGACTACTTTATTCAACAACTAATCTGACATAAAGAGTAAAAGAGTACATTAACATTTGTATTTATAACTTCGTTGTCGGTGCAGCGTCAGCGGGTTCCGTGGCGCTGGGTCATCGTATTCAGGGCCTTAACTCCTTCGGCCTTAGTGGAGAACTATGGGGGATGAACCAGAGTTCGACGAAGACAGTCCAATATGCACTTCTAAGGGTTTCTCTTGAATGGCTTCCTCTCCCTATCTGTCCGGTTCGGCATTGGATCGGCAGTACTTAAAACCCATGTAAATAACTATTAAAATTCCAAAAATGTCAAGTAAAATTGTGTAAATACTAATTTTGTCAAAATGCACTGGAATTGTTTTTATATTTTCAATTTTAGTTCTTCCAGAGTCTAAAGCACTATAAACAGTTTTTAATTCGTCTAATTTGATTGAGTCTATTTGAATTGTTGGAATGTTTATATTTTCCGGAGTTGCAAATTCACTAAGTGGTTCTAATCGCGGAATTTCAGCATTTTTTAATTTAGATTGATCCTCGAAAGTTTTCAATAACATGCCTTCTAGCTGCACTTCACAGTTATTATTAAGTTCCAGTAAATAGTTTCCTTGAAGAGGAATATTGTTTATAACTTTACCGCAATTTTGCGTTGCCACGATACTATGGGGTAGAATAATTATCCAATGATTTTTCTTCACTTTCTCAACTTGAGGTTCGGTGATCTTGGTAGATATTTGGTGACACCTCGTAGTGTTTTTTTCAATATTTCAACAACTGGATCTCGCAAGGAGGATTGTTGGTATTCTGGATTGGCTGGATGTCTTCGCAGAGGAACTCTCCTGCGAGAACTCCTTGGCATCTAGTATCCATAAATGCGTACTCGTGCTCAGAGGATAGTAGGTGTTTTGATTGCGTGAATATTGTTTTGTAGAAATGAAAAGAGGGTGTTGGAAGAGAATACAAATGATAGTAATTATAATCGTTTAACTGAACAATTGGTATTTCTAGAATAAATATTATTTTGTTTGCTTTCCAGAATTGGTTCAAATGGGAATTTATTTTCCTTTAGCTGTTTGCTAATTATTAAAATTTCTGAAAGCAAATCGTTCGGATCAGCTATGGAGTTATGAAAGTTATTTAATTTAGAGAAAGTAACAGCAACTTCTATTTTCTCGAGTAGATCATAGATTAATTGAAAACTTGTAGTAATTTGGGATACAACAGTTTGAATTGCGAAATAATGATAAGTTTCTACTTCTTCCATCTTAAGATTCTTCATCATTTCCTGCATGCTTGGTATACGATCTTTCAAAATTAATTGGTTGTTGGCGATTATTCGCGTATTGTTCTCAAAACTTTCAATTGATTTTTGAAGCAAAGTTATTTGGTCTTTATATAAAGTTTTGAATTTCTCTTGATTATTTGAGAGAGATAATATCGCGTCATCATATCTCCTCGCATCGTTTTGATCGAGATTTCCAGTAATAAATTTTATAGCAGAGCCAATTCCGTCAAGTATAGGAATTCCGTTATTTTCTGAATCGTCGGCATTAGAGTGTTGTGTCGTAAGGTCATTGTCATGTTCGTTAATATTTTCTAGTATTTTGCCGGGAGGTTTGACTTGTTTATTTTCTAATATATTGATTTTGGGCGAAGTTTTACTAGTGGAAGGTTGTTCTTCGTGATCTTCACCAACAAAAGATTCTGCTAAATCTCTGAGGTTGTCTAAGATTTCTAGATCCATATCTCCTGGATTATGGATCATCGATTCGTCTTCTAAAGCGTTTATCGTTATGCGCGATATACAGTCCGCGTTGGTATTGACTTTACCTTCTTTATTTATAATTTTGTAGTCGTACTCTTCGAGACGCAGGCGCCATCTAACTAATTTTGAGTTAGGCTCCTTAAGACTAAAGAGCCAAGTTGAAGGCTTGTGATCTGTGTAGATCAGAAAAGAGCGGCCATACAAATAAGGGCGGAAATGTTTGCATGCCCAAACTATTGCTAAACGCTCTTTTTCGATAGTAGAGTACCGGGTTTCAGTTTTATTGAGTGTTCTAGAGGCGTATGCCACTGGTCGGTCACGGGGGACGTCACCTTGTGACAAAATAGCTCCGATAGCGAAATTGCTTGCATCATTAGTTAGCACAAAGGGTTTATTAAAATCCGGGTATATCAGTACAGGGTCATTAGTAAGTATTTCTTTGCAAGCGTTAAAACAATTAATAAATTCGTCGTTATGTATGATTTGATCTCCTTTCTTAAGACACTTCGTAAGCGGCTTAGGTATTTTTGCAAAGTCTCGAATAAATCGCCCGTAATAACCAAGAAGACCTAAAAAGCTTTTAATATCTTTCGTAGTTCGAGGTATTGGGAAATTTTCAAAGGCAGAAATTTTTTCTGGGTTGGGTTTCACACCATCTGGAGTAATAACGTGACCTAAATATTTAACAGATTTTTGCAAAAATTCCGATTTATTTACTTTTAAATTACTTTGCCTAAGTCTTCCAAATACCTTTATTAAACGTTCTATATGTTCTTGTAATGATGTACTATATATTAATATATCATCAAGATAAACAACACAAATTTGATTTTGTAAACCTCTTAAAACTGAATTCATTATTCTTTGAAAGGTGGAAGGAGCATTTTTCAAACCGAAAAGCATTCTTTTTAATTCGTAATGCCCTTCTTCCGTGCTGAAGGCAGTTTTTTCTACATCTTCGTCACATACTTGAATTTGATGAAAGCCTGAACAAAGGTCCATAGTGTAAAAATAATTAGCTTTACCTAATTTATCTAAAATATCTGTAATGAGAGGTATTGGATACTTATCATCTACTTTTCGCTCATTTAGCTTCCGATAATCAATTACCATTCTCCAAGAGCGTTTGCCAGTGACGGGATTGAAGGCCTTGGGCACAATCCAAATTGGACTCGAAAATGGTGAATTACTATCCTGTATTATACCTTGATCTAACAATTTAGACATCTGTGACCTAACTTCGTCTTTATGAACTTCACTTTGTAAAATATTTCCCTATATTCAAAAAGTAAGTTTTTAAAAGCGTTTTTCTCTCCCGCGTTACAATGATCTTATATTTTTTAAATTATTTTTAAGCAATCTATCGTAATATTGGGATATTATTTCATCAGTTTCCATTTTTTTTATACAGTTAACGTGGACTAAATCTATTGGTTCTATATCAAACGGTTCTGAAATTTCTAGCTTCACAGAATTTTCATTGACATTAGTAATAGTAGTTATAGCAAAATTATTACGAACGTTGACTAAAGCTTTGGGCATTTCAATACCATTACCAAAATTTTGGTATTCTAAAATACCTATCCCATTGCTTTGGGTAACAGGTACTTTTACAACCTGTTGTATTCTATCTGGTATAACGATACGATAATTTCTTATTGATTGATATTGTTTATTATTATTTGGCTGGAAAATAATAGGTACAGTCACGTAAGGGGTAGACATCTCCCTTGTGTTAACATTTATAGTTGATTTTAAGTGTTCGAGTAAATCTACTCCTCTTATTCCTTCAAAATTCTCGCTTAACTTAAGAAGATAAAATTTATGACATTGTTTTACATTAAAAATACTAAAAACTGGTATAGTAGGTACTTCGTCGGGAAAAGAAATACTATGCGCCGTTTGTATATTAAATTTCTCTTTGAAAATAAATTTTTTATAAGACTTATGTGCTAAATCAGGGTTTATTAAACTTTTTGTACTACCGGTATCTATCAAGAATCTAGCGTTTATTTCAGGAATTATAATATACGGCAGATTTGCTCTTATGCATTGATTTGCTCTTATGCATTTACTTGTATTATCTCCGACCGTCGGAGGTCGACGCCAGACAAAAATTTACATCATCGTTTTTCCCTAAATTCACACATATTTCCGTGTACATATTATCTTGAAAGCATTAACATTGTTTTCTTGAAAATTGTTATTATGATAGGGGTATTGAGTTTCTGGGGAATCATCTGGGTGTAAATGTTGATAATTAAAATAATCAAGTTGATCTGGTTCGAATGGACTTTCAAATTGAACTTGGTTAACCTCTTAGTTAAATAATTCATTGGCGGTGAATTTTGGTTGGGGTTTGGATTTTAAGGAAGTATTTGCTGATGAAGTGTCCATCGGTTCGGGTTAATATTGATTTTGAAGAGAAGGACGATTAAAGGATTGATTATGATTTCTTTGTTGGATTGCAGAATTATTATAAAATTTTTGGAAATTATGTGGACGTTGTGGTACAAAGTGCTTATTGGGATTTCTGTCGAAAGAGTTATTAGTGAACGTATTCTGTGGTCTAAATAGAGGTGAAGGATGAGACTGACGTGGTATCGAGTTTTGAAACATTATTGGAGACTGTGAGAAATTTGATTGAAAATTCGGACGTGGTTGCGAAGGAAAAGTGCGTTGATTGAAATTTGCATTTATGTTTGAGTTTGTATAAGCAAAGTTTGAATTATTTCTCGCAGAAGTGAATCTAGATGATGGTTTAAAATTATTTTGAGCATTTAAATTATTTGATCTCTGGGTCGAGTAAAGAAAATTTTCTTCCTCTATAACCAAACTCATTGCTTTTTCCAAACTGTCTGGATTTCTTAACCTAACATTTGTTTGAATTGAAAACTATAAACCTCTAATAAACGTTTTTAGCGATAAATCATCATAACTTTTTAATCTTACTGTTCTCTCGGCTGCAGGTAAATTCAAAAAATTTAATTTGGAAACGATTAAGCTCCGTGCGTCTTGACAACGCATGCCAAATGTATACGGTGCTCCATTTTTCGAAGGTCTTAACGCTATTAAGTCTTGTATTAAACAATATATGTCTCTCTGATCACCAAAACTGAGGTTAAGCGCGGCTTTTACTAATTGCCAGGTAGTTAGCTCAATTCGTGAACCTATTAGTATGTGTGCTCTACCTGTCAATTGGCCTAAAATCGCCCTTAATAAAAAATAATTCAAAACATTATCAGTTTGACTTGCAAAAGTATTGATTAAACTTTCGCAAGTACCTAAAAATATAGTAAGAGTATGTGGATTACCATCGTATGGTGGAATCGATTCTAAGTATAACTTTTATAATTGGTAATTAGGTTGAGCCATTTCTAATTCTATTGAATTTATTTTTTCGAAAAGACTACTCAAATTGAGATCTCTACAATCTTCTGTCATGAAATAATAAAACTTTGTTAATTTATATTTCTTTTGTGTGTATGGATTATTTCTTGATTATTTCATTTTTCTCGATTAAAAATACTATTATAAAAAAATATATATAAGCAATAAATGTTTAGAAAGGATTAGCACTTACGCAAAAATGACGATTTTCATAATTTTCTCACTTCTTACATCTACTGCCTATAGGATCGGACGATTTATGTTCTTCACCCAGGACTTGGATTAACTGCTTTTTCGTTTTTCTTCTTCTTTGGAACACTTTCACAGTTCTTGTAGTAACTAATACTTTTGACCCGATATACCTTCGAATCTAGGCTTTTGTACTACGGGAGAAAGTTCGGTTTTTCCGATTAATCGTAGAAACGAACAAACTACTCGCGAAACTCGTGTAATTTTCCGGAAAATCCTACTGACTGCGCCAGTGAAGTTTGTGTTTCCGAAAAGAATGTTTTTAAAAAGCGAAAATTATTATAATGACTACTTTATTCAACAACTAATCTGACATAAAGAGTAGAAGAGTACATTAACATTTGTATTTATAACTTCGTTGTCGGTGCAGCGTCAGCGGGTTCCGTGGCGCTGGGTCATCGTATTCAGGGCCTTAACTCTCACCTATATATTTCTCACCGGGATCATCTCCCCCAATTACGGGTGCTCCGTACCTCACAGAGTACACCCAAAGTTTACGTGATAAAACTCAAAAATTGAATTCGCAAAGCCTGAGTTGTTTACTTCAGAAAGTTTGAAAAGTTATACTAACATTAGTGTGAAAACTAAAAGGAAATATCATGTTAAAGTGGAAACGTCCCCTAAAAAGTTAATAAGAAAAGGTATAATTAGATCTAAAATTATTAAACATAAAAAACATTCTGATAAACTAAGTGCCACATTAAAAAAAGTGGAAGGAAAGTTCATAAAAATTTTATTTCTCCAAATGTTGAAGACGAAGAGAAAAGAAATTACTAGTGTATATTGAAGAGGATCCCGAAGTAATACACAATAAATCTAACACAAATGAAAATCCAGTGATTGTAAAACTGAACAAAAAGTGTAGAATTGGTGGACACAGATATACTTAACAAGTGTCTGGAATACACGAACACTCAAACTAGCGATAAAAAGATAATAGAAAACGTCGAAAATCGACAAACACCAAGTCTCAACTTACCAGAACAAGATTTTCACATTTACAATCTTACCGATGAAGACAAGTGTCTAGGAAACAACTATAACAAGTGTCTAGAATCCGAGTACGAAAAGTGTATAGGTGAGACGCAAAACAAGTGTCTGGAAAACACCGAAAAAAGGAGTATAGAACAGGACACCTGCTCTGATTTATCTATCCCTACTTGCAGGGGCAACAATACGAATTATACGACTACCCCTGATAGGGCTGAATTAAACCCAAACATAGATAATAATCAAATGGAGGAAGATACTATAGGCGACCAATCGAGCGACGAAAGCTCAGATTCGCAAAATACATTAAACCAACCAAAGACAACCATAATTCAAGCCCAGGTACACTCCACACCGGGCCTCACGTGGGCGCAAGAAGTTGATCTAGAGACAGGCACCCCTAGTAACTTGGGAGATAATTTTACATCGCAGTATGAAAAATTAATCAAAAAACCTAAACAAATAACGATAAAAAAACTAGATATGACTAAAAAAACAATTGAGGATCTGAATGCCATCACCTCCATCCCACAGTGCAGCCATATGGAAGTGAATGATATCACGCCACCAGGTTTCGTTAAACCAAAAAAATACACAAAATTTGAAGCACTTATGCATCAAGCAAATAAAGCTAATCAGCCAACCAGAACGGAAAACAAATTCGATTCATTATCAGAAATGCCGGAAGAAGAAACTCAAGCCGTTGAACCCACGCAAAAAAGGAGGAAAAAACGAAGTTTCGAAAAAACAATGCAATGTCAGAGTCATCGGATGAAGACAGTAATCAACAACACACAAAAATATCAAAAGCAAAAGAAGCACAGACCCCAAATAAAAAAACCAATACAGGATGTCCCCCAATCGTTATTGACGGTAATGTCTCTTCTCATCACGAAATGATGGTTAATATAATATTGAAAAAGTTTTCTCCTTATTGTTAAAATTTATTCCTTAGAACTTTTCCAAATCAAATTGTGTCGAACACACTCCCTTTTTCTCTCGGATATGCTCTCATTGTAATCAACCTCATTATCTATTTATGATCTTGCGTGCTTCTTCCTGCTAAAAATTCTTCATTCCACTAGATTGTTGTAATTACGCAAAAATTAACATATTTCTATCGGCTTCCAATCTACTGTTAACTCGAAAATTCACAGTTTAATTATTATAGAAATATGTTCCAGTCATGGTTGTACGACTTCGGGAACAATCATTATTAAATAAAATACTCATTTGAAGAAATGTTTTACGTCATATCCCACACGCTACATGAGACAGCCATTCTGTCTGACTGATTTTCAATTTGGCCATCTCATTAAAGTGGTACGAAACGTCCTTTATCGAAATTAATTAACCAATTTTTTATTTCGTATTTTCCTGGATACAATACTGTTTACAAACACGATTGTCCAGGCGCTATCAAACAGAATAAATTGTCTTCGCTGGAACAATTACTATATTTCCTTTATTGCGACCTGCCTTATTTGCATTTAAATTGCTTTGTGGTTATCTGCTTTCTTAGCTACTAGTTCAATAATGGATAGATATCCAGCAGCTGATCATTCAATTACTAAGTCAATGGGAGTATTTGTAAAAAGTTATTTGAGCGATACATCATATATTCTGTCGTGGTAGGTTGAGAATATAATATATAATAGTTTAAAGCTGTTCACTAAGCTGTATTTGAAAATTATATAAAACGGATTCCAATTATGAAAATTATAGAGATTAATAAAACAGTACAATATCGAGGGATGAAATAAAATAGGGATAATGGAAATATATGATATATAAATATGATAGAAATATTGTTCTCTAATGTGGAATATTTGAATTATTGTATTGGCGTCGAAAGAAACAATTGAACCTACGTATTGATTACATGTTACATAGAGAAAAATTTGCCTGAATATCCTGAATGTAATGAGAACACCCATTATCAAATTATCGTGTAAAGTTCAGATCACCTTTCCAAAATACTAGGGAACAATGAGAAAGTTAAAGGGAGAAGGGTAATCATATAGCAGTCAATGGATATACTTAAAAGAGCAAACCTTGTTTGGAAATTTCATAACAGTGAAAAATTATCTCTGGTTCCTTAAAGTTAAAGCCCAGAAAAACCACACACCGAAGAAACAGATTGCTCCGAAAAGCATTTAGTGAATCGGTTTTGAAAATGTGACGTCATTTAACGTAAACCACAACAAATATTAATATTTTTTTCATTTCAAAAAGAATGTGTGTGATTTTTATAGACAATCTGTCAATAATTTAAATTGAAAAAAGGAACTGGTGAATGTTGGGGAATTGGTGTAAGAAAAAGGAAAAGTGTAACGGAAAATTTCCAAGCTTTCGATTATGATTGTTCTCATCATCAGGGAGACATAAATGAGAGAAACACAACAGTCAAATACTGTGGTCAAAGGAAGAATAATGTTGTAACGAATTTCACAACCACGTGTGTACTTACCTCTGAAGTGAGGTCAGACTCCATTATGTTGTAATAAATTGAACTACGGATATTGAAATGTGTAATAGTTAAGTAAGAAGGAAGTTCACATTGAACAATCACTTCATCATGACTATCAAAAGTATAATACCATTTTGTAACTTGAAAAAATTAATTAATCCTGAAACGTTGTTGTGTTGAACGCCGGTAAGGAAATGATATACGTTTCCCTACAAATCGGATGGCACAATGGACAGACAGTGTTAGCAACTGTCAAAAATCAGCCCATCATGGGACGATCTACTCACTTAATGGTCTCTGTTGTAATGCCAACACAAATGAATTAGTATGAAGATGTAGAGAAAGGGAACCTTTCTATTATAGGTTAGAAGAAAAGATGACAGTATTGGTGTATGTAGGGGTCAAAAACGTACACTGTGGAAAACATAAAAACACAGGAACAGCAATAATAATAATAACAATAATAGTGTTTTCAATGAAACTTACTGTTTCTAGTTAACTCCACAGATCATTGAAAAATTTTAAAAATTCTAAAAAATTGACAATTGTTTCGATATTACCTAAATATCATCGTCAGAATGACAGAAGTTACATTTCATTTGATGTTTACTTATTTTTGGCTAGTCCAAGAAGTGAAATATTTCCAGCATATGTTATGGTTTTATACGTTTTTTGTTTGCTTCAATTTGTTGTGGAAATATTACTTGTAATGCCGCTTTTTCCTTTTTTTAATAATAAGTTTATTTATCATATGTAGTGGGTTACCGTTGGATGTTGCTATTTCTTTAATTGTGTTAATCTCTCTATCAAAATTACATTTGTTCATAGGAACTGAAAATGCTCTATGTATCATTTAATTATATGTCGGTAGTTTATGGGACATGGGATGATTGGAACTGTCTGGGATAGTCACATCGGTGTGTTGGTTTTTGGTGAATCGAATAATCAAGTACAATATCAACTCTTTGAATTTTCAAATCAAGAAAAGTGATTGAACTATTTTCTTCAATTTCTAATGTAAATTTAACTTGTGTGTGTAAATTATTAATGTGGTTGAAAAATATGTCTGTCGTTCACTACCCATAAAACAAGCTAAATATCTATACCAAAATTAAACATTTTTTGAAATATTACTATTACTTTCAAAGATTTTTTTTCTAAACTCTCCATAAAAATGTTTGCCAAAATTGGCGATATGGGGCTTCCCATTGGTAAACCTTCATTTTGAATATATATTTCATTGTCAAAAGTGAAATAATTCTGATTAATACATACATCAAATAAATTAAGTATATCTGATATTATTCCTGGATTACTATTTTTATTTTCCAGTAACTTTCTAACAAGTATTAGACGAAAAAAATATTTTTCACTTCACTTACTGATGTTGTTTATAGTATTCCATTTAGGGATTGCGATAAACAATATATTGGGCAGACTTTAAGATCTCTGTCAAGCCGTATTATCCCATACAAGATCGACTGTAGATTACACCCAAAGCGGTGCGTGTTATCATATCAATCAATTTTATAAACATAAAAACTGACATTGACCACTTCAGAATGAGATCTATTCCTTTTTGTTGTCCTTAGATGTTAACTGTAGCCTCCCTGTCACTAATAACAACCATATTGCTCCTAACAGCACCACCCTTATTACTATAACGTGGAAAAAAACATTAAAATTTTAGTTTGTTGGTAAATACACACAAATAATACAATTTTCCATAGTTATTTTATTGTTTTTTATTATTACTATATAATTATTATTGTTATATGAATTAAACATTCAACTAATTAAATCGTTGTGAAGACGACCTTTTTGTCGATACAGACATCTGTGCTCGACCTACGTCACGTTCTTCGAAGGACGTGTAATTCAATATTCTGCGTGGTATTAGCCAGGAAATTAGTTGTTTTTCTCTCCGGAGAACGGTTAGGCTGATATGTCGAAATTATTGAAATTTTGACTAAAATGTAGGTGCAGTAGAAAACCGAAATTTATTTTTCATATTTACACACCTCGTATTCTATGAAATTTTAATTTATATATATATATATATATATATATATATATAAATATATATGTATATATATATATATATATATATAAACAAATATAACAAATATATATATATATATATATATATATATAAACAACGAATAGATTAGACGAAGGGGCTACTGAAAAGAGTGGTAACCGCACACATGCATGTTTCTGGCTCATTAGCCGTCATCGGTACGGTATAATCAAGAAAATATGTGAAACATGGGAGCAATGGTACTAAATGAAACATGATAAAATATAACAGAATTCAGCAGGATAGTCAAACACAACATTTGTGTCAGTAATATTAGAAGATCTCGAATATTCGAGACAACAACCAACATAGACACGGAGGTGCACATAACACTCCCGTCTGAAACTTCCGACCCAGATTATTGAAATAACAACAGGATGTACGAATAGTGCGTGACATATGAACAATAAGCAACGAATAGATTCGTGAGTATTGCACGCAAATAGAAGAAGGGACTACTGAAAAGAGTGGTAACCGCAGACATGCATGTTTCTGGCTCATTAGCCGTCATCGCTCTTTGTGCCTACATTTGGAAGATCCCGAGTTTCCAGGACAACAACTAAGATCGACACGGAGGCGGATCTTCCAATTGAAGGCACAAATGAGCGTTTGGTTTCCCTGCTGAAATCCGTCGTTTTGTGTTTTCCCATGTTTCGATTAACATCTTTGCTCCCAAATTTCACATCCTTATTTGGTTATACCGTGCTGAAGAGGCAAATGAGCCAGAAACATGCATGTCTGCGGTTACCACTCTGTTTAAGTAGCCCTTTTTTTGCGTGAATTACCCATGAATCTCTTTGTTGTTGTTGTTAACATATCACGCGATATTCCTACATCTTCTTTGTTATTTACTATGGGTCGGAAGGTTCATGGCGGGGGGGGGGCTATATGCGCCTCCGTGTCGATCTTGGTTGTCCTGAAAACTCGGGATCTTCCAATTGAAGGCACAAATGAGCGTTTGGTTTCCCTGCTGAAATCCATTGTTTTGTGTCTTCAAATGTTTCGAATAACATCTTTGCTCCCAAATTTCACATCCTCATTTGGTTATACCGTGCTCAAGAGGCAAATAAGCCAGAAACATGCATGTCCGCGGTTACCACTCTGTTTCAGTAGCCTTTTTTGCGTGAATTACTCATGAATCTCTTTGCTGTTACATATATATTTATATATATTATATATATATATATATATATATATATATATATATATATATATATATACATGTATATATAAAAGAAGATGTAGGAATATCGCGTGATATGTATGGTTCTATGCAGAATTTGTATTTGTTATCCTATTTGTTGTAACTTCCCACTACGTGGCCCTACAGCATAACAACATCTACATAGTTCTTTATAGTTAATAGTGAATTTTGAACAATTTTGTATTGTTGTGCCTGACCTATCTTTTTTTGATAATACATTTTAATTCATTGTAATTGCAATATTAGCGTCTGTCAACGAGATTCACTATAAATATAATATTAGAATTATAAAAAAAATTTGACATTGATATTTACTTTGGGAAAAGTGCCGTAGCGTGTAAACAGTGACCAATGTTTGGCAGGCCAACGTCTGCCGGGTTCTTCTAGTAATATCTAAGCTTTAATAATATTTGTAATATCAGATCTTCTTCTTTCTTCTATTCATATATTTATGTAGTCAATCACAAGGTTGGGTTCTTGGTCAATCCAAAAATAATTACTGATCATCAGGTAAGCAACACAAAAAATGTAACTTCTGTCATTCTTACTATGATAGTAACATCGAAACATTTGTTAATTTTTAAAATTTTTGCTATTTTCAAATATATTGGGGGATTATGTAGAAACAGTTAGTTTCATTCAAATAGTATTATGAGTAGATTCCACAAAGTAAGAGTCGAAAGAGTAAATTTCAAATTATGGACAGTAAATGCATATGTGTACATTTTTATGTAAATATTTTCAATTTTCTGTTACAACAGAAAAAAATACCTTACCTAAACTCGCTGATGAATACTTTGGAATCGTTAGTTTTGTTCAAAATTGGAAAAAATATGTACATACTTGTCTTTTATTTTTTAATAATCCATCGATTGAACTAGGAGTTTTGAAAAGCCTCTAATATTTGCAGAATTAAGTGAAAAGTGTATTTTTGAATCTGCCATTGCTGATGAATAGTGTTTGTATCAAAGAAGTTACTCAACAGTCATAATCTAAAGCAGAAATTTCATTTAATAAGATTATATATTTCTAGTTTTTTTTCCGAATTGGTCTCGTGCTATCTTTGTTACTTCGCACCTTAATGTCCCGTTGCTATAATGAACCCGCGGCCTTCTGTCCTTGCTCCAATGGACCACGCCAAAACGTTCGGATTCGCTCTAAAATGTATCCTACGTTTCAAATTTCTTCAAATATTATAAAAAGTGGAAAACAATTGTGAAAAAAATCAGAAAAAATCTTTGAAAATATAAAGCCCTGTAGATCAGAGTTTTGCAGACACATATTTTTAGGAATCAAACTTTTTATTTTGACCTGACAAATACGCCTTCAAAATCTTTGTACTAAATTTTGAAGTACCTTGTATATGAAAATATATTTTAACTTACCCCACAGGATCTTCAGGAAATGAAAACAATAACTGTGCTATGATTTGCCATATTCTGTTTCTCATATATAAAATTATCAAATTGATAGATTTGAGAAGTAGATAATCAACTTTGAAATGGCCTTTTTATTTTCTTATTTCGATTTGCTTAGCTTAATCAAAACTACTTTCCATATATTTCCGAAGAATTATCACTTTTTCGTATCAATAGTTCCAATTGTGGGCATGCGAGTCATTCTTTTTAAGAAACATTCACCTCTCAAAAAAGGTATGCCTAACAACACTTTATCAGTTCACTATAGTTTCTCTAGTGACAGAAATGCACTTTACATGGAAAAGTAAAAACTTTAGAGGCATTTGAATAATTGGCAGTAATCCAAATCCATATTAACTGAGCAATTTTATTACTAAAGTCGTAGGAATTGATTTTGCTTGAATTTTCTATTTGCTTTATAGTAGTAACACTATTGCGTATAATTAGTTAAAGTCGATGAACTTCTAAATAACTAATCTTCAATATTGTACATGACGATGTAATGTATGTTTTAGATAACCTCACCACTTAGAACTCAACAACGTTTGCCCATTACCTCTCGGCATACGGGACAAATTCATGTTAGGCAATTATTATGTATTCAGCCTAACTCCCCTGCGGTTACTAATAACTACACTCTCAATCCAACAGTTGCCACAACTCTCTAGATAGTTCGAGTTGTTTAGAACCTGAAGGTTGTCTTCAAAGAAACAGGAATGGATTAGAGCATGAAACATCCTTGAAGTTTAGTAAATTGAAAGGAATATAATTTTTTTATCAACTAAACTATATCAATTTATTATTCCAGGAATAAACAATAGCATATTGTGTAACAAGTGGGGAAAGTTCAACTGTTCTCACGAGTGTGGAAGTTTATGAACACACGAGTGAGGAAAGTACTTTCCTCACATGCTGCATACTTAATTCTTCTACAACTGCACGAATTGAAAGAAGACAAGTAATTTAACTTAATATTTATTCTTATGGTTAGCAAAATTAAATATCCCACAACACAACTGCTAAATAATTTTATTTAAAATTATAGTTGATAGTGAAATTCGCACAATTTTTCATGGTTAAACAAAGAACGTCATTTATTCTTAGTACATTTTCTGTGATATTAATTGTAGAAGTGAAGGGTTGCATATGGTGCATTTTCTGTCTCTGTTCTGATAAAGAGTTCGAGTGGTTTTTCAATAGAGTTTTATTAGCAACGTTAATTTTATTTTTATTTGACTCCCCAACGTACACTTCGCCCACGGTATTGAATTGCCATACTCCATGGGGCTTTTTAGATTAATGAGTCCCCTCCTGCATTTACTAAAATTGTTGCCGAAGAATGTCTGAAGCAGTGACCTATGTATAGATGGGTGTTTTCTAATTTAAAAAAAATGCAATTTTCTTGGGTATACTAAGTTTTTCTGGCAAACCAATCGGTCGAATAGCAGAATATTTTTTATGTATGTTATAAAACTCCTCCGTTTCAGTAAACGTTCTTTACTTTTTTGTTTTCGTCTTATCTAATTCCGCCGGTATAACCGAATTTAAATCTTCTAATTTATCGATTCTTATTTCGCACGACTCTTTTCTAAGATTTTCCCCTAATACGCCAATAACCACTGCAGACTCCGAATCAGTATGTAAAATTAAAACTTCACTTTGAAAGAAGTCCACCCCGGGTTTTGAACCCTAACCGCCTGGATGCTAAGCGGATACGCGATCCATTGCACCATTTACCGTTATATATGTTACAGAAAAAGTAGATTGTTAGGTAGAGTTGACTCTGCCTACCAAAACTAAACTTTTACTAAAAGTATCAGTAAAAGCTGATATGAAATAAGCAGATCAACTTTTCCTAGGAAGGGTTCACTATGTCGGCTGTGGTTTAGCAAAAGTTGATACCGAGTTGTTGCTCTCCAGATGTAATTGCGTGCGCATATCTTTGTTTTGATTATTCCAGCTGCATTCGTCTGGTGTCGTTGATTACTTGTTTATTTGTTGTAGTTGACAAGAGTGACCAACAATTCAGTATATTTTTATATTTTAATAATTAGTTTTAGTGCGTAATAATTATGTCAGACTTAAAGGAACAACTGTCTGGGGAAAAAGTGAGGTTAGAACGCTCAAGTTCCAAGGTAAATTCATTGACATTGACCAGGTTGAAATATGATAGCTACATCCAAAAAGTAAAAAACCTAAAAACTACGAGTGAAAAAGAAAGTACTGACCTTAGGCTTTTAAGACGATATGACATAATTGAAGTAAATGTATTACAAAACGAATACACCCTGTCATATACCAAGTATTATGTTTTTGATGAAGAGCTATTTGGAGTTCTTAATGAAGCGCATATATCTACTGGACATGGAGGGAGAGATCGTATGATTCAGAAATTAAGAGTAAAACTTCAAAATGTTTCTACAAAAGACATTTTACTATTTTTAAGCGTATGCGAACCTTGTGTTCAAAAATTGAAACATAAAAAAGGGACTGGTTGTAAAGACTTTGTTATTCGAAGAAATGCATTCACGATGTCAAGTGGATTTGATGGACTTTCAGTTGCAACCCGATGAAGATTTCAAATTTATACTGGTGTACCAGGATCATTTAACGAAGTTTGTTGTTCTAAGATCATTGAAATCAAAGACTTCAGACGAAGTATGTGATAACATTATTGATATTTTTACTTTGTTAGGCGCTCCTTGTATTTTACAGTCAGACAATGGCAGTGAATTTGTAAATGAAGTTATTTTTTACAAATAAACTTCCTGGGAATCGGCCATTAATTATTTATTACTATTTTGGTGATGTCATAATATATAAAAAACATAAAAAATACTTCACTACTACTACGCACGTTTCGGCATAACGCCATTTTCAAGTAGATACAAAGTTAGATAAAAACCTAAAAGAGATATCTTCAGGTAGTCAACAAATACAATACAAAAATGAATGAGACTCAAAAAGATAACAGAAAAAACAAACAAACTTACTTGCAGAAAACCCAACGTTCAACATTTCAGGCTGTAGGAATAAATGCAATAAAAATACATTTGTTAACAAATTTTACTTCATTGAGCCAAAGCCATCGTATATCAATTGATACCGGGTAAACAGTATACTACTTTTTTTCAAGCGAAACGAGTGTACGATGGCTTTGGCACAATGAAGTAAAATTTGTTATCAAAGGTATTTTTATTGCATTTATTCCTACAGCCTGAGACGTTGAACGTTGACTTTTCTGCAAATAAGTTTGTTTGTTTTTTCAGTTATCTTTTTGAGTCTCATTAATTTTTATATTGTATTTGTTGACTACCTGCAGATATCTCTTTTAGGTTTCTATCTAACTTTGTATCTACTTGAAAATGGCGTTATGCCGAAACGTACGTAGTAGTAGTGAAGTATGTTTTATGTTTTTTATATGACATCACCAAGATAGTAATAAATAATTAATGGCCGATACCCAGGAATTTTATTTGTAAATTGGATATACACGGCCAGTATTCATGACACAATGAGTGTTTTTCAAGAAATAAAGTTATTAACAGTCTGGTTATTACATGGCCAAACTTCAAAATGGTGCATGGCAAACCGCGACATAGTCAAAGTCAAGGTAGTGTTGACAGAGCCAACCAGGACATAGAGAATATGATAATCACCTGGATGCAAGACCACAAAACATCAAAATGAAGTAATTGATTAGAGTTTATTCCACTCATGAAAAACAGTGCATTGCTTAGTGGGATAAAAAGATCACCGTATGAAGAAATATACGGTTGCCCCCCGAGACATGTCTTATCTACCTCAAAATTGCCTCCTGAGGTATTGGCAAATTTAGAAACAGAAGAGGATCTTCAATGCACTATTGATCAAATTCAGAAGCAAGAACAACAAGGAAGCAAAATTGAAAAAAACGGGAATTTAAATTCTAATGAAATTTAAACTAACCAAAATTTATCAAGTGGAGAGAATTCGTTAATAGATGAAGGTGATTATCTCCTTACTGACCTGGATGAGTCTAGAAAAGCCATTAAGGAGCAGAGAAATTAACCTTTCCACTGCCTCTAAGAGCAAGCTAAACGTATGAAAAAAACATCAGATCAAATTCCTCCGCCTCCAGAAATTCCTGTCCCATATGTTGACCGCGGAAGAGGAGATGCCTGATCAATCCTTGGCGTGATACTTGAGATTGTCGATGATGGATTCTATCGAATCGGAACAAGAAATGGAATTCTGAATCAGCTTTTCTCAAGGTAATTTATCTCTCTCTCTTTCTTTTCGTTTTATCTCTGCCCATTATATTAAAATTAATGTTCAATGGTGAAATTTTTTTAGGTCTCAATTTAGTAATTGTCCAACAAATATTATCCAAGAAAATGGAGTCCCTATGGATAAAACAATAGCTGTAAGGACTGCTACAACTTATCAATCACTTGGAAGTGGACAACGATTTTTTAAATGCTCTTGCAACACTAAATTCAAATCCAAGAAATGCATGTGTAAAAAAAAATGTGCTCTGCAACTCAAAGTGTCACAAGTCATGTCATTACCTTGCTGTAATAAATGATAAATATTGCTATCTCTCTTTGTATTATTTATTAAAACGTTTTTGTTACGGTTGGGATAAATTCATACACACGGTAAGTTCACTTACTTAGTTTATTTATTCACACACTATTCGCTAATTATATACACGGTATATTCACTTGAACTAATTTAAATAAACACTTCACTAATTTATATTCACTTATTTACTGTTTATCTCACGATGTCAAATTATAAACTATAACTCTCTCGCTGGTCGGTCCCTTTATATATTAGTGCCTTTTCTATTAGATAATTTTAAATTGCGGCTTACACTAAAACAATTGGCTCTCTGGCATATTCTAGATAAGACTGGTCACAAAAACATGTCTAGATAAGATAGTCACAATCGTAAACAGAAATCCCTGCTCATGCGCCATAACTTTAACTTTCATACATGGATTAGACAGAGTCGGATTCAGGGTCTAAACTAGTGTGCTATTTCGTAACAATATATAATATTTGTTTGTTCAAAAGTACATACCTACCGAGCAGGTTTGTTTCAATATCTCTGATGGAGTATTATCAAAGTCGTCGCTACTGCCATATTATTCATTATAAATAGGTAAATTATATCTTGATAAAAAAATAATGAATCTTAATTGCAATTTTTATCAAAGCACGACTGAAAAATATCTTAGGAATTTAAAAAACTTCTGTAATCTGACAGTTGTGACAACTATTCAAAGCTGAACAGTAGCCAACTAATTCATTGTCAATTTTTGTTGATTCGTCATACAAATGTATGTGGTGTGGGCAAAGTGCCGTAAGAAATAATATTTCTCATAGTATGAGCAATGTATTATTTTGAAACTAAGTTAAGATATGAGGAATAAGCTACTTTTCATAGCAGTTGTAGAAAAAATATTTTTCAGCATACGTCTATCCAAAGTATACATTTCCTAGCATCATTGTAGAGAAAGACGTGTTTTTCCTGCCTAGAGAGGAAATGTACTTTTGCTCCCTAGTGAGGAAAAGTAAACGTGACGTCATGGTACGTCATCAATTAAATAACTGATACGGCATTGACGACTTAAACTATATTCTATTATACACTGTGACCCATTTTGTTTGGAAGCACCTCTGTAAAATCCGCATTGTCCACCGATTTTGATTTATTTTGAGACGAAAGGTAATTAGGCTTTTTTTTCTCTCAAATATGACTACACCACTGGATTGAGAATCGTCACGAATGTAAACTACCAAAATTTTATATTTTTTTTTATTAATGACAAAGTTATTACAACATGAATTTGGAAAAAGTTGTATATTCATTAATTTTTTACGTAGGATGTAGACAAATTTAAAAAATGGCAACATGGTAAACAAAAATAAGGAATCAAGTATATTACACAGTAAAAATTCGACGCCGATAGCTTAATCCGTTCTGGAGTTAAAGCTTCTGAAAATAATGTAAAATTGTGCTTAATAATTTCATTTATTAACAAAACGCAATCAACGAGTATGCCATGAAAATACAAATTAACAACTCTTGAAAATAACTGACAATACATTTTGATCAAAGTAATAATAATTTAACTCTAAATTTGCTACTTAGTTTTTGTAATGTCCATACTTATTAAAGAAAATTTTAATTATTCAAGTATATTTTAACATGTTCAGCTGTTTATCGTTGTATGGACATTTTTATGGATTCATTTGAGTATTGCCTGACGAGTAAGCACTGATGATGACTTGACAGTCGAAAGCGCTTTGCTACGATTTCAAAATTTTTTTATTAAATTTTACACGAAATACACAATCCAATGAGCTTCAAAAATATAACGATTGAGAAAATATATTACTAATAACTGCTGTGTAAGTGCAATTATTTATTTTTCGAGATTGCCAGAGCCAGTCCGGGATCTGGTATTTCGATTTTGCGAAGGTCCCTGGTTTCCTTGAAGTTTTTCTGTTTTAATAGGAGTATTTGCTAGGCATTTTAATTGTTTTTTATTTCCTAGCTCTCGTTGTTTAATTCTCTTTGGTTTTATTGTAGTAAATTTTTCGAGGTCTTCGTCCTTTTCATTTGAGTAGGGAGTTGGTGGTCCACTATGGGTTTGTTGTATAGATTCGGTTGCTTGCTCAATTCCTAAGATTTCACCAACAGTATTGATATCATCGTTCACATTCAATTTCTCTCCTTTAATGTATTATCCGAATCATTTTCAGAACTCCATTACATCTCTCTATCAAACATCTTATTCATTTTTGGTCAACAGTATAGTTCCATTCGGGTGAAGTTTCAGCAAGTTCATCTAATAAAAAATAGAAATTTAGGGTTTATAGAAATTTTTCATCATATAATTCCTACCTAATAGATAATAATTTGTCCCTGGGCAAGTAAATTGGTAAAAAAGTTCAAAATATTTGAATTTCCTCAATTAAATGCATTGCCTGGATATCTTGCATTAACATGTATAATTCTCAATCTTCTGTCACATATCTGAAAAACAAATATTGGATGAAGGTGAGGATCATCATTGATTATTTCAAGTCGAATTTTGATTTCCATAATGAACGTACCTACTGAACATTAATAGAATTATATATTTTACATAAATATGTTCTGGATAATCCGCATTCTCTACTTTTGGGGGAAATATTGATAAATGTGTGCAATCAACACAACCAACACCCCAGGAAAGTTGTAATCTTCGTAAAATCTTCAAAACGAATTATAGAAAATAGGTTGATCTAAACAGATTTTCAACAAATTGATACCTACCTAAGGCTTACAGTATTCAATTCATCAAAATTTCTATGGACCCTACTGTTAAATACTTCTGGTTCATTCAAAGCGATAGTGACTTCTTCTATACATCTGGAGACAGAGACACTGATATCAATATAGTTCTTCCAATGTCAATTTCCATAACTTCCAAGGGCAAAAAATCGACAAGCTATCAAAACCTATTGAATGGAACATTTTGGAAAGGATCAAAATCCATATTTATTATTCTGGTTGTTATACAAGTCCGTAGGCCTTCTTTGAGGCCGCAAGAAAGAAGTTAATGCTTCAATCAAATATCTGCATAAAGTTTTTGTTAACCTTAATATCTGTAAAAACTGATGTCCAGTCAATGTCTCAAATGGGTTAATATTTTCGAAACGGTTGTGTCTGTTGATTTGATGATCTGCATTTTCTAAATTCTCCAAATTGGCTATATATAGTTGGTCATCCATTCTAGAAGTTTCAAATCGGGCGTCAACTCATATTACTTTAATTAGAATTCGGTTATCAGAATAATAATAATTTCACTTCTAGATTTGATTATGAAGATATACTTCACAAAAAAAACATATGCATATGAAACTCAGGAACATAACCTATTAAATATTTATTGCTATCGAATCGTTTGCGATCAACAAACTCTACTCATTGTTAATCGCATTTTATTCTATTTCAGAACCAAGAAAGTACACCAGTTTGAGAAAATGAAACTGTGAATAGAAAATGAGGAAAAACAACAGTAAAAGCTTCAATTTCTTCACACTTAGCCGAAAAATATAATAATATTAGTGGATAAACGGTTATCAATTGCAGATATGCTAACAAAAAAGTTAGTAGCTGATGTCAGGAGGCAAAAAGAAGAACACATTCTCTGAAAATTAAGCTTCTTCGGAAGAAAATCAAATTAAAACAGGCAAAATTGAAATTATTTAAAAAACAAACTTCACTATTCTTATTTAGAAACACCCTGTAAAAAAATTTAAATTAATTAATGTACTATCATTTTTGAAAAATACCTTTATTTTAGTTTTCTTCTTTTAGACCAAATTGGGCTGAATTTCTAATATTTTTTCATTGTGACAACACTTGTGTTTTGGTACGTCAAATCACTCATATAACTAGTTTTGTTTATTTATTATTAGTAGGTATATGCAGTGCAATATTATCCAATAGGCTGACTAGGCTATAGCCTAGGGCGCCGTGAAAGATATAGGCCGATAGGCGCCGACTGACCGGACTAACCACTAACGATAGTCACAATTCGTGCAAATCATTTTTGCTGTATACGTTTTTTTTTCGTAGAGATCGAATGTGTTGTAAGGCACCAATATTAAACAAAATTTTGGAGTTCGGTTCTGATAACGAATGTGTAAACAGTATTTGTGTCAGCTCCTATATTTTTCAAATTTAACAGTGTTTATTGATCAAAGTTAAACTCAATTACATACAGTATAGTGAATATTAGTGCTTCTCCATCGGACACGTAAGTCAATTTTGACTAATACCACATAAACTCGTGAAAAAACCCGTTTATTTGTAATTAACCTGCATCATTTTATCTACTTACTACAAAACGGTCGAATTTCGCAGTTTTTCAAGTGATATGATAAATATAAATTGGAATACAGGCCCGCATTCAGGCACCTAGCGACAATTATGGAAATTATATCCGGCGAGACTTCTGACTACAGAAGTTCTCAAAACACCTACTCCTCAATCACTCAACAACAGTTTCCAAAAAAAGACCAAGCAATAATTTTTCCCGCAAGTAATAATGAAAAAATTCAGGATTATTTAATCCCACTTGGAGAAATTATCCAACCAAAAAATATTTTGTTTTCTTCAAAATTATCTCACAACCGGATGTGTATATATCTAACCAGTACCACGATAGTCGATAAATTCATGACCGAACATGATGGAAAAATAAAAATAAATGGCGAAATTGTACAGGCCAGAAGACTTGTCACACCAACAGTTCGACTTATACTATCAAATGTGAGCCCTACAATACCTCATAATCTGATAATAAATGAGTTAAATAATTTAGGCATCAAATCACTTTCCTCGATGTCATTTTTAAGAATAAGCTCAAATCTTCCTGAATACAGCCACATATATAGTTTCAGACGGCAAGTATTCATAAGCCCACCAACAAATTCATTACCTGAATCAATTCTAGTAACACACGACAGCACCTCCTATAGAATATTTCTCTCAGACGATTCTCTTATATGTTACTCTTGTAAAAAATCAGGACACTTAGCAGCTGATTGTCCAATACAGTCCGTAACACCAAATAGTCAAACCAATACATCTCACTCACCTACTGCACAATCTGAAGCACCGCTCAACAACCCGCAATCAGCTAGCGCCGAGGCGAATTCCCAGCAGTATAACAGCGAACCAAAAACTCTCACCACAATCCCCCCACTACACCCATTATCCACCCCCAATAACATAGAAAAACCTGAACTATCCCAAAAACACTTATCTACGGAATTTTCTGTATCTCAGAATGCCTCAAAACGTACATTCGATGAAATCACCACACCGTCCCCGCAACCTGATGCCGAAGAGAACACAGTGCAAACAGATCCTTTCAGCAAGCCAACCGAAACAATCCTCAAAAAATCAAAAAAGAAAAAAGACGCAGCTTCCACGTCGGCACTTATGGAACCCGTAAGACAGACTATCGCTGAACAGAACCCCCCTTTTGTTCTGGACTTCGATCAAATATCGGACCTCCTTGAAAATGTATACGGATCCCCCGATCCCGTAAGCATAGTTAAAGACTACACAACAGACTTCACCGCTCTAATACACATGCTGACAAATATTTACCCACATTTTAAAGACAGATGCATAAAAACTAGATGTACAAAACTAAAAAAGAAGCTTTTAATACATCTCCAAATGACCTCAGACACGGAGGCCTCAGAACCAGATAGTGATTCCTCACAACGATCCAGCTATTAACTTTCCCGTTCAATATGTTCACTTCAATTTTACAGTGGAACCAAAATGGTTTCATTGACAAACTTCCGGAGCTACAACATATATTAGACCAATATAAATCCGAAATAATATGTCTCCAGGAAACTAACTTGAAAGACGACAATGTTCAAGCTTTAAGCCAATATCAGAAATTCTGCAAACATCGTAATAATTCTCAGCGAGCAAGTGGCGGAGTAGCAATTCTAACACTTAATACCATCGATGCTCAGGAAATTCCTCTGCAATCAAACCTAGAAGCGATTGCTATCAAAATTCACGATACAAACGACATCCACATCTGCAATATATATTTTTCACCCGCACTTCAACTCAATCAACAAGATTTTAATGATTTGCTAGAGCAGATACCCCAACCGAGAATCATCGTAGGGGACTTTAATGCACATAACTCCAACTGGGGGTCATCCTCTTCAAACACTAAGGGTAAAATCGTAGAACAAACAACTGATCGGCACAACCTTGTTATTTTGAATGATGGAAGACCTACTAGATTCAACATTCAAACTGGAGACTCTTCGTGTATTGATCTTTCGATCTGCGATCCAACATTGTTACCATTACTAACTTGGGACAGACTAGACTACACATACAATAGCGATCATTATCCAATCATCATATTTAATAACTCCAACTGCTGTAGTGACAGCCCCATCGCTCCCGCATGGAATCTAAAAAATGCAGATTGGGATGTTTTCTCATCCTCAATTGAAGATAAAATCGAATACTGTACAATTTCTCCTGACATAGACGAATCACTAAAGCACTTTACAAGTATGATCATAAATTCCGCAACCAAGTCAATCGGAAAAATAAACTATCATTATAAGAAACGCGCTGTGCCATGGTGGAACAACGAATGCAAAACCGCCATAGAAGCTAGCAAAAACGCCTTTAACAAATATAAACGATTGAAAACAGTACAATGCAAAGTAGAATTTTTAAAACTGCGCGCAAAATCTCGGTATACAATAAAAAACGCGAAACGCAAATCATGGGCTGACTACGTATCATCACTAAATTCAGATACACCAATGACCGAAATTTGGAAAAAAGTAAGAAGAATATCTGGCATAAAAGGCAATAATAAAATTAACAGACTCGAGGTCGAAGGCCACACTTTAAATAACAACTCTGACATAGCAAATGCCCTCGCTAATATCTACGAACAGAGTTCCAAAGAAATCAACTAGAGCACATCACTTAACTTTCACAAAGAATTCCAAGACCAAAAAAACATTGATATTAGAGAGGAAAGAAATGATCCACTAAATTTACCTCTAACTATGGCAGAATATCACGAAGCATTATCAAGCTTCAAAGATTCCTCTCCTGGACCTGATCACATTCCTATAATTTTCCTTAAGCATTTTCCCGAAAGAGCTCATCAACATCTACTCCAATTATTCAATATCATCTGGTTACAACATAAATTCCCAAAAACTTGGCGAGAGTCGCTAATAATCCCCATACATAAATCTCGAACTTCGAAATCAAATCCCCACTCTTACCGCCCTATTTCGCTCACATGTATCATGAGCAAATTAATAGAAAAGATGATTAACAAAAGATTACTATGGACACTGGAAAAACGCAAACTAATAATACCGGAACAGAGTGGCTATAGATCAGGAAGATCAACGTTAGATAATATCATTGAACTTGAAAGCGAAATCAATGAAGCGTTTGCACTAAAAAGTAAATGCTTAACGATATTCTTCGATATTACTAAAGCATTCGACACCGTCTGGCATAACTATATTATTAAACAGTTACATAGTTGGGATATACAGGGACATTGCCTATTCTTCATCACAAACTTCCTACAAGACAGATCGTTTAAAGTTAAAGTAAACAACACAATGTCTGACTTAAAATTTCAAAAAAACGGCATTCCACAAGGTTCTGTACTTAGCCCGACCTTATTCATAATAGCAATGAACGATGTTCTACAAGGATTAAAAACGCCACTTAAAGCCCGCTTATATGCCGATGACCTGGTCGTTTACTGCAAAAGTAAGAACCTTAAAAACAGTCAGAAAATCGCACAAGAGTTCCTCTCCCATTTAGAATATTGGACAGAACGAACAGGCTTCATCTTTTCAACCGAGAAATCGAAACTCATTATTTTTTCGAAAAAGAAATCTCCAGAGCGCGTAAATCTACACTTGTATGGAAAACTTTCACAAACTGAAACATCTGTTACATTCTTAGGAATGACTTTTGATGAATCTCTTAACTGGAAATGCCACATAAATAATCTCCTCTTGACATGTCAAAAACGACTGAACCTCTTAAAAATGTTGGCTAATAAAAATTGGGGTGCTGATCGAGAAACTCTGCTCACGCTTTATCGTACATTAATCAGGTCCAAGTTAGATTACGGTTCAATTGCCTATACGACAGCGACTAAATCACTCTTAAACCGGATAAACAGCATTCATAACACGGCCCTACGCATAATAACAGGGGCATTCCGCACTACACCAGTCGAGAGCCTATATTGTGAAGTTGGAGAACCATCTCTAGAAGACAGAAGAATGTACCTAAGTCTAGTGTATGCAGCTAGAATAAGGCAAAATCTCTCCAATCCTACCAGCCAAAATTGCACCACAAAAAACTTCCCCAACCTGTTCCAAAAGCCAAGAACCTCCAAACCTTACTATATCCGAATTGAAAACTACCTATCAAAACTTAGCTACTCACTCCCAGAATGCGATCCCAATGAACTTAGTTCAATTCCACCCTGGCAAATCAAAACTCCAACTTGCATCACCAGTCTTTCTTCCTATAATAAATATCATGAAAACCCCTACATTATTAGATCTATGCTAAACAGCATACTAGAAAAGTTCCCTGATTACTTCCACGTTTATACTGATGCCTCAAAGTCTTCTAATAAAGTTGGAGCTGCGGTAGTGACCGCAACTTCGACCCACATGTTCAAGCTCCCACCAACCTGCTCAATCTACTCAGCAGAACTGTATGCACTATATGAAGCATTAATCCTCATAAATGCATCTGACATACATAACCATCTCATTCTCTCGGATTCCCTCAGCGCAATTAAGGCCTTACAATGCATTTATCCAGATCATCCCATTGTAACAAAAATAAAACAAGAACTCTACTCTGCCGAACAAAGCCATAAGAATGTCATCTTCATATGGATACCATCCCATAGAGGAATTCATGGTAATGAAGAAGCAGATAAATGCGCCAAAGAAGCCGCAGACAGTGACACAACCGAAACTATTAGACTATCAGTGAGTGCGGATATAAAATCTACAATAAGATCTAAAATAAACAGTGCGTGGGAAAATCGGTGGAAAAGTGCTACATCCAAGTTGAATGAAGTAAAAAAGTCAATGAAGCCCTGGTCTGCGTTACCTAAAAATCGTCGAGACCAAGTCCTACTGACTCGACTACGCCTAGGCCACACTAGGCTAACACACAGTCATCTTTTCAGTCAAGAACCTAAACCTAAATGCAACTACTGCAATGAACTACTTTCCGTGAAACATTTACTCACTCAGTGTCCGCAATTAGCAGCGAAACGACAACAGGCCCAACTTCCTTCTGGTGAACTTGCAGACTTACTGGGATCATCATGTAATGTGCACAATATAAAAATATTTCTCAAATCTATAGATGTTCTGAGACTCATATAGACATTATTTTATGTATAACTTGCTTCTTTTGTAAACCTTAATGACGCTAATGACCCACGCGGTTGATGCGTATTATTAAATAAAAAAAAAAAAAAAAAAAAAAAAAAAAAAAAAAAAAAAAAAAAAAAAAAAAATTATCGACAAAATTAGTGAATAGGGAAATCATTATTTCAGTCGGCCGCATAGATTGGAAAGCACCGTTTTACATCCATATATTTTGATTATCAATGCGGTATTGTGGTTACTATAGTCAAATCTCTTTTTGCTGATTTGCGGCAGTGACGGCATGCCGCCAGAGAGAAATATGCTAATATGCAAAGTACCGCCACGTGCGCCTTGCGCTCGCCAAAACAAAAAAAACGACAAAGGGTGATTGGAAACGCAACATCAAAGTTTACAAAAAAAATTGGTAAACTTTGGAAACATTTATTTTAAAAATTGAAGGTAGCCAATTGAGTAAGTTCAGTCGCTGGCAGTAATCGAGTAATCGTCAATTAAAATAATATCTATCAGTTGCGGTATTTTTGTCTTGTTTATCATTTTATCGAAAACAATGAGTGGGAGTGGAGGAAGTAGAAAACTTAGTGGGTGGGAAAGGAAGAAGGCTGAAAAAGAAAAGCAAGAAAAAATTGAGAAGTTATTGAATAAAATACCCAAATTAAATTCGTTTTTTTGTCAACACGTTCGAGGTACGGTAGCCGATGCAGATAATGAACAACATTCAACTCTCAGTAATGATGATATTATGGATAGAGGTATACAGATAATTGAATAACGCGGTGTAAGAATGTAATTTTTATTTTTGTATCCTCTAGAAACCGCAATAAACTCATGCAATTTTGATAATGATGAAGTTCAGGACTGTTCATCTTCATCAAGCAATCCTCAAGAAACGTCAGAATTATTTTCAAAAGTCGATTTCACAGACCCAGCTGGATGGGCTATAACCGAAAGTTTCATAAATTACATTGTAATGAAACCATCTGTAATTGTAGAAAAAATTTCTAAAATGGATTTCCAAAAATCGAAACGAATTTATGATCTTCATAGTAGATTTGGTTCAAAAAATATGTTTTTCAAAACTTTGCACAACGGGGAAACTGTACGTCGTCAATGGCTATCATATTCAGCACTAACAGGAAATGTTTATTGTTTGTATTGTAAATCATTTAACCGGACAAAAACAAATTATTTCATGACTGGATTCAACGACTGAAAAAATACCCATCGGATTTCTGAACATGAGAACTCTTCTGAACACTGTGAAAATGCGAAGGCGTATATTGCGCGATCAAATGTCTTAGGAAAAATTGATACCGAAGTTCACAAGCAGTACCCTGCAGGAAGATGTTACTGGGTTAACATAACGAGTAGTTGAAGTTATAAAATTTTTGACATCGCGTGGCTTAGCATTTAGGGGTTCTAGTGAAATATTTGAAGCTATTGATAACGGCAACTACCTAGGTTCGTTAGAGTTTTTAGCAGAATTCGATCCGTTTCTGAAAACCCACATTGAAACAAAAGGCAATCCAGGAAAAGGAAATGTTTCTTATTTGTAATCAACTATTTGTGATGAATTTATAAAACTCATGGCGGTTGATCTAAGATATCAATTTGCATCAGAAATAAAAAACACGATATATTTTGCAATAATCATAGACTCTACAGCCGACATATCCCATACTGACCAACTTACTGTTGTTCTCAGATATGTAATTCAAAATGGTTCAGTAGTAGAACGATTTATTACATTTGCTGCTAAGGTAGGGCACAAAACTTCAAGTATGGAAACAGCAGTTTTGAAAGTCTTAGAACAAAATATATGTCATTAGACATACAGAACTGTAGAGGACAATCTGACGATAACGCTAGCAACATGTCTGGTCGATATTCTGGTTTGCAAGCTAGAATCAAGGAAAAGAACCAATTGGCAAAATGTATACCATGTGCTGCCCATTCACTGAATTTAGTAGGAACCTGCGCTGCAGAGTGTTCTCCTGTTGTAACAAATTTCTTCTTGTTTGTGGAAGAAATCTACACTTTCTTTTCAGCATCAACCTATAGGTGGGAAATAATGAAAGAGTGTTTAACACGTAACACAACTGTGAGTGGGTCAGAACTACATGTGCCTAAAAAACTTTCAGCTACTAGATGGTCAGCTAGAGTCGATGCCTGCACCTCTCTTCATGACAGTTACGATGCTTTTAAAGAAGCTTTGAATTTTATTGTGAATGATACCTCGCAAGCACCTGAAACAAAATCTGAGGGAAAGGGTAAAGCTTGGAGACTGGTATTATACTCTCTTTCTGGAGAGATATTTCAATTCAATTCCACAAAACAAGCCAGTCTTTGCAAAAGCAAAGTATGGATATAGTGACAGCCGTTCAACTCTATGAATCATTAATTCACTATGTTACGGAAATGAGAACAACTTATAACAAAAAAAAGGAAAGCAGTAAATTGTTAATAAAATGTAGTACCTATACGTTGGATTCGAAAAGGAAGAAAAAAAGGAAATGTTTGCCAGGAGAGAGTGATGTTGGAGAAACTACTTTTGTTGGTAGGACAGATATGGAAGTAAATATGTTCTACGTGGTTGTAGACAATATAATATCAGAACTCGAGAGGCGAAAAAATTCGTACGATGAAATCAATGGATCTTTTGGTTTTCTTACAAACTTAGAAAACACTGAAGACAATATAATAAAAGAAAAGTGCAGACATCTTCAAGGAATTTATACTAGAGATTTGGATTGTAACTTTGAAAATGAATGTGTACAATTCAAATACTTCATTCAAACTCTGGACTCACCTAACTCTGAGAAAAAAACGTCAAAAACTATGTCATGGTAGCAAACACTCCGCAAGCAGAAATTTAATTTGTACGTTTCCCAACATGGACATTATTTTAATAATATATCTGTGTCTTCCAGTGACGAATTGTACAGGCGAAAGGTCCTTCTCCGTGTTAAAACGAGTAAAAAACTGAGGCACTAAAAGAAAGGAATATTGACGATATCATACAAAAAATTTCAAGTATTAAATGTCGTTAAATCCACCTTTAAATAATCCAGTTGTACAATTTCACAAATACAAATATATTTTGTGAAACGCGTTTTATTTTACTTGTATTTATATTTTTACTTTCCTGGTTTGAGGCGCCAAACTGATGTCAGCCTAGGGCGCTCTAATGTCTTAATCCGGCCCTGGATATATGTGTTGTTTTTATTTTTGTCATTACCAGAAGTTTTAAATAAATGAATGTGTAACTCGAAATATATTTCATTGGTAGGGCATAGACGAATTACAAATGTCAACCAAGACCGTTTTCTACGACTTCAGGCCCTTGTTACGTTTTTTTTTGAGTACCGTCGCAATTATAGTTAGTGGTGTGTAGTATAATATTTTTATTTATGTTTGTTATTAAATAACCCTTGTATTTGCCCTCTCGAGTTAAGAAGAACAAAACTTTATTCGGAAGTATTATGAGTACTGTCGTCTAGCGTCACCTAGAAGACGAGTACCAAAGTACGTATCTGGTATTACCGTTAGGTTTCTGTGATAATACGATGGGGGTAGAACAAAGGTGCCTGTGGGTAATTCGTTGATAGTGGGTCGGCACTTTCTTGGTCAGTGGTTGGTTTTAAAAAGGTTTTTGGACGTGATGGCGATAACTGATTGTTGTGTACAAGTGTGATATTGGTAATTTTGTCTTTCATTTAGTCATCCATTAATTGGGATCAGTCACTATCATATTTTATTGGAATCCAGTGGTTGTTGAGATATATTGGTGCTCTACTGGGTTCTGGACCGTTTGGGATTTTTTTATGTACATTCAGTCGCCATTTCCACGTGTTGGGAATTTTACCATTACCGGTAAGTTATATTTCCTCTCTTTTCCTGGAGTGCCGTATTCAGTACCTTACAATACGTTTATTCTCTATAGATTCCAATCAGTATAGTATTGAGCAAGAAGCCGCCGTAAACCCCTATCATATTCTTGTCCATCTAGGGTGAGTTATCATAATACTTACGAGTAATCAATTTATTCAATGTTGCACTTATTTTACGAATGAGTGAAGTCAGCTGAGTGTACCAGAGAAAAACAATTATCGAAATGAAACCAAATTTTGTATTTTGGTACAAGAATTTATTATAAGCAGAGCGCTTTCGGTTTAATGATAAACCATCATCAGTGCCCCATGATTTTACGATCGAGATTGTTAATAGTCAATGGAATTGCTTTAATGTTAATTTGGGGTGAATTTAGTTTTATTATCAGAAGATAATTGGGAATAAAGGTTCTAAAACTATTTATTGTGTATTCCCTTAGATCATAAGTTTTTAAATTGGGGTAAAATGGATTTAGTCATATTATTTGTTAAATAATTAGCAGTACAAGCTCATAGACTAGTGAGTTTGTACTATCTTGGCTTAATTAGTTTTAAATTTGAAAGAAATGGAATGTTAATGGAAGTTTTTCATGTTGGGGCATTCAATTATTGGAGTTAAACAACTGATATAAATAATTTGCTGATTTAAAAAATTAACTAGGAGTTTTATTAATTGCCCAAAACTATGAAATGGTTTTCTTTCATTTAGGGTTCAGTGGTTCCCGTTTCTTTCTAGTTTCCAGGTATTTTGGCTGGTTTCATGCATTTGGGAGTCGACTGGAACACGTCTATGGAAGTGGATCACTCGTCAATAGCTCGCATACAGGGTGATTGATGCGTTGAGGCTGTATCGGTGAACTTATTCAAATTTATTAATTTTTGCGACAAATATTTCTACGGGTAGTCATTTAGAATACACGTACTTATACCGGGCGTATCATAAAGTTTGAAAAATATTTGTATTTGGTCGGACTTCCTTCCTCATACTTTTGAATACATTGGCCAAATGCTATTTCAATATTTATGAAGAGTTTGTACTGTTTCCAAATACTTATGATATTTATGGCTGTGGTTGACGGTAACGTTTGGAATTATATTTCGCCATACAGTAATTGTAATTGCGCTGTAGTTAAGATATTTTGTTAAACTCGTTTTTGTTCCCTGGTCACCTGCGCATGAGCTTAAGCCCAGGAGACTAATAATTTGATATTTTTTATTGTATTGATTAAGCTCCCCTACCAATTGTACATAAAATCACAATAGCGTTCCTTTTTTATTTAGGTATTTTTTCTTTATAATAATGTTAAGTTATATGTTTTATTTATCATTGTTTTTTTCATGGCTTACCACTAAGCTGCTGAATTAATTTAATCAGTCAACACCTGCTTACGTTGGTGTACTAATTGTTGTTAAAAACTGAATAGAATCGTTTCTTAAACATCTGTTTCAATTTAGTACCGTTCCTTTTTGCGTTGGTAGGTAGCATGATCAGTAGTTCTTGGGATATTTGAGGTATTGACTTGCCTGGCGCCCTATTAAGACCCGATTGGTATTTAGGAGGTCTTTAACGAACCTCCCCATCTTCACTGAGTGAACCGGCAAATATCCTGTGAGGTACAACTTAGAATCGATATTTAGTCCGTGTATAGGATTGTACGTCGACCAAGATTTGTCACCCCAACTTCGCTACGACAGGAGTTTATAAACCGACATAACTTCCCAATTAGTACCGACACTGTACGTAGACTAATCGCAGAGTCAAATTTGAATGCTAGGCTTCCAGCTAGAGTTCCTCCTTTTTCCTTTGTCACCAGCACATTGAAGAACAAGATTGTCATTTGCTACAGAACATCTAGGTTGGACAAATCAACAATGGTCCAACGTACTCTTCTCCGACGTATCTAGATTTTGTCTGCATGGTAACGACCGACATCCACCAGTGTATAGACGCCCTGGAAAGCGTTATGCTCAATTTTGCATACAGCCAAGATATGCTTATGGTGGTGGGTCAGTTGTGATATGGGCTGGCATCAATATCAATATGAACGCTCGTATCTATTTGGTGGTACTTCAAGGACACCGTCATACAGCTATATAGACATACGTAGATATACTGTAGACATTTCAAAACCTGTTATACCGTCAGCACCATTTATCGGGGAGTATTTTCTTTTTATGCACGACAATGTTCGGCCGCATATTGCAAAAATCGTGCAAGAATACCTAGCCGAAGTAGAAATCAATAGAATGGATTGGCCAGCAATTAGCCCGGTACCTCAATCCTTAGAGTAATAATAAACATAGAGAGGGCTATGAATTCATGAACACGTTCATTTTTGCGGCCAGCAATTATAAATGCCAATAGTGAAATTATGAATGGATTACAAAAAGTAGGGATGGTATTGTAGATACATGGCCTTGGTAATTTCGGCTGTTTTTCTGACAAACTTGGCACCAACGTACCATGATAATCCAAAAACATTAAATTAATTAACTAAAAAATTTATTTTGTCACTAAAAACTCTTGAAAAACACATCAAAACAAAAGAAATAAATGTTTACTCTCTAGTCGTAATGGCGCTCGTATAAACAAACCACGTTTGACATTATTTACTATAATACTAGGGCGTCTTCGAAATGATGGTCGATCACACTCTGACGATATTTGCATCTCTCTTTATATGGTAATTTAACAAGGACAAAACTACTACATAGATTATTATTGACACATTAAACAGGTACTTAAATTTTGAGTAATGTTGCCACTTTTAGTTGTAACCATAAATATATCTAAGGATACAACAAATAATTGTTTAAATAATATGCCTTTATTAAATAAAATTTAAGTATTATTGATTCATTCTAAAAATACCGACTCCATCGCCTAAATTAGTATGATTTTTTTATTAGCACAACTTTTTAACACGTTTGCAATTAAATTTCGAATTTCATTTTTCCTGCAACTAAAGAGACTTTGTAAATATAGCAAAGCAGTGGAACTGTCCGCAAGTGGGATTAGAATATGACTCGATGTTTGGGGCGAGAAAAAATCAAAATAAAACATATTTATTTTATTCGTTAATCTGAGCCTCAATCGTATTGAGCACGTCTGGGATATGCTTGATAGATGCCTTAGAGCGTTACCTAATCCACCTATTACCTTAGCCGAGCTAGCTTTGCGCTTGGCGGAGGTGTGGGATCAGTCTAGGATTAGCAGCTATTCAAGTCCTGAGCCAAGGTGCTTATTTACTCCCCCTTCCAGGAGATCTGGAGAGTGGGGAATTTGTTTTGGCATATTTAACTGTAAACCTCGTTTTAGAGCTTCTTTGGAGTTATTTGAGCTATTAACACATTTTAATTTTTACTCATTTTGATTAAAATTCCAAAATACATGAAAAGCAAATATTCGCAGTTTAAGTAAGCATATATTGACGACTGACTAAAAAAACATGTTGGAAAATGGAACACACTATTTAATAAACAACACTGTATATATTTACTAATGAAAATCAAATTTAGTTTCAAAATGAATTTTAATATTTCTCCTTTCTGGCTTTGCTCCAAGCAAACGTGTGAATTGTACTGGTGAAATCCAATGTATTGGTTATGTTATTTTCAATGCTGAGAAGAGCGAGAGAGTTGAGTTTCGTTTGGGTCATGTTTGATCTGTGGTACTGCTTGATCTTTTTAAACAGAAAAATGGTCTTGAACAATACAGTTGAGTTAAACAGTTATAAACATCAGTTATACAAAAAACACAGTAATACAAAATTAGACTATTAAAGTATATAAAGTATATAGTAGTTATCAAATACTAATAGAGAATGAAGGTGTTAATAAGTTGAAGTAACTGATGGAAACTCACTTGCCCAAAAAAAATCTGCGATCCCTACAAGTTGACAAAGTTGGTTTTGGTTGATATTTGTTTACGTTATCGTAGTATGAAATGAATTGTTTTTAAGATTAAAACTAACTTTTCCGCATCTGTGGCCCGAACAATATTCTATCATAAAATTATTACTTGTATACACTTCGGGGGATGTATCGTGCTAACAAACCGAAATTTCTTCAGAAATAACCAGAAATTTAGTATATATGGATTTATAGGACCCGCTGTACTCGCTCTAGTCAACTGAAAATCAATAGGGTATATCTGTGAGATACCTTGAACAATATTCAATTATAAAATTGATCAATCGTATACTCTCTGGAGGCTGTTTAGTGCTAACAAACTGAAAATTCTTAAAAAATGACAAAAATTTAGTACTTCAAGTACCATAGCACTCGTTGTACTGGCTTTAGTGAGCTCAATATCAATAGGGTTTATCTTTGAGACGCTCTGAATAATATCCAATCATAAAATTGGTTACTTGTTTATACTCCGGAGACTGTATCGAGTTAACAAACTGAAATTTCTACAAAAATGACAAAAATGTCTTACTTAAAGTAATATAGCACCTGTTGTACTGGCTCTAGTGAGCTGAAAATCAATACTGTTCATCTGTGATATGTCCTTGACAATATCCAATCATAAAATTGCTGACTTATTGCACTCCGGAGGCAGTATCGTGCTAACAAAATATGTAAGGAAAAGTGGCCGACTACAACGAAGACGACGACATACACACAGGACTTTTTTTCTAAAAACCGTTTTCTCGTGTTTTTTTTGGGTAAACCAATACTTTTCTCGCATATAGATAGGTTGGGCGGAAAAGTAATAATATCCAATGCATTATACGGAATGAGGGGTCTGCTATTTTTTACTTACCTCTTTGCAGATGCGTTCGTTACTGGAGTACAAATATACATCCACAGCAAACTTTCTTCATTTGAATATTTATCTTGCAAATTATTTCCTGTGAGCCACTTGTACAGAGACGACGGCTTTATATTTTCTATTTTGTTTGCTGCTAAGTGTGATTTGAGATGGACAACAAAAATCGACGGCTCCAAATCCTTTTTAAAAACAGTAACAAGGTTCTCAACCTCATCTTCAAGTTCTTCTGTTGTGAGATCCGAAAGTTTTATTACGGCACGAAACTTTCTAATGAACTCCTCATATGCATCCATTCTCATTGTAAGTTATTTTTGAACTTTGTCAATTATCGGCAGAAATGTATTTACTCTAAAATTGTCTCTTCCAGAAAGGAAAACTTCGTCATCTCGAGATTTATCATCTCGAAGTTTTCTTGTTGTCCTACGTCTCTTGTCATGCTCATACACTTTGTTTTCACAATCATCAAGTGCTTTTGTTTTCATACGGATCAAACAGATTTCTAAGCTCCTCAAAGAATAATATGAGTGACTTGAAATCGTCTACTACAGCCATTGCATCAGTGTCTTCTTTTTGAACATATTTGTTAACCTTATGCAACCTGAAAAGAATAGTACCCCACAACTTTGCCATTATAGCTGTATCCAAGCGATTCAATCTGCTTAGTAGGCCTTTAAGTCCTGCTCGAGTGTTAGACTTCTGATCCGTGTCGCTTTCCAATGTGTCTAGAACTCTAGAGCTAGAAAAAAAATTGTACAGCTATTGTAGTAGAGTAAATAATGTCACAGCCTCAATGCAAGAGTCTACTGCGTAAGTGTCAACTAGATTTAGGGAGTGTCCTGCACACGTGATATATGATGCAAGTGAACTGACATCAATGATCCTAGCCGGTAGTCCTGAATAGATCGCAGACATGTTGGAAGCATTGTCATAAGACCGCTCACGGCACACCAAAAAGTTGCAGAGTTTCAGTTACTGCGTTAAACATATCAAGGGCCTTATGTCCAATATGTGGCAGAATTTTTAGAAATCGTTCAACAGCCTCTCCATATTGTTTTACATAGCGTATTATAAAAGATAATTGATATATTTGAGACATGTCCGGTGTTGAATCGACAATCAATGAAAAGTACTGATAGCTTGTAGCCTCCTCTTAAATGTAGTTTGTAACTTGCTTACCAAGTAGTTCAATGAATTCATCGCATATAGTGGATGAAAGATAGGAAATATGTCCTTTTCCAGGGTTTCCATACTTTCTAATGTGTTCAGCCAAAAATGGGTCCAACTCGGCAATGACTTCTAGTAACATCATGTAGTTTCCATTTGAGTTAGAACCAAATACCTCTGTTGTCCCTCGAAATGGTTATCCTCGAGATGCTAGAGCTTTTATGACCAAGACAATTCTTTGCAATAACATTTTTCAGTAAATAATTTCTCGATCTATCATTTCAGTTAGATGGGAATTAATCTTGTCCAGTTTCTCCCCTATCTCTTTCAAAGTGTTGGTGTTGTTCTTATGTGAAATTGAGTTTTCATGTTCTTTGAACCTTGATGTAAAATTTTTCCAGTCACTAAAACCGTTTTTCACAAAAGATGATTCCGATTCTGTTTCCGAATGAAAAAGACGGCAAGGACCACAAAAAACTGCACATTTAGTTTCAGAGTACACAAGCCATGCTTTTTCTCGTTTTCCCCATTTGCTAAATATCTATAAAAATTACTCCCAGAAAAACTCCAAAAACGGTTAAGATACTCCTTCTCTGCTTTTGACAAATCAGCTTTCTTATTTGGAATTAACCCATGCTGGGATACGTAATCACGTAGTTCATTATTTACAACCCAGTTTATTGGATCAGGATCAAAACTAAATGTTTCAGTTTCACGTTCTAAATTCTATTGAATTGGTGTTGGATTTTCAACGCCATTGGATGGGCTCTCAGTGTCTTCCTGTGGTTCGGATTCAAATTTTGTGTCAGGTTCCGATTCTATTCCAGATGTGAAAGACGGCATATGAACAGAGGTGCTACTAGTACTAGGAGTACCACAGTCTAAAAATGAGCAGTCATCTGTTTTGGTTTGGTTATTTTCGTCTTCTTTTGACAGCAAATTATTTATTGTCGCAGAGTATTTCTTGTTCTCCTTCAATTTAAATCTAGCTCTTTTCCTGAACTCAGCCCCAGATGGGCGTTTTTAATATCTAAAAAAACGAAACGATCCGTGCCAGATACAAAAAATATTGTGATTTCTACATTGCGTTCCGCGGATAGCGGCCGAACAGCTCTGTATAAATCATTTATATTTTAGTTGACAAATTATATTATTAATATTAGTGAAATTGAATAAGTTGGTTGACAAATGGCAACCTGTTGAAATTTTTTCTTATATTTCTTCATGCTATCTAAATATTAGCAGGGCCGTTCGCTCATTCGTATAACAGAAACGACCCGTTGTCTATTAATTAACGCCCTGTAACCTTAATATTATATTATTATAATGTAATGTGTTAAAACTTACCTTAGCTCTATACAAATATTTGGAAACCAACAAGAAGAAAACACTCCATAAAATTCACAACACAAACTAAGAGACTGATTAACTTAACACGATTTTTTTTCAAAACAACCTCTTACTGAACATACAAGCACGCAACACAGTACAGGTGGCACTATAGTCATGGCTGATGGCGGTTGAAGGGATTGCGGCAGTCACGTGATCGTCTTCGTCTGGTGAGTCGCCCGCTTGACTCCCCTCTCTCTGTCCGTACGCTCGCTATTCATAAGTACACAGAAGTACAAAGTGTGTCGGTTTTCTGCGCCACCCGCAAGTGTGCGCCCTAGGCCATGTCCTAGGTTGGCCTTATGGGTAATCCGGGCATGTGTGGGATAGTCTGAATCAAAATGGTATCAGAAATACAATATTAAGTATGCCATGAAAGTGTCAATGTATTATTGATGCCACAAGAGGGCTTACTCATGACTAGCTTTATTTTTGAACATTTGTTATTTTCAATTTTCCTAGTTTTGGTTAACCACCTCTATATTAATTCAAACTGCTCTGCTCAATTTTTTCTAAATATGGTTTGTTTATTACTTACCCTGAAAATATACGGTCATTTTCAAAAATAAATATACATAGATGTCTTTAAAAATACGATTTTCAAATTATGCGATACTTTTTCACTTTTTCTGGCGAGTGTATTACGTCTATTGTAGATACCCATAGAAGAATTTTTCTCGTGAGTTGATTATAGTCTCAAGTTTTTCTCGGTCATAACTTTATTATTTCTGATTTTTCATTGATTTATGTCGTCGTGAATTTTTGTACTTCGATATTAAAAAATTGAATCCGTTCCTGCAAACAAAAGCTTGCCAAATTCTTTATTCTACCAATTTCCCAACAGCTTCACAGTAATGTTATAGGCGAACAAACTATATTATATTACCTATATGCCCTGCAACATATGGTGCCCCGATTAAAGGGTAAATGTTACAGCATGCTTCAGAAACTTTCCCATCCAATAACTATATTATGTTAAGTAGAGCAAATTCGGACCATATGAAGGGTCTAACTTTTAGAAGCTGTATATCAAAACTTCACATAAACTTCAAGTGTGATGGCGCGGGCGAAGACGGTATTCTCGCGGAACTTACGAAAACTTCTTTGTTCGACGGAGATATTAATCCGGTTTACTCCGTACTTCTCGCTAGTTTTATGAATGGGACAGAAATAAACTGGAGACTTTATAAATGTGGAGATTCAAGCGACGGCTTAACATAAACAAGTTTTTCGTTTAACAGAGTTTGAATTTAATATACATTGAAAGGTGTCAGATATTGAAAATATTTCATCAGGAAAAAAATGTCAATTCTTGGAAGTTTTCTAGTTATTAATAAGTTTATGTGTAAATAACATCCACGTTTTTTGACGTTAAGAATTGAAAAATAAAGTTCAAGCTGAATTTTATAAATCTGTTATTTATGATCAGATTTTCCAACACAAAAACTAAATTATGCATTATTTTCCTCAATATAACAATATTTTGTAGCGTACATCATAAGGTATCCGTAGTGCAAAACCTGCTAGGAAATCGCTTCAATAAAAAGATAACAAGATGAGACTTTCTATGAATTACCAAATTGTGGACAATAGTATACCTTCATGTGTTGTTTTTCACTCTTATTAAAAGTTTAAACAAAAAAAATAGTCTCAATGATACAACACCAATTGCATAGGCATATTTCAAGTAAACAATTTTTTTTGGTGAATTTGTGTATTTTAAAAAAAAAATCCTGTTTGTATGTCGGCGTTGTCATTTGCCACATTCTGTAACATGTTTTGTTAGCACGATGCAGTCTCCGAAGGAAAACGAGTCAATTTTGTGATTGAACATTATCCAGGACAACTTACAGACGAACCTTATTGATTATCGGTTCACCAGAGCCAGTACAACAGGTGCTTGGAAAAATTTCGCTTTGCTATCATTTTGCAGCCTCCGAAGTGAATACAATTGACCAATGTTATGATAGGATATTGTTCAGAGAGTCTCATAGATGCGGAAAAGTTAGTTTCAATCCTTCAAATCATTTACTTTTAATTATAAATGACTATATTAATAATATTAATGTCATTACACTCAGTATACCGTGTGTGAAGCGTGCAGAAGGGTTTTATGTAAAAAATTTGGTATGACTGAGCATAGAGATATATGAAATTTGAATTTTTGATATGAAAATATACCTGTTTTGAATTAAACTAACTGTTTCTAGATAATTCCACAATATATTTGTTGCGTTGGGGCCAAAGATTATATTAATAACCTTTAAGTGCTCAAACTGACTCCCCTGATGCCTGTTGTATCCAAAACTCGGAGTGCAATCACAAAAGTAGTCACAATAAGTAGGATATAAATATTCGCGTTCAGCGTACCGGTAATGTTCGTTTACATATGTCGTTCGACTTGATTCTCAATACTCCTTTCGAACAAAGACGATATGACAATAAATTTAAAACAGAGCCGGCTTGAGCAATTTTGCATACTTCAACTAAAATGAATTGACAAGGCCATTTTAGCCGCAATACTATTGATAAAACTTTAAAAAATTCTAAGAAATTTCATCTGATGTTTAATATATATTTTTGGCTAGACCAAGAGGTGACCTACCTTGTGGTTGAGTTAATAGACATTAATAGAGAAAAGAAGAAGATATGATATTACAAATATTAAAGCTTAGATATTATTAGCCCTAGGGGAAATCCTGGATATCATTTTTCCCAATTAAGATCAGTATACCTCCGCAATGATATAGAAAACCAGGAAAACTTTATCTGCTGGTCTTTACAATTATCACTTGAGAAGATAACTTAAAAGTGGAGAACTCCCTAGATTTATCTGTTAATTGACGACTTCATATTGTGGGGTTCTTAAGTGACTCCCAATTTCCAATTATTCAAGGAAATCAAGTTCTTGTTTCTTATCACAAATATGTTTCACTTCTAGTTCCGTGTTAGGTGTCAATGAATGTTTGGTGTCAAGTTGATGTTTTGCGTAGTGGGATTTATCCGGTTGTTTTAATCTGTATGGTCGTAAGTGTTCACTGTATCGGATTTCAAAGTGTCTTCTTGAGTGATAATTGTAAAGATCAGCAGATATAATTTTCCTGGTTTTCTATATTATTGCACAATAATACTGATCTTAAATAGGAAAAAAGAGTCCGACAAGAGTCTAATAATAGGATGTTCCACGGCGAGGAAGTAGATGGAGCACATTTTGAATAATTATTACAAGAACTTGTTCTTAAATAATGAATAATTGAAAGCGAAACTCAAATTTTAATAAAAATTGAATAGATGAGGCTTTTAGTTTATGAAGATCCGTACTGGACGATGAAATAAAATATTTCAATTTGTTTTAGATTTTAGATAGTAGTACTGTCAATGAAGGTTTTCACCTCCGATTTCGTTGAACCTCCATCGATTCTCATGAAAATTGGTGAGTAGGTGAGGAATACCTTAAGAAACAAAAGTGACATAGTGCCAACTTGCGCTTTTGCCCTGAGGGTGGATGCCACACCTTCTCGGGGGTGAAAATTATGCTAATAAAAATAACCCCTGGAATCGATAGAGGGACGAATTCTTAGCAAAATTTGTTATATAAAGCTTTTTCGAATAAATCAATACTTTCTTAGTTATTAAATATCAAAGTAATGTTTCAAAAATATAGGTATAAAGCGGCTTTTCATAAATAACTCATAAAATGATGAGTTTTTACAAATATTGTGTCAGTACCAAAATTAAAGCTAATAAAAAACAAACAAATCCCTACTACGAAAAACCTTCTCATGTTATTTCAAAGTGAGTTATAGGTAATTGTATGTATATTTTTTTTCTGCGAGTACTTAAATCTAAGTATTCAAACTTAAATAACAAGTTTTTGAAGTACTCAGAAATACCTTTATAATGAGCGCTGTACAAAGTTAATTGCATCAAAATTGAGCAAGTTATGATAAAAATAAGATGACACTTTCAAATTTTTTTGGAAAAAACGAAAAATAAAACATTCATCATTTCCACAAAAATTCAAATTTATGGTTAACCCTGAAGGACTTTTTTTTAGCATAAGTGATGAACTCAATAATCATAACCGGTTTAGAATGCTTATTTTTGAAAAAAAATGATTTAATAAAATCGAAACTTTCCAAATTATCGTAAATTTCATTTTCTCTTGAAAATGACTTAAAGATATTAGATATCCGTGAAAAATGATATAAAACAAAATATGACTATTTTTTTGACCAAGGATTTTATTTTTATTCTTATAGAATGAACAATAACCGAGATAGAGAGGTTTAAAGCCTAATTTCTACTGCGAGAACCATGTAACCGGGACCCTTTAACCCTTTATCTCTTACGATATAAGGGATTATCTAAAACCATCTCATAGCTCTTGAAATTATGTTTCAAATGGTTTTTGGATGAACCTGATATCCTGAAAACTAACGGAGTTATTGTAAAAGAACCAATAATATTTTTTTTTGGAAAAATTTTTGGAACAGAGATTTCGTATGCATATTGTTACGGAACAGCACACTGGTATAGTCCCTGAATGGCTATTTATAAGCCATGTATGAAAGTTAAAATTATGGCGGACGCGCAGGGATTTTTTGGAACTGTTTACGATTGTTACTATCTTATCTAGACATTGTTTTTGTGACCAGTCTTATCTAGAAAATGCCAGAGGGCCTATTGTTTCTGTGTAAGCCGCATATCTAGAATTATTTAGTAAAGAAGGCACTAATATATAGAGGACCGACCAGCGAGAGAAAGCTAGTTGATAAATTTATCTGGTGATATAAACAGCGAACAAGTAAGTAGTCTAAGTAGTGAAGTGTTTATATAAATTAGTTTAAGTGAATATTCTGTGTATATAATTAGCGAATAGTATAGTGAATAAATAAATTAAGTAAGTGAACCTACCGCGTGTATGAATTTATCCCAGCCGTACTAAAACGTTTTAATAAATAAGAAAGACATTACATTGGTGTCAGGTGTGGGGTAATATAAATAAATTGCTCCGTAAAAATGGCCAAGAGACTATGTGACTTGAAAGTAACTGAGTTAAGAGCAGAATTGGAAGATCGTGAGTTGGTAACGTCCGGTAAGAAAAATGAATTAGTAGAAATACTTAAAGTGGCACTGGAAAATGACGGATTTGATCCAGGAACAGTTTTATTTAATGACGAGGCTTCCACCTTAATCTCGTCAATTTCTGCCTTGGAAGAGAACATGGACGAGAAGATTTCTGCTATGAAGAACGACATTCCTGCTAATATGGACGAGAAGATCTCTTCTATGCAGAATATCTGTCGATATCCCATTAATGAAAAACGACATTGCCGCTGACGTTGAAAATTAAATTTCGTCTCTAAAATCTGAAATCGAGAATAAAATGTCAACGATGGACGGGAAAATCGAGAATAAGATTACAACGATGGACGAGAATATTGAGAATAAGATGACAACGAGGGACGAGAAAATCAAGGAGTTAGAAGAAAAGATGACAGATATGAGAACTCAAAACATGCCAGCGGAAGAAAAGAAGACCGAGCAAATGAAACCTTGCAAGACAGAAACACACCCTAAGTTAGAAGATATTGGCAGTTTCGCCCAAGTCAAGGCTCCAACGTTCGACGAAAAGACGTCATGGTCCAATTACGTAAAACATTTTGAAGCACCCGCTAGAGTGAATAATTGGTCTGATAAGGAGAAGGCGCTTCGGGGAGATGCCTTAGATGTACTTCAGACGATACCTATTGAAGAAACGAATGACTTTGAGCGGCTGAAAAAGAAGCTGGACATGCGATACGGTCACGAACATTTGGAACATTTGTACATATTCCAGCTGAAAAACCGAAGGCGCAAACGTGACGAAGCCCTTCAAGAGTATGAACTGGATATTGCCCGACTAGTTCGATTTTCTTATCCATCAGCACCAGATAACATGATGGAATGTTTAAGCATCCAGGCCTTTATTAACGGCTTATGCGACCACGATATGGAGAAGACGCTTCGATTAGCCCATCCTAAAACATTGGTCGATGCATTGACTGCTGCTCTTAAATATGAAGCAGCCACGATGGCTTAGGGATACAACAAAATTAGAACCATATAGGAAGAAGGTGACAATGACAGACTTGACCAGATCGTCAGCTTGTTGAAAGGTATGGTAGACAAGAAGCCGAAGAAAATCAGGTGTTGTAATCGTGGCGAACTACAGCATTCACGCTGTTCGTGTAAGCGTCCTACGACTCCTGCAAACCAAGAACCTCTTAAATACAAAGCAATCACGAAGGGCTCGCGGTCCAACAAAGGTATGACCATGCAGGAAGAAGATGACGGAGACAAACTTGACCAGATCATCAACTTGTTGAAAGGTATAGCAGACAAGAAGCCGAATAAGATCAAATGCCGGAAGTGTGGCGAGCTAGAGCAGGTACGCAGTCCGTCTAAACGCCCCAAGACTACTGCAATTCAAGAACTCCAGTCACAGGGAAAATCAGTCAGGGGTGAACATCGAGCTGATGTGAATCACCGAAAAGCCGGCTTTCTGTCTAGACGGTCGTGCCGTGTAGACTATTCCCACTGGAACAAGGCGGAATCTAGGTAAGCTGCAGTTACAAGAACTACTGTAGTCAACAAGAAATGGTCACCCAACAGGATCAGAGAATATCAGGAGAAGGATCCTCACCTGAAGATGATCCGGCTATGGAAGGAAGAAAATCGCCGACCTACATGGCAAGAAGTGTCAAGATTTTCACCGACACTCAAGGCATATTCGGCTCAGTGAGACTCCCTTGTACTGGAAGAAGGGCTATTGAAAAGAGTTCTTGCAAATGATGATGGTTCCGAGACGGAGAGACAGCAAGTTATCGCGATAGCGAGGGTAGCTGAGGTACTGAAGAAGTTACACGACAGTCTATAGGGAGATCATCTGGGAGTAAATGAAACCCTTCAGCAAGTCTATGACAGGTTTTATTGGATGAACAGCTCCGACGATGTGACGGGCTGGTGTGAGAAATGTACGACTTGTGGTACGAGTAATGGACCACATCGCAAGAGAAAGGCACCTATGAAGCAGTATAATGTTGGAAGCTCTTTCGAAATGATTGCTTTAGACATCACTGGTCCATTTCCGACGACAGAAAATGGTGGTAAATACATCCTGGTTATAATGGATTATTTCACAAAGAGGGTTGAAATTTACGCGATCCCGAATCAAGAGGCCACAACTATCACGGATTTATTGGTGAAAGAATTTATCAGCCGATATGGAGTGCTCTTGAAAGTTCACAGTGACCAGGGGAGAAATTTCGAAAGCCATCTATTCCAGGAGATTTGCGACAAGCTGGGAATGAAGAAGACCAGGACAACAGCAGTACATCCACAATTAGATGGAATGGTCGAGAGAATGGACAGGACTATTGTAAAATACCAGTCCAAAGTAGTTTCCAGCCATCAGAGAGATTGGGACCAGTATCTTTCCCTATTTGCATTGGCTTATCGATCGGCCATAAATGAGTCCACGAGTGAAACACCTTCAAAAATCCTGTTTGGAAGCGAATTGAGGATTCCTTGTGATCTGGAGTTTGGCTGTCGGCCTGGCAAATATTTAGCAGAAGAAGATTACGTGATCCAATTGAAAGAAGGCTGGACGATATTCATGAATTAGTTCGAACAAATCTTCAATTTACCAGCGACAAAATGAAAAGTCGGTACGACACGCAGGCCGCAGAAGCCGGTTTTAAATAATGAGATAAAGTATGGTTACACAACCCGACGAGGAGAAAAGGTTTTTCGCCAGATTTTTTCACTCTCCTGGAAGATTATTCACTGGCATACAACATCCCCACCCGTATCAAGAACGCACGATGTTTGGCAACCGTCTTTCGAAAGCAATTAGAAAAACTTGAAGACCAGATTTCAGCCCCTGGCAAGACACTGAAACTGAAACATAATTCGCGATACGTCTTCTACGTGGTAAGTAAATCTAAATTTCAAGATCGATCTACCTACTGCAACGTGTGGGAGGCACTTCGAAACCTCCGAGACTATATGTTATGTGTTAGAATCCAGCGTGAAGAAACTGGCTATGCCTAAGATAGCGAGTAACCAGTTGGATTGGCGAGTCATCAGGAACATGGTAGAGGTTATCTTCCAAGATACCGGTGTCCAGATATTAATTTGCAGCTCCAATCCCCGTTATCAGTATCCGATGAAGACGGTGCCCTGCTATTTCCATAAGATCGGAAAGTGTAGAAATGGGGCCAGTTGCCGATTCAAACATCCAGTCCCGGCTATACAAAAGTTCCAGGAGGAACTGCCATTTAAGGAGGGGGTAATGTTACTAAACATCACACTGGTATAGTCCCTGAATCCGACTTTTTCTTAGCCATGTATGAAATTTAAAAGTATGGCGCATGCGCAGGGATTTCTTAGAATTGTTTACGATTGTAACTATCCTATCTAGACATTGTTTTCGTGACCAGTCATATAGAAAATGCCAGTGAGCCAATTGTTTAGTCGCAATCTAGAATTATATAGTAAAAAAGGCACTAATATATAAAGGACCGACCAGCGAGAGAAAGTTAGTTGATAAATGGATCTCGTGATATAAACAGCTAACAAGTAAATAGTCTAAGTAGTGAAGTGTTCCTATAAATTAGTCTCATTGTCACTAACTAAATGTATTGTTACGAAACAGCACACTGGTATAGTCCCTGAATTCGACTCTGTCTAAGCCATGTATGAAAGTTGAAATTATGGCGGATGCGCAGGGATTTCTTGGAACTGTTTACGATTGTAACTATCTTATCCAGACATTGTTCTCGTGACCAGTCCTATCTAGAAAATGCCAGTGAGCCTATTGTTTTTGTGTTAGCCGCAATCTAGAATTATCTAGTAAAAAAGGCACTAATATATAAAGGGCCGACCAGCGAGAGAAAGTTAGTTGATGAATTGATCTCGTGATATGAACAGCTAACAAGTAAATAGTCTATGTAGTGAAGTGTTTCTATAAATTAGTTTAAGTGAATATACTTTGTATATAATTGGTGAATAAATAAATTAAGTAAGTGAACCTACCGTATGTATGGATTTATTCCACCCGTAATAAAAACGTTTTATTAAATAAGAAAAACATTACAATATATTATAGGTAAATGTGTCAATAGGTACATGCTTACTAAATACACATGTAAGGGTATGTGTATTGAAGATAGAGAAATTGGAAGGAACGGTAAACATCTGCTCAAAAACGTGGTGGGGCTTTCTAGAATGATGTGTGTCTATTGAATATTTCAGTATGTTTCCAAAAGTGGACTAAAATACACGTAGTATTCTTTAGTAGTTCTATTTAAAACGCTTCAAAACAATCAGAAATTCCTACAGAATCAGAGTAAGTTGAAAAAACAAAATTGACATGTTATTATATACGAAAACCCCAGGAAGTGGTTTAAAAAATGAACTGTGAAAAAGATTGATAAGTTGAACCTTTTATGGATGTATTTTAAGTATACACGAGACAATTATTTTTTGGGTTGGAACGGATTTATGTCGATGCCCACTAGTTGTTGTAAAAATTATGAAGTGTCAACAATAAATTTTTTACCCTTCAATAATGTCTCGCCAAGCGATTACTACACACTTTACACAGCTTTAGACTATGCTTCTGAAATAGTTTTGGTAGCAGGTATGAAAACCTGCATCATAACGTTCGATCAGCCACTATACATCAAAGCTGCGGGCTTATTCTGTAAAAACCACAATTATTTTGCAACCAGCAATCATTGCACAACGGTCGCACAATCAGTCGCAAAATTTGGTATTCTGTAAGGTAGTCGCGTCGCAATTGCTGGTTGCTGTCAAGATGCACTTTTACGTCATGAAACTAGCGCCACTTGCAATCGGGTAGCAATGAACGTAACTATAAATTGTCTGTAAAGTCAGCTGATGAACAAAAACCAATTTAAAAAATATTTAATATGCATAAAAACCAAGGAAGCGTCGAAAAATTATCATTACTGCAATTGAACACAAATTTTAAATAAATTATTCTGTACGAAACAATTCCTCACATAACTTAAAGCAATTGAGAATGGGTTTCCAATAGTAATTTGTAAAACAAGTATCACAATGACTTGTTTTGTAGTACGAGTGAAGTTTGCACAACGAACCGCAAAGCGGTGAGTTGTGCAAATCACGAGCACTACAGAAAGTCATTGTCGTACAAGTTTTACACAATATTTTTTATAATTCGCATTTATTTAATTATTTAAATAAAATATAATTTAATATAATCCCTGTTTTAATCTAGAAGGAGTGGTTTGAATTTAAGTTGGCAGTTCTGTAGATTCCTAATTGGTCAGATCACAGATGGTTCTATTCAGCACTTCTGACTTTTGACAAATTATAACCGAATAATTGTGTAAATGGTAAACAAACTTTCATTTAAGCAAATAGAGGATGATTATTTGTTTCGTATACTCGTATGCTCTTCGTATATGCTCTTGCGATCTATTTATATTATATCATGAACAGAATTATTTCTGTAATACATCTTCACTTAGATATCTGGTAATTTATCCCAAAAATCGAGAGTTTGGTATACCTATTTATTGATCCTATACAATATAAAAATAAACAATTGACAAATCATTGATAAATAAACGTTAGCGTACTTCATTCATTAATATTTTCAATATATAAATCATTCTAATTTACCTTTAATATAATAATTTGCTAGCTAGAACAACGCTAGACCATTTTATTTATAATTTGTGTCAAGGTTAAAGTCAAATGTCAAATAAAAATATAACTAAATACAATAACCAATTGTACACTAGAAATTACTATAACAGTGTTCAAAGAGCTTCATTGTGACACTGTAAACAATGTTCTAATGAAGTCTCTTTTATACGCGAATTATAAAAATAATTTTTGAGATGATTTGTTTAAAGAAAAGGTGAGTGAAATAATTTAAGAATGTGTACTGCTACTATTAATTGTTTTTGGCGTACATACAGAAAATTGGAGAACACAGAGTTTCCAATAGCCAGTTGGAAGAGTTGCTGGACTATTTGAGTAGTCATCCTAATCTGGCCAGAGGGGTAGGTCTTGGGGCAAGATCTAAGGAGATCATTGAAAAAGAATTGAATGATCTTGCCAACAAATTAAATGCGCATGGATCGGGTGCTAGTAAAAATGGCCAGAGATGGAAACGTGTAAGTATTTTTATGGTAATCCAACACATTAAGTAGTTTAATTATACTGACAAATACATTACACATTTTCTGTCATAGTATTGGATTGATCTTAAACATGAAGATAAGGCCAGGGCTGCTGCCAGGAGAAGAGAAGCTTCAGGAACAGGTGGTAGTCCTGCAGTAGAAACAGCCTTGTCAGAAACTGATCATCAAGTTCTACAAATCATTGGAGAGGAGGCTGTTTATGGGGATACACAGCATCGTATTCTTGTATTCCCACCAGTAAGTTTTTAATAAATACTTTTTATCTAGATTATATCATATTATGCAAAGTATATTTTTGCTCATTTATTTTTATTCTCAAACAAAATTTGTTTACAGGATCATGAAAGTGCCAGCTGCAGTAAAGATAGTATTGTAGGAAAAGGTAAGTATTCACATAACTGAATATTAGTTTATCATAAAAAAGTAATTACATATTTTTTATTTTAGATTCGGAATTTTTGCCAATCAACTTATCAGAAAACGATAACAAAGGTTTGTAAAATATATTTTTAAAATATTATCAGGACTCTATTAATTTAGCATAACATAATATGTTGCTCCATGTAATATTGTTTTTAGATTATGAGCAAGAACAACCAGAAATTATTCAAATTTGTCAGCATTATTTTATACCATCAGATGAGAAAGATTTTTAACATATTCTTTTCATTACTTTTAGACACAATAAATGGAGAAAATCTGGAATTACTACCTGTACATGATGCTACAGAAGAAAATATTAACAAAGGTTGGTTCGTATCACAAAATTTTATATAACTTTGTCTTTATCCTCTTTTATTCACAGCAACCAAAAAACGTGAATCGCATCAGACGAACCAAACTCTCTCTTCCAAAAAATCAGAAATTGAACCAAATTGGGTGATCGAGTTGGAAATAAAGAGAGTGGAGGCAGAAGAAAAAATGTCAAATACTGCGATGATTATGGCTGAAGCTTCACGTACTCAGGCTGAAGCGGCACCCATTCAAGCAAAGGCTGCTAAAATGCATGCTGAAGCTGCTAGGTTTCAAGCCGAAGCCATGAATAAACAAGCAGGCTGTTTTTTACGAGTTCTGGAGGGGTTGGAGAAAAAAATTAAAATTTCAATATACCTACTCTTTTTTATTATTATTTTTATAAATTAGTATAAGTTTAAAATTATTATTTAAGGATTATTGTTACTGTGAATAGGAAATCTTAATATACACTTTCAATAATAAAATTATTGGTAAGTTGAAAAGTATTAGGTATTAATTCAATTAAATGCAAATTTTTTTGGAAAATATTTTTAATGAGTGGAATTCACTTCCACTACGATGTAGTAATAATAACTATTAGTTTTAGCCGAGTTTCAAATTTTTTTCTCGATTTTGTTTTTGTAACTAAATTCTTCCTTATGTTCAGTGATCATTTATTTAGTTTGTTAGGATAAATTAAAAATTTCTGTATAAAATAATAACAGAATCATTAAAAAAATATTTATCAAAATATTACATTTGAAAGAAATTAAGTATAAATAGCAAATGAGTGTGAATAAAGTATATAAGTATTATACTACTACTATTGTTCTCTTTACCCATTCCTACATATTATTTCTTTTTAATAATGATATAAAAGAATTTTATATATTACTAACAGGTCTGTTATCGCCCTAAGCATCATCATTTCTTATCAATATTGTACTGGGCACATTCCTCTATTGCATTAACATCATTCACATCATTGGTTCCTCCACAATCGTTGCACAATAATATCCCTCTGTCGCCTGCCACTTTCCAGTTCCAGTTGCTCACCGTCGTCAGCACCACGCTGTACAGGGACCTGGATGTTTTGTTTCATCTCAATTTCGGCAGCTGGCGTTTCAGGTACTGGAAGCCTGTGTTTGTTACATATATTATGTATAACAGCACAGGCATTGATAATTTCTGCAACCATATTATGGTTATAATGCAAGATCCTGTGAACAAGCAAACAACGCCAATGTGCTTTGAGCAATCCATTCTAGTCCGTTCTACACAATTCTTTTTTATTGGCGTTAATAACCATGGACGTAACGGATATCCAGAGTCACCTGCAATTTTTTAGTTATTGTTACTACATCCTCGATTACTACCTTACAGTTTGTAAATGACATTGTATTGTTTGATCAGTTGCTCATAAAGAACTTATTGATAATAACAAGAAATTAGTACATTAAATTTATTTAAAATTAGTGTTTTTAAATGAAACTCAAGGTCTCTAGTTAATTCCACAATATAATACAAGTTATTGAAAATTCTAAAAAATTGACAATTGTTTCGATAAATCAATATCATCGTCAGAATGACAGAAGTTACATTTCATTTTATGCCTACCTGATGTTTAGTAGTTATATTTTTGGCTAGACCAAGAAGTAACCTAACTTGTGATTGGCTTAATATATGTTTATAGAAAAAGAAGAAGATGTGATATTACAAATATTGAAGCTTAGATATTATTAGCCCTATTTAAAAACACTAATATGAGCATATTCCACGAAGTAAGGGTCATGACAGTCAATTTTATTTAAAATTATCTTACCGAGAAACCAAACACATTCACCAGTTTGATGGAGTTGTTGTATGTGGGAATTAATCTCTCACAATTTCTCCATATGTACGCATCATGTATAGCTCCACAATAAGTAGCATCTACATTCATTATATTCAGATCACTATCACAAATCTACCAAGTTGTATTTAATTATGAGAGATAGTTCTATATTGTATGTAGTATGAAGTACTCAAAGTATAAATATTTCACTCACAATCTGAAAATTCCTAGAATAGTTATGTTTTCTATTAAAAAATATCACTTCATGGTCACTTGGTCGTACCAGTGCCACATGTGCACCATCAATACAACCCAAGATACCTGGAAACCCAAATTTTATTGAAAATGTGAAATGAAGGGCAATTAATTAAATTTTTCTATATATATTTTCATTCATAAAAAATTATAGAGACTGAATTTCCTCACCCATTGACTACTGCTCGTCTTTCTGCCCGTCGTTGTGAAAATGTAATGTACCTTCTAAGAATATCTTCAATATTTAGTGCTACAATGATCTCCTGGACTACTATCGATACACTAGTTTGACTCAGACCACGTAAGTAGCTCATGCCAACGGGTTACTGATATAAACCAGTTGCATGGAATGAAAGGGCAGTTAATAACTAAGATAGTTAAATGATTTTCATTTGTATCAAGTAAAAGTACTGTGTAATAATACTCATTTTATATTCGACAGAGATCTTAGTCCTTCTATGAGCACCAGGGAGTAAAGATGCAAGTTCATTACACAATTCTTGAAAAACATTTTTACTCTATCTGTAATGTGCCATGAACTCTGCATCTGATAGGTCTGAAGGTCTCGCCTGAGACCGTAGATTGTATCTAATATGTCTCATAAGAATATTCTCAGCCCTCCTATTTTCTGCAGCCTCAATAATCATAAATGCACGAGCCATTACTAAATACGTAAAAACAAATGATAACTATTATTTCTTTTATTACGGTGGTAAGTAATTGTTATTAAGTATTAGGTAATTGTGTCCACTTTTCTGAGGGCAGTTAGTAAGCCCACTAAATTACTATTTGTACAAATAATACATGTTTATTATTGATAAAATGTTATAATTCATTACTAACCTTCTATTTCTATTAAGAAAACTTGATTTATTTATCAAACAACTCAAATACAACTACTATAATTGTGATTGCTATTCAACAGTTGCAATCGCGTTGTAATCGCTAAAAAATTGCTGACAGACTACTTATTTTGCACATGAACAGCAGAAAAATGTACTTTTTTAGTTAACCAATTGCTCACTAGAGGCAGTTAACAGATAAATTGCGATCGCGGTCGCAGTTGCTTCTTCGAGAATACGAAACCCGCGTTTGACAGCGACAATTGCGCAATTATCGGCAGTTGCAAGTTACAGAATAAGCCCGCTGGAGACATTGTAAAGGCTTCACTTTTTGATAAAGTTCATATGGTCGTACGCCTTGGAGGCCACTTATTGATGTCATTTATGAGGTGCATTGGACAAATAATGGCAGGTAGTGGAATTAAAGATATTCTTTCAATTATTTATGCAGAAGGTAGATCAGTTATTAAGTGGACATTCTAATGCTCGTGTAGTGCGAGCTCATTGCATATCGCAACAGGCATTATCGTTTCTAATATTCGACGAGTTGAAAAGAGACGATGTCGAATTTAAAGAATTTATTGAAAGTGAGGACATTTTCACCTATGGAATGAATATTAATGAGATTCAATCAAATGCAGATTGTGAAAAATTGAATCGATTATTTCAATCTAAAATGAATGAAATCGAAAAAAGAGGAAACAAGTGTAAATTATGGATTTTATACTTTAGAATGGCTTCGGGACTAAAGACATTTCTAGCAGCTTAGCGTATGGGAGACTAGAAATCTCAGCTCCGTTGTTTTGAGCTTATGATACCCTTTTTTCATGCAGCTGGGCATTTTCATTACGTGAAATCAGCTCGGCTATATTTACAAGATATGTACGATTTAAATAACACAATGGACCTACCTGAATATGGAAAGTTCACTGAAACTGGATTTTTGACTTCTCACAGAAGTAATGTATTTTACACTGGAATATTTTCAGACGAAACCATCGAACAAACACTAATGAGATCTATGAGTGTAGAAGGCGGTTCTTTAAAACGTGGTGCTACAGAAAGTGTTGTATTTAAATTGATAAAGGGTTTATATACACGAAAGATATAATTGAGAGTTTGGAAAAGTTCTGCGAGTTGGAATTTAGTAAAAACCATCAACACGTGGATTCAAGAGACGCTAGAATTAAAAATGACGTAACACCTTTGCAGCAATTTTTAATTGACCACAGTCCATTCGATCAGTTACAAAATATTGTCATGGGGGTTGATTGCCACAGATATAATAATATAATAATAACATTTATTCACCATGTAAATTTACAATTACAAAATAAATACGTACATAAAAATCTCATTAAATTTAGAAAAACCATAGGATTGCAAGCCCTCATGCGTGGCATAGAATAAAACATTTAAAATATAAGTATTTGTATAAATCTTGGACATCACCTAGACAATCTAAAATTAAAATTAAAATTGCATTGTTTAGTTTGATTGGTACTCTAATATTCGTGATAATTTTAAAACATTTACACAGTTTTATAAAACAACTAAACAACTATGTAAGTGAATAAATAAATAAACCCTAAGGTATCCTAGAGGTGTGGATACACCTGTTTCGGCAAAACACAATTAAAAATACAAGTCAAAACAAATTCACTAAATTTAACATTATTGCATCTTGTTGAACAGTTTTGAATAAAACAAATACAATAAAATTAGGACCAAAGTAAATATATGTATATATGGACAATATTAGATTTAAGCGAACGCAGAAATTTGAGTAAACGTAACTTCTATGTTTTTAAAGTAGGTGAAGTAATATGTGTTTACCCCACCATAACAATATGACAGAAATTTCTCGTCTGTTCCAAGAGAAATTCTTACAATTTTTTTTTAAACAATAACACTACTCGTATTCTTGATACTATCCGGAATACAATTATAGATTTTCGGAGCTAGAAATGAAAAAGATCGTTGACAGAAGGACTTTATCATTCTCGGAGCAATGTAGTGGCTTTTGTTTCTAGTTACATATATGTGTGCAGGTACATCTTTTATTGTGTGGTATTTTATAGATGCACATAGAAAGTACAACTGTTTCAGGTCAAATATGTTGCTTTCCCTATACAATCGATCTGGAGAATAGGTATAGGGTTTACACATGATGATCTTTAGAAATCTTTTTTGAATTATTTCTAACGGATGAATGTGAGTTTTCAAGGTACTTCCTCAAGCCAGTATACCATAACCGAGGTAACTTTCCACTAGTGCGAAATACATCATTCGAAGATATCTAGCAGGGATGAATTTTCTGAGGCATTTAAATTTGTAAAGGACGAATTGTAGTTTTTTTTATAATAAATTTAATATGATAATCCCACTTTAAATTTGTATCTATAATAATACCTAAATATTTCACATGTGTTACAGGTTTGATGCTAAAATTTTGTCCGTTTTGTGATATTTCAAGAGGTTTGCATAGTTCGATGCTTGAATTGGAGCTAAACAGTGGTAGGTAATATGTTTTTTCGAAATTCATGGTAAGTAGTTTATTATCAAACCAGGCCTTTATTAGTTTTATGTCAGTTTCTGCTTTTAATTTCAGCTCATACCAGTTATCTGCTTCATAAGTAATAGCAGTGTCATCAGCGAACCCAGTTATATGTCCTGCACTGCACAATGAAAATAATCCATTTATGTAAAGATTGAATAAAACGGGACCTCAAATTGTTCCCTGAGGTACTCCATATGTTACATCCCTCTGACCACTCGCTTGTCCGGCAACCCTTACTATCTGCTGTCTCTCTGACAGGTAACTCCTAAATAGTTCTAAACAGTTGTTCCGTATGCCAATTTTTTCCAATGTTTGCAATAGATTGCTATGGCTAACAGTATCAAAAGCTTTGGCTGGATCTAAAAAAACACACAAACAAACTTTATTATCATTTAATGCTTCATAAACTTTTGATATTAAATTTAAAACGGCATCTTGTGTGGAGTTATTTTGCTTAAGCCAAATTGCTTGGATGAAATTAAATCATATTTTTTTATAAACGACGTATGTCTATTTTTCAACAGTTTTTCAAAAATTTTTGCCATGTGTGGAATCAGTGATATAGGTCTATAATTCACGGTAAGGGTCTTATCTTCATTTTTGTATATGGGAATGACTACAGTGTTTTTGAAGGATTTGAGCCATGTACCTTTTTCTATACACATATTTATGATATGCACTAGAGGATCAAGTATAAATGGTGAAATTGCTTTTAGACATTCCGCACTTATCTCATCAATACCAGTTCCTTTTTACTCCTCAATTCATTCATTATTTTTTCAATTTCATACCTATTTGTGGGTAATAAAACAATCGAATTTGGCAAAGAGGCACTATCACCATATGTTTGCTGATGGTTACCATTTATTTGTTTGGACAATCTCTTGCCAATTCCTGGAAATACACGATTAAATTCATTCGCAATGTCACATGGGTGTGTCAATATATTTCCCTTTGGACCCTTAATAGCTTCATAAGGCATTTTTACTTTTTTGTTCAACTCAAATCTTGCACCACGCTCCATAATTGTTTATTGTTATTTGAATTTTCCATGATCTTTTCCGTATAAAATTTGCGTTTTCTCTTTTCGATAAGCGAATGCAATTCATTTCTATACACCTTGTATTTTACAAGTAAATCACAGTCATTGGGATGGAGCTTTGTTTGTCGATATAATCTATTTTTTTCAATAATGGATTCGATGAGAGCTTTTGTAACACATGGCGCAATTTTTGTAGTTTTTCTATTTCCCTTTCTAAAATAGGTACATTTATTGATGTTTTTATATATCATTGTTATCAATTTTTCTGTTGCAGGGTCTGGATTACTACAATTTAGGATAATATCCCATGATTCTTTGGATATATTGTCTACAAGTTTTTTATAGTTGACATGCTTAGTATAATACTCAGCTACCTTTTCAGTTGTTTTATTATCGAAATCTATTTTCAGCGCTACTGTATAGTGGTTTGTTATATTAGTTTCTATTACTACAGAGATAATATTTTTATAATGTTAGCTCTTGACTTAACAAACAAATGATCTAAGCAAGCTGCCATTCTGGATGGGTTATTAATGGTAGATGTAAATCCACACTCACTCAGGCCACTTACATATTCCATGGTATCACCATTTAAATCCAATAAGTCAATGTTAATATCTCCAACAAATAGACAACACTTTTCAGAATTGATACCACTGTTATATAGGAAATTATGGAAATTATTGATAAATTCAGGTAAACTTGAATTATTATTTTCCTTAGACGGTGATCTATAAAAAGCAAGAATCGTTATTTCATTGTTATTACTGATAGTAACAGTTACTTTTAAAATATGTGTCGGTCCTAATCTTAGGACATCTCATTCAAAAGAGTATCTGCAGTTTATGTACGCCACAACTCCATCATTTTGATTCAGATCGCCGTTGTTGTATATTATATTATTTCCCGGTATGTTATACAAATTGATATCAGGAATCGTCCAGGTCTCAATTAGAACTAGACAATCAAAATCCGTAACATTAGATAACGAAAGTTGAAGCTCATCCAGATTTTTGCTTATACTTCTGATTTTGTTATGAAGTATAGTAAAGTTATGGTTAGTTTGGTTAATTTTGAAAATTTCATCACATTCTCTAAAATCTCTTACGTTATATGTTTCATCAATGGGTACATTGAAATCCCTTACATACTGGTCCATTATAGATATATAAATAATGTAACAAACAGTTAAAATCTGGAGTTAAAATCAGTCACAAACTAAAAATTAAAATACATGTTGAGGACTGTGCCTATACATCCAATAATAATGAAGTCCCACAACCAAGTACAACAAAAACTAAATGTAAATGTACAATCCATTGAGCTTATAAATATAACGAATGAAAAAATATATTACTAACAACTGCTGTATAACTGCAATTATTTATTTTTCGGGATTGCCAGAGCCAGTCCGGGATCTGGTATTTCGATTTTGCGTAGATCCCTGGTTTCCTTGAAGTTTTTTGTTTTAATAGGGATCGAGAAAGATGACGTTTAGGCTATCGGCCGTGAAAAAACACAAACAATGTGATGTAAACACTATTAGTAGTATTAGTAGTTTTGTATAATCAGCGTTTTCAAATGTTCATTTTTTAAAACTGATATTAAATGTTTGTGATGTCGTCATCAAAAGTATCTCTCTGTATTCATGGCTATTCAAATATGGTGTATAAAAATACTACGCAGTTGAAATTTTATAGTTTCTCCGAAAATTCATTGAACACTGCGTGGATAACCTTGAAACGTCAAAAATGAATAAATGCAGTAAAAACCCATATGTAATTAAAATGTTCTAATTAAAACATTTTGTTAACTATTATTTTGTGTATAATCAGTATGATACTACAATTGGCAGCTATTAGAAAAGTTCCAAACTTTCTTTTTACATAAATAAAAGATTATTATCGAGAGAATAAATGTTGTTTTCTGTACGATTTCATTGATTATATAAAATAAAAAACTAGTTTTGTCTTTGCTGATTTTAATATTATATAATATGTTCAAATAATTAAATACTATTAAGGGGAAGGAAGTAACCATTTGTACAGAACAAATCACTACAAGTTTTTTAATTACCTTTCAGAAAACATTAGGAGGATTGGGAACCAAATAAAAAGACTAGAATTTGCGCTGCTCATTTTGTCAATAATCAAAAATCAGATAATCCCCTACACCCATCTCACATAACAACAATTTTTCCTGGCAAAAAAAATAAAAAGATCTATTCATTTTTTGCATTTTGTAGGTTGTTTATTATACTGTTTACATCACAATGTTTTTCTTATTTAACACCAGGGCGCTCTTCTTTCGGCATCTGCTGCCTCTATAGTTCCGTCTCGATCCCTATAGGAGTATTTGCTAGGTATTTTAATTGTTTGTCATTCCCTAGCTCTTGTTGTTCTATTCTTTTTGGTTTTATTGTAGTTGATTATTCGAGGTCTTCGTCCTTCTTATTTGAGTAGGGAGTTGGTGGACCAATATGGGTTTGGTGCATAGATTCGGTTGCTTGCTCAATTTCTAAGATTTCACCAGCTGTATAGATAACGTCGTTTACGTACAATTTTTCTCCTCTAATGTAATATTTGTTGTTTGATAGTTTTACCTTGTTCAAATGTCTTCTCAAACTCGCAGTAGTTTCACGTTGAGCTGGTGTCAAGTCATGGAATATAAATATATTTGTGTTTTTAAATGAAACTCAAGGTCTCTAGTTAATTCCACAATATAATACAAGTTATTGAAAATTCTAAAAAATTGACAATTGTTTCGATAAATCAATATCATCGTCAGAATGACAGAAGTTACTTCAATTGTCAATTTTTTAGAATTTTCAATAACTTGTATTATATTGTGGAATTAACTAGAGACCTTGAGTTTCATTTAAAAACACTAATATGAGCATATTCCACGAAGTAAGGGTCGAGACAGTCAATTTCATAAATATATTTGTTCCTTTAAGCTTGCTGCTGGTTTTCAATATCTTGCTTTTAGTGAGATATGAAACAAATTCTACTTTCAACGGCGCCTTCTTACTGTTCAAAAAAGATAAGGTTATATCATTATTAAGAGTTAGTAGTAAATTAAAAATTGGTGATACAGTATTTCCTGTTGACCCCCTGCTATTACTCCAACGAATTTGTGTTATGAAGAAAAGTGATGAAGATTTGGAGTCCTACTTGAAATTTGAATTGGCACCTTATCCGCTTTCTTTATTTGATGATGTTGGAATGAGAAAGTCAACCAAATCTACATTATACTCAGTATTTGAAACGCTCGATATTACCTTAAACAACGCGAAATGTCAATACATAATTGATATAGGCATGTTTCTCTACCGAGTAATATTGTCAATCAATTGTAGTAATAATAAGGTTTCTGAAAAATATATTTCTTATTTGAGAAGGAGAGAGTTCGGTCCTGGCTGGGTTACTGAGAAGTACGTTAAGAGTTAGTGTCATAAATAATTATAAATTTAGAGGAAATACTTCAAAATAATTCGGTTAGTTTACATATAAGTAATTTGTTATTAAAAAGAAACTCTGTTCTTTTTAATAACGAATTACGAACTGACTAGATTGAACGTTACAAATTTGCAAATAGAAATTATAAATATAAAAAGAATAAATTACTCCAGGCGGATAATTGTCAGCTTCAGGTAGGGCTGGGATCTGAATATAGCAGGGTTCTGGTATTTTACCTGCAGGGAGACACAATGCCAGATAGGATGGAGGATATGATGAAGCAAATAATCGAAAAACTAAACAAAGTAGATAAAAAGATGGACATTATCAAGAACAAATAAAGAAAATAACTAACGAAAATACAGAATTAAAGAACAAAGTCACACAAATGGAACAAAAAATCTGAATTCAGGATAACAGAATACAACAATTAGAAAAAGAAAGCAAGAGAAATAACCTTGTAGTATATGGAATGGAAGAAACTGAGAACGAAACGTGCGAAATAAGAAACAACAAAATTAAACAAATTTTAGATAAAATAAACATGGAAGCAGATATAATACAAATAAGAAGAATCGGTAAGAAAGATACAGATAATAACAAAGATAGACCACTATAGATAGAGCTATCAAGGAAAGATAAAAAAATAGAAATGATAAGAGAAGCCAAAAACTTGAAAGACACAAAAATATAGATATCAGAGGATCTACCAAAAGCAATCCAAGATGAGCGGAAAGCACTCATCCTCTATCTAAAATCGGCTAGAGAAAAAGGATGTAGAGCAAGTATAATATATGATAAATTAAGAGTGGAGGACACAATATATACCTTAGATCAACTGGAATACAATCGAAAAGAAGAAACACAAACAAATGCAAACAAGAAGAAAGGAAGAACGGCTAGCCAGTGTTCACCCAGCATGGAAGACCATTAAGAAATAACACCTACTCGGGAAATGATACAAACAGGGTACCCAAAAAACTAGAAGACATGAACGAAGGTAAATTAAATAAAAATAATAGTACTAAGATTAGTAATAAGTGTAGCAGTAAGAATAGAAGTAGTTTTAGCAATAGGGATAAAGAAGAAACTAATAGGAAACTTAAACACAAAAATAATCATGGTAGGGGATAAGATAGGAAAAAATGATCAGACTAGTCAATGGGGAAAAATAATCGTAGACAATATATAAATAGTGCAGACCAAAAACATATAAATATAGGTATATGAAATATTAATACATTAATAGGAAAGGAAATCTAAATAACGGAGGAAATGGTAAACAACAAAGTACATATTCTAGGAATAAGTGAAACAAAGAAAAAATGATCGGGAAAAATAAATTCAACAAATAATCTCAAATTATATTATTCAGGGGTGAAAGTAGAACAAAAAGCAAAAGAGGGAGTAGGAATAATTTTAACAGAGGAAATAAACAAAAAGGTAATAAATATGAAGGATATAAATTCAAGAATACTAGTTCTAAGTTTACGACTCAAAGAAATATTGAATATAATACAAATATATGCACCGGTTGAAGGAACGGGAGAGGAAGAGGTTTCAGAATTTCACATACAATTACAGGAAGTAGTGGATGATATAAGAGAGCATTATGGAGGATTGTAACGCAAGAGTTAGTAAAGATTATAATCGAGGAATGGGTTGTATGGGAATTTATATTGAGGAAACAACGAACCGAAATGGTCTTAAGATGATAGGTTTTTGACAAAGTAACGGTTTAATAATAGGAAATACGATGTGGAGACAAAAACTAGAGGATAAATATATCTTTGTAGCGGAAGAAAGAAATGCAAAAAAAAATAAACAATTACATAGTTTATACACAAAACTTATCAACTATGGTGAAAAAAGTAGAGACAAGAAAAGAGGCTGAGTTAAGTACAAACCATAGACTAGTAGTAGCGGAATATGGAGAAAAAATAATGAAGACTGTAGAAGTAAGATTCAGTAGAACTGCAATTAGTATATTAAGAAGCACAGAAAATGAATCTAAATATTAGGAAGAAACAGACAGGGAATTCGAAAAATTGATTAATGAAAACAACGAATGGACACTCGAAAAACGGTGGACAGTATTCAAACAAATATTACTTGAAAAAGCAGAGGATATATGTGGAAGAAATAAATTCAACAAACATTTAAAGAGGACTAGGTGGTGGAACAAAGAAATACAAACATTAGTAAGAGAAAAGGAAACCTCATGGAAAAAATACCTCCAAACAAAAATACAGGAAGATGAGGAAATATATAACGGAAAAAGAAACATCGTCAAAGAAGCGGTTAAGAAAGCGAAAAGGGACTCATGGAAAGAATTTGGAAGGGAGATGTCAGAGACACATGCATCAGATAATAGAAAATTTTGGACAGCTATAAAAAGACTACGAGGGTACGAGGGAGTAAAGGAAAAGATATAAGAACAATAAAAAATAAAAATAACGAATTGGAGACCGAAATGAATCAAATACTAAAGACTTGGAAAGAACACTACGAAGACAAATTTAGTAATAGGTTGAAGAAGAAAACAACGAATATAGCGGAAGAGGAATGGAATGAACATGTTTACCAGGCAATCCAAAGAGAAGAAATGGAAGTGGCTATAAATAAACTTAAAATAGGAAAAGCCAGTGGAGAGGATGAAGTAGCGCCAGAGCTAATAAAATAGTTGGGAGCAAAAGGAAAAAACTGGCTGTGTCTCATATGCAGGGAAGCATGGAATACTCAAAAAATCCCCAAAGACTGAGAAAATAACCTTATACTGCCAATACATAAAAAAAGGGATCAGACACTGTGCAACAATTATAGACCAATATGCTTAGCCCAAACCAGTTTCAAAATCTACACGAGAATAATAGAGATCCGATTAAGACGTTATGTAGAAACAAAATTAGAAGAGGAACAAGCAGCTTTCAGATCAGGACGACAAGCAAATGATAATATATATATTTTAAGTAGGCTAATTGATAATACGATAGAAGCGGGAGAAGAAATGTATTTAACATTTATTCACTTGAAGGCAGCTTTTGACATAGAAAAAAGAGAAAAAATTTGGGAGGTATTGGAAGATTTATAAGTACCGAAAGCTCTAATTAATATAATTAAAATAACATACGAGACAGTCAAATTAGGAGTGCAGATAGGAGGTCAAAGATCGGAAGAGAAAAAAGGTATAAAAGAAGGCGATAGCTCAAGCCTACTGTTGTTTGTCATTATAATGGACAAAATAGTGAAGGAAATAAAAAGGCAAGGAGGAAATCTCGACATGATAATAGGGTACAGAAACATGGTGCCGGTCAGATTAAGTAATTTACTGTATGCAGACGATATTGTACTTATAGCAAAATCAAAAAATAAAATGCTGAAACTAATCAACTTATTGGCAAGAGAAATAGAAAATATGAAAATGACAATAAATACAGAAAAAAACGAAGTAATGATAGTAAATGAAAAACAGCGAGAGGAGAGTAACTGCAAGGAAGTGAAATGTAATTACACAACATTAGAAAGAGTAACAACTTATAATTACCTAGTAAATATTATAACAAAAGAAGGGAGAATGGATGCAGAACTTAATAACAGGGCAAATTAATCAACAAGATTATATCATTCCATAAATCGAACAATATTAAGCCATACACACATTGATATGGACACAAAGCTGGAAATCTACAACAAAATTACAGTCCCAACTATAACTCATGCTAGTGAGAACTGGGTAATGCAGAATAAACAGGAAACAAAAATAAATGCATTGGAAATGATATGTTTAAGGAAAATAGTAGGTAAAACAAAATGGGATAAAGTATAAGAAGAAGCATAACTAATCAAGAACCAATAATATCAAATATTGAAAAGAAACAATTAAACTGGTATGGCCACCTAGTGAGAATGAAGCAAGATAGAATTGCGATAAAAGTTGTGGAAATGGGAATATCAAGAAAAAGACGAAGAGGAGGACCCAGGAGGAAATGAATAGATCATATTGAAGAAATTGGAAAAAACAAGGGAAAAACATTAGGAGAGGTGAAGGCATTGGCCAGGGACAGAAAAGAATGGAAAAAATGAGTACATGAAGAACTTCAATCCGACGCCTGAGAAGGCATAAGGATGAGAGAAAGAAAGATTTGAAAAGAAATTTCGGTAGTAATGTAACTAATATTTTTGACTCTTACGACGAAGATAGTAATAAGGCTGCAGAAAGGAATCGTCGGTCACAATAGGTCGCTTGTGAAGAATTTCAGTTTACAAAAGATATGCCAGTAGCTGTTAGTCAAGACAAATTTTTGAGTAATTATAGAAATAAAAGGCTTTTCACATCGAACCTTATGGAAGAACTAGAAAAAAATCCATTAAATGCAAGCAAGGAGAAGCTTCCGATTAATATGGGCTCAGGTTTACAAAAAGTTATAGTAGCAGAAGACGTTGATGTTTTAGTTATTTTACTGCCCGAGCTAAAGCTGATGAAGAGATATATTTTTTGAAACTTGGAAAAGAGAATGTTTACTCCGTGATATATTCTTCAAAGAGCTTTGAATTAAATTATCCAAACGTAGGACCATATATTCTCATCTCTTATTGTTTCTCTGGATGTGACTCCACTCCTGCGTTTTATAATAAGGGCAAGAAAAAAAGTATCGATCTGTTAGACAAAAGACCTGATTTGACAGAGAAGATCGATATATTTTATAATAAAGCCACTGATATCGATGCCATTTTAGAAGCTGGCAGGTACTGCACAATATTATTCTACGGAAGTGCGAAAGATGTTAATATAGGTAAACTGCAACGCATCGAGAGCCTATCAGCTCATTTGGGATGCGTTATGAGTTCTTTATAAAGGCTACATCTAAAAATAGTGCGATAAAATTGTCTTCTCTTGTCCCAACAGTTGCTCCATTAGATGAACACATCAAAAGAGTGTTTTGGCAAATCCAGATATGGCTTGGGAACAAAGACATTCGTCCAGTTGACAGGGGATGGTGTCAAACTGGACAGTCTTTGTTTCCAACAAAAACCCTCATCCACCTGCTCCAGATGAGCTATTAAAAATGATTTTTTGCAGTTGCATTAAAGGTTGCGGTGCTTCTTGAGGGTGTCGTAGGCTAGGGCAATTTTGTAATTCAACCGCTTTGTCAATCCAACAATTTTGTTCATGAACAACGCTATTATGAAAAGAATTCTAATTCAACTAAAACATTTCATGTTAGTCTATGCTTAATAATCCATTATTGAAATATATGAATTACTGTCTAGAGAATTAAAGGTTTTGGCTAATAAATCGTGATTGTTAGAATGACAAAATTATTAATTCACTTTTGTAATGAAATGTCAGTATAAATATATCCATAATTTTCATACGTACAATGGACTTGTACTTGTTATTAACCTTAACATTGTTGCAATAATATGTGGGTCATATTTCCTATAACGTACACTTAGAAAAACGAATTGTGGTTTGTTATTATTTTAATATAATTATTATCCAACAGTGTTTGGTTTTTGTAGCGTTATATATGTCAAGAGAAAGACTGCAATATATTTTATTTCATATTCACACATTTAGAAATAAATCAAATGACTGCAAGAGGAAGACAGGAAATGATCGAATAAACTGAATGAAGAAGAAACGTATTTCTACTTCATCCTCCAAATAAATACATATTTATCTACCTACTAGCCTTGCCAGAAATAACAGAGTTCGTAATTAACATTTGTGTATTTTGTGCACACATCCTTCAAATTAAATATCGAAATATTATTCCATTATACTATGAAACGAGCTGTTATGAGATAAAAATGAAGTGGAAAATAATTCAATTGAATTAAATTAAAAACCCACACTAATCTGGAGGGAACTAATAATGCAGAAGCTCCAGGCAACATAAGCATAAATGATATTAATGTCTGTAAAAGCTCGAATATTGGAAAACAAAATGGACTGCTAGCCCTTATGGAAAATATTTACTAAAATGTTGTTCCATCAAAACCCGGGCACGAGTTTTTCTCAATTTCTCTATACGTTGGAGAGTGAAGAGAAAGGTGGAGTTCGTGGAATAATCGAGAATGATAGTGATTTGAGGTTAGAAATAACTCAATTTCAATGTGATTTTAAATGTGCAAAGTTAGAAGCTGAATATCTAAGACGGTTAGATACAGAGCTGGTAAGTGAAAATGAGCAGCAAAAGTTAATAACTTCCCTTTTACAAAAGAAAGAGGGCAATCAAAACAGTACAGATGTTGCCAAATGTACGAAGTCTTTTAAAAATCAAGATGAGTGTCATTTACAATTTGTTAGTGGAGATATTGCCAAACCTTGTGAAACAGATACTGCTGTCCAGAATTGTGAAGGCAACGGTAACGAAACTAAATCTCGAACTGACTCAGCGACTGAAAGAAGCAAATCAACAGCAAGTTATTTGTCCTATCAGTCATCATCTAAGGTTGATCCTAATGAACTGGTGCCAGCTCAGCAAAATGCTAAGTCTTCTATAGTGAACTTAAATCAAGAAAATTCACCAAACAATTACTCCTGGCAAACCGTATCGCGCAAAAATAGTAAAAGAAGACAATTAATCTTGGGCACCAACACAGAAGGAGTCGCTTGTACCATCAAGGAGTGCCTAAATTTGTGGACTTTATCGAATTGATCCGGACACCAAAGTCACTGCAATGGAAGATTTATTAAAACCACATTTTCCTGAAGTAACCTGTGAAAGCATGTCATCACGTTATTCAAATCTGTATTCTTCATTTGAAGTAAGCATTTATCAGGAAATCTTCAGGAAGGCTATGGAACCAAATATCTGGCCAAAAAATGCCTGTGTCAATAATTTTTTATACCCTCGGAAGCCAGTACAGCCTCCAAAATAGATTTTAACCCGAGGTTAATGCTGCTAAATATGCAAAGCCTGAACGAAAACAAAATATGTGACTTAATATTAGACATTAATAAATACAAGAGCATCGACATAGTTTGTTTGACGGAAACTAGTGACTAGTGGAGCAAATTCATGTTGAGGGTTTTAGTTTAGCTAGTAGTTATTGTCGTGATGCCACTATTGAGGGTGGTGGTGTTGGAATTTGGGTAAGACATGGTATAACTTTAAAAAATAATTTCAATTTAAATTAGTTTTGTACCGTTAAAGATGCTGAGTTTTGTTGCTTTTCTTTCAAGGACAAAAATAAAACTTTTTTGTAATAAATTGTTACCGGTCACCATCAGGTAATGTTGACATTGTTTTGGAAAATCATGAGATTTTAAGCCTAATATTTCTTTTATTATTTGCGGTGATTTTAATATTGATACTAAAACAAAAAATAGTTATCGCAGTAAAATTTTAAATGTATTATCACCTTTTAATATACACAATAATATTGTCAAGTGGCCGACTAGGGTGTCGGATACCAGCAGTACAACTATTAATGTATTTGTCAACTTTCTGAATATTCCCTTCGCCTGTGTCTTCGACAACACTGTATCAAATCACCGTACAGTATTAGTAGAACTCGTTTATGGATTGGTTGCCTCACCAAGTTTTTGCTATAGGAGAGTTTTTGCTGAGAGTGCGACGAGTCATTTTGTTGATAGTCTTATTCTTGAGAACTGGAATACTGTATATGGAATTTTGGATACCAATCTAGCTTCTGATAATTTTATCAGTATTCTTATGCATTATTTTATTATTCCTTTTTCACTGTTGAAAAGGAAACTAATTAAGAATAATGAAAGGTAGATAAACAAAGATGTACAATGTTCTAGCAATAATTTAAAAAATCTGCATGCATTGTCTAGACAATTTCCGCAACTACGGCCATACTATAATTTACAAAAAAAAGAACATGTAAAACTTCTACAAACAACTAGGAAAATACATAATCAAACAATAATTTCAAGTTCGGATAATCCAACGAAAAGTGCATGGATACTAATAATTGATTTTACTACAAATAATGAGCGTAAAAAAGTTATTTCATTGTATAATAACGAGAATGTAATAATAGATAATCCTACTCACGTAGCTAATATGTTTAACACATTTTTAACAATGCGCCACAGGAAATGGTGTCGAAAATTTCACGTACCGGAGTGATTGGAGAACAACTTAATTTCAATTTTAATGAATCAAAAATCGTTTCTGTCCTTTTAATCGGGAAGAATTATATGAACTCTTACATGCCAAACTTAAAAATAAACCATCTTGTGGTTTCGATGAAGTACCAGCATTCTTGATTGAAAAAATATTGCCATTTATAATATCCCCACTGATATATCTTGTCAATGTTTCCTTTTCGAATGGAACTTTTCCGGATTTGATCAAAAGAAAAATAATTCCAATATTTAAGAAAGGTGATTCTAAGCAGGTTAGAAATTACCGTCCTATAACTATTCCTTCTATATTTTCGAAAAATTTTTAGTAAAGCTATCTGGAAAGGCTTAATGCATACCTACAGCTAAATAATACGATTGTGCAAAACCAACACGGTTTTCAAACTGCAAAATCATTTAACACCGCAAAACATTCTTTTCATCAATAATTCGCAAATATGATGCAGTCGGATGAGTGTCCTGTTGGGATCTTTTGTGATCTCAGCAGGGCATTTGACTGTGTCGATCATAACATCTTAACTATGGAATTATATAATATAGGAATCCAAAATCACTCACTAAATTGGATCACATCTTACTCAAATGCACGTCAACAATACGTGAGCTTACCAAAAATAACAGAAAACAGCATTGAAACCTGTACATCACTTTGTCTATCATCAACAGTAGGAGTGCCCCAAGTATCAATTATGGGTCCAATTCTATTCTTAATTTATATAAATGACATTGTGTCTGTTAACTTATTAACTCACTTTACATTATATGCTGATGACACCTCGTTGTTGGTTTCTGATAAGTGTCAATCATTAGTTGAAGATCATTGTAATAGTTTATTGGCGGGTCTTTATAATTGGTTTTGCATAAATTCACTCTATCTTATTGCAGAAAAAACGCAAGCAATACAATTTCATCATAGACAAAAACAACTGCAGTTTGTGGATCCAAAAATTAATAATCAATCGATAAAGTGTGTCTCTTATGCCAAATTTCTGGGCTCGCTGATCGACGAATGTCTTAAATGGAGTAAGCAATGTGAGGCAATTATTTCAAGGTTAAATTCCACTAATTACTTATTTAGAAATCTAAGATCCGTTCTTAAACAAAAACAAATGATTATGCTGTATCACGCACATCTAGAATCCTGTCTGAGGTATGGAATATCTTTCTGGGGAATGTCTAGCAATTCTAAAGACGTCTTTGTGTCACAAAAAAGAGTAATTCGTTTTATTGCTGGTGTCTCTCGTCTAACTGGTTGTAGAGAGCACTTTAAAAAATCGAAAATATTAACGTTGCCCTTTTTGTATATTTTAGATGTTTGTGTTCTCATATATAACAACATAATATGTGATTTCAAAACTAATTATCAGAAGCATAATATCAATACAAGACGCTGTAATAACCTATCTTTGACTTTTCCTAAAAGTAATATTATTTTCAAATCCCTCCTATATTGGGACAACGGCTTTTTAATAAATTACCATTATATATTAAATCAAGTAAAGCAATAAAATCATTCAAAATTTTACTCTAATCGTTTTCAGTAGATGTGTTTTTATTCAGTCGATGAGTTTTTAAATTTGTAAGAACTTTGTATATATTATCCTATATTTTTCATTATGCGTTATTTTCACTTTACTTTAAGCTGTACTAGTTAGTTAGGTAGTTAGATTATTAGTTTCTAAGAAAACTTTTGACGAATTTTAGACAAACTTTGTCATTCAAAAAGAATTTATTATTATCATTATTATTATTATTATTATCATTATTATTATTATTATTATTATTATTATTATTATAATTATTATTATTATTATTATTATTATTATCATTATAACTGGCCTGGTGAGTTAAAGATTGCTAAGGTTTTGCCGTTGCATAAAAAAGGCGACTTGAACTGTGCCAATAATTCTAGACCGATTTCCATTGTTCCCATTATATCCAAAATTTTTGAAATTATCATCAACCACCGGCTTCTAGAATTTCTTGACCTTCATTCCATCATTTCTCCTCATCAATTTGGTTTTAGAAAGAATGTCTCAACAATCGATGCTCTTGCAAAGGTGATTGGGACTGTGGTCGATGGCCTTGACGAACGTCATGGTACTTCTGCTATTCTGTGCGATCTCGCCAAGGCGTTTGACTGCGTGGACCATTCTCTTCTGCTTGCCAAAATGGAGCATTACGGCATTTGTGGTTTACCATTGGTGCTCATTGGCTCTTACCTTGCCGATAGAACCCAGTATGTCAGCTTTCATGGGCATGGATCAGTTAATATGCCAATCCGATTTGGAGTTCCACAGGGTTCAGTCTTGGGACCCTTACTGTTTCTAATATTTATTAATGACTTGCCGTCAGCCGTTAACGGATGAACTTTATTTTATATGCTGACGACACGACACTACTTTATGATGAAGATGAGTCTGATGAATCTGAACATCTTTCATTAGCAAAAAATTGGTTTGTGGCTAATAGACTTCAATTGAATGCAAGCAAGACCGTCAAAACAACTTTCACCTCGGACAAGCTTGCTCATAAGTCACAACCAGTTAAGCTTCTTGGGTTAACACTTGACTCGAGTCTTACCTGGCCTGCTCAAATTGAAGCCTTGTGCTCTGCGGTGTCTTCGCAAATTTATGCACTGCGGCAGCTTCGGCATTGCTTGCAAACCAAGGCCCTTCGTACTGTGTATTTTGGCACCATTCACTCACTTCCCACTTACGGCATTAGATTTTGGGGAAACTCGAGTGGGGCTTATAAAGTTTTCGCTCTTCAGAAATCCGCCGTGAGGATTGTCGGGAATGCTTTTTATGGTTCGCACTGCCTTGCACTGTTTAGGGGGTGCAGGATTTTACCGGTTCCTTGTCTGTACATTTATGAAACATTAGTGTTGGTTCACAAAAATAGATCCAAATATAATTCGCACTATAATATTCATACCTACGGCACGAGGAATGCGGTGGATCTTGTGGCCCCTTTCTCTAGGCTTAGGACTACCCAGGCGAATAAACTAAATGTTGAGTATTACAATGTTTTGAATAGTTTTTATAGAGGTCTCGATCTTCAAAATAGGAGTCTTCGTGATTTTTGTAAATTCGCTAAGATGTTTTTATTGGAACATTGTTTTTATTCTATCCATGATTTTTTAAAATTTGCGCCCAGAGACCGCCGTTGTTAATTTTATTTTTTAGTTGATGTTTTATTGCCTTTAACCCAGTTTTAAATTATTGTTACTTTTCTTTTATTAATTGTTTCAAATATTGTTTTATTCCTTCCATGATGACTGACTTCAAACATGATACATATGTAAATGTTGTCAATAAACGTATATCTATCTATCTATTATTATTATTATTATTATTATTATTATTATTATTATTATTATCATTAAACGGGAACAGGTGATGACGTTCCTAGTGCCGTCCTGACCTCCAGGTGAACAGGAAGCTAATTTGGACAGGGTATTCAGATTTCGCTACTCGAAAAATTCCCATGTGGAAAATTTCACCTAGTTCGGTTGTTTTTTGTGACAGATATATATTTTTTTCCATCCCTTGAAAGTATGCAGTTGAAAGAATGCACTTTTCGACGCACAAATGCATTCTCAGTCCGTTGCAAAAAGAGAAATGTGCACATAATTTTTAAATGAGCTAAGGAACGAAGATAATGCAAAAAAACACATCTCAAACCGAGCACAAAAATCCTGGGTTTTGGGTATCTTTGCGCCACATTTCCTCGCCTATTCTTAGTAACATCAAACGATACGAAAATAAGCCAAAATGTACCTAAAAAAATTTTAAAAACCTATTCATGTGGCATTCAGTGTCGCCACACCAACTAGTTCATGTACTTGGATATATGTAGTGCAGGCTAAGATAGAGTAAATGTTCCTCCGAGCAAGCATATTATCCTAACGAAAAGAACGCGATAGTGCAGTTTAAGCACGGTCGAGTGTTAGCTGATTTAGAACTTCTGTAGTCCTTAGATAAAGATGCTTTTCTATTTGGGCAGTCGCTGCGTGTCCGAGTTCGGACACTAAATTATTCTTACTAAATATTCGACATCGGACATTTCAATTGCTATATGTCCGAGGTTGGAGCCATGAATGTTGATACTAAACATCCGATGTGGGATACTGAAAAAGGTAGTTATACTGAATGTATAATCCGGTAACCGAATTAATTGATAAGCAACACTTGCGAGTCCTAATTTGTTTATTTTGAAAATAAGTACTATAGAAAAACAGAATAAGCAACACAATATAAATATGTACTCATAATTACATTTTGGTATTGCTAATGAGTACCTAAATACTAATCTTAAGTAAGTTTCTAAGTTTACTTAGTTTTAAAATTTTTTTTTGGAAGACCAATGGCTGTTAATAAATGTCCTTTTGGACGCCCCCTTCCTCTTTTTATTCGAAGAGGCATTTTTATGTTTGCTACTCTTTCTCTATCATCTGAATTGCTTACAATTTGTAAGTCATTTAAATCAATATTTGTAAGATTTGTTTCTGGATGCTCTGTTGTAAGTTTTTAAGTTTGTATGTTTCTCCTTCGGTGTCGACGTTTTGAGGTAACAAAATGTTTTCGTCATTTTCGAAGACTAAATTAAGAGTTTCATTAGTATTTAAATTATTATTATCTTCTTGATTTGTTTCACTTATTTCTTCTTCAACGACAATGTCTTGAGAGAGCAAATGATTATTATCTTCTTGATTTGTTTCACTGGTTTCTTCTTCAACGAAAATGTCTTGAGAGAGCAAATGATTATTATCTTCTTGATTTGTTTCACTGATTTCTTCTTCAACGACAATGTCTTGAGAGAGCAAATGATTATTATCTTCTTCATTTGTTTCACTGATTTCTTCTTCAACGACAATATCTTGAGGGAGCAAATTGATTTCCTTATAGGAAGATATCGACGCAATAACATTTTCAGACTGATCCATATTTAAAGAATTATCATACACTACGTTTTCGACAAGAATAATCTTCTTACCCAATTTTCAATAATTTGTTAAATCTTTGAGAATTTTTAATTTATTTTCAAATTCCAGAGTTCCTTCTTCCGATGCTACTTGTGCTAACTCTTGTATTGTATTTAACGCCAAATTATACTTTTGATTCTGACTCAAAGTCGCTTTTCTTTTAAAAGTTGTAACACTTGAAAGAGATGCATCAATTTCAACATTATTGGAATTATTATCCCTGGGATTTTCTACTTTATCTTGGAATAGATTATGGTGTGCAACATAATATTCTTTAGTTCACCTTTCTCCACAAAGTGACCTTTCGAATAATTCTGTGTTTTCAAAACTTCTAAATGCTAGTATATGGCAGCAAGGCAATTTCACTTGTTTTATGAATGTACAGTCACAACGATTGTTTGTTATCGTGTAAGTGCGACTTAGGGAGTCACACACACTCACTAGGCCAGCGGCATCTTTTTTGATAACTACTTTCTTAGATTTATAATGCTGTGTTTTGACAAAGTTGTATCCATAGGGTGTTGATAGTTCCTTATATTCTTCTAAATTATTTTCAAACGGCTGTAAGGTTGATCCTTTTTGTGACATAGTGAACATTTCAGAATTGTGTTTTCCACGAAAACTATCAAAAATACAAAAAAATGGTCGATGAATGCTCCCAAAGAGGCATAACGTGGAATAACTGATTTCAGATTCTGATTGATACATTCTAACCTGTTATTAGTTGTTTTAGAAAATGAGCATTCAGCTTCACTTAGAGCTGGTACCCATTCTCCTTTAATAGAAGTCCAATTTTTTTCCAAGTAGTCGACAACAGACCTAGGAACTTGATTTTTCATTTCTTCGAAAATTTTATTATGTTATTCTAAATTTTTACTATATAATAATTTTTGAACATAACTTAATGAAAGATTTCTTTCCATAGATGTTATTCCAAGTTTTGAGGTAATTTGCCTTTGAAACGTTTTGAAGACATGGAACTTGCATATAAGCAGTGTCGCTTCAGGAAAACATTCTTTCAGAACAAATCTTTCTTTTATGTCTTTATCGGTCCTTATTGTTTTTATGTTTGACCATTGCTGGTTATTAGATTTGAATGTTTCACACATCCACTTTAGGCTGTTCGAGTCTTCATACATTAACAAAGTAATGCATATAATGTCACTACCTCCATTCGAATCTTCCATTAAGAAAATATACACTGGTGCTCTGATGTCCAGTAATTTATAGGTGGCATCAATACACATAAACTCAGGATAAGCTGCCGCGAGCATTTTCATCTCTTTCGATTGAAATTGTAGTCCTCTAAATTCCCCGTCCTCCTCTAATACAAATGATTCACAATCTGAAAAACAATAATAGTATCCATTATGTACGACTCGTATATGTTTTTCAATTTACTTACTATATGTATTCTTCAGCAGCTCGATGCAACTTGAAAGATCGGATGCCGCAGCTGCATCAGGTTTAAATCTGGTTTGAATATTGTGAAGATCTTTTAAAGTAATTTTTTTATTACTGGTTGTCATAATATAAGATTGAATCAATTTCTTATTTGCTCTCATTTTAATCATAATTTTGGTTTTCTCTTATACTTCCCCTTCTAATTTTCGTACTGGTGCATAATACTGATACAATTCCTTTAAAATTACGAGTATATTACAATAAAATAGAATATCACAGAGAAATTATGCTAACTATGATAACTGACTTGACTATACCTACAACTTACTTTTGAAACAGTGTGATTGTGTTCGTTATTTAACTTGGTGATTTTTAGCTTTTTCGTCTTACTCTGGAAATTAATTGTTTTATATGCACCGCAGTAAGTAGTGCGATGAGATCTGCAATAAAGTTAGTAATGTTTAAAAATTAAATAATATTTACTATATTTGCTGGTTTACCTAGTATTTGGTCTTTTGCCATTAGAATTGCTCCTAAACAACTTTTCTCCTTGCTTACAAGTGAATTTCAGATATTCGTAAATGCCGTTCTTGTCCTTTCGGTCTCACAATTTTTGAAACTGACGTTCAATTACAGTTTTGTCACCGACATCAATACCAACCGTAGGAATAAAAATCAAAATTGGAGTTAATGTGGCGATAGTTAATTGAAGATCAATTGTGCTTGGTGGAACACAATTGAGATTTGATTAGAGAATAAATTTAATAGTTAATTAGTTGATTGGTATTAAGTAAAATATTGGTGAAACCGTCCACTAGGTTATGTCCTTTGTCTTCTTCTCTGGGAAGTTCGAGAAGGTCACACTGGTTCAAATTTTGCACTTGATTGGTGGGGTTAAAGAGCAATCATAGTGCGACGCTCCATAGAATGATTTATCGAACGGATTTATTTCCTCTGTGGTTGTTGACTACAAACATACTTTTTTAATTAGGTTCAAATGACCGTAAATATTTTTTAAACGCAATATCGTAGTTGTTTAAGTTTTTGTATTTTAAATGTAGAGAATATGGATAAAAAACTAGCCTAGGTATACCATTTAATGAATCTGGAACCAAGAGTTTTAAACAGATTTTTACTTTTCTGCCCAACCTATTTAATATGCGAGAAAAGTATTGGTTTACCCACAAAAAAGATAGAAGTTTGAAAAAAATATTCGAGTTATTTTTACGTTTTTCATCAAGAACGACACGAAAAAACGGTTTTTAGAAAAAAATTCTGTGTATGTCGTCGTCGTTGTCGTCGGCCACTTTTCGTTACATGTCTTGTTAGAACGATACAGCCTCCGGAGTGCAACCAGTCACTAATTTTATGATTGAATATCGTTCAGCACATCTCACAGATAAACACAATTCATTTTAAGCTCACAATAGCCAGTACGACGGGTGCTATGATACTTGAAGTACATCTTTGTCATTTTTTGAGAATTTTCAGTTTGTTAGCAAGATATACCTTCCGGAGTGCAAAAAGTCACCAATTTTATGATCGAATATTATTAAGAATATCTCATAGATAAACCTTACTGATTTTCAGCTCACCACAGTTAGCATAACATGAATATTATTCAGGACATCTCACTGATGAACCCTATTGATTTACAGCTCACCAGAGCCAATACAACAGGAGCTATAGTACTTTAAGTACAACATTTTTTTAATTTTTTGAGAAATTTCAGATTGTTAGCACGATACAGCCTCCGGAGTATATACAAATGACCAATTTTATGATTATATATTATACAGGGCGTCTCAAATATGAACCCCATTGATATTTAGCTCATTAAAACCAGTACAACGAGTGCTATGATATTTGAGGTACCAAATTTTTGTCAATTTTGAAGAATTTTCAGTTTATTAGCACGATACAGCCTTCAACGTGTATACAAGTGACCCATTTTATGGTTGAATATTGTTCGGGGTGTCTTATAGATGGACCTTATTGATTTTTATTTAACCAGAGCTAGTATAACGGGTGCTATGGTACCTGAAGTGCTACATTTTCTGTCCTTTTTGGAGAAAATTCGGGTTGTTAGTACGATACAGTCTCCGGAGTATATACAAGTGGGCAATTTCATAATTATATATTTCAATATATAAGTCTCTCATTCAGGGTGTCTCACATATGTACCCTATTGATTTTCAGCTGACTATAGCGAGTACAGCGGGTGCTATAAATCCAGATATACTGCATTTTTGGTTACTTTTAGAGAAATTTCAGTTTGTTAGCACGATACGTCCCTCGAGATGTACTAGTGACAATTTTAATATAGAATATTATTATTGGCCTCTCACAGATGCGGAAAAGTTAGTTTTAGTCTTTAAAGCCGTTTATTTTTTAAATCATTTAGGCATGCCAATCCTCCACAAATGAGCTTAACAATATTTTAATTTGGGTAGGCGAGGGGAATTAAGTAACTTATGAACTACCATTAACAAGTTAACTATCCAATTTCATAGAAGGAAGTGCTAAATTTCCTCCGATTATATGGACAGAACTAACGGCTTCTATAACTCGAACTACTGATGCATTCGAATATTGTCACTGGAAATTTATTTCATAATTTCATTCTACTCATCCTTCTATATATATTTTCATCCAAAAACTTCGAGAAGTTCAAATTGATATAAACATGAAAATACAAAGTTTATATGTCCCACTAAAAATAAAAGATAAAGAAGTAAAAATCAAATTAGTAGGAAATGTTACTGTTGCTCAAATATCTAGATTATATTTTATAAAATGTGTATCGTATTATTTTCACTAAATAAAGACGATCATATGTAAACGTGGATGTAAATAGGAATACTTAATAAAATGTAAACAGATATTGTATTATGATAAATTATATTATTGTTTTATAATTGTATAATAAGTAGAAAGTGTCAAAAAGTGCCTTGTAAAACGAGTGACTGAAGACGTTTTTAACACGAGGTGCTTACTATACTTTTTCTTCGCCCGCAGAAAGGAAAAAATTATAGTCTATTTCTTAATGTCTGGCAGCACAGTAGCCTCATTAAATATTCAAATAGAAAAGTATCTCTTACAGAGTGATCCTAAGAATTTTACAAGTAAATACTAAAATTTTAATGCAAAACAAGTAGGTGTCTGTATTGGTTATCTGTACATCCCTCTTTCAGCTCAAAATACAATATGGTAATAAAACTGAACAATGCTAGCAGAAGGATAAACAGTGCGGTAGTGGCGGAGATTACGATATTAGTTCATTTTGCTTATTTAATTAGATTCGGTCAACATTACAACATTATAACAAGTTACATTTTCATTTTTATTAAATTAAATTAATTAGAGTTAATATAGTTTAATTCTCATAATTCAAATTTATTGACAATGAATTAATTTATATTAAGTAAAGTAAACATACCATTTATAGGAAATATAAAATTCAATCTATAGTATCATCCTCTTCGCTGGCCATACAAAAATCATCCGAAGACTCGTCGAGAGAGATCACTATCGGTTCTATAGTTTGTTCTATGAGATTATCTAAAACCCACATTTTCTCTTCCTCTCTAATTACATGATTCACAGCATCTCTCCAGTTCTCTTCAGTTATTGTTGTCAATGAGTACTTCATGAAGTCACGACCATATTTTATTTTAAATGTTTTATTATGTCTAGCTACATAACCTTTCATTTGGGCTCATATTAACTCTATCGCATTTGATTCACAATGGTATGGCGGCAAACGAAGCACTGTTATCCCACGATTCTTGGCTATTTCATCAATAACAAACTTTTTAAATTATAGCTTGTGATCTGAAGCAACCTTTAAAAGTTCTTTTTTCAACATATAATCTTCAAATGGTATATCTTATACGATTAACCAGTTTCTAATATCAGCTTTTCTCCAAGAGGTAGATGGAATATTTTCTGTTAATCGCGAATGATAAGTGGCATTGAACATAACGATTCCAGCATTATTTGGAATTAATTCGATCATTTGTGTAAAATACATCTGCAGTCATTTCTTCATTATAGTCTTTGGTTGATGTTGACTGAAACTCCAGTAAACCACCTTCAACGAACCCTTGATTGCATCCAATATGCGTTATTATTAGTCGGCGACCTTTACCGATAGGAGTTTTCAGTCCAGTAGATAAACCTTCTATGAAAGCTTGACAAGACTGGTTTGAAAACTTTTGTCCTGCCATATTTTTTTCACCGAATGTCCTTCATTGAGCGATGTCTCATCTAGATTATAGATTTGTCTTCCCTCCTGTCTGTATTTTCGGATATCTCGTAAATACTGGCGTCTCCAACATATTATTTCTTCGTTGTCGATTAGCACTGATTTGCGGCTTTGCTTCTCTCAAGTAAAATTTATTGTGTGTAATATTTTCCACAAAGTTTTTCGCCCTATGTCAGGCAAATTCTCGTCCTGCTTCACCATCCTTAGAATTCTGTCAAGGGTGGGGATCTCTTTTTTAAAATATAATTCATGTAGTTTTAGTCTTATTGTATTTTGCATATGTTCATCAAGGTCAAATGGTTTTCTTCCAGTTGACTTTTTAGGTGGAGATATATTTCCATTTTTCCTCTCTCTTAGAAGCCTGTAAATAGTAGATTCACTAACTTATGTCATATTGGAACATGTCGAAACTATATTTCTAACAGTAGCATCCGGCATTTTATGTACAACAGCATCATGCACATTTAACACTACAGTCTCCGTTTGTAAGCTAATCACGCTCTTACACTTTACTGTGGTAAAACTTGAAGACATTTTTCACAACACAGTTAACACTTATGGGACACAAGCGACTCTAAGCAAAACAAATTGTATAAATTTGGGCGAGACCAAGTTTCACCGTATAAACCTGCAAAATTTCTAGGTAATCATTGGGACAATCCCTAGTAGGACCCTAATGTAATGTTTCTTGGTAATGTTATTATCAACATTTCGAAAATCAGAAAGTAATTATCTGGGGAATTAATTGATAAATGGTTTGGTAATATGTCTCCCAAGAATTGACCTGCTCCAAATTCTCAAGATAATTAAGGAAATATTCAGTCAGAATAGTTGCGTTACAAGATTATTTCAAAAGTAATTTATTGTTTTAACTGTATGTACTCTACAAATGTATGAAGGTCAGTTAGTTGTTTTAACTATCCGAATTTACATTTATATTACCTTTATATATCAGATCGGGAATAAAATTAAATAGTGAATAAATTCCTTAGATGAACTGTGACGCTTATGCTTTACTACCTGACTAGCATCTGTGACCTTTTCGCGTACTGTCAGTCAATAAGAAACAGACTATATATTATGTTTTAATTATATTCATACAGAGACGGACGATGGCTGACGGCTGACTGACCAATGAAATGACACAGAACAACAAAATTATCACGGAACATGAAATTTAACAAAGAAAAGATACACTCGATTTGACGTTTAAAAAACAAAAGATAAACGAGAAGTGACTTTTAGCATTTCAAACACTAGTGTTTAAAGAGTCGTTTTGTGCAAGTGAAACCCGTGTTTAAAATGCGGTTTTAGTAACGGAAGTAGAAAAATTATATTTATATTGAAAATGGTACATGTTTTTCCTTTGCAACACCATTACAACTGTCGATTCGACATAGAATTTTTCTTTTGCCTTATATCTATTAGATTACACGAGTGTCGAAAATACCTATAGGATTAACATAAACATTAGCTATTAGTGTCGAAAGTACTTATAGGATTATAGCGTACTGACCACTCGGTGTCGAAAATACATCCCCCCATTACTTCGTTAGGGCGATTTAAAAAGGACCCTATAAAAAATTGAGGGGAAATAGTGTTCGGTATTCATGCCTCTATTCCTTCTGGACTTTAAGAAAAATCAGAGAAAGGTTATCATTCAATAAACAGTGAATTTAAAAAAATACATTTCTGTTTTTAGAATGATACATGATTCTAACCAATCATAAATCACATCATACTTTTTTCCCTTCCAGTTAAATTGATTCGGTCGGACTTCTGGGGTGGAAGGGGTGGAGTTAGAGATAGAAATACCAGCCCAAATGTCAACCTCACCTGCTAGATAACCAACAAGGCTCCGACGACCGAACGATTGCAGGGATAAGCAATCCCACACGTACTGGCCAACAGCTTCGGGTGGAGGAGCTAGTAAGTGGCAAGGCACTCTTTTGTCCTGGAGTTGAGTAATCGGCTCCGAAGGCGGAGATATCAGAAAATGATCAACGGCATAAAGATGTGGTGGGCAAATGGGAACCCAATATATTAAAGACTCATTAGAGTTTTCCTTAGTATTATCACGATGACTATGGTCAAGACAAAATTAAAATATCCGGATATAGCCCTCATTCGGATCTCCGGGGGGGTAATGTTTTCATTGATGGTAAGAAATGATGGTACAGAAAGCTAAAGTTGGAGACCGTGATATTTGGTACATGGGATGTGCGAACTCTAGCACCGCCAGGAAAGCTGCAAAACACAATTCGAGAGATCAAACGACTTAATGTGCAGATTCTAGGCATTAGTGAGATGAGATGGCCGGGTACGGGAGCTTATGGCAATGGGGAGGGATATTCTGCATATTACTCTGGAACACAGAACAACATTTTCCAACATAGAGTTGGATTTATACTGCACAAACAAATTGCAACGTGTGTTACCAACTTTGTGCCAATATCAGAGAGGATAGCTCTCCTACAAATAAAGGCGAGCCCGTGAATGTTAATCTCATCCAAATTTATGCTCCTACTACAGACTACAGCAACGAGGACGTAGACCAGTTCTACAAGCAAATATCAGATATAATCAATACCTTGCCACAGCATGATATAAACATCATTATGGATGATTTCAATGCCAAGCTTGGAAAAGGTAGAACTGGGGAACACATTGGAGACTTTGGACTAGGCGAGAGAAACGAACGTGGCGACACTCTAAGTGCATTCGTAGCGGAACATGATCTGATTGTTACCAATACATCCGTCCAACACCATCCTCGAAGATTGTACACGTGGAAATCGAATGATGGGAAAACTAGGAATCAGATAGACTTTGTACTCATTAATAAGAGATTTTGAAACATTATCAAAAACTTAAAAACCAATCCAGGAGCAGATGTACAGTTGGATCCGCTGATAGGAAGGATGGGAATCAGGTTGAAGAAGGTAGAGAAAAAACGTGTAGGGAGATACGACTACAGAGAACTGAAAGACACAACCACAAGCAATTTGGTGGAAAGCGAACTCTTGATAGGGACGGAAAAAGAGGAAAACGATGGAGATGTAGAAAAAGACCCAAATATGCTTCAAGAAAGTGTACATAAAGTCAAAGAAAAGTACTTAAAGCCTAACAAACAGATGAATAAATCTTGGATGACGGATGAGATCTTAGAACTGATGGAAAAGAGGAGATTGTATGAAAATAATAGAAGAGAATAAATGAACATACAAAAAGAAATAAGTGCGAAAATAAGAACAGCCAAAGAAGAAGAGAAATTGGAAAAATGTATGAAATTCGAAGAATGTCAAGCCAAATGTGATAACTTAAATATGCACAAGAAGGTAAAGGAAATGGCGGGAACAGTGAACAGAAGAACAGTTAATGTACTTAAGAATAACCGAGGTCGAGTTATAGTAGAGAAGTCGGAAATAAAGGAAACCTGGGAAGAATACATTGAACGGTGCCACCCAATATCGAAGAAACAGATGGTCCCCCAATCTAAGAGGTAGAAGTGCAGGCAGCCTTGGAAAATGCAAAAGATCAAAAGGCGTTGGGCCCCGACGGGATTCCTGCTGAAATATTGAAGCTGATCCAAGGGAAGAATCTAAAGTGGCTAATGAAAGTGTTCAATGTGATCTATGATACGGGCGTCATACCCACGGAATGACTGAGGTCTGAATTTATTACTCTCCACAAGAAGCCTAATGCTATGAAATGTAGTGAGTTTCTAACAATAAACTAGATGAGTCATCTGCTAAAGATTTACCTGAAGATAAATCACAATAGGATATTTAAACTGTGTGAGCAACAGATGTCTGAAACTCAATTCGGCTTTAGAAGTGCTGTGGAGAATAGGAAAGCCCTATTTTCGGTCCAGGTGCTGTTTCAGCGATGCAGGGATGTCAACTGCCACGTCTACGCATAATTAATAGACTATAGGAAGGCGTTTGATCAAGTATGGCACACGAAAATGAAGGAAGCTCTCCAAAAACCTGGCCTGGACGGAAAGGACCTCAAAATCTTCAGAAATCTCTATTGGTTGGAATCGGAGGGCTTGCGTCAGGGTAGACAAAGAGACAACAGAAGAGATACAAATATTACGTGGTGTAAGCCCTGCAAGACATTGAAGCTGGAATCCTGCTAAACGGAGAACGACTGAATAATATAATGGACAGTGTTACAACATACAGCCGACAATATGGTTTGGAAATAAACAGCAACAAGACAAAATTCATGATAATCAATAAGAACCAAAACACCCGCGGTATTTTCTTGGTGGACGATACCCCTTTAGAAAGAGTCAACAAATATGCATACTTGGGCAAGAACATAAATGAAGACTGGGACCATTCTGTGGAGATCAGAACGCGTATTGAAAAAGCCAGAACAGCATTCATCAGGATCAAGAAAGTCTTTACCAGTCACGACTTACAGCTGTCAACGAAAATTCACCTACTGCGATGTTACGTGTTTTCGATCCTTTTCTATGGGGTCGAATCATGGACGCTTACGGAGGCCTTGTCCAAAAAACTTGAGGCATTTGAAATGTGGCTGTACAGGGTTTTTCATTATATATGGACCCTTCCATATCTCACTCATTATTTGTTACAATTGAAAATGTCTCAAATAAGAGTTGAATGGTTATTAAAGTAGTTTTCAAAATCCAACAAAAATATTATACAGAATGTCCCAAAAAGAGGGTCAGAGCTAAAGTGTCCTTTCTTAAATGGGACACACTATATATTTTTATATTTTTAATCTGTTCACTTCAATCTGAATTCAACAATATATAATTGTTATAGTCTAACCTAAACAGTTCAGAAAATATATACGACACAGTAAGATGTAGTAATCTATCGAATGGAATTCAGTAAATTTGTTTACAAAATGAAGTAATCTCAAACTAAGTAAGCCCAAATGAAACTATAAATATTCTTCAAAATGACCCCCCATATTGTCAATGCATAGTTGGTATCTTTGGCGTAAATTCTCTAAACATTTAGAAATAATATCAGCATGATTATTTAAGTTATTAATTTCGCCTTAAATATTTTCCTGAATTATCTCAAGATTGTTATTTTCGCCAAAGTTAACTATATATTTCAGCATCCTCCACAAAAAATAAGCTAAGGGAGATAGGTCGGGGCTATTAGGAGGCCATAGAATTGTCCCATTATTTTCGATCCACTCTGGAAACTGATTGTTGAGATGTTCTCTCACCTCTAATACATTATGGGATGATGCCCCATCTTGGTGCCAGATCATAATATTTAATTGGTCAGCTGTAAATTCATTTTCTAGTATTTCACTTATTTTGGGTATTCTGCAGTTTAGGTAAGTTCTTCCTGTTAATTTATAATTGAAAAATATTGGCCCAACCACTATATTCTGGAATATTCCACACCAAACTTTAATTGATTTCCGTCCAGATTTCTTCATTTGTTGCACTTTCCGCTATCTATGATTTTTTTTCCCATGAACGTCTATTTTTTCTATTAAACACGCCAGCTGTGGAAAAACTGGATTCATCTGTCCAACAGATATCTGGAGTTTCATTCAAGCGACGAAGCATTTTCTGACAAAATATTAACCGTTTCCGTGTGTGCAATTCAGTAAGAGCCTGCACGGGAAGTATTCTATATGATTTATAATTGTGTCTTTTCAAAGTCCTAAAAATTTTCATAGGATGTTTTTGTTATATATTGGAGCTGGTTACTAACGAGTCTTCAGAGTTTTCTGCAAAAAAGTAGTAGCGCAAAAATCATTCCTCCTTATTCAACTACCATAAAATTCAAAGAAATATATATTTTTTAACCTTTAAAATGCAGAAGTGTATTTAAATCATCCTCCTCATTAATTACACACGTTCGTTTTTTCATAGAAAAGTTCTTAGTTGTCATTACATGCTGGTATATTCTGTTGAACGTATTTTTGCTAGGCGCATGCCGATTTGGATATAATTCCATAAATTCTCTCCTTGCATCTAATTTGTTATTATTATTTTTCACAAATAGAGAAAATATCTTTTCATCATCTGTATACCGCATTTTCCAAACTATCAAATACAATGTTTTATAATGGTGTAAATAACTACTTGTCAATCATGACAATGCTTTCATTGCCCGTTGTTTATAGTTGGTGTTCATCCCACAGAAAACGATTTTTAAATGAATATATTTTCTGAACTGTTAAGGTTAGACCATAACAATTATATATTGCTGAATTCGGATTGAAGTGAACAATTTAAAAATATAAAAATATATAGGGTATCCCCTCCAAGAAAGAACACTTTGGCTCTGACCCTCTTTTCTGGGACATCCTGTATAATATTTTTGTTGAATTTTAAAAACTACATTAATAACCCTTGTAATAATCAATCAATAGATTCCACTATGATCCTACATAAAATTCTATCACCACTTGTAATAACCAAAAAAAACTCTGCTGTCCAAAAATGTTCCGAATGGACCGAGAAGGCAGCGTAGCTGGCTGTCACCACCCACGTTTCCGTGGAAAACAGGAGTCGGCGGCTCCTGTAAGAAATGTCCGAAAGAGCTGGCTTCGGCCTCCGCTGCTACCAGTTGTCGTTGGTAATGAGAGGTCTTGTATTATGGGGTTACGTCAGTTAGAGGGGTGTGTTGAGGGAAAATTTTAGGTGTAGATCTTATGTGTATGGGTTAGGTATTCCTTCTCTCCTGGTTGAGTAAATAAATTAACCGATAACGATTTCTTAAACGAGTTTAATAAAAAAATATATAAGAAAAAAATAAAAATAATTACACCAAATTTACAAAACGTCGGGAATACTCGTATATAGAGTCCCGTGTCTACAATTGAATAAAACCAGTGATAGGATCGAGAGAAAACTTGAGATATCCCTTTTAAGTCAACGCGAATGACTCGCAGAATAAAAGAAATTTGTTATTTTTTAAAAAAATGATCGTCAGAACCTAATATTTTCGCGTACCCTAAATATGAATTTTGATATTAACAATTTAATTTTCAACCTCAAATGTTCCTAATTCATACGGTGAGATATCACCATTAAATATTCGTGTGCGATATGAACTACCATACTCCAATTAAATTATATGAACATAATATCATAGAAAGCGGGCTGGCAATGTTTATAACCTGACCAAACTACAGAAAAAAATCATAATACACTGTTAGTATAATTTGAAATCAGACTTACCAATTCCCGGACTGGGTGTTCACAAAACGCCGACGGACACGATTCGCGTTTCGAACAAGTAGACGCTCCCTTGTAATCTGCTTTCCCTTTTTCGAGAAAAAAAATAATTATACCTGACTGCTAAAACACTACTTTAATTATAAATTACTATAACTCAGGACTCCTCAAAAACCGCTATTCGCGAAACCCCAAAAGAAAACTTGACCGTTCCCGACCGCGAGTTTTTACCAACTGCCCCTCATTTGTTACTTTTTCGAAGTTTCGGAATTTTTCCTTGCTCAGCAATCCTTTATTTTCTTTGTACCCGTTAGCTTCTGATTGGTGGAACTTATCGTTCGACGTAATTGTGTAATAGGTTTTTTACCTCGATTAACAATTGAATTTATTGGATTCCGCAAAATTTCTTTATTTTGACGCAATTATTATTTCCGGTTAAAATATTATTTTTTTAATTCTTGCACCCAGACAGACGCTTAGATAAGTGGTTTTTTCATTTTATCGATGTGAACGACCGTTTTCAATAGTTTAAACGTTACAAAGTAAAAAGTAATTTGTTATACAGGATGATTCTTATTTTGGTATTTATTACATTGCCACCCCCTTTGAAAAAGTGTTGGACTTACCTGTCCAACACCTTTTACGTGCATCCCCTACGCTAAACTTATCTAAGTACAAAATTGTGTCACTGCGTTACATGTTACCGCGATTTCACCTTGAGCACTACGCGCTGTATGCCGCACTGAGACACTGCTTGTTGACTGCTTGCATGTTTGTGTTCACCGTTGCAATACCTATGACTCCCTAGTTGCACTATGTTGCTTTTTCCTCTGTTAGGTGTGGTACAATACTAATTTCCTCTCTGGTTTGTACTTGTTTATGTATCCAGAAGAAGATGGATAGTTTTTGTATTTGAACATGAATTTGTTCAGTGAAGGATTAGATATCCTTCACTGGTACTGCTACTTTATTGGTTTGGCGGAATTATGGGGAGAGAAACCGTTTTGGTTTCAAAACTGTGCCCGTGGAGTGGGGCGAGAACGATTTGTAATTTGATAAGCTTTTATCGGATTAATTGGAGGTGGTCTAAGGACCACAATTTTGGCTATTTGCTTGTTGCGAAGTACTCCCTCGTTATGTGCCTTTTGTTTCCTGTATTGCCGACTTCTCGGCTATTGTCGTTTATTCCACGTTTGCTTATTGTTTGCCGCGCACTTTGTTTGCACTTGGTTTTAAATTGTTTTTCGTTAACTAATTTATTATGCTTATAGTAATGTTTTTATTCCTAAGAAACTGTTTGTTCCGCGCGCTTTATTTGCACTTGGTTTTACATTGTTTTTGATTATTAATATATTATACTTATAGTAATGTTTTTATTCATAAGAAACTGTTTATTCCGCGCGCTTTATTTGCACTTATTACGGAATGTTTATACTGCCGCGTGAGTCAGTCCAGTGAACGTTGCTGGATGATTGCGCATTGACTTCTGGAGCGTTTTCCTCGTCTTGCTGGGTAAGCTCAATTTCTTCGTTGGACTTCTTCTTTCTGTCATTTTTGTGTAATACCCATGCCGTTAGGCTTGACCATATGCCTGCGAATATATCTATGCCGCAGCCTATGGTTTGATATATTCGTAAACTGTTTATTATTACTCCGCATAGATAATGCAGAATCTTATATACGAAGTAGAATCCTATGAGACCACTTACGACTGTTCCTAATTCTGAAAACCATCCCCATATATGATTTATGGTTGTGTGCGCGAGTTCTTTTAGTTCCTTTTCATTGAACATACTGGTGACGCTGTAGCCTTGGTCCGCTGCTGGTAACCCTGCTGTCCGCCTTATAAGTATGTTTTCGACTGCTTTCCGTTCTGTGCCAAAGGTAAGTAGTCTGTGTGCTTCCTGAATTTCTTGTTGTGTGTATAGTAGGTAATACACGTATGTTCTGTGACACTTTATCGGATGAACAGGCGGATGGCCTATGGGTGGTTACCGATAGGAAGAAGTTTCCAGAGGGTTTACAAGAAGTAGAAGAAGTCTCTAGATGGTTAGCAAGTAATGACGGTAGCGTCTACGGGGGTTATGCAAAAAGTAAATAAGTGTGTATGTTGTTACGTGTATAAGGTAGAGGGTGGTTTAGAAGAAGCGAAGGGGTTTTTAAGGCTAGCGTCTACGGGGGTTATGCAAAAAGTTTTTTGGGGGTTTGGCCTGGGCCAATTGCCAAAATTTTTGGGATAATGACGGTAGCGGCTACGGGAGTTATGCAGAAAGTAAATAAGTGTGTATGTTGTTACGTGTATAAGGTAGAGGGTGGTTTAGAAGAAGCGAAGGGGTTTTTAAGGGTAGCGTCTACGGGGATTACACAAGTAAGGGTGTATACAAGAACGGGGGTTATGCAAAAAGTGTGTTTGTTTTTACGTGTATAAGGTAGAGGGTGATTTAGAAGAAGCGAAGAGGCTTTTAAGGGTAGCGTCTACGGGGGAGGGGAGCGTCTACGGGGATTACGTAAATAAGGGTGTATACAAGAACGGGGGTTATGCAAAAAGTAAATAAGTGTGTATGTTTTTACGTGTATAAGGTAGAGGGTGATTTAGAAGAAGCGAAGAGGCTTTTAAGGGTAGCGTCTACGGGGGGTTGCGTAAAAAGTAAATAAGGATGTATACAAGAAGTAATTAGAAGAAAGAAAATATATGGAGGATTGTGTGTGTGTGTAAGAGATGAGGGGTAGTGCTTACGAGGGGGAGGGGCTATGCAGTTAAGGGTTCTATATTTTGAAATTCTCAAAGGAATGTTATTAGATTGATAACCAACATTTTTTTTTAAAACGGATATGTGTGTGAATTCATATCATTTTATAGAAGGTTTTTTATATTGTAATAAATGAAATCTCGCATTATTATGAATACATCTAAGACAAACAAACAGATAACAGCAACCACATTAGACGTTGCAACTTAGCAATAAGTGATGGGGATCTAACTATTGGTACAATATTTTGAAATTCTCAAAGGAATGTTATTAGATCGATAACCAACTTTTTTTAAAACGGATATGTGTGTGAATTCATATCATTTTATAGAAGGTTTTTTATATTGTAATAAATGAAATCTCGCATTATATTAAATTCGCTTAGTGGGTAATATTTGCAATAGCTAGCAAACACGTGCAAACCAAATCATTCATTCAGACAATAGCGAACTTGTTTCAAAATATGATAAGATTGGAATGTCATGATTTCTAGTTTATAATTGTTAGTAACAGATTAGATTGTACGAAATCGTAGAAAAATATAGTTTTCTGGAAATAGGATGATGATATCAAAAATAACTCATTGGACTTGTGCATCCCCTCTATAATAAAATATTCTTTTAAATAGTGCTCACAGTAAATACTAGACAATAGACTGTACTTAGGGTTCCAGTGAAAAGTTGTCGTTTAAGGTTCCACAATTCATAGTAAGTTTACTATTTTTTTTTTCATTCATCTTTAACTATTTTAAAAAACTTAATTGTTAAATTATTATTATTATTATTCTGTTATCTTTTCAAATAATGGCAACAATCTAGAGCACCAGTAGACAAAACTAGATTAAACAATGCCGCACAGAATTTAAAAAGAGAAATACAAAAAATCAAACATGAATCAATTAGTACTTACCTCAGTGAACTAACAAATGACAGCAGTACAGATTATTCCTTGTGGAAGGCTACTAAACGATTAAAGAGACCAATCCTGCATAGTCCTCCAATCAGAAATGAAGATGGAAGCTGGGCCAGAGATAACAATCAAAAAGCCAAAAGATTCGCTGATCACCTAGAAAATACCTTTCAACCTAACGAAGGAGAAGAATTATCAAGAATGGACTATGACCAAGAAGAATTAGAGATAAGACCTGTTACACCAAAAGAGGTAACTGCAGAGATAAAAGAAAACATTAACCCGAAAAAAGCCCCAGGATTTGACCTGATTACAGGAGAAATCCTAAAGCAGCTGCCCAAAAAAGCTATAATAAAACTGACACACCTGATAAATGCAGCTTTCAGGTTGAAATATGTCCCCAGAATGTGGAAAGTTGCAGAGGTGATTATGATACCCAAACCAGGCAAAAAACCTGAAGAAGTATCATCATACCGGCCAATATCATTACTACCAGTAGTTTCTAAATTATTTGAAAAACTTCTGATAAAGAGACTAAAACCAATAATAGAAGAAAGAAAATTGATACCTGATCACCAGTTTGGATTTCGCGAGAGCCATTCAACGATAGACCAGGTGCATAGAATAACAAATATTATAGAAAACGCATTGGAAGAAAGAAAAGTCTGTTCTGCAATCTTCCTAGATGTAGCACAGGCTTTTGATAAAGTATGGCATGAGGGGCTCAAACACAAACTCAGATGTCACCTACCTAAACAATACTCTGACCTTCTGGATTCATATATATCAGAAAGAGTATTCAGAATAAAACAAGAAGAAGAATACTCTGAACTGAGAGAAATAAATGCTGGAGTACCACAAGGAAGTGTACTAGGACCAGTCCTCTACCTACTGTACACTAGTGACATTCCAAACCTAGAACATAATACCACAGCCACATTTGCAGACGACTCAGCTATCTTAGCTGTAGGCAAAAACCATGAAGAAGCAGCAAATAAACTGCAGAATAACATAGATCAGATTTATGAATGGACCAGAAGATGGAGGATCAGATTAAATGAAACAAAGTCAGTGCACATTAACTTCACCAACAAACGAAATCAACATGTACCAATTAGACTAAATAATGCTCAGATACCTTACGCCAATACAGCAAAATATCTGGGTATTACATTAGATGCGGGGTTACGCTGGAAGCCACATATCAAAAAGAAAAGAGAAGAATTAGGACTCAAATTTAGAAACATGCATTGGATATTGGGACGCAACTCCACTCTGTCTGTATACAATAAATTGCTATTATACAAGCAAACTCTGAAACCAGTTTGGACCTACGGCATCCAACTTTGGGGCTGTACCAGAGAAAGTAACATCCAGATCATACAACGATTCCAGAACAAAGTATTAAGGAACATCGTCAATGCGCCTTGGTACTCCCGAAACAGTGACCTCCACAGGGACCTGGAGATGGACACTGTCAGCCAGACAATCACTAAATTTGCCAAAAGCCACGAACAACGGCTTTTAGACCATGTGAATGTAGAGGCCATCCAGCTCCTCGACAACACCAACCAGAAGAGAAGACTCAAGAGGACAAAGCCCTTTGAGTTAGTTAACTAGTGACAGTGTAAAGCAGAGCATAGTGCGGTAATTGCACGCTAGTGATAGTGTTTGTTTGTATTAGAGCCTAAGGAACTACTAATGAGTAAGACCTTTAGTTATAAGGTAGAAATTAGTAAATTAAGTTAGATTAAAATTGCTTATTGATCGTATTAATGATCAGATTGTAATTTCAAGAAAAGCCTATTAAGGTTTTTTTTTAAATAAAAAAAAAAAAAAAAAAATCTTTTCAAATAATTCTTTCTTTATTACAGATGAATTTTTTAAATGAGATTAATACAATAAGCACTGCTTTTGCAGAAATAAAACCGGTTATAAAACTGAAAGATTTACCAAGGGATACACCACATAGAATAAACAGCGCAAAGGTGCACCAGGGGCAATTTGGAGTCCAAATACTTCTGGAGCTGGACGAAAATATAGTATTTCTTCCCAAAAGAGTGACGGATGCATTTGCGTCGCATGTAAATCAATTTACGCCGGGGAAGTTCAGCATTACATTCCTAGGACTTCAAACTTTCCAAAGGGTTTCCCCTAGGACCCTCTTCAAAATAGAGGAGAATGTATAAAAAACATAACAAAACAGTACATATTGAATTTCAACACCTTGAAAATAATCTGGACACAGGTGAACAGCTTCAGTTTTCAAAATCGTAAGTTTTTATAATTTTTTGAAAATGAATTCTGAGGAAATAGCTCTCCTGACTGATAATATTGTTAAAAAGTTTCAAGCAATTGAAAATATTTTATTTCAAAAAAAAATTGTACTATACATGATATAGAAAAATGGTCAAAATAAGCTAAATGCCACATTAGACTTTGCTACTTAGCAATACGTGATATGGATCCAACCATTGGTACATTACGTAAACTACAAACCAACTTGGGTCACTTAAAGCGGTTTAGAACAATAATTCAGAATCTAAGTAAATCTGGAAAGGGGCTTACTATTAATAATAAAAAAAGAAGTAATAGAGTAAAATGGGAAGATATTAATTCAATTTTTGAAAGTAGAGTTCGAACCGGGATTATTATAAATAAATCTCATAAAGATATCTTACAGTTTTTTGATGATTCGTTGTTTCTTTTCAGCACTAGAATGAAAAACGCATTAAAAAAATGCAATATGTTGAAAGTAAATACTTGTTTTTGTGCAGAATTTATTAGAAAATCAGGTGATACTGAAATTACAGAAAATAAATATTTTTCTACAAAAAATGAAATAATTGATAAGACAACTGACTTTAAAAAATGGTTTGCAGTTAATGTAAGAGATGTCATTTTAAGAAAACTTTCAGAATATTCTGAGGAAGGATCGGGGTGGGCCTTAAGTAAAATTATATCTCTGGAAATCAATATAAATAAATACGAGGTGGCTAGTGGAATATCATCCTATATTAAATTACCAGACATAATAGCTAAAAGAAAGGCGTGTATCAACGTTCAGAATGACGATAATGCATGCTTTGCTTGGGCAATTGTTTCAGCTTTGTTCCCTTGCGTTATTAATAAAAATCCTACACGTACTTGTTCATATCCTCATTATAGCAAAGTTTTGAACATAAACGGTCTTACATTTCCTGTACACCCAAATCAGATTACAACTTTCGAAAGAAATAATGTTAATATTTCGGTTAATGTTTTTGAATTGGAAATTTTCAGACCATCAAATTTTAGTGTTGTGCCAGTACGTTTAACTGGTTGTAGAGAGCACTTTAAAAAATCGAAAATATTAACGTTGCCCTGTTTGTATATTTTAGATGTTTGTGTTCTCATATATAACAACATAATATGTGATTTCAAAACTAATTACCAGAAGCATAATATCAATACAAGACGCTGTAATAACCTATCTTTGACTTTTCCTAAAAGTAATATTATTTTCAAATCCCTCCTATATTGGGACAACGGCTTTTTAATAAATTACCATTATATATTAAATCAAGTAAAGCAATAAAATCATTCAAAATTTTACTCTAATCGTTTTCAGTAGATGGGTTTTTATTCAGTCGATGAGTTTTTAAATTTGTAGGAACTTTGTATATATTATCCTATATTTTTCATTATGCGTTATTTTCACTTTACTTTAAGCTGTACTAGTTAGTTAGGTAGTAAGATTATTAGTTTCTAAGAAAACTTTTGACGAATTTTAGACAAACTTTGTCATTCAAAAAGAATTCATTATTATTATTATTATTATTATTATTATTATTATTATTATTATTATTATTATTATTATTATTATTATTATTATTATTATTATTATTATCATTATAACTGGCCTGGTGAGTTAAAGATTGCTAAGGTTTTGCCGTTACATAAAAAAGGCGACTTGAACTGTGCCAATAATTCTAGACCGATTTCCATTGTTCCCATTATATCCAAAATTTTTGAAATTATCATCAACCACCGGCTTCTAGAATTTCTTGACCTTCATTCCATCATTTCTCCTCATCAATTTGGTTTTAGAAAGAATGTCTCAACAATCGATGCTCTTGCAAAGGTGATTGGGACTGTGGTCGATGGCCTTGACGAACGTCATGGTACTTCTGCTATTCTGTGCGATCTCGCCAAGGCGTTTGACTGCGTGGACCATTCTCTTTTGCTTGCCAAAATGGAGCATTACGGCATTCGTGGTTTACCATTGATGCTCATTGGCTCTTACCTTGCCGATAGAACCCAGTATGTCAGCTTTCATGGGCATGGATCAGTTAATATGCCAATCCGATTTGGAGTTCCACAGGGTTCAGTCTTGGGACCCTTACTGTTTCTAATATTTATTAATGACTTGCCGTCAGCCGTTAACGGATGAACTTTATTTTATATGCTGACGACACGACACTACTTTATGATGAAGATGAGTCTGATGAATCTGAACATCTTTCATTAGCAAAAAATTGGTTTGTGGCTAATAGACTTCAATTGAATGCAAGCAAGACCGTCAAAACAACTTTCACCTCGGACAAGCTTGCTCATAAGTCACAACCAGTTAAGCTTCTTGGGTTAACACTTGACTCGAGTCTTACCTGGTCTGCTCAAATTGAAGCCTTGTGCTCTGCGGTGTCTTCGCAAATTTATGCACTGCGGCAGCTTCGGCATTGCTTGCAAACCAAGGCCCTTCGTACTGTGTATTTTGGCACCATTCACTCACTTCCCACTTACGGCATTAGATTTTGGGGAAACTCGAGTGGGGCTTATAAAGTTTTCGCTCTTCAGAAATCCGCCGTGAGGATTGTCGGGAATGCTTTTTATGGTTCGCACTGCCTTGCACTGTTTAGGGGGTGCAGGATTTTACCGGTTCCTTGTCTGTACATTTATGAAACATTAGTGTTGGTTCACAAAAATAGATCCAAATATAATTCGCACTATAATATTTATACCTACGGCACGAGGAATGCGGTGGATCTTGTGGCCCCTTTCTCTAGGCTTAGGACTACCCAGGCGAATAAACTAAATGTTGAGTATTACAATGTTTTCAATAGTTTTTATAGAGGTCTTGATCTTCAAAATACGAGTCTTCGTGAATTTTGTAAATTCGCTAAGATGTTTTTATTGGAACATTGTTTTTATTCTATCGAAGATTTTTTAAAATTTGCGCCCAGAGACCGCCGTTGTTAATTTTATTTTTTAGTTGATGTTTTATTGCCCTTAACCCAGTTTTAAATTATTGTTACTTTTCTTTTATTAATTGTTTCAAATATTGTTTTATTACTTCCATGATGACTGACTTCAAACATAATACATATGTAAATGTTGTCAATAAACGTATATCTATCTATCTATTATTATTATTATTATTATTATCATTGAACGGGAACAGGTGATGACGTTCCTAGTGCCGTCCTGACCTCCAGGTGAACAGGAAGCTAATTTGGACAGGGTATTCAGATTTCGCAACTCGAAAAATTCCCATGTGGAAAATTTCACCTAGTTCGGTTGTTTTTTGTGACAGATATATATTTTTTTCCATCCCTTGAAAGTATGCAGTTGAAAGAATGCACTTTTCGACGCACAAATGCATTCTCAGTCCGTTGCAAAAAGAGAAATGTGCACATAATTTTTAAATGAGCTAAGGAACGAAGATAATGCAAAAAAACACATCTCAAACCGAGCACAAAAATCCTGGGTTTTGGGTATCTTTGCGCCTCATTTCCTCGCCTATTCTTAGTAACATCAAACGATACGAAAATAAGCCGAAATGTACCTAAAAAAATTTTAAAAACCTATTCATGTGGCATTCAGTGTCGCCACACCAACTAGTTCATGTACTAGGATATATGTAGTGCAGGCTAAGATAGAGTAAATGTTCCTCCGGGCAAGCATATTATCCTAACGAAAAGAACGCGATAGTGCAGTTTAAGCACGGTCGAGTGTTAGCTGATTTAGAACTTCTGTAGTCCTTAGATAAAGATGCTTTTCTATTTGGGCAGTCGCTGCGTGTCCGAGTTCGGACACTAAATTATTCTTACAAAATATTCGACATCGGACATTTCAATTGCTATATGTCCGAGGTTGGAGCCATGAATGTTGATACTCAACATCCGATGTGGGATACTGAAAAAGGTAGTTATACTGAATGTATAATCCGGTAACCGAATTAATTGATAAGCAACACTTGCGAGTCCTAATTTGTTTATTTTGAAAATAAGTACTATAGAAAAACAGAATAAGCAACACAATATAAATATGTACTCATAATTACATTTTGGTATTGCTAATGAGTACCTAAATACTAATCTTAAGTAAGTTTCTAAGTTTACTTAGTTTTAAAATTTTTTTTTGGAAGACCAATGGCTGTTAATAAATGTCCTTTTGGACGCCCCCTTCCTCTTTTTATTCGAAGAGGCATTTTTATGTTTGCTACTCTTTCTCTATCATCTGAATTGCTTACAATTTGTAAGTCATTTAAATCAATATTTGTAAGATTTGTTTCTGGATGCTCTGTTGTAAGTTTTTAAGTTTTTATGTTTCTCCTTCGGTGTCGACGTTTTGAGGTAACAAAATGTTTTCGTCATTTTCGAAGACTAAATTAAGAGTTTCATTAGTATTTAAATTATTATTATCTTCTTGATTTGTTTCACTTATTTCTTCTTCAACGACAATGTCTTGAGAGAGCAAATGATTATTATCTTCTTGATTTGTTTCACTGGTTTCTTCTTCAACGAAAATGTCTTGAGAGAGCAAATGATTATTATCTTCTTGATTTGTTTCACTGATTTCTTCTTCAACGACAATGTCTTGAGAGAGCAAATGATTATTATCTTCTTCATTTGTTTCACTGATTTCTTCTTCAACGACAATATCTTGAGGGAGCAAATTGATTTCCTTATAGGAAGATATCGACGCAATAACATTTTCAGACTGATCCATATTCAAAGAATTATCATACACTACGTTTTCGACAAGAATAATCTTCTTACCCAATTTTCAATAATTTGTTAAATCTTTGAGAATTTTTAATTTATTTTCAAATTCCAGAGTTCCTTCTTCCGATGCTACTTGTGCTAACTCTTGTATTGTATTTAACGCCAAATTATACTTTTGATTCTGACTCAAAGTCGCTTTTCTTTTAAAAGTTGTAACACTTGAAAGAGATGCATCAATTTCAACATTATTGGAATTATTATCCCTGGGATTTTCTACTTTATCTTGGAATAGATTATGGTGTGCAACATAATATTCTTTAGTTCACCTTTCTCCACAAAGTGACCTTTCGAATAATTCTGTGTTTTCAAAACTTCTAAATGCTAGTATATGGCAGCAAGGCAATTTCACTTGTTTTATGAATGTACAGTCACAACGATTGTTTGTTATCGTGTAAGTGCGACTTAGGGAGTCACACACACTCACTAGGCCAGCGGCATCTTTTTTGATAACTACTTTCTTAGATTTATAATGCTGTGTTTTGACAAAGTTGTATCCATAGGGTGTTGATAGTTCCTTATATTATTTTAAATTATTTTCAAACGGCTGTAAGGTTGTTCCTTTTTGTGACATAGTGAACATTTCAGAATTGTGTTTTCCACGAAAACTATCAAAAATACAAAAAAATGGTCGATGAATGCTCCCAAAGAGGCATAACGTGGAATAACTGATTTCAGTTTCTGATTGATACATTCTAACCTGTTATTAGTTGTTTTAGAAAATGCGCATTCAGCTTCACTTAGAGCTGGTACCCATTCTCCTTTAATAGAAGTCCAATTTTTTTCCAAGTAGTCGACAACAGACCTAGGAACTTGATCTTTCATTTCTTCGAAAATTTTATTATATTAGTCTAAATTTTTACTATATAATAATTTTTGAACATAACTTAATGAAAGATTTCTTTCCATAGATGTTATTCCAAGTTTTGAGGTAATTTGCCTTTGAAACGTTTAGAAGACATGGAACTTGCATATAAGCAGTGTAGCTTCAGGAAAACATTCTTTCAGAACAAATCTTTCTTTTATGTCTTTATCGGTCCTTATTGTTTTTATGTTTGACCATTGCTGGTTATTAGATTTGAATGTTTCACACATCCACTTTAGGCTGTTCGAGTCTTCATACATTAACAAAGTAATGCATATAATGTCACTACCTCCATTCGAATCTTCCATTAAGAAAATATACACTGGTGCTCTGATGTCCAGTAATTTATAGGTGGCATCAATACACATAAACTCAGGATAAGCTGCCGCGAGCATTTTCATCTCTTTCGATTGAAATTGTAGTCCTCTAAATTCCCCGTCCTCCTCCAATACAAATGATTCACAATCTGAAAAACAATAATAGTATCCATTATGTACGACCCGTATATGTTTTTCAATTTACTTACTATATGTATTCTTCAGCAGCTCGATGCAACTTGAAAGATCGGATGCTGCAGCTGCATCAGGTTTAATTCTGGTTTGAATATTGTGAAGATCTTTCAAAGTAATTTTTTTATTACTGGTTGTCATAATATAAGATTGAATCAATTTTTTATTTGCTCTCATTTTAATCATAATTTTGGTTTCCTCTTATACTTCCCCTTCTAATTTTCGTACTGGTGCATAATACTGATACAATTCCTTTAAAATTACGAGTATATTACAATAAAATAGAATATCACAGAGAAATTATACTAACTATGATAACTGACTTGACTTTACCTACAACTTACTTTTGAAACAGTGTGATTGTGTTCGTTATTTAACTTGGTGATTTTTAGCTTTTTCGTCTTAGTCTGGAAATTAATTGTTTTATATGCACCGCAGTTAGTAGTGCGATGAGATCTGCAATAAAGTTAGTAATGTTGAAAAATTAAATAATATGTACTATATTTGCTGGTTTACCTAGTATTTGGTCTTTTGCCATTAGAATTGCTCCTAAATAACTTTCCTCCTTGCTTACAAGTGAATTTCAGATATTCGTAAATGCCGTTCTTGTCCTTTCGGTCTCTCATTTTTTGAAACTGACGTTTAATTACAGTTTTATCACCGACATCAATACCAACCGTAGGAAGAAAAATCAAAATTGGAGTTAATGTGGCGATAGTTAATTGAAGATCAATTGTGCTTGGTGGAACACAATTGAAATTTGATTAGAGAATAAATTCAATAGTTAATTAGTTGATTGGTATTAAGTAAAATATTGGTGAAACCGTCCACTAGGTTATGTCCTTTGTCTTCTCCTCTGGGAAGTTCGAGAAGGTCACACTGGTTTAAATTTTGCACTCGATTGGTGGGGTTAGAGAGCAATCATAGTGCGACGCTCCATAGAATGATTTATCGAACGGATTTACTTCCTCTGTGGTTGTTGACTACAAACATACTTTTTTAATTAGGTTCAAATGACCGTAAATATTTTTTAAACGCAATATCGTAGTTGTTTATGTTTTTGTATTTTAAATGTAGAGAATATGGATAAAAACTAGCGTAGGTATACCATTTATTGAATCTCGCACCAAGAGTTTTAAACAGATTTTTACTTTTCTGCCCAACCTATTTAATATGCGAGAAAAGTATTGGTTTACCCACAAAAAAGATAGAAGTTTGAAAAAAATATTCGAGTTAGTTTTACGTTTTTCATCAAGAACAACACGAAAAAACGGTTTTTAGAAAAAAATTCTGTGTATGTCGTCGTCGTTGTCGTCGGCCACTTTTCGTTACATGTCTTGTTAGAACGATACAGCCTCCGGAGTGCAACCAGTCACTAATTTTATGATTGAATATCGTTCAGCACATCTCACAGATAAACACAATTCATTTTAAGCTCACAATAGCCAGTACGACGGGTGCTATGATACTTGAAGTACATCTTTGTCATTTTTTGAGAATTTTCAGTTTGTTAGCAAGATATACCTTCCGGAGTGCAAAAAGTCACCAATTTTATGATCGAATATTATTAAGAATATCTCATAGATAAACCTTACTGATTTTCAGCTCACCACAGTTAGCATAACATGAATATTATTCAGGACATCTCACTGATGAACCCTAATGATTTACAGCTCACCAGAGCCAATACAACAGGAGCTATAGTACTTTAAGTACAACATTTTTTTAATTTTTTGAGAAATTTCAGATTGTTAGCACGATACAGCCTCCGGAGTATATACAAATGACCAATTTTATGATTATATATTATACAGGGCGTCTCAAATATGAACCCCATTGATATTTAGCTCATTAAAACCAGTACAACGAGTGCTATGATATTTGAGGTACCAAATTTTTGTCAATTTTGAAGAATTTTCAGTTTATTAGCACGATACAGCCTTCAACGTGTATACAAGTGACCCATTTTATGGTTGAATATTGTTCGGGGTGTCTTATAGATGGACCTTATTGATTTTTATTTAACCAGAGCTAGTATAACGGGTGCTATGGTACCTGAAGTGCTACATTTTCTGTCCTTTTTGGAGAAAATTCGGGTTGTTAGTACGATACAGTCTCCGGAGTATATACAAGTGGGCAATTTCATAATTATATATTTCAATATATAAGTCTCTCATTCAGGGTGTCTCACATATGTACCCTATTGATTTTCAGCTGACTATAGCGAGTACAGCGGGTGCTATAAATCCAGATATACTGCATTTTTGGTTACTTTTAGAGAAATTTCAGTTTGTTAGCACGATACGTCCCTCGAGATGTACTAGTGACAATTTTAATATAGAATATTATTATTGGCCTCTCACAGATGCGGAAAAGTTAGTTTTAGTCTTTAAAGCCGTTTATTTTTTAAATCATTTAGGCATGCCAATCCTCCACAAATGAGCTTAACAATATTTTAATTTGGGTAGGCGAGGGGAATTAAGTAACTTATGAACTACCATTAACAAGTTAACTATCCAATTTCATAGAAGGAAGTGCTAAATTTCCTCCGATTATATGGACAGAACTAACGGCTTCTATAACTCGAACTACTGATGCATTCGAATATTGTCACTGGAAATTTATTTCATAATTTCATTCTACTCATCCTTCTATATATATTTTCATCCAAAAACTTCGAGAAGTTCAAATTGATATAAACATGAAAATACAAAGTTTATATGTCCCACTAAAAATAAAAGATAAAGAAGTAAAAATCAAATTAGTAGGAAATGTTACTGTTGCTCAAATATCTAGATTATATTTTATAAAATGTGTATCGTATTATTTTCACTAAATAAAGACGATCATATGTAAACGTGGATGTAAATAGGAATACTTAATAAAATGTAAACAGATATTGTATTATGATAAATTATATTATTGTTTTATAATTGTATAATAAGTAGAAAGTGTCAAAAAGTGCCTTGTAAAACGAGTGACTGAAGACGTTTTTAACACGAGGTGCTTACTATACTTTTTCTTCGCCCGCAGAAAGGAAAAAATTATAGTCTATTTCTTAATGTCTGGCAGCACAGTAGCCTCATTAAATATTCAAATAGAAAAGTATCTCTTACAGAGTGATCCTAAGAATTTTACAAGTAAATACTAAAATTTTAATGCAAAACAAGTAGGTGTCTGTATTGGTTATCTGTACATCCCTCTTTCAGCTCAAAATACAATATGGTAATAAAACTGAACAATGCTAGCAGAAGGATAAACAGTGCGGTAGTGGCGGAGATTACGATATTAGTTCATTTTGCTTATTTAATTAGATTCGGTCAACATTACAACATTATAACAAGTTACATTTTCATTTTTATTAAATTAAATTAATTAGAGTTAATATAGTTTAATTCTCATAATTCAAATTTATTGACAATGAATTAATTTATATTAAGTAAAGTAAACATACCATTTATAGGAAATATAAAATTCAATCTATAGTATCATCCTCTTCGCTGGCCATACAAGAATCATCCGAAGACTCGTCGAGAGAGATCACTATCGGTTCTATAGTTTGTTCTATGAGATTATCTAAAACCCACATTTTCTCTTCCTCTCTAATTACATGATTCACAGCATCTCTCCAGTTCTCTTCAGTTATTGTTGTCAATGAGTACTTCATGAAGTCACGACCATATTTTATTTTAAATGTTTTATTATGTCTAGCTACATAACCTTTCATTTGGGCTCATATTAACTCTATCGCATTTGATTCACAATGGTATGGCGGCAAACGAAGCACTGTTATCCCACGATTCTTGGCTATTTCATCAATAACAAACTTTTTAAATTATAGCTTGTGATCTGAAGCAACCTTTAAAAGTTCTTTTTTCAACATATAATCTTCAAATGGTATATCTTATACGATTAACCAGTTTCTAATATCAGCTTTTCTCCAAGAGGTAGATGGAAGATTTTCTGTTAATCGCGAATGATAAGTGGCATTGTACATAACGATTCCAGCATTATTTGGAATTAATTCGATCATTTGTGTAAAATACATCTGCAGTCATTTCTTCATTATAGTCTTTGGTTGATGTTGACTGAAACTCCAGTAAACCACCTTCAACGAACCCTTGATTGCATCCAATATGCGTTATTATTAGTCGGCGACCTTTACCGATAGGAGTTTTCAGTCCAGTAGATAAACCTTCTATGAAAGCTTGACAAGACTGGTTTGAAAACTTTTGTCCTGCCATATTTTTTTCACCGAATGTCCTTCATTGAGCGATGTCTCATCTAGATTATAGATTTGTCTTCCCTCCTGTCTGTATTTTCGGATATCTCGTAAATACTGGCGTCTCCAACATATTATTTCTTCGTTGTCGATTAGCACTGATTTGCGGCTTTGCTTCTCTCAAGTAAAATTTAATGTGTGTAATATTTTCCACAAAGTTTTTCGCCCTATGTCAGGCAAATTCTCGTCCTGCTTCACCATCCTTAGAATTCTGTCAAGGGTGGGGATCTCTTTTTTAAAATATAATTCATGTAGTTTTAGTCTTATTGTATTTTGCATATGTTCATCAAGGTCAAATGGTTTTCTTCCAGTTGACTTTTTAGGTGGAGATATATTTCCATTTTTCCTCTCTCTTAGAAGCCTGTAAATAGTAGATTCACTAACTTATGTCATATTGGAACATGTCGAAACTATATTTCTAACAGTAGCATCCGGCATTTTATGTACAACAGCATCATGCACATTTAACACTACAGTCTCCGTTTGTAAGCTAATCACGCTCTTACACTTTACTGTGGTAAAACTTGAAGACATTTTTCACAACACAGTTAACACTTATGGGACACAAGCGACTCTAAGCAAAACAAATTGTATAAATTTGGGCGAGACCAAGTTTCACCGTATAAACCTGCAAAATTTCTAGGTAATCATTGGGACAATCCCTAGTAGGACCCTAATGTAATGTTTCTTGGTAATGTTATTATCAACATTTCGAAAATCAGAAAGTAATTATCTGGGGAATTAATTGATAAATGGTTTGGTAATATGTCTCCCAAGAATTGACCTGCTCCAAATTCTCAAGATAATTAAGGAAATATTCAGTCAGAATAGTTGCGTTACAAGATTATTTCAAAAGTAATTTATTGTTTTAACTGTATGTACTCTAAAAATGTATGAAGGTCAGTTAGTTGTTTTAACTATCCGAATTTACATTTATATTACCTTTATATATCAGATCGGGAATAAAATTAAATAGTGAATAAATTCCTTAGATGAACTGTGACGCTTATGCTTTACTACCTGACTAGCATCTGTGACCTTTTCGCGTACTGTCAGTCAATAAGAAACAGACTATATATTATGTTTTAATTATATTCATACAGAGACGGACGATGGCTGACGGCTGACTGACCAATGAAATGACACAGAACAACAAAATTATCACGGAACATGAAATTTAACAAAGAAAAGATACACTCGATTTGACGTTTAAAAAACAAAAGATAAACGAGAAGTGACTTTTAGCATTTCAAACACTAGTGTTTAAAGAGTCGTTTTGTGCAAGTGAAACCCGTGTTTAAAATGCGGTTTTAGTAACGGAAGTAGAAAAATTATATTTATATTGAAAATGGTACATGTTTTTCCTTTGCAACACCATTACAACTGTCGATTCGACATAGAATTTTTCTTTTGCCTTATATCTATTAGATTACACGAGTGTCGAAAATACCTATAGGATTAACATAAACATTAGCTATTAGTGTCGAAAGTACTTATAGGATTATAGCGTACTGACCACTCGGTGTCGAAAATACATCCCCCCATTACTTCGTTAGGGCGATTTAAAAAGGACCCTATAAAAAATTGAGGGGAAATAGTGTTCGGTATTCATGCCTCTATTCCTTCTGGACTTTAAGAAAAATCAGAGAAAGGTTATCATTCAATAAACAGTGAATTTAAAAAAATACATTTCTGTTTTTAGAATGATACATGATTCTAACCAATCATAAATCACATCATACTTTTTTCCCTTCCAGTTAAATTGATTCGGTCGGACTTCTGGGGTGGAAGGGGTGGAGTTAGAGATAAAAATACCAGCCCAAATGTCAACCTCACCTGCTAGATAACCAACAAGGCTCCGACGACCGAACGATTGCAGGGATAAGCAATCCCACACGTACTGGCCAACAGCTTCGGGTGGAGGAGCTAGTAAGTGGCAAGGCACTCTTTTGTCCTGGAGTTGAGTAATCGGCTCCGAAGGCGGAGATATCAGAAAATGATCAACGGCATAAAGATGTGGTGGGCAAATGGGAACCCAATACATTAAAGACTCATTAGAGTTTTCCTTAGTATTATCACGATGACTATGGTCAAGACAAAATTAAAATATCCGGATATAGCCCTCATTCGGATCTCCGGGGGGGTAATGTTTTCATTGATGGTAAGAAATGATGGTACAGAAAGCTAAAGTTGGAGACCGTGATATTTGGTACATGGGATGTGCGAACTCTAGCACCGCCAGGAAAGCTGCAAAACACAATTCGAGAGATCAAACGACTTATTGTGCAGATTCTAGGCATTAGTGAGATGAGATGGCCGGGTACGGGAGCTTATGGCAATGGGGAGGAATATTCTGCATATTACTCTGGAACAGAGAACAACATTTTCCAACATAGAGTTGGATTTATACTGCACAAACAAATTGCAACGTGTGTTACCAACTTTGTGCCAATATCAGAGAGGATAGCTCTTCTACAAATAAAGGCAAGGCCTGTGAATGTTAATCTCATCCAAATTTATGCTCCTACTACAGACTACAGCAACGAGGACGTAGACCAGTTCTACAAGCAAATATCAGATATAATCAATACCTTGCCACAGCATGATATAAACATCATTATGGATGATTTCAATGCCAAGCTTGGAAAAGATAGAACTGAAGAACACATTGGAGACTTTGGACTAGGCGAGAGAAACGAACGTGGCGACACTCTAAGTGCATTCGTAGCGGAACATGATCTGATTGTTACCAATACATCCGTCCAACACCATCCTCGAAGATTGTACACGTGGAAATCGAATGATGGGAAAACTAGGAATCAGATAGACTTTGTACTCATTAATAAGAGATTTTGAAACATTATCAAAAACTTAAAAACCAATCCAGGAGCAGATGTACAGTTGGATCCGCTGATAGGAAGGATGGGAATCAGGTTGAAGAAGGTAGAGAAAAAACGTGTAGGGAGATACGACTACAGAGAACTGAAAGACACAACCACAAGCAATTTGGTGGAAAGCGAACTCTTGATAGGGACGGAAAAAGAGGAAAACGATGGAGATGTAGAAAAAGACCCAAATATGCTTCAAGAAAGTGTACATAAAGTCAAAGAAAAGTACTTAAAGCCTAACAAACAGATGAATAAATCTTGGATGACGGATGAGATCTTAGAACTGATGGAAAAGAGGAGATTGTATGAAAATAATAGAAGAGAATAAATGAACATACAAAAAGAAATAAGTGCGAAAATAAGAACAGCCAAAGAAGAAGAGAAATTGGAAAAATGTATGAAATTCGAAGAATGTCAAGCCAAATGTGATAACTTAAATATGCACAAGAAGGTGAAGGAAATGGCGGGAACAGTGAACAGAAGAACAGTTAATGTACTTAAGAATAACCGAGGTCGAGTTATAGTAGAGAAGTCGGAAATAAAGGAAACCTGGGAAGAATACATTGAACGGTGCCACCCAATATCGAAGAAACAGATGGTCCCCCAATCTAAGAGGTAGAAGTGCAGGCAGCATTGGAAAATGCAAAAGATTAAAAGGCGTTGGGCCCCGACGGGATTCCTGCTGAAATATTGAAGCTGATCGAAGGGAAGAATCTAAAGTGGCTAATAAAAGTGTTCAATGTGATCTATGATACGGGCGTCATACCCACGGAATGACTGAGGTCTGAATTTATTACTCTCCACAAGAAGCCTAATGCTATGAAATGTAGTGAGTTTCTAACAATAAACTAGATGAGTCATCTGCTAAAGATTTACCTGAAGATAAATCACAATAGGATATTTAAACTGTGTGAGCAACAGATGTCTGAAACTCAATTCGGCTTTAGAAGTGCTGTGGAGAATAGGAAAGCCCTATTTTCGGTCCAGGTGCTGTTTCAGCGATGCAGGGATGTCAACTGCCACGTCTACGCATAATTAATAGACTATAGGAAGGCGTTTGATCAAGTATGGCACACGAAAATGAAGGAAGCTCTCCAAAAACCTGGCCTGGACGGAAAGGACCTCAAAATCTTCAGAAATCTCTATTGGTTGGAATCGGAGGGCTTGCGTCAGGGTAGACAAAGAGACAACAGAAGAGATACAAATATTACGTGGTGTAAGCCCTGCAAGACATTGAAGCTGGAATCCTGCTAAACGGAGAACGACTGAATAATATAATGGACAGTGTTACAACATACAGCCGACAATATGGTTTGGAAATAAACAGCAACAAGACAAAATTCATGATAATCAATAAGAACCAAAACACCCGCGGTATTTTCTTGGTGGACGATACCCCTTTAGAAAGAGTCAACAAATATGCATACTTGGGCAAGAACATAAATGAAGACTGGGACCATTCTGTGGAGATCAGAACGCGTATTGAAAAAGCCAGAACAGCATTCATCAGGATCAAGAAAGTCTTTACCAGTCACGACTTACAGCTGTCAACGAAAATTCACCTACTGCGATGTTACGTGTTTTCGATCCTTTTCTATGGGGTCGAATCATGGACGCTTACGGAGGCCTTGTCCAAAAAACTTGAGGCATTTGAAATGTGGCTGTACAGGGTTTTTCATTATATATGGACCCTTCCATATCTCACTCATTTTTTGTTACAATTGAAAATGTCTCAAATAAGAGTTGAATGGTTATTAAAGTAGTTTTCAAAATCCAACAAAAATATTATACAGAATGTCCCAAAAAGAGGGTCAGAGCTAAAGTGTCCTTTCTTAAATGGGACACACTATATATTTTTATATTTTTAATCTGTTCACTTCAATCTGAATTCAACAATATATAATTGTTATAGTCTAACCTAAACAGTTCAGAAAATATATACGACACAGTAAGATGTAGTAATCTATCGAATGGAATTCAGTAAATTTGTTTACAAAATGAAGTAATCTCAAACTAAGTAAGCCCAAATGAAACTATAAATATTCTTCAAAATGACCCCCCATATTGTCAATGCATAGTTGGTATCTTTGGCGTAAATTCTCTAAACATTTAGAAATAATATCAGCATGATTATTTAAGTTATTAATTTCGCCTTAAATATTTTCCTGAATTATCTCAAGATTGTTATTTTCGCCAAAGTTAACTATATATTTCAGCATCCTCCACAAAAAATAAGCTAAGGGAGATAGGTCGGGGCTATTAGGAGGCCATAGAATTGTCCCATTATTTTCGATCCACTCTGGAAACTGATTGTTGAGATGTTCTCTCACCTCTAATACATTATGGGATGATGCCCCATCTTGGTGCCAGATCATAATATTTAATTGGTCAGCTGTAAATTCATTTTCTAGTATTTCACTTATTTTGGGTATTCTGCAGTTTAGGTAAGTTCTTCCTGTTAATTTATAATTGAAAAATATTGGCCCAACCACTATATTCTGGAATATTCCACACCAAACTTTAATTGATTTCCGTCCAGATTTCTTCATTTGTTGCACTTTCCGCTATCTATGATTTTTTTTCCCATGAACGTCTATTTTTTCTATTAAACACGCCAGCTGTGGAAAAACTGGATTCATCTGTCCAACAGATATCTGGAGTTTCATTCAAGCGACGAAGCATTTTCTGACAAAATATTAACCGTTTCCGTGTGTGCAATTCAGTAAGAGCCTGCACGGGAAGTATTCTATATGATTTATAATTGTGTCTTTTCAAAGTCCTAAAAATTTTCATAGGATGTTTTTGTTATATATTGGAGCTGGTTACTAACGAGTCTTCAGAGTTTTCTGCAAAAAAGTAGTAGCGCAAAAATCATTCCTCCTTATTCAACTACCATAAAATTCAAAGAAATATATATTTTTTAACCTTTAAAATGCAGAAGTGTATTTAAATCATCCTCCTCATTAATTACACACGTTCGTTTTTTCCTAGAAAAGTTCTTAGTTGTCATTACATGCTGGTATATTCTGTTGAACGTATTTTTGCTAGGCGCATGCCGATTTGGATATAATTCCATAAATTCTCTCCTTGCATCTAATTTGTTATTATTATTTTTCACAAATAGAGAAAATATCTTTTCATCATCTGTATACCGCATTTTCCAAACTATCAAATACAATGTTTTATAATGGTGTAAATAACTACTTGTCAATCATGACAATGCTTTCATTGCCCGTTGTTTATAGTTGGTGTTCATCCCACAGAAAACGATTTTTAAATGAATATATTTTCTGAACTGTTAAGGTTAGACCATAACAATTATATATTGCTGAATTCGGATTGAAGTGAACAATTTAAAAATATGAAAATATATAGGGTATCCCCTCCAAGAAAGAACACTTTGGCTCTGACCCTCTTTTCTGGGACATCCTGTATAATATTTTTGTTGAATTTTAAAAACTACATTAATAACCCTTGTAATAATCAATCAATAGATTCCACTATGATCCTACATAAAATTCTATCACCACTTGTAATAACCAAAAAAAACTCTGCTGTCCAAAAATGTTCCGAATGGACCGAGAAGGCAGCGTAGCTGGCTGTCACCACCCACGTTTCCGTGGAAAACAGGAGTCGGCGGCTCCTGTAAGAAATGTCCGAAAGAGCTGGCTTCGGCCTCCGCTGCTACCAGTTGTCGTTGGTAATGAGAGGTCTTGTATTATGGGGTTACGTCAGTTAGAGGGGTGTGTTGAGGGAAAATTTTAGGTGTAGATCTTATGTGTATGGGTTAGGTATTCCTTCTCTCCTGGTTGAGTAAATAAATTAACCGATAACGATTTCTTAAACGAGTTTAATAAAAAAATATATAAGAAAAAAATAAAAATAATTACACCAAATTTACAAAACGTCGGGAATACTCGTATATAGAGTCCCGTGTCTACAATTGAATAAAACCAGTGATAGGATCGAGAGAAAACTTGAGATATCCCTTTTAAGTCAACGCGAATGACTCGCAGAATAAAAGAAATTTGTTATTTTTTAAAAAAATGATCGTCAGAACCTAATATTTTCGCGTACCCTAAATATGAATTTTGATATTAACAATTTAATTTTCATCCTCAAATGTGCTCCCTATTCCTAATTTATACGGTGAGATATCACCATTAAATATTCGTGTGCGATATGAACTACCATACTCCAATTAAATTATATGAACATAATATCATAGAAAGCGGGCTGGCAATGTTTATAACCTGACCAAACTACAGAAAAAAATCATAATACACTGTTAGTATAATTTGAAATCAGACTTACCAATTCCCGGACTGGGTGTTCACAAAACGCCGACGGACACGATTCGCGTTTCGAACAAGTAGACGCTCCCTTGTAATCTGCTTTCCCTTTTTTGAGAAAAAAAATAATTATACCTGACTACTAAAACACTACTTTAATTATAAATTACTATAACTCAGGACTCCTCAAAAACCGCTATTCGCGAAACCCCAAAAGAAAACTTGACCGTTCCCGACCGCGAGTTTTTACCAACTGCCCCTCATTTGTTACTTTTTCGAAGTTTCGGAATTTTTCCTTGCTCAGCAATCCTTTATTTTCTTTGTACCCGTTAGCTTCTGATTGGTGGAACTTATCGTTCGACGTAATTGTGTAATAGGTTTTTTACCTCGATTAACAATTGAATTTATTGGATTCCGCAAAATTTCTTTATTTTGACGCAATTATTATTTCCGGTTAAAATATTATTTTTTTAATTCTTGCACCCAGACAGACGCTTAGATAAGTGGTTTTTTCATTTTATCGATGTGAACGACCGTTTTCAATAGTTAAAACGTTACAAAGTAAAAAGTAATTTGTTATACAGGATGATTCTTATTTTGGTATTTATTACATTGCCACCCCCTTTGAAAAAGTGTTGGACTTACCTGTCCAACACCTTTTACGTGCATCCCCTACGCTAAACTTATCTAAGTACAAAATTGTGTCACTGCGTTACATGTTACCGCGATTTCACCTTGAGCACTACGCGCTGTATGCCGCACTGAGACACTGCTTGTTGACTGCTTGCATGTTTGTGTTCACCGTTGCAATACCTATGACTCCCTAGTTGCACTATGTTGCTTTTTCCTCTGTTAGGTGTGGTACAATACTAATTTCCTCTCTGGTTTGTACTTGTTTATGTATCCAGAAGAAGATGGATAGTTTTTGTATTTGAACATGAATTTGTTCAGTGAAGGATTAGATATCCTTCACTGGTACTGCTACTTTATTGGTTTGGCGGAATTATGGGGAGAGAAACCGTTTTGGTTTCAAAACTGTGCCCGTGGAGTGGGGCGAGAACGATTTGTAATTTGATAAGCTTTTATCGGATTAATTGGAGGTGGTCTAAGGACCACAATTTTGGCTATTTGCTTGTTGCGAAGTACTCCCTCGTTATGTGCCTTTTGTTTCCTGTATTGCCGACTTCTCGGCTATTGTCGTTTATTCCACGTTTGCTTATTGTTTGCCGCGCACTTTGTTTGCACTTGGTTTTAAATTGTTTTTCGTTAACTAATTTATTATGCTTATAGTAATGTTTTTATTCCTAAGAAACTGTTTGTTCCGCGCGCTTTATTTGCACTTGGTTTTACATTGTTTTTGATTATTAATATATTATACTTATAGTAATGTTTTTATTCATAAGAAACTGTTTATTCCGCGCGCTTTATTTGCACTTATTACGGAATGTTTATACTGCCGCGTGAGTCAGTCCAGTGAACGTTGCTGGATGATTGCGCATTGACTTCTGGAGCGTTTTCCTCGTCTTGCTGGGTAAGCTCAATTTCTTCGTTGGACTTCTTCTTTCTGTCATTTTTGTGTAATACCCATGCCGTTAGGCTTGACCATATGCCTGCGAATATATCTATGCCGCAGCCTATGGTTTGATATATTCGTAAACTGTTTATTATTACTCCGCATAGATAATGCAGAATCTTATATACGAAGTAGAATCCTATGAGACCACTTACGACTGTTCCTAATTCTGAAAACCATCCCCATATATGATTTATGGTTGTGTGCGCGAGTTCTTTTAGTTCCTTTTCATTGAACATACTGGTGACGCTGTAGCCTTGGTCCGCTGCTGGTAACCCTGCTGTCCGCCTTATAAGTATGTTTTCGACTGCTTTCCGTTCTGTGCCAAAGGTAAGTAGTCTGTGTGCTTCCTGAATTTCTTGTTGTGTGTATAGTAGGTAATACACGTATGTTCTGTGACACTTTATCGGATGAACAGGCGGATGGCCTATGGGTGGTTACCGATAGGAAGAAGTTTCCAGAGGGTTTACAAGAAGTAGAAGAAGTCTCTAGATGGTTAGCAAGTAATGACGGTAGCGTCTACGGGGGTTATGCAAAAAGTAAATAAGTGTGTATGTTGTTACGTGTATAAGGTAGAGGGTGGTTTAGAAGAAGCGAAGGGGTTTTTAAGGCTAGCGTCTACGGGGGTTATGCAAAAAGTTTTTTGGGGGTTTGGCCTGGGCCAATTGCCAAAATTTTTGGGATAATGACGGTAGCGGCTACGGGAGTTATGCAGAAAGTAAATAAGTGTGTATGTTGTTACGTGTATAAGGTAGAGGGTGGTTTAGAAGAAGCGAAGGGGTTTTTAAGGGTAGCGTCTACGGGGATTACACAAGTAAGGGTGTATACAAGAACGGGGGTTATGCAAAAAGTGTGTTTGTTTTTACGTGTATAAGGTAGAGGGTGATTTAGAAGAAGCGAAGAGGCTTTTAAGGGTAGCGTCTACGGGGGAGGGGAGCGTCTACGGGGATTACGTAAATAAGGGTGTATACAAGAACGGGGGTTATGCAAAAAGTAAATAAGTGTGTATGTTTTTACGTGTATAAGGTAGAGGGTGATTTAGAAGAAGCGAAGAGGCTTTTAAGGGTAGCGTCTACGGGGGGTTGCGTAAAAAGTAAATAAGGATGTATACAAGAAGTAATTAGAAGAAAGAAAATATATGGAGGATTGTGTGTGTGTGTAAGAGATGAGGGGTAGTGCTTACGAGGGGGAGGGGCTATGCAGTTAAGGGTTCTATATTTTGAAATTCTCAAAGGAATGTTATTAGATTGATAACCAACATTTTTTTTTTAAAACGGATATGTGTGTGAATTCATATCATTTTATAGAAGGTTTTTTATATTGTAATAAATGAAATCTCGCATTATTATGAATACATCTAAGACAAACAAACAGATTACAGCAACCACATTAGACGTTGCAACTTAGCAATGAGTGATGGGGATCTAACTATTGGTACAATATTTTGAAATTCTCAAAGGAATGTTATTAGATCGATAACCAACTTTTTTTAAAACGGATATGTGTGTGAATTCATATCATTTTATAGAAGGTTTTTTATATTGTAATAAATGAAATCTCGCATTATATTAAATTCGCTTAGTGGGTAATATTTGCAATAGCTAGCAAACACGTGCAAACCAAATCATTCATTCAGACAATAGCGAACTTGTTTCAAAATATGATAAGATTGGAATGTCATGATTTCTAGTTTATAATTGTTAGTAACAGATTAGATTGTACGAAATCGTAGAAAAATATAGTTTTCTGGAAATAGGATGATGATATCAAAAATAACTCATTGGACTTGTGCATCCCCTCTATAATAAAATATTCTTTTAAATAGTGCTCACAGTAAATACTAGACAATAGACTGTACTTAGGGTTCCAGTGAAAAGTTGTCGTTTAAGGTTCCACAATTCATAGTAAGTTTACTATTTTTTTTTCATTCATCTTTAACTATTTTAAAAAACTTAATTGTTAAATTATTATTATTATTATTCTGTTATCTTTTCAAATAATTCTTTCTTTATTACAGATGAATTTTTTAAATGAGATTAATACAATAAGCACTGCTTTTGCAGAAATAAAACCCGTTATAAAACTGAAAGATTTACCAAGGGATACACCACATAGAATAAACAGCGCAAAGGTGCACCAGGGGCAATTTGGAGTCCAAATACTTCTGGAGCTGGACGAAAATATAGTATTTCTTCCCAAAAGAGTGACGGATGCATTTGCGTCGCATGTAAATCAATTTACGCCGGGGAAGTTCAGCATTACATTCCTAGGACTTCAAACTTTCCAAAGGGTTTCCCCTAGGACCCTCTTCAAAATAGAGGAGAATGTATAAAAAACATAACAAAACAGTACATATTGAATTTCAACACCTTGAAAATAATCTGGACACAGGTGAACAGCTTCAGTTTTCAAAATCGTAAGTTTTTATAATTTTTTGAAAATGAATTCTGAGGAAATAGCTCTCCTGACTGATAATATTGTTAAAAAGTTTCAAGCAATTGAAAATATTTTATTTCAAAAAAAAAATTGTACTATTTATGATATAGAAAAATGGTCAAAATAAGCTAAATGCCACATTAGACTTTGCTACTTAGCAATACGTGATATGGATCTAACCATTGGTACATTACGTAAACTACAAACCAACTTGGGTCACTTAAAGCGGTTTAGAACAATAATTCAGAATCTAAGTAAATCTGGAAAGGGGCTTACTATTAATAATAAAAAAAGAAGTAATAGAGTAAAATGGGAAGATTTTAATTCAATTTTTGAAAGTAGAGTTCGAACCGGGATTATTATAAATAAATCTCATAAAGATATCTTACAGTTTTTTGATGATTCGTTGTTTCTTTTCAGCACTAGAATGAAAAACGCATTAAAAAAATGCAATATGTTGAAAGTAAATACTTGTTTTTGTGCAGAATTTATTAGAAAATCAGGTGATACTGAAATTACAGAAAATAAATATTTTTCTACAAAAAATGAAATAATTGATAAGACAACTGACTTTAAAAAATGGTTTGCAGTTAATGTAAGAGATGTCATTTTAAGAAAACTTTCAGAATATTCTGAGGAAGGATCGGGGTGGGCCTTAAGTAAAATTATATCTCTGGAAATCAATATAAATAAATACGAGGTGGCTAGTGGAATATCATCCTATATTAAATTACCAGACATAATAGCTAAAAGAAAGGCGTGTATCAACGTTCAGAATGACGATAATGCATGCTTTGCTTGGGCAATTGTTTCAGCTTTGTTCCCTTGCGTTATTAATAAAAATCCTACACGTACTTGTTCATATCCTCATTATAGCAAAGTTTTGAACATAAACGGTCTTACATTTCCTGTACACCCAAATCAGATTACAACTTTCGAAAGAAATAATGTTAATATTTCGGTTAATGTTTTTGAATTGGAAATTTTCAGACCATCAAATTTTAGTGTTGTGCCAGTACGTTTAACTGGTTGTAGAGAGCACTTTAAAAAATCGAAAATATTAACGTTGCCCTGTTTGTATATTTTAGATGTTTGTGTTCTCATATATAACAACATAATATGTGATTTCAAAACTAATTACCAGAAGCATAATATCAATACAAGACGCTGTAATAACCTATCTTTGACTTTTCCTAAAAGTAATATTATTTTCAAATCCCTCCTATATTGGGACAACGGCTTTTTAATAAATTACCATTATATATTAAATCAAGTAAAGCAATAAAATCATTCAAAATTTTACTCTAATCGTTTTCAGTAGATGTGTTTTTATTCAGTCGATGAGTTTTTAAATTTGTAGGAACTTTGTATATATTATCCTATATTTTTCATTATGCGTTATTTTCACTTTACTTTAAGCTGTACTAGTTAGTTAGGTAGTTAGATTATTAGTTTCTAAGAAAACTTTTGACGAATTTTAGACAAACTTTGTCATTCAAAAAGAATTTATTATTATCATTATTATTATTATTATTATTATTATTATTATTATTATTATTATTATTATTATTATTATTATTATTATTATTATTATTATTATTATTATTATTATTATTTTCATAGCAATTTAACATATGGTATTATGCTATGGGGCAGCAGCACATCAGTGCACAAAGTATTTGTGCTACAGAAAACTGTAGTTAGAATAATTTACAACGCACCAAGAAACACCAATTGTAAAAAAATATTCAAAAAACTTGAAATATTGCCGCTTCTGTGCTTATATATTTTCGAAGTGTTAATTGAAACACATAAAAATCGATATGTTCTGACTAAACATGCAGATGTTCATAATTATTATACTAGAAATAGTAAAGACATTGTCATTCTCAAATCAAGACTGAAAACAACAAAAAACAATAAGTTGGATGTTACATTGTACAATTCATTTGTAAAATATTTTGAACATATAAATATAAGTGATATGACGAGAGTTCAATTTAAACATTTTGCTAAGTCTTTTCTTTTAAATTATTGTTTTTATACAGTTGATGAGTTTTTGGAGGAATTGAATACTTGGGCTTAATGCTTATATGTTTGTTTGTTTTGTTTAATTTAATTTTTACTTTCTATTATTTTTTAACTTATTTTATATTTTAAAATTGTCATATTTTCATCAATATTTTTACTTTATGAAATGTATGTCTGTATTTATGTAAAATTTTTACTTTCTATTATTTTTATTATATTTTAAATTTGTCATATACAACACTATACAATCTTTAATATTTTTAGTTGGTAAAATGTATTCATATGTACTACTTTCACTGACTTCTAATGTACTATGTATGTGAATGGGGTCAATAAACCATCTATCTATCTATCTATCTATTATTATTATTATTATTATTATCATTATAACTGGCCTGGTGAGTTAAAGATTGCTAAGGTTTTGCCGTTGCATAAAAAAGGCGACTTGAACTGTGCCAATAATTCTAGACCGATTTCCATTGTTCCCATTATATCCAAAATTTTTGAAATTATCATCAACCACCGGCTTCTAGAATTTCTTGACCTTCATTCCATCATTTCTCCTCATCAATTTGGTTTTAGAAAGAATGTCTCAACAATCGATGCTCTTGCAAAGGTGATTGGGACTGTGGTCGATGGCCTTGACGAACGTCATGGTACTTCTGCTATTCTGTGCGATCTCGCCAAGGCGTTTGACTGCGTGGACCATTCTCTTTTGCTTGCCAAAATGGAGCATTACGGCATTCGTGGTTTACCATTGATGCTCATTGGCTCTTACCTTGCCGATAGAACCCAGTATGTCAGCTTTCATGGGCATGGATCAGTTAATATGCCAATCCGATTTGGAGTTCCACAGGGTTCAGTCTTGGGACCCTTACTGTTTCTAATATTTATTAATGACTTGCCGTCAGCCGTTAACGGATGAACTTTATTTTATATGCTGACGACACGACACTACTTTATGATGAAGATGAGTCTGATGAATCTGAACATCTTTCATTAGCAAAAAATTGGTTTGTGGCTAATAGACTTCAATTGAATGCAAGCAAGACCGTCAAAACAACTTTCACCTCGGACCAGCTTGCTCATAAGTCACAACCAGTTAAGCTTCTTGGGTTAACACTTGACTCGAGTCTTACCTGGTCTGCTCAAATTGAAGCCTTGTGCTCTGCGGTGTCTTCGCAAATTTATGCACTGCGGCAGCTTCGGCATTGCTTGCAAACCAAGGCCCTTCGTACTGTGTATTTTGGCACCATTCACTCACTTCCCACTTACGGCATTAGATTTTGGGGAAACTCGAGTGGGGCTTATAAAGTTTTCGCTCTTCAGAAATCCGCCGTGAGGATTGTCGGGAATGCTTTTTATGGTTCGCACTGCCTTGCACTGTTTAGGGGGTGCAGGATTTTACCGGTTCCTTGTCTGTACATTTATGAAACATTAGTGTTGGTTCACAAAAATAGATCCAAATATAATTCGCACTATAATATTTATACCTACGGCACGAGGAATGCGGTGGATCTTGTGGCCCCTTTCTCTAGGCTTAGGACTACCCAGGCGAATAAACTAAATGTTGAGTATTACAATGTTTTCAATAGTTTTTATAGAGGTCTTGATCTTCAAAATACGAGTCTTCGTGAATTTTGTAAATTCGCTAAGATGTTTTTATTGGAACATTGTTTTTATTCTATCGAAGATTTTTTAAAATTTGCGCCCAGAGACCGCCGTTGTTAATTTTATTTTTTAGTTGATGTTTTATTGCCTTTAACCCAGTTTTAAATTATTGTTACTTTTCTTTTATTAATTGTTTCAAATATTGTTTTATTCCTTCCATGATGACTGACTTCAAACATAATACATATGTAAATGTTGTCAATAAACGTATATCTATCTATCTATTATTATTATTATTATTATTATCATTGAACGGGAACAGGTGATGACGTTCCTAGTGCCGTCCTGACCTCCAGGTGAACAGGAAGCTAATTTGGACAGGGTATTCAGATTTCGCAACTCGAAAAATTCCCATGTGGAAAATTTCACCTAGTTCGGTTGTTTTTTGTGACAGATATATATTTTTTTCCATCCCTTGAAAGTATGCAGTTGAAAGAATGCACTTTTCGACGCACAAATGCATTCTCAGTCCGTTGCAAAAAGAGAAATGTGCACATAATTTTTAAATGAGCTAAGGAACGAAGATAATGCAAAAAAACACATCTCAAACCGAGCACAAAAATCCTGGGTTTTGGGTATCTTTGCGCCACATTTCCTCGCCTATTCTTAGTAACATCAAACGATACGAAAATAAGCCAAAATGTACCTAAAAAAATTTTAAAAACCTATTCATGTGGCATTCAGTGTCGCCACACCAACTAGTTCATGTACTAGGATATATGTAGTGCAGGCTAAGATAGAGTAAATGTTCCTCCGGGCAAGCATATTATCCTAACGAAAAGAACGCGATAGTGCAGTTTAAGCACGGTCGAGTGTTAGCTGATTTAGAACTTCTGTAGTCCTTAGATAAAGATGCTTTTCTATTTGGGCAGTCGCTGCGTGTCCGAGTTCGGACACTAAATTATTCTTACAAAATATTCGACATCGGACATTTCAATTGCTATATGTCCGAGGTTGGAGCCATGAATGTTGATACTCAACATCCGATGTGGGATACTGAAAAAGGTAGTTATACTGAATGTATAATCCGGTAACCGAATTAATTGATAAGCAACACTTGCGAGTCCTAATTTGTTTATTTTGAAAATAAGTACTATAGAAAAACAGAATAAGCAACACAATATAAATATGTACTCATAATTACATTTTGGTATTGCTAATGAGTACCTAAATACTAATCTTAAGTAAGTTTCTAAGTTTACTTAGTTTTAAAATTTTTTTTTGGAAGACCAATGGCTGTTAATAAATGTCCTTTTGGACGCCCCCTTCCTCTTTTTATTCGAAGAGGCATTTTTATGTTTGCTACTCTTTCTCTATCATCTGAATTGCTTACAATTTGTAAGTCATTTAAATCAATATTTGTAAGATTTGTTTCTGGATGCTCTGTTGTAAGTTTTTAAGTTTTTATGTTTCTCCTTCGGTGTCGACGTTTTGAGGTAACAAAATGTTTTCGTCATTTTCGAAGACTAAATTAAGAGTTTCATCAGTATTTAAATTATTATTATCTTCTTGATTTGTTTCACTTATTTCTTCTTCAACGACAATGTCTTGAGAGAGCAAATGATTATTATCTTCTTGATTTGTTTCACTGGTTTCTTCTTCAACGAAAATGTCTTGAGAGAGCAAATGATTATTATCTTCTTGATTTGTTTCACTGATTTCTTCTTCAACGACAATGTCTTGAGAGAGCAAATGATTATTATCTTCTTCATTTGTTTCACTGATTTCTTCTTCAACGACAATATCTTGAGGGAGCAAATTGATTTCCTTATAGGAAGATATCGACGCAATAACATTTTCAGACTGATCCATATTCAAAGAATTATCATACACTACGTTTTCGACAAGAATAATCTTCTTACCCAATTTTCAATAATTTGTTAAATCTTTGAGAATTTTTAATTTATTTTCAAATTCCAGAGTTCCTTCTTCCGATGCTACTTGTGCTAACTCTTGTATTGTATTTAACGCCAAATTATACTTTTGATTCTGACTCAAAGTCGCTTTTCTTTTAAAAGTTGTAACACTTGAAAGAGATGCATCAATTTCAACATTATTGGAATTATTATCCCTGGGATTTTCTACTTTATCTTGGAATAGATTATGGTGTGCAACATAATATTCTTTAGTTCACCTTTCTCCACAAAGTGACCTTTCGAATAATTCTGTGTTTTCAAAACTTCTAAATGCTAGTATATGGCAGCAAGGCAATTTCACTTGTTTTATGAATGTACAGTCACAACGATTGTTTGTTATCGTGTAAGTGCGACTTAGGGAGTCACACACACTCACTAGGCCAGCGGCATCTTTTTTGATAACTACTTTCTTAGATTTATAATGCTGTGTTTTGACAAAGTTGTATCCATAGGGTGTTGATAGTTCCTTATATTCTTTTAAATTATTTTCAAACGGCTGTAAGGTTGTTCCTTTTTGTGACATAGTGAACATTTCAGAATTGTGTTTTCCACGAAAACTATCAAAAATACAAAAAAATGGTCGATGAATGCTCCCAAAGAGGCATAACGTGGAATAACTGATTTCAGTTTCTGATTGATACATTCTAACCTGTTATTAGTTGTTTTAGAAAATGCGCATTCAGCTTCACTTAGAGCTGGTACCCATTCTCCTTTAATAGAAGTCCAATTTTTTTCCAAGTAGTCGACAACAGACCTAGGAACTTGATCTTTCATTTCTTCGAAAATTTTATTATATTAGTCTAAATTTTTACTATATAATAATTTTTGAACATAACTTAATGAAAGATTTCTTTCCATAGATGTTATTCCAAGTTTTGAGGTAATTTGCCTTTGAAACGTTTAGAAGACATGGAACTTGCATATAAGCAGTGTCGCTTCAGGAAAACATTCTTTCAGAACAAATCTTTCTTTTATGTCTTTATCGGTCCTTATTGTTTTTATGTTTGACCATTGCTGGTTATTAGATTTGAATGTTTCACACATCCACTTTAGGCTGTTCGAGTCTTCATACATTAACAAAGTAATGCATATAATGTCACTACCTCCATTCGAATCTTCCATTAAGAAAATATACACTGGTGCTCTGATGTCCAGTAATTTATAGGTGGCATCAATACACATAAACTCAGGATAAGCTGCCGCGAGCATTTTCATCTCTTTCGATTGAAATTGTAGTCCTCTAAATTCCCCGTCCTCCTCCAATACAAATGATTCACAATCTGAAAAACAATAATAGTATCCATTATGTACGACCCGTATATGTTTTTCAATTTACTTACTATATGTATTCTTCAGCAGCTCGATGCAACTTGAAAGATCGGATGCTGCAGCTGCATCAGGTTTAATTCTGGTTTGAATATTGTGAAGATCTTTCAAAGTAATTTTTTTATTACTGGTTGTCATAATATAAGATTGAATCAATTTTTTATTTGCTCTCATTTTAATCATAATTTTGGTTTCCTCTTATACTTCCCCTTCTAATTTTCGTACTGGTGCATAATACTGATACAATTCCTTTAAAATTACGAGTATATTACAATAAAATAGAATATCACAGAGAAATTATACTAACTATGATAACTGACTTGACTTTACCTACAACTTACTTTTGAAACAGTGTGATTGTGTTCGTTATTTAACTTGGTGATTTTTAGCTTTTTCGTCTTAGTCTGGAAATTAATTGTTTTATATGCACCGCAGTTAGTAGTGCGATGAGATCTGCAATAAAGTTAGTAATGTTGAAAAATTAAATAATATGTACTATATTTGCTGGTTTACCTAGTATTTGGTCTTTTGCCATTAGAATTGCTCCTAAATAACTTTCCTCCTTGCTTACAAGTGAATTTCAGATATTCGTAAATGCCGTTCTTGTCCTTTCGGTCTCTCATTTTTTGAAACTGACGTTTAATTACAGTTTTATCACCGACATCAATACCAACCGTAGGAAGAAAAATCAAAATTGGAGTTAATGTGGCGATAGTTAATTGAAGATCAATTGTGCTTGGTGGAACACAATTGAAATTTGATTAGAGAATAAATTCAATAGTTAATTAGTTGATTGGTATTAAGTAAAATATTGGTGAAACCGTCCACTAGGTTATGTCCTTTGTCTTCTCCTCTGGGAAGTTCGAGAAGGTCACACTGGTTTAAATTTTGCACTCGATTGGTGGGGTTAGAGAGCAATCATAGTGCGACGCTCCATAGAATGATTTATCGAACGGATTTACTTCCTCTGTGGTTGTTGACTACAAACATACTTTTTTAATTAGGTTCAAATGACCGTAAATATTTTTTAAACGCAATATCGTAGTTGTTTATGTTTTTGTATTTTAAATGTAGAGAATATGGATAAAAACTAGCGTAGGTATACCATTTATTGAATCTCGCACCAAGAGTTTTAAACAGATTTTTACTTTTCTGCCCAACCTATTTAATATGCGAGAAAAGTATTGGTTTACCCACAAAAAAGATAGAAGTTTGAAAAAAATATTCGAGTTAGTTTTACGTTTTTCATCAAGAACAACACGAAAAAACGGTTTTTAGAAAAAAATTCTGTGTATGTCGTCGTCGTTGTCGTCGGCCACTTTTCGTTACATGTCTTGTTAGAACGATACAGCCTCCGGAGTGCAACCAGTCACTAATTTTATGATTGAATATCGTTCAGCACATCTCACAGATAAACACAATTGATTTTAAGCTCACAATAGCCAGTACAACGGGTGCTATGATACTTGAAGTACATTTTTGTAATTTTTTGAGAATTTTCAGTTTGTTAGCAAGATATACCTTCCGGAGTGCAAAAAGTCACCAATTTGATGATCGAATATTATTAAGAATATCTCATAGATAAACCTTACTGACTTTCAGCTCACCACAGTTAGCATAACATGAATATTATTCAGGACATCTCACTGTTGAACCCTATTGATTTACAGCTCACCAGAGCCAATACAACAGGAGCTATAGTACTTTAAGTACAACATTTTTTTAATTTTTTGAGAAATTTCAGATTGTTAGCACGATACAGCCTCCGGAGTATATACAAGTGACCAATTTTATGATTGTATATTATACAGGGCGTCTCAAATATGAACCCCATTGATATTTAGCTCATTAAAACCAGTACAACGAGTGCTATGATATTTGAGGTACCAAATTTTTGTCAATTTTGAAGAATTTTCAGTTTATTAGCACGATACAGCCTTCAACGTGTATACAAGTGACCCATTTTATGGTTGAATATTGTTCAGGGTGTCTTATAGTTGGACCTTATTGATTTTTATTTAACCAGAGCTAGTATAACGGGTGCTATGGTACCTGAAGTGCTACATTTTTTGTCCTTTTTGAAGAAAATTCGGGTTGTTAGTACGATACAGTCTCCACAGTATATACAAGTGGGCAATTTCATAATTATATATTTCAATATATAAGTCTCTCATTCAGGGTGTCTCACATATGTACCCTATTGATTTTCAGCTGACTATAGCGAGTACAGCGGGTGCTATAAATCCAGATATACTGCATTTTTGGTTACTTTTAGAGAAATTTCAGTTTGTTAGCACGATACGTCCCTCGAGATGTACTAGTGACAATTTTAATATAGAATATTATTATTGGCATCTCACAGATGCGGAAAAGTTAGTTTTAGTCTTTAAAGCCGTTTATTTTTTAAACCATTTAGGCATGCCAATCCTCCACAAATGAGCTTAACAATATTTTAATTTGGGAAAGCGAGGGGAATTAAGTAACTTATGAACTACCATTAACAAGTTAACTATCCAATTTCATAGAAGGAAGTGCTAAATTTCCTCCGATTATATGGACAGAACTAACGGCTTCTATAACTCGAACTACTGATGCATTCGAATATTGTCACTGGAAATTTATTTCATAATTTCATTCTACTCATCCTTCTATATATATTGTCATTCAAAAACTTCGAGAAGTTCAAATTGATATAAACATGAAAATACAAAGTTTATATGTCCCACTAAAAATAAAATATAAAGAAGTAAAAATCCAATTAGTAGGAAATGTTACTGTTGCTCAAATATCTAGATTATATTTTATAAAATGTGTATCGTATTATTTTCACTAAATAAAGACGATCATATGTAAACGTGGATGTAAATAGGAATACTTAATAAAATGTAAACAGATATTGTATTATGGTAAATTATATTATTGTTTTATAATTGTATAATAAGTAGAAAGTGTCAAAAAGTGCCTTGTAAAACGAGTGACTAAAGACGTTTTTAACACGAGGTGCTTACTATACTTTTCCTTCGCCCGTAGAAAGGAAAAAATTATAGTCCATTTCTTAATGTCTGACAGCACAGTAGCCTCATTAAATATTCAAATAGAAAATTATCTCTTACAGAGTGATCCTAAGAATTTTACAAGTAAATACTAAAATTTTAATGCAAAACAAGTAGGTGTCTGTATTGGTTATCTGTACATCCCTCTTTCAGCTCAAAATACAATATGGTAATAAAACTGAACAATGCTAGCAGAAGGATAAACAGTGCGGTAGTGGCGGAGATTACGATATTAGTTCATTTTGCTTATTTAATTAGATTCGGTCAACATTACAGTTAAAATAAAATTCATTCGTTTAGGCCTATTAACAAGTTACATTTTCATTTTTATTGAATTAAATTAATTAGAGTTAATATAGTTTAATTCTCATAATTCAAATTTATTAACAATGAATTAATGTATATTAAGTAAAGTAAACATACCATTTATAGGAAATATAAAATTCAATCTATAGTATCATCCTCTTCGCTGGCCATACAAGAATCATCCGAAGACTCGTCGAGAGAGATCACTATCGGTTCTATAGTTTGATCTATGAGATTATCTAAAACCCACATTTTCTCTTCCCCTCTAATTACATGATCCACAGCATCTCTCCAGTTCTCTTCAGTTATTGTTGTCAATGAGTACTTCGTGAAGTCACGACCATATTTTATTTTAAATGTTTTATTATGTCTAGCTACATAACCTTTCATTTGGGCCCATATTAACTCTATCGCATTTGATTCACAATGGTATGGCGGCAAACGAAGCACTGTTATCCCACGATTCTTGGCTATTTCATCAATAACAAACTTTTTAAATTATAGCTTGTGATCTGAAGCAACCTTCAAAAGTTCTTTTTTCAACATATAATCTTCAAATGGTATATCTTATACGATTAACCAGTTTCTAATATCAGCTTTTCTCCAAGAGGTAGATGGAAGATTTTCTGTTAATCGCGAATGATAAGTGGCATTGTACATAACGATTACAGCATTATTTGGAATTAATTCGATCATTTGTCTAAAATACATCTGCAGTCATTTCTTCATTATAGTCTTTGGTTGATGTTGACTGAAACTCCAGTAAACCACCTTCAACGAACCCTTGATTGCATCCAATATGCGTTATTATTAGTCGGCGACCTTTACCGATAGGAGTTTTCAGTCCAGTAGATAAACCTTCTATGAAAGCTTGACAAGACTGGTTTGAATACTTTTGTCCTGCCACATTTTTTTCACCGAATGTCCTTCATTGAGCGATGTCTCATCTAGATAATAGATTTGTCTTCCCTCCTGTCTGTATTTTCGGATATCTCGTAAATACTGGCGTCTCCAACATATTATTTCTTCGTTGTCGATTAGCACTGATTTGCGGCTTTGCTTCTCCCAAGTAAAATTTAATGTGTGTAATATTTTCCACAAAGTTTTTCGCCCTATGCCAGGCAAATTCTCGTCCTGCTTCACCGTCCTTAGAATTCTGTCAAGGGTGGGGATCTCTTTTTTAAAATATAATTCATGTAGTTTTAGTCTTATTGTATTTTGCATATGTTCATCAAGGTCGAATGGTTTTCTTCCAGTTGACTTTTTAGGTGGAGATATATTTCCATTTTTCCTCTCTCTTAGAATCCTGTAAATAGTAGATTCACTAACTTATGTCATATTGGAACATGTCGAAACTATATTTCTAACAGTAGCATCCGGCATTTGATGTACAACAGCATCATGCACATTTAACACTACAGTCTCCGTTTGTAAGCTAATCACGCTCTTACACTTTACTGTGGTAAAACTTGAATACATTTTTCACAACACAGTTAACACTTATGGGACACAAGCGACTCTAAGCAAAACAAATTGTATAAATTTGGGCGAGACCAAGTTTCACCGTATATACCTGCAAAATTTCTAAGTAATCATTGGGACAATCCCTAGTAGGACCCTATTGTAATGTTTCTTGGTAATGTTATTATCAACATTTCGAAAATCAGAAAGTAATTATCTGGGGAATTAATTGATAAATGGTTTGGTAATATGTCTCCCAAGAATTGACCTGCTCCAAATTCTCAAGATAATTAAGGAAATATTCAGTCAGAATAGTTGCGTTACAAGATTATTTCAAAAGTAATTTATTGTTTTAACTGTACGTACTCTACAAATGTATGAAGGTCAGTTAGTTGTTTTAACTATCCGAATTTACATTTATATTACCTTTATATATCAGATCGGGTATAAAATTAAATAGTGAATAAATTCCTTAGATGAACTGTGACGCTTATGTTTTACTACCTGACTAGCATCTGTGACCTTTTCGCGTACTGTCAGTCAATAAGAAACAGACTATATGTTATGTTTTAATTATATTCATACAGAGACGGACGATGGCTGACGGCAGACTGACCAATGAAATGACACAGAACAACAAAATTATCACGGAACATGAAATTTAACAAAGAAAAGATACACTCGATTTGACGTTTAAAAAACAAAAGATAAACGAGAAGTGACTTTTAGCATTTCAAACACTAGTGTTCAAAGAGTCGTTTTGTGCAAGTGAAACCCGTGTTTAAAATGCGGTTTTAGTAACGGAAGTAGAAAAATTATATTTATATTGAAAATGGTACATGTTTTTCCTTTGCAACACCATTACAACTGTCGATTCGACTTATATCTATTAGATTACACGAGTGTCGAAAATACCTATAGGACTAACATAAACATTAGCTATTAGTGTCGAAAGTACTTATAGGATTATAGCGTACTGACCACTCGGTGTCGAAAATACATTCCCCCATTACTTCGTTAGGGCGATTTAAAAAGGACCCTATAAAAAATTGAGGGGAAATAGTGTTCGGTATTCATGCCTCTATTTCTTCTGGACTTTAAGAAAAATCAGAGAAAGGTTATCATTCAATAAACAGTGAATTTAAAAAAATATATTTCTGTTTTTAGAATGATGTGACAAGATTCTAACCAATCATACATCACATCATACTTTTTTCCCTTCCAGTTAAATTGATTCGGTCGGACTTCTGGGGTGGAAGGGGTGGAGTTAGAGATAAAAATACCAGCCCAAATGTCAACCTCACCTGCTAGATAACCAACAAGGCTCCGACGACCGAACGATTGCAGGGATAAGCAATCCCACACGTACTGGCCAACAGCTTCGGGTGGAGGAGCTAGTAAGTGGCAAGGCACTCTTTTGTCCTGGAGTTGAGTAATCGGCTCCGAAGGCGGAGGTATCAGAAAATGATCAACGGCATAAAGATGTGGTGGGCAAATGGGAACCCAATACATTAAAGACTCATTAGAGTTTTCCTTAGTATTATCACGATGACTATGGTCAAGACAAAATTAAAATATCCGGATATAGCCCTCATTCGGATCTCCGGGGGGGGGGGGTAATGTTTTCATTGATGGTAAGAAATGATGGTACAGAAAGCTAAAGTTGGAGACCGTGATATTTGGTACATGGGATGTGCGAACTCTAGCACCGCCAGGAAAGCTGCAAAACACAATTCGAGAGATCAAACGACTTAATGTGCAGATTCTAGGCATTAGTGAGATGAGATGGCCGGGTACGGGAGCTTATGGCAATGGGGAGGAATATTCTGCATATTACTCTGGAACAGAGAACAACATTTTCCAACATAGAGTTGGATTTATACTGCACAAACAAATTGCAACGTGTGTTACCAACTTTGTGCCAATATCAGAGAGGATAGCTCTTCTACAAATAAAGGCAAGGCCTGTGAATGTTAATCTCATCCAAATTTATGCTCCTACTACAGACTACAGCAACGAGGACGTAGACCAGTTCTACAAGCAAATATCAGATATAATCAATACCTTGCCACAGCATGATATAAACATCATTATGGATGATTTCAATGCCAAGCTTGGAAAAGATAGAACTGAAGAACACATTGGAGACTTTGGACTAGGCGAGAGAAACGAACGTGGCGACACTCTAAGTGCATTCGTAGCGGAACATGATCTGATTGTTACCAATACATCCGTCCAACACCATCCTCGAAGATTGTACACGTGGAAATCGAATGATGGGAAAACTAGGAATCAGATAGACTTTGTACTCATTAATAAGAGATTTTGAAACATCATCAAAAACTTAAAAACCAATCCAGGAGCAGATGTACAGTTGGATCTGCTGATAGGAAGGATGGGAATCAGGTTGAAGAAGGTAGAGAAAAAACGTGTAGGGAGATACGACTACAGAAAACTGAAAGACACAGCCACAAGCAATTTGGTGAAAAGCGAACTCTTGATAGGGACGGAAAAAGAGGAAAACGATGGAGATGTAGAAAAAGACCTTAATATGCTTCAAGAAAGTGTACATAAAGTCAAAGAAAAGTACTTAAAGCCTAACAAACAGATGAATAAATCTTGGATGACGGATGAGATCTTAGAACTGATGGAAAAGAGGAGATTGTATGAAAATAATAGAAGAGAATAAATGAACATACAAAAAGAAATAAGTGCGAAAATAAGAACAGCCAAAGAAGAAGAGAAATTGGAAAAATGTATGAAATTCGAAGAATGTCAAGCCAAATGTGATAACTTAAATATGCACAAGAAGGTAAAGGAAATGGCGGGAACAGTGAACACAAGAACAGTTGATGTACTTAAGAATAACCGAGGTCGAGTTATAGTAGAGAAGTCGGAAATAAAGGAAACCTGGGAAGAATACATTGAACGGTGCCACCCAATATCGAAGAAACAGATGGTCCCCTAATCTAAGAGGTAGAAGTGCAGGCAGCCTTGGAAAATGCAAAAGATCAAAAGGCGTTGGGCCCCGACGGGATTCCTGCTGAAATATTAAAGCTGATCGAAGGGAAGAATCTAAAGTGGCTAATAAAAGTGTTCAATGTGATCTATGATACGGGCTTCATACCCACGGAATGACTGAGGTCTGAATTTATTACTCTCCACAAGAAGCCTAATGCTATGAAATGTAGTGAGTTTCGAACAATAAACTAGATGAGTTATCTGCTAAAGATTCACCTGAAGATAATTCACAATAGGATATTTAAACTGTGTGAGCAACAGATGTCTGAAACTCAATTCGGCTTTAGAAGTGCTGTGGAGAATAGGAAAAACCTATTTTCGGTCCAGGTGCTGTTTCAGCGATGCAGGGATGTCAACTGCCATGTCTACGCATGTTTAATAGACTATAGGAAGGCGTTTGATCAAGTACGGCACACGAAAATGAAGGAAGCTCTCCAAAAACCTGGCCTGGACGGAAAGGACCTCAAAATCTTCAGAAATCTCTATTGGTTGGAATCGGAGGGCTTGCGTCAGGGTAGACAAAGAGACAACAGAATAGATACAAATATTACGTGGTGTAAGCCCTGCAAGACATTGAAGCTGGAATCCAGCTAAACGGAGAACGACTGAATAATATAATGGACAGTGTTACAACATACAGCCGACAATATGGTTTGGAAATAAACAGCAACAAGACAAAATTCATGATAATCAGTAAGAACCAAAACACCCGCGGTATTTTCTTGGTGGACGATACCCCTTTAGAAAGAGTCAACAAATATGCATACTTGGGCAAGAACATAAATGAAGACTGGGACCATTCTGTGGAGATCAGAACGCGTATTGAAAAAGCCAGAACAGCATTCATCAGGATCAAGAAAGTCTTTACCAGTCACGACTTACAGCTGTCAACGAAAATTCACCTACTGCGATGTTACGTGTTTTCGATCCTTTTCTATGGGGTCGAATCATGGACGCTTACGGAGGCCTTGTCCAAAAAACTTGAGGCATTTGAAATGTGGCTGTACAGGGTTTTTCATTATATATGGACCCTTCCATATCTCACTCATTATTTGTTACAATTAAAAATTTCTCATATAAGAGTTGAATGGTTATTAAAGTAGTTTTCAAAATCCAACAAAAATATTATACAGAATGTCCCAAAAAGAGGGTCAGAGCTAAAGTGTCCTTTCTTAAATGGGACACACTATATATTTTTATATTTTTAAACTGTTCACTTCAATCCGAATTCAACAATATATAATTGTTATAGTCTAACCTAAACAGTTCAGAAAATATATACGACACAGTAAGATGTAGTAATCTATCGATTGGAATTCAGTAAATTTGTTTACAAAATGAAGTAATCTCAAGCTAAGTAAGCCCAAATGAAACTATAAATATTCTTCAAAATGACCCCCCATATTGTCAATGCATAGTTGGTATCTTTGGCGTAAATTCTCTAAACATTTAGAAATAATATCAGCATGATTATTTAAGTTATTAATTTCGCCTTAAATATTTTCCTGAATTATCTCAAGATTGTTATTTTCGCCAAAGTTAACTATATATTTCAGCATCCTCCACAAACAATAAGCTAAAAGAGATAGGTCGGGGCTATTAGGAGGCCATAGAATTGTCCAATTATTTTCGATCCACTCTGGAAACTGATTGTTGAGATGTTCTCTCACCTCTAATACATTATGGGATGAGGCCCCATCTTGGTGCCAGATCATAATATTTAATTGGTCAGCTGTAAATTCATTTTCTAGTATTTCACTTATTTTGGGTATTGTGCAGTTTAGGTAAGTTCTTCCTGTTAATTTATAATTGAAAAATATTGGCCCAACCACTATATTCTGGAATATTCCACACCAAACTTTAATTGATTTCCGTCCAGATTTCTTTATTTGTTGCACTTTCCGCTATCTATGATTTTTATTTTCCCATGAACGTCTATTTTTTCTATTGAACACGCCAGCTGTAGAAAAACTGGATTCATCTGTCCAACAGATTTTCTGAAGGATATCTGGAGTTTCATTCAAGCGACGAAGCATTTCCTGACAAAATATTAACCGTTTCCGTGTGTGCAATTCAGTAAGAGCCTGCACGGGAAGTATTCTATATGATTTATAATTGTGTCTTTTCAAAGTCCTAAAAATTTTCATAGGATGTTTTTGTTATATATTGGAGCTGGTTACTAACGAGTCTTCAGAGTTTTCTGCAAAAAAGTAGTAGCGCAAAAATCATTCCTCCTTATTCAACTACCATAAAATTCAAAGAAATATATATTTTTTAACCTTCAAAATTCAGAAGTGTATTCAAATCATCCTCCTCATTAATTACACACGTTCGTTTTTTCCTAGAAAAGTTCTTAGTTGTCATTACATGCTGGTATATTCTGTTGAACGTATTTTTGCTAGGCGCATGCCGATTTGGATATAATTCCATAAATTCTCTCCTTGCATCTAATTTGTTATTATTATTTTTCACAAATAGAGAAAATATTTCTATCTTTTCATCATCTGTATACCGCATTTTCGAAACTATCAAATACAATGTTTTATAATGGTGTAAATAACTACTTGTCAATTATGACAATGCTTTCATTGCCCGTTGTTTATAGTTGGTTTTCATCCCACAGAAAACGATTTTTAAATGAATATATTTTCTGAACTGTTAAGGTTAGACTATAACAATTATATATTGCTGAGTTCGGATTGAAGTGAACAATTTAAAAATATAAAAATATATATGGTGTCCCCTTTAAGAAAGAGCACTTTGGCTATGTCCTTTTTTTCTGGGACATCTTGTATAATATTTTTGTTGAATTTTAAAAACTACAATAATAACCCTTCAACTCTTATTTGAAACATTGTTATCTGCATCAAATAATAAGTGAGATATAGAAGGGTCCATATATAATGAAAAACCCAGTACCAAACAATCCAACGAATACCTTGGACAGAGAAAAGAACCAACATGGAAGTAATGAGAAGGATGGGAAAGGAAAAGGAGTCCTTGAGATAGTCAAAACCTGAGAGCTACAATATTTTGGACATACAATGCGTAATGTGAGCCGATATACCTTTTTACAGAAGATTCTCCAAGGCAAGGTATGGGGAGCTTGAGGAATGGGAAGAAGGAGAATATCGTTGTTGAAAAATTGGGGAACGTGTTTCAACAAATAAGCCACTCAACAATTCCGAGCTGCTGTTAACAAAGTTCGAATAGCCAACATGATAGCCAACATCCGCAGCGGATAGGCACTTCAAGAAGAAGGATTTCTGCGATTATTGAGATCTACTTGCAAATATAACTTCACCTTCGATCTCTGAAGATGATGTAGTCGAATGCAATCAGTCATTATAAAGAAAAAATTGAAGAGATTTCCTTTCAAAAGTTAATATTTTAATTAATGATTTGACTAGCTCAGAATTTTATTTGTCCTGTTAGATCAGGTAGAGTGGGACGTAGAGGAGCTTATAAAGAACCAATTGATTATTTTAAGGGTTCTTTATACTTTTTATACGGAATAAATCAGTTACCGAGATGAATCATTGACTTGAATAATTAATAAGGACCCCTGTAGGTTTACAGGGCTTTTGAGTGCTTTTGTATAAAGATATTGAGTGAATCCTAAATTCACTATATAGTTTTGAGGTATAAAATTTAATGAATTATGGATATCCTATTTAAATCTATTTGGGGTTTCGCCTCTGGTATACTCGATAGTCGAAATTGTGTAAAGTGAGTCAGAGCTATCTAATCAACACTTTGGTTAAAGCGCAGTTGCCATATGTATTCTAGAGAGAAATGCTGTATTTTATAAATACACTTCAAATCCATTGTGTCAATATTTCAGGTACAAAAGATGCAATGTAATTAAGTCAATACCAATTTAATATATTTATTTCAAGCAGACTAATAATAATTAGTTTACTTGAAATGTGAAATAAAGTGTTTATGTATATTTCTTGAACGCAAAGTTTGTTGTGAAAAACTCGCCGATTTGACAATGTTGGAGAGTCGCTTCAATGTTCCGGCTTTGAGAACGAGATAGATAGATCGAGCTACGCGAATGAGACAGTGATAGTAAACAGTTATGTGAGGTGTTTATTATCTTCATGAGTGTAACATCAGTATTTGTGTTGTGGTTTTGTGTGATAAATCGGTTATTATTGGTATTTATTGTAATATTTATATCGGTATATTTAGTGACAATAATGGCGGAGTGTAGCGGTGTTGGCGATAAAAAACGGCGTCGTAACAATTTAATTCGGGAAGAAAAAGTCCTCATATTAAATGTGTACGAAGGACTGCGTGCCATGGACAAACAGTTGGATGTTAGTGACGCTGTGATTAAGTGCAGTTATTTAACTAAAGTTTCTGAGAGTACTATATACAATATTCTAAAGAAATCGCGGGACGGATCTTTGACAAGAGAACGAGGTGAAAACTGTAAACCGGAAAGTAGGGGAAGAAAGAAAATTGTTTTGGACGACCAAACACGGAATGCTATACGTAGGGAAATACATTCTTTTTATTTTAGGAATGAAATCCCCTCGGTAGCTAAATTGAGCAAGGTAATAGAAGCTGATGATACTTTACCAAACATCAGTGATAAAGTTTTGAGACGAACTTTAAAATTAATGAATTTTCGTTACCAAACAAGAAGTAGAAACAGTGCCTTAATTGAACGAAATGACATTGTGGAATGGAGGAGAAATTATTTAAAACAGATACGACAGTTTCGTAACGAAGGACGGCACATATATTATCTTGACGAAACATGGTTAAATGAAGGCCACACTGTGTCAAAAGTGTGGCAAGACATGAATATACGAAGCAATCGACAAGCCTTTATGGAGGGTTTCTCTTCCGGTTTAAAAGCTCCCTCTGGGAAAGGACGTCGACTGATTATCACTCACATTGGCAGCGAGGAAGGATTTGTAGAAGGTGGATTACTAAGTTTTCAGTCCAAAAAAACTGTCGATTACCATGAAGAGATGGATGGTAACCGGTTTGAAACATGGTTTAGATCAATTTTAACAAAGGTAACTCCTGGTTCAGTGATAGTTATGGATAATGCTTCATACCACTCTCGTCGACTGGAGCAAATACCTACTTCAGCTAGCCGCAAGAGGGTTATAATTGATTGGTTAGAGAGTAAAAGCATTCCGCACAACGAGGCAATGCTAAAAGTTGAATTATTATCTCTCGTACGGAAACATAAAAGCAGTTATATTAAGTACGTTGTCGATGAAATGGCGAAAGATTTCAACGTCTCAGTTGTTAGACTTCCTCCCTACCACTGTGAGTTAAACCCCATCGAGCTGGTTTGGGCCCAAGTGAAAAATTATGTTGCGAGAAAAAACAGTACATTCAAAATGGCTGACGTTGAGAAACTGTTTGACGAGGCGCTGCATACCGTTACTGCTGAGAGTTGGCGTAAATGTATTCAACACGTATTAAAAGAAGAAATAAAGTTTTGGGATTTAGACATACGTGTAGAAGTAATGACGGAACCACTCATTATCGATATAGGAGGAGAAAGCGATGATTCTGAGGAGTCGTCAGGGAGTGATACCGCTTCCAGTGAGTCAGACATTTTACAAGTGACCTCGCAACATACCTATACTTATTGGTAATTTATTTTGGTCTTGACAAACAACTTTTTTTTAGTTTTAGTAGTAGTAAGTTGGAATTGACTTTTAAACATTTTTTGTTTTAACTTACTTATGAACAACTTGTGATAAGTTATTATTTCAAATGTTAAAAATTGAAATTCCAGATATTTCAGTATTCGCACCCTTAAACTATGATACGCTCATGGAGTTCACTTTAAATCGGTAGATAACCGATGACGTCACTTTACACAATTTCGACTATCGAGTATAGTGATAGAATGAAGACGTGGTAACATCGCTCTCAGTGAAAGTGTGAATTTAAGTGGTATAAAGTGCTAGCTAAGATTTGGAACCGAGTAATCAAACGTAAAGGTATGCATAGGAATAATTAAATTAATAATACTGATAACAGAACGTAAGCATATGTAAAATAAAATATCAAAGTTACGTTGTTAATATAAATTCTGTAATAGAATTCAACTGTGAGATCAAAAAATCAATAATAAAACATATGCGGGTATATAAAACATTGTCGAACACAATTGAAATTTAACATATAATTTAAGAACAAATTGCAACGATAATAAATAAATTAAAATTAAAGTCAATTGAAATAATAATGAACTGAAATATCAGGTAACTGACCTGCAGAATTCTGGAATATCTACAGCAGGTCTAATTAGTTAGCTTGAGGGCTGTTGAATAAGTAGGCTTGCGGTACGTCAACCCGCTGGATTGATGGGAAAAAAGGTATACCGGAGAACAATAACTCATTTGAGGAAGGAAAAGTGTTTAGGAAAAGCTAATTAACTGGAGATTCATATACAAGGGAAGAAGAAAATATAGAAGAAATCAAAGGAATAACAGGGCTACTGAAAGAACTAAAATTCCAGATAAAACAAGATATAGAAGGATCAAAAAACGAAATAAAAGCTAACATTAAAGAAGTCAAAAGGGATCAAACTGAAATAAAAAATGAAATAATTCAGATAGGAATGGAACAAAAGAATGTCTCAGAAGAAAGACCAATACTAATACAAGAAAATGAAAGCCAAAAGAAAGAAAATAAGCAAATTAAGACTAAAAATACAGAAGGAGATAAAAGAATTTAGAACAACTATGGAACGTATCGAAAAGAGTAAAAAATAAAACAATGTAGTAATGAGTGGCCTCAAAGTCGACACTGATTATCAAAAGATGTTAAAGAAAGGAATGCAAAATTTCATGGAGGAGAACCTAAAAATTAAAGTGAATATCACATCTGTCAAAAATATAGGCTCTAAAATCTATGCAATACAACTAGATGAGAAAGAAGACAGACACAGAGTTATGAAAAATAAATTTAAGTTAAAAAATCTAACTTCTGACAAAATATAAATCAATGAAGATGATGAAAACACAGAAACAAATAGGAGAATTGGGACATACCCAGAGAAGAAATAGGAAAAATGTAAAAATAAGATACAATAAAGTGATCATTAACGGCGAGCTGAGTAGTGGAGATGGAACCAGAATGAAAATAGGCTAGAAAAAAGTAGTAAACGATGTTGCAAATGATAACACAAAGCAACAGATGACGACCCGGCATGAAAATGGACGCAGTTAACAGTAAAAATATACAAGAGGCAAAAACAGAAAAAAAATCATAGAAGAAATGGTAATAGGGAAATTAAAGTATGAGCATGGAACAATAGAACGTTGCTAAGGACGGGGAAGATGCAAGAGGTGGGCTTGGAACTGAGAAAATACAAAACAGACAATACAAGAAATAAGATGGAGAGGGCAAGGAAGCATAGAAGATAAATATACTCAGGAAGCGAAACGAAAAATAAGGACAACATGGGGTAGCATTCATGATCTTCGGTGACCTTAGACAAAAAGTGTTGGAGTTCAAACCAATAAATGAAATGTTGGCATGTTTAAGAGTTGAAGTGAAACCAATTAACACATCTCTGTTAAATGAGTATGCTCCAACTGAAAGTAGCAGTAAAGAAGAAAAAGACGAATTATATGAAAAACTGGAAGAAGAATTAGAAAACATACCTAGACAAGACACTATACTAATACTAGGAGATGTCAACGCACAAATTGGGAGAGAGGATTACATAACCCATATAGCAGGAATATAGACGATACATGTGAAAACGAAGGACAACGGACAAATATGATGTAACCTTGCAGCGAGAGAAAACTTGATAATAAGCAAAGTAAAAACCATAAAATGACTTTTATATCATCAGACAAAAAAATGTATTTCCAAATAAACCACATACTGGTGAACAAAATGAAATATACATCGATAAAAGATATCAGAACATACAGAGGAGCGTGTGCAGACCCCGACCATTTAGCAAAAAATAAGGGAAACATCTGATATAAAATATAAAAACTAGAAATAGAACATTGACAAGTGAGAAGATGAGAATATATGAGAGGAGTGCGCAACAAAAATAAAGATCCTCCTATCACAGGACGTAAGCCAACAAGAAGCAGTAAAGTCATAATGGAGCAATATAAAGAAATGTCTGGAAACGGCAGCGGAACCACAGTTGAGTAAGAAGAAAAGATGAAAAGAGTGGTTTGATATGACATGCAATAATATGGTAGAGAAGAAAGCTAAAGCAAGAATGAAGTGGATGAACACTAATAAACTAGAGGACAGGATTGAATATGAAAAAAAGGAAAGAAAGCAATAAAATAATTAGAAAGAGGAAGCGAGAGTGGATAGATAATAATATCAGTCGAGGGAACATAAGAAAGGCTTCTATAGAAAAAATCGAAAACAACAAAACATTCAAGAGTAAAACAAAAGGAATAAAAATCAAAGAAGGAATGCGTATAGAAGTAGAACACCAGTATAATTAAATATGGGTAGATCACTTCAACGAACTGAACCGAAAGGAAGGAAAGAAAGATAATGAGAACAATATTGGGCCCTGTAAAAATGTGAAATGTAAAAATAAACGAAAATGAATATAGAATTAGAACGAATCGTGAAATTTTGGACGAAATGAAAGGTGAATACACTGTAAAAAGAATTCGAGTAAAACAAGTCAAATGGTTAGGTTAGCAGAGAGGGGGCTGAATCAGTTACTTACAATATCTTGCAGTGAACTCCAGGAGGAATGAGGAGACGCAGTAGGCCCAGGTCAAAGTGGCAAAATGAGGTAGAGGTGGACCTTAATAGAGCAGGAGTAGCAAACTGGAAAGAGAAAACAAGAAATAGGAAATTATGGAGGAACATTAGTGAAATAATTTAAACGTACATCGGTGATTGATCCACCCCAATTAAGCGGATCTAGAAAGCATACAATCCGCATTGGGTGTCAAGCCATTATTTATTATTATTTTTATTCAAATCTATTACTTATTTGTCTTGCAAATATTCTTCGTACTGAAGCAGCCCACAATTTCCAGAACTAATAACTAAATCTAAAGTTCAGTTCCCAGGTGAAGCAACTCCAGTTCTACGAACGATGAATGTGAATAATCGGCCTTAACTACAGGTTTCAATAACTGATTTCTAGAAGACTACTACTGATAGTACGCTAGATCCTGGATAATCGTAGGTACCCAAAAATGGTCGCTATGCGCAACTATTAGCAGCTACAGACAATATGTCGACATATGCTAGGTAATAGGTAGTTTGATGATTTGGTAGTAGATAGATAGATTCACTCAATCAGCTACTTAATTATTGACCTAAAATTGTGAACAATTATGATTAAATGAGCACAATCAAGGTAGCTTAATATAAGCAGCGGCCTTATAAAAATAAGTATTCAAATCCACAATATGTCAATGCTTTTTTGATAGCTTACAGAAAGTAATGGATCGCTACCACTTGCAACCATGCGATATTTGGAACATGGACGAAACTGTTATCACCACAGTTCAAAAACCTGACCGTGCTGTTGCTCGGAAAGGCTTTAAACAAATTGGCAGAATCACCTCTGCTGAAAGAGGGACACTGGTAACTATGGCAATATCTGTTTCAGCAATAGGTAACTCGACTCCTTCGTTCTTTGTTTTCCCACCAGTCCATTTTAAAGACCGTTTTTTGAACGGGGCACCTGCTGGAAGTGCCAATTTCTCTTGGCTCTTGGCTTTACTGTCCGGACCAAGAGGGGACAACCTCATTAAAAACCTAAATTCGAGGTGGAAGCCATGCCGAAGAATGCGTGGCAATATAGAAGAATAGTCCTTACTGGTTTCGACCTTGAAGCACGGGGGGGAACTCAATTGTATTTAACCCCTTACCTCTGAATGCGGGGCTCTGCAGCGGTGGACCGTAATGACCATAGCTTCTCGTGGGATCACTCATGGGAAGAAAAAGTAAGACTTTCACCGGAAAAGTAGTGGAGAAAACCTCCACCTCTTCATCCGGGCACCTCACAGAGGGAGAAAGGGCCAAACGGCACAAAGGTCGTATGCTGTTCGACCTCCCAAAACCGGGAGAGCTGGGCGGCATGGACGACCCACTGAGAAAAAGCCTCAGTGGAGCAGGGGTGCGGAAATACCTGCGACTCCTCAATCAGGGAATATCCCCTGAAGAGGCCAGGAAGCAGGTAACTCAGCGCCCAACCCCCCGAAGGAACCACCAACGGGAAAAATAAAGCTTAAAAGAGGCCCAGAGCATATTACTCCCCCGCTTAGGCCTCTAAGCAAGAAATCAAAAACATCTGCAACGGTAACCGGGCAAGACACTGGTTACGCAGCAGCTGTCAAAACAGAGAAAGCTTTTAGGGTAGGAATAATGCCCAAGGATTATCCTGGGGTCATCCTGAAAGTGGAGCAGCTCTCCACACTGGAAGACACTCTGGTGGAAGAGCTATGCCAGAGCAAACAGGAGGGAATCCACTTCTCAGGTGTCCATTTACGTTGTGGAATAATACTGGTGGACTGTGGATCACTAGAATCGGCAGACTGGCTTATGAGGTCAGCGCCGAAATTAAACTCTTGGGAAGGACCCGAATTGGTGGCTCGAAGTGGAGACGACATCCCAAAGCCGGCACCATAACAGTGTTCTTCCCAAGAAGCCAAGACATGAAACTGGAGAAGATCCTCCAACTTGTCGAGGTTCAGAATTCCAACCTCAGTACTGAGGCTTGGAAGATCCTAAACTCTAAAAATGAGGGACAGGGAACTATCCTCACGATTGAGATCGATCACCAATCTGGGTGAGCTCTGAAGGCAGGAGGTTACGCGCTAAACTTCCGTTTTGGGCGTATCCCTGTCTCGGGGCTGGGAAAAAAGAAGAATCCCTCGGAGGATCCAAAGGACATGGAGATACCCTCCACATCCGAAACCTCTGGAAAGGGGAATCAAGGCGAAAGCTTGACCTTGGGTCAGCCCGAAATCTCCTCCGGCTCTGCTGGGATGACAGGGAATGCGGAGACTGCCTCTGCATCCCGGGACCCGCCTGGGGGTCGAGAGTCTGACTCGAGATCAAGAAACCTGCTCGATTAACGAGGGAGATACTGCCATGGTGGTCGAGGAGGGTCAGGGAGAGAGAAAGGAGGGGGATGAATAGAGGCTGAGTAACTCGGCCTCTCTTATCCATAATTATTCACCTTCACGTTCACGAATCTAGCTCATATTAACCTGCATCACGCGAAGGGAGCTTCAGCCGGGATTGCAAGGTTGTTCGCTAGACTACAACTGGATATTGTACTGATCCAAGAACCATTGATCAACGAAGAAGGCCAAATCAAAGGTTTGGCATGTAAGGATTCTAAATTGATTTATGATCAAAGGCTAGTATCTCCGCGTGCCTGTGTAAACATAAGAAATAACATAAAATATATTTGTGTTGCAGAATATATGTCACGGGACCTTGTTCCAATCATGGTTCACCTCAACATTGGGGGTATCGACCGAGACATCGTGATTGCCTCTGCCTACTTCGCTGGAGACGGGCCGATGACACTGCCAGTAGAGGTACAAGAGCTAATGAGTCACTGCGATGGTAGACGGCTGCCAATTATAATTGGTTGTGATGCCAACGCACACAATACCGTGTGGGGAAGCACCAATAACAACGCAAAAGGTGAGTGTTTATTAGAATATCTCTTAGCAAATAACCTTGAGACCTTAAACGTGGGGACAACCCCCACTTTTGTCACGAGAGCAAGAGAAGAGGTTCTGGACGTAACAATTGTTAATGTTGCTGCTAGGAAAAATGTAAAAGATTGGAGGGTGATGAGCGAGTCATCACTTTCCAACCATACGATCATCGAATTTAGGATAGAGGGAAATACCACCTCGATTCCTACAATCCAAAATCCTAGAAATACTGATTGGTCTCTTTACAAGACCAATCTGAAGGACAATTTGGAACACGTAGAAGTGAATTGGGTAAATCACCCGCACTACGACCTGGAACAAAGAGTCGAACAGATCAGTAAGGCAATAATGGAAGCTTTCCATTCCAGTTGCCCAATCTCTTAAGCTTGTTCAGAAAAGGATGCTCCTTGGTGGAATGAGGAACTGTCAAACCTCAGAAAAGAGGTCCGTCGGCTCTTTAATAGAGCCAAACGTGACGGCAATTGGCAGAGGTACACTGAGAAGCTTACTCAGTACAGTAAAGAGATTAGGGAGGCCAAAAGGCCTCATTTTCAAGCCTTTTGCGAAAAGATCACTTCCACTCACACTGCGGCCAGACCACAAAAGGATATAGCAAATGGGGGAAGTAACCCCACAATGTCGCTGAAAAAGCCAGACGGAACATACACGGAAGGTGAAGAGGAAAGATCGATTCTTCTTCTTAAAACCCACTTCCCAGGTAGTGAACCAGCAACAAGCACCGAAATAGCAATGAACTACACCAAAAAATCCCGCAAGGAAGATTGTGACATTGCTGAGAAAATATTTATCAGACAACGGTTGGAATGGGCAATAAGTACCTTTCGACCATATAAATCACCAGGAGTGGATGGAATATTTCCAGCACACCTACAGCACCTGCTGAAGATTACAAGAAGCAGTCTAGCAGTGGGTCTAATACCTAGAAAATGGAGAAGGGCAAGGGTAACCTTCATACCAAAAATAGATGGGACTGATCCCCGATCATTTAGACCCATCTGTCTAACATCGTTCCTACTCAAATCGATGGAGAAAGTAGTGGAAAACTACATAAGAACAGAGAATCTGGAGAATGTACCACTTCATAAATGTGAGCATGCCTACAGAGCGGGTCGGTCAACTGAGACGGCTCTGTATCAGCTGACAGAAGTCATCCAGAGAACTCTGAACAACAAAGAAATCGCAATGTGCGCATTCCTGGATATATCAGGGGCCTTTGACAACACAACTCATGTGTCTGTCAAAGAAGCACTAAAAAGGCGAGGAGTGAATGAAACCATTGTAATTTGGATGTATCAGTTGTTGACAACGAGGATAGCTGAGACACAGGTGGGGAATCAAACCACCTCAGTTAAAGCCACTCGGGGGACACCTCAAGGGGGAATGATATCTCCCCTTCTATGGAGCCTCGTAGTAGATGAGTTGCTCTACAGGCTAATGGAGCTTGGCTTCGAATGTATGGGCTACGCCGATGACATTGTTTTAATAGTCAGAGGCAAGTTCGAGAGCACCTTGTGTGATTTATTACAAAAGAGCCTCAGACTCATTGAGCAATCGTGCTTGTCAGTGGGGCTAAACATTAACCCAAGCAAGATCATAGTAATTCCATTCACCCGGAAAAGAACACTTCCAGCCATGAAACCCATATCCTTAAACGGGGAAATCATAGAATGGAAATCAGAGGTTAAATATCTAGAGATAACCCTAGACAGTAAGCTTCTGTGGAATGAGCATGTTGAAATAACTGCTAGTAAAGCAATAAGAGCTTTGATGGCGTGCAGAAATCTAGCTGGTAAGAGATGGGGCTGTAACCCAAAAATACTGCGATAGATGTACGCCATGATTGTGAGACCAGCAATCACGTAATGGGCAATAGTTTGGCACACAAAAGCAAATGAATACAGCACGAGGAAAACCCTCGATAAAGTTCAAAGGCTTGCCTGTGTGTGCATCACTGAAGCTATGAGAACGTGTCCAACTAGGGCACTTGAGATCATTACAGATCTCACACATCTACATCTGGTGATAGAAATATCTGCCCAAGAGACAATTCTTAGAATATCTAAGGAAGGTTCAGGCAATAAGAGTATTGAAAAGCAGGGAGCTTGGTCCTCTCTGATAAGATACAACTCATTAGCGAATCTTCCCAGTGACGAAATGATCAGGAAAGTAAGCATCGAAAACAATTTTACCACGATGCTAAATAAGAAGAGAGACTGGGAAAGGGAATACACCACCCAAACTCTCAAAGAAAACACCATTAGATTGTGTTTTAAATGAAACTCACGGTTTCTAGTTAATTCCACAATATAATAAAAGTTATTGAATATTCTAGAAAATTGACAATTGTTTCGATAAATCAATATCTTCGTCAGAATGACAGAAGTTACATTCTATTTGATGCCTACCTGATGTTTAGTAGTTATTTTTGGCTAGACCAAGAAGTGACCTAACTTGTTATTGACTTAATATATGTTTATAGAAAAAAGAAGAAGATGTGATATCGCAAATATTGAAGCTTAGATATTATTAGCCCTATGGTGATATCCTGGATATCATTTTTTCAATTGTGATTGGTACAACTGTGCAATGATATAGAAAACCAGGAAAACTATATCTGCTGATCTTTACAATTATCACTTAAGAAGACAGTTTATTAGTGGAGAACTCCCTAAATTTAACTGTTCAATGACAACTTCATATTGTGGGTTCCTTAAATGTCTTCCAATTTCCAATTCTTCAAGGAAATCCAGTTCTTGTTTCTTTTCACAAATATGCAGCACTTCTAGTTTTGTGTTAGGTGTCAATGAATGATTGGTGTCAAGTAGATGTTTTGCGTAGTGGGATTTATCTGGTTGTTTTAACCTGTATGCTCGTAAGTGTTCACTGTATCGGATTTCAAAATTCCTAAGGGTCTGACCCAAATAGACAGCATTACATTCTGGACATTTGAGTTTATATATACCTGACTTCTTTAATAGTGGTATTTTTGTTTTTACATTTAACAATTTTGTACTAACGTTACTTTCTGTTTTGAAAGAAATTGTTGTATTCGTTGGAGAAGATAATATCTTTGAAATATTATTAGAAATACTTCCTGCATATGTGATGGTTTCATGAGTTTTTATTTCATCAGCTTGTTTAGGAAATATTAGTTGTAATGCCACTTTTTCCTCTTTTTTACTAATTAGCTTATTTATCATATTTAATGGTTAACCGTTGGATCTTGCTATTTGTCTAATTGTATTAATCTCTCTATCAAAATTAGATTTGTGCATAGGAACTGAAAAAGCTCTATGTATCATTGAACTATATGCCACCAGTCTGTGTGACATAGGGTGATTGGGATTGAATGGAATTGTCACATCAGTCTGTGTTGGTTTTCGGTAAATTGAATAATCAAGTAAATTATTAACTCTTTGAATTTTTAAATCAAGAAAATTGATTGAGCTATTTTCTCCAATTTCTAATGTAAATTTAATTTTTGGGTGTAAATTATTGATGTGGTTGGAAAATATATCTAATTGTCGTTCACTACCTATAAAACAAGCTAATATGTCATCTACATATCTATACCAAAATAAAATATTTTTCGAAATATTACTTTCAAAGATCTTTCTTTCTAAATTGTCCATAAAAATGTTAGCTGAAATAGGTGAAATAGGGCTTCCCATTGGTAAACCTTCATTTTGAATATATATCTTATTGTCAAAAGTGAAATAATTCTGATTAATGCATACATCAAATAAATTAAGTATATCTGATATTATTCCTGGATTAATATCTTTATCTTCTAGTAATTTTCTTACAAGTATAAGGCATTCTTTAAATGTTTAAACAAAAATACCACTATTAAAGAAGTCAGGTATATATAAACTCAAATGTCCAGAATGTAATGCTGTCTATTTGGGTCAGACCCTTAGGAATTTTGAAATCCGATACAGTGAACACTTAAGAGTATACAGGTTAAAACAAACAGATAAATCATACTACGCAAAACATCTACTTGACACCAATCATTCATTGACACCTAACACAAAACTAGAAGTGCTGCATATTTATGAAAAGAAACGAGAACTGGATTTCCTTGAAGAATTGGAAATTAGAATACATTTAAGAAACCCACAATATGAAGTTGTCGATGAACAGTTAAATCTAAGGAGTTCTCCACTAATAAACTGTCTTCTTAAGTGATAATTGTAAAGATCAGCAGTTATAGTTTTCCTGGTTTTCTATATCATTGCACAGTTATACTGATCTTAATTGGAAAAATTATATCCAGGATATCACCATAGGGCTAATAATATCTAAGCTTCAATATTTGTAATATCACATCTTCTTTTTTTTTCTATAAACATATATTAAGTCAATCACAAGTTAGGTCACTTATTGGTCTAGCCAAAAATAACTACTAAACATCAGGTAGGCATCAAATAAAATGTAACTTCTGTCATTGTGACGATGATATTGATTTATCGAAACAAATGTCAATTTTCTAGAATTTTCAATAACTTTTATTATATTGTGGAATTAACTAGAAACCGTGAGTTTCATTTAAAACACTAATATGAACAGATTTCACGAAGTAAGGGTCGAGACAGTTAATACCATTAGATGGTATACGGATGGTTCAAAAACCACCATTGGAGCAGGCGCTGGATTATTTGGGCCTGGCACCAGATACTCATTATCGTTAGGCTCCTTCCCGAGCGTCTTTCAGGCAGAAATACTTGCGATCGAAAGATGCGTGGAAATGAACCCAGAAAGAAACTACCAGAAATGTGACATATCGATCCATTCTGATAGTCAAGCAGCTATCAAAGTATTGAGCTCCCATGTCATTGACTTGAAGTTGGCATGGGAGTGCCGAAGAAAACTTGATGAATTAGTCAAGAATAACAAGGTCTCTTTAGTCTGGGTTCCTGGCCACTTGGGAATCACAGGCGATGAAGAGGCCAATACACTTGCCAGGAAAGGAGCACAAATGCCCTTTATTGGCCCGGAGCCTTTCTGTGGTGTAGCAAAATGCTCCTACAAGAAAGAGTTTCGGAAGAAAGAGGAAACCGAAAGAGAAGCACTCTGGCGGTGCATTCCCCGGCTGGAACATTCCAAAAAGTTCCTGGGGAACTTTGACACTGCTAGATCCAAAAACTATTTGGACCTCAGTAAAGATAAGCTACATCTTCTCACGGGCTTCTTTACAGGACACTGCCACCTTAGAAAGCACTTAATGAGAATAGGTCTAGCAGAGATTGACGAGTGTAGATTCTGTGGGGAGCAGGATGAAACTCCTGATCACCTAGCTCTGGAATGCCTCGCCATTGGAAGCCAACGCAAGAAACGCTTTGGACAAGAAACTTGTAAGAGTGAGGACCTGACCTCGTTGAAGCCTTCCCAAATACTAGAGTTCATTAGAACCTTGGAACTGGAAGGTGAGCTGTAGTGGTAGCGAGAACAGCTCTGATAGGAGGGGGGTCACAATAAACCTTTGGTTTCAGTGCACTGTAACCCCGTTAAAATCTAATCTGATCTAATCTAATCATCCTTCTATCGCAAGTGACTTAATAATTACTGTCTACATAACATTACCATTTAATTTGTTGGGTGAAGGGGGAAAGAACCTCAGTAAAATATTATACAGAAATATAATAATATCCTCTAGTGTGTTCTACTTTCCATCTGTTAGGGTGTATGGTTTCTATAGTGCCTTTCCCATTCCACACTAGATGTAAAACTTAAAATAAATAAGGTATTACTCGAATTTCTGAGTTTTATTTAATATATCCGACTTCCTGTTGATTGTTTTTCCTCACAGGTTATAGTATATCTCATATAAGTCTTGAGTTGGGTTATCCCTCTGTAAGCGTAGCTGACATGGGTAACTAGGTCTTGAACCTCAATTCAAGTGGTCCTTTGTGTCACTCGAAGATTCTAAAATGTTGAAGATAGCAGATGATCTTTTGCAGCATCAAGGCTCCATCATACAAATGCTCATCCCAATAATTCGTTCTTTAACACCCGCTCAAAGGGAAAGTATTTTATTGGAAAAATTATTGGCCATGGGGACGTTGAGAAGGAATGGTAGGTCTTATTTTTGCGTGGAAGTGAAAACGTTAGTGGATCCTTCATATTTCCTGCCATAGAGGACATATCTATCGTACATTGCAATGACATTAAAATTATCCTACCATCACCTTCCTTTTCAGGGGGAACTAAAAGACTTCAGTCAATGTTTAAGTTCGAAGTAAACTTTTCTTTGCTGAATATGGGTTGATGAAATTGTTTCTGTTATTATAGTCTTAAGCTAACATTAGGGTTGCCCTAACCTTAACTAAAGATTTATTAAGTTTAGCTTAGGTTACCAGTGGATATACAGGGTGTCCCGGGACTAATGGGAAAAAAGTCAGGAGCGTATAATCGGAGCCAAAATAATGTTAGTACATCATATAAACTTTTTCTATGGAGACCCTCGTTTTCGAGTTATAGGCCTCCAAAGTATTAATTTTGAATTTGGTTTTTATTTTTTGTACTAGTTATTTGATCTTTATCAAATTTACGGCAAAGCTATAATGTACGTGTATGTTTATTTTGGAAAGGTAAACAGATTTACAGTACTGCCTTGAAGCCAGGGACGGACTACTCGCAATGGTTAGTGATCCAAAAAATTTGCAGGGATGGCACACCCTGTATGAAATCATCGAAATTGACTTCCCCACACATTAAGCTAACGAAAAGGTTCAACTTGTTAGAATTCGATAAAATAAGCCGTTAGGATAATATTTACAGTTTTATTAATGCACTACGTACAAATCTACCTGACTAACTTATTAATACGATGTCCAGGATTTACTTCCTTTTAATCAATATTACGAACATAACATTATTAAACCATTAAGAAAACCTCAAAAAACACAAGTTATAAAACATTAGACTAATACTAATTCCTAAACAACAACAAAAACTAACGTTATTCTAATAAATGTTCAATATGAGCTCCTCCCACTTCCACGCACATTCTAAGTCTACGAAGGTTGTTTCTTTGCACTTGAATGAGCAATCCCACATTCTGTCTATCAAATCTTGTCTTGTTTGCAGAGGTGTTGCGTATACCCTACTTTTGAGATAACCCTAGAGAAAGAAATCCATAGGATTAACGTCTCCTGATCGCGGTGGCCATTGAAAAGGGCCTCCACGACCAATCCATCTATTAGGAAACCTTGTGTGTAAGTGCTGTCGTACATCTAAACTGAAATGAGGAGGGGCCCCATCATGCATGAACCATGAATTCCTACGAGTTTGTAGTAGCACATCATCAAACAGGTTCCATAACTAATTTTGCAAAAACTCCAAATATCTCTGAACAGTCAAAGTACCGTCAATAAAGTATATGGCTCTATCAAATGATTGCCAACTATTCCTGCCCAAATATTAACCATGAATCGATGCTGGCTCCTAGTTTGGATAATGCCATGTGGATTCACATCATCCCATAAATGCATATTATGAGAATTTATGATTCCATCTCTGGTGAAACCGGATTAGTTAGTGAAGAGAACGTTACTAATAAATGTATTGTCTGCTTGTTGTTGTCGCAGAAACCACTGGCTATACTCAAGTCGTGCAGGATAATCAGCCACTGTCATACTGTGTACTTTTTTCATGTGAAAAGGATATAACAGCTGTTCTTTTAGGACGCGATGAACAACTAATTTCGAGACGTTATGTTCTCTTGATACTTTTAGAAAACTCGTTGATGGTTCATTATCAACTGCATTTAACAAGTCTTGTTCAACTGCCACAGTACGTATGCTTCGTACTGGACCTTCTTCACCTTTCTTTGGCAAAAATATTCCTAAAATTAAAAATTTTGTTTTGTATACATAGAAAATTACATTTACTTATTCATACCTGTTTCTCGTATTCTGAGATCAATACACTCAAACATTCGTCTGTCTGGCAATGCTCTGTTTGCAAAATGTTCTTCATAACGCCTTCTGGCCTCTAAACAGTTTCGAGAAGCCAGTCCATACATTAGATGCATATCTGCGTACTCGCTAAAAGTGAATTTTGCCATTGTAACTGTTAAATTAAGGACTTATGAATTATTGACAAGTACTGACTACGAACTATTCTACACAACGTTTGACAACTAATCCTATGGTAACTTGATAAACGGTAAAAACACTTATAAAAAGTTTTTACCAAGTTTCGAATTAATAAGTCGTTAATGTTTTTCATCTTCTGCTATTATTTTTTTGTAGTACTGTAGGTAAATCTTGGACATCTATTAATAAGTTACGTTTTACCTCGTTGTGTACTTATAAAAATGGTGAATGTGTAAATTGGTACGTAGTGCATGAATAAAACTGTAAATATTAGCCAATCGGCTTATTTTATCGAATTTCAACAGGAGTATCTTTTCGTTAGCCTAATGTGTGGGGAAGTGAATTTCGATAATTTCATACAGGGTGTGCCATCCCTGCAAAATTTTTGGATCACTAACCATTGCAAGTAGTTCGTCCCTGGCTTCAATGCACTACTGTAAATCTGTTTACCCTACCAAAATAAACATACACATACATCATATCTTTGCCGTAAATTTTATAAAGATCAAATAACTAGTACAAAAATAAAAAATAAAAACCGAATTCAAAATTAAAACTTTGGAGGCCTATAACTCGAAAACGAGGGCTGCATAGAAAAAGTTTATATGAAGTACTAACATTATTTTAGCTCATATTATACGCTCCCGACTTTTTTCCCATTAGTCCTGGGACACCCTGTATTAACCATTATGTAATTAACCTTTACCCAAAAAGTCGATTGTTACTAGTGTTCTTGAGAGAAAATATAAGGTGACAAAAGTATCAAAGACTACAACAAGTTATTACTAAAATATAATTTCCGCAGTATAAAAAAAACTATCCGAATAATATAGTGGGTCTACTCATTATTCATAGTCCAAAAAAAAATACCAAACTAGATTCTTTTGAGAAATACTGGAGTACAAAAATTGATAAATAATCGCTGCTTATATAAGGCGTTATCGCCGATGATTACCCGTGGTAAATAAAAGAATTACAGTGATTAAACTATATCTGGAGAAAAATAATTAAGAACAGTACCTCAGGGAATAATATGGGGTCCTTTGTATTATTGATTCCTTGGTCATATATTTAAATCAAATCCGTGAATAGACGCCACCGAATGTTGGAAACTATAATCATGGAGGCGATCGTGAAAGAAACATTATAGAAGTAGCCAAACTGCGGAAAAATATATGTACACAACTAACGTATAAGTAAATAAATAAATAGTCCAACTAGTACAGACCAATCGTTTATTGCGAATAAGGAAATCGGCAATACGAAGCTCCTGTTACAAGTAAACAGAAAAGAAAATAAGTCTAATCTCAATTACCAATACAAAAATATTGTAGGTATAAAACAAAAGAGTAAACGATTTAGTAGGAGTTGTAGCGTGGTATGATCATACGAGCTTTACATGTATGTACCCTATTTCTATAAGTATCACAAGCCGAATAATTATCTAAAACATTGTAAATACCACACATATCAATGCTTTGATGTGGGATTCCAGCCCGAATCAAGCCGCAAATGTTCAATTGTACTGATATATAAATCAATATTAGTAGATATAACTAATATAAAATCACTTAATAATCACGAGTGATAATGAGAATCATAAAACGATAAAATATAAGTCTTCATTGAGAGGTGATTCTGCAAAACGGAATTCTCTGTTATACTTAGCTGGATGGCACGTTTTGGGTTCCAACCAAACGTCCACAAGGTCACAATCGGGAGTAGATATCTGGTAAATATTCAGGGATCGTCTGGGCCGGGAATAATTTTTGCTATTATATAGCAGGTCGAACCAGGTGTGAAATCAAGTTCAAAATCCAATCTCGATCATCAAGAGACTCCAAAATAAATCCCAAAATAGACGGGTATATATAACGTAGAAGTAGAAAACCAAAAATAGAAACCCTACAACAAAGAGAGAAAATAATCAATCTCACCATCTACAAAGTTGTAATTTGTGAAAACTAAAATAAAATCACCTCAATTTTACAATGAGTGTTCTCAAAATTCCAATATCCAGTCACGTGGAATTATTCAATCAAAAGCCTCCACCAATAGGCACACAAAATGACGAATTCTTGCAGGTGTTGAAAGAAAGTTGATTCGATCTTAGTGAATCGTGGTTCCAGTGCAAAATAATATCCCTTAACGGCGGAAAATCGACTTCTTAACTAATTGCTTCCTCAAAATAATCGGATTTACAAACAATTTGTGCAAATTCAATCCCCCAATTAGGGTAAATGAGAATGAAACCATGAAAATAACTCGCACAAAGCACCAAATCCTTTTAGTTCCTCAAACCATACAATACACACTTTCCTTCTCGTCGTTTCCAAAGAAAAGATGGCCTCGAAACCAATGATACAAACCATATCAGAAGTTCTTAAAATTCGAAATATCCAAAAGTCCGTTAATAAAAACTATGAAAATCTAGGCTTTAAATTATTCCAGTTGGTAAACATGTATTTCTCGAGCACAATGGAGAAACAAACGAAGTACGTCCAAATTTCCTACATTCTCCTTCCTTATTGTCGCTTTAATAAATAATTATACATGTTGTGAAAAGCAAAACCGTTCTTGTAGCGAAGTAATTTCGGCGAGTCGGAGATTAATACCAGCCGTGTAGAAGGGATACGAGTTTTACCGATCACCGAAGCATTTTTAGATTTATTAACTATACAGAGTGTCCCAAAATATTGAATAGTCCACAACAGTCAATAAAAGAATGCATATTGAGGAAAAAAAAATCAAGACGAACTATAATTACCTACAGGAAATAAATGTGCAATATTATTTTTATTATCCACTGGGATTTATTAAAATACCAATTTAAAATTTGTTTAATTATTCTTAAATTAATGAATGTATTTAAGAAATGATGTTAGTAAGAATTTTATTCTAAATTCAGACCATAACACTGAATAGTTCTTTATTATTGTTTATCCTGTGCCAACCTACCCCTTAGTCTGAGCCAACCAACCCCAAAAGAGGGGTAGGTTGGTTCACTAAACAAAAAATGTCAAAAAAATTATTTTTTTTCTTAAAAGTGTACCAACCATCCCCGGTCTCCCCTACCTATTTTTCATACTATACTAGAAGTAGGATCATTTGCATGGGACAATCATAAACGTTAGCAGCAGGTTTTCAAATTCTTCACATTTCATTATAAGAAATTCGAAAAATCTGGAAATATGCAAGGTTATCTTAACGGAAATGAAAAATTGATGAAGTTGTGTAAAATTTTTTCGGTTTACTGTGACGAAATTTTTGAGTATTTTAAATGCATTTTAGCAATCTTCACATTTCAGTAAATTGCTTAAACTCTCGAGTACCTATATAATTATTACACAAGTTTTACTTTTAATCCAAAACACAATTTCGTAAAATAAAATATTAATATCTGAATAATCGAATTGACCTTATATGGAAGAATTATTCATAAAACTTTAATAAAAAAATCTGAAACACTTCTTTCAACTGAATTGAATGTGGAAACTTCCATATGTTCAGTTAAACGGTGGAAATAATACATCGCAATTTGGCCCGAGTGTCTATCTTGATTCATTTTGTCCTGCCGTGGCCGGCTTCACTCCATCAATGTTTACGGAATAGATCTTGACTGTTCACCCCAGCATGTTCAGTAATGTCCGGAATGAGATTTAACAAAGAGGATTCCTTATGGTCACATTAAATTAGAAAGAAGCTTAAAATTAAAGCCTCATTCTCTCCCTCTTTTGTTTTCCTCAACTTCTGTGCGACAGTGATGGATTCGGAGAAAAAGTACTTACAATATGTTTGAATAAAAAGAAGCTTATTCTGATCGAGCAACAAACATCACATTTTAAATATTGTCATTACATGCCGGGAAGACATTTGAAATTAAAAATGGGCTCAAGCAAGGAGATGCAGCCTCACCACAACTCCTCAACATAGCTCTGGAACACAGTGGCATAGCTACCCGGTTGGATTGGGAACCAGGGGCATTGGTCAAATAGGCGTTATCTCTTAAATTATATACCTAAATTATAATACAATCAAAAATTACCAATAAACTTTTGAACTAACATTTCTACTCTATTTTATATTGTGTCAAAGAATTTGGTCTAATTAAGGAGTAAGTACCATGAACCACACAAGACTGGTATTATAAACTGTAAATTCAAGGCCTGTGGTTATTTCACCTGAGGTTGAAAGTCAGCTCGCGGTTATAAAGGTTTCTGTTTTAACAATATTTTGGGTTGAAGTTGTCCAACCAAAGATATAAGCTTTTCTACCTGCGTTGGCTACACTGTTTCACTAATTTCGAACAATGAAATAAGTTTCGTGTAAGAGTGACCTGTCGTTGAAGTGGGAGGTATATTAACCTGTGAATTTACATGGGATTTGAGATTTTATAATATAGTGTTGTATTTGTTCTAAAAACAATAAAAATAAAAGGATTAAGAAGTTTAAAGCGCAAAAGAATAACTTATTCCAAGTCAGATTGTCATACTCTGGTGGATATAATTTTAAAGTATAAAGACATTGTAGAGTGTAAGAAAACTGATGCAGTTACTTGGAAGTAACAGGTGAGGAATTATTTATTTACTTGTAGAAACAAATGTTTATACGTTATTATTACTATACTTAGATAAAAGCGTGGGAAAAAATTGCAGAAACATATAATTCAATGACAACTGAGCCCAGAACTTTTGAATAGTTACGTTGTAAATTTGATAATCTAAATAAAAATGTTTGTAAATATGAGGCTCAAAAACGACAAAATATGTATAGAACCAGGGGTGGTATGGTTTATATTGCTGAAATTAAGGCAACGCTCATGTTACTTTACGCAAAAACAAAAAGCATAATAAGTACTGCAGTGGTGTGTTTAGAATATTTGTGGATACTCAAAAATGTATGGTTTATTGGAAATAAAACTATAGTTTTTCAAATTCCTCTATGCACTTGCACATTTTTAGCTTCATCAGGTTTATTACAAGAACTACAAGGTTTGGATATCGATAAGAATATTATTATTGAACTTGAAGATTTCGCTGAACCCAGTAAAAGTGTAGTTGAACCATTAGAAGAAGAGGTTCACAAAACAAGAATATTGGTCTAAAATGTGACAGTATAGTAAAAATCGTAAAAAAACACAATATAATTCAAACAAACAGAAAAAGGAACGCCGATGAAATAGAGTCTCCGCAAAAAAAGCATAGGAAAAATAGATTGATTTAGTGATTTTAAAAAGAAAACTATTGGAACATGACAATGTCCAAAATACAAATTGTCTCGAAGAAAGATCTATAAGAGAAGAAGAATTATATTTATTGAAAACAAAAAATCTACGTTTACAAGATGTGTCAAATCTCGTGATGTTTATCGCCCTTGATAAACTATTCACTCGAATAATACTGGTTCTATTTAATATTAATAATTGAAACTATAATTTGTTTAGTTTTTAACTAGTTTTATTTCGAACTTCTTGCAGTGACATGTGAAAATCAATATGACATATATAAGAAGGTTGTCACATGCGGCCAATGTAAATAAATAAAATAAAACATTATTCCTAATAGATATTAACAATTAAAAAAAATCGAAATAATGATGAGATTCCACATAGTTGACGGCCTTGAAAGGTCATACCTTTCAAAGATGTTCGTTTTCAATAGGTAATACACTTAGTCTGGACACTGATCGTTTTAAATACCTTGTACAACTTTCTACTGTCACTACCCGAGTTTCTTCATCTTGTCCCGGGTTAACTTCACTGATTCTACCAATCTTTCATTGAAGTGGGGGTGGGTTATCCTCTTGTAGAAGCACCAACTGTCCAATCTTGAAAATATCAGTCGGATGCTGCCACTTGTGTCTTTGTTGTAACGTGTGTAAATAATCTAGTGACCAGTTTACCCAAAACTGTTGAAAGAGAAGCTGCATCTTCTTGTCTCGTTTGATAAGAGTGCGTTAAGCTTCATCAGCTGTAGCTTCAGGTGAAGATAGCAACGAGCTACCAATCAAAAAATGCCCAGGAGTTAGGATATTCTGGGTTCTCGGTGAGAGGAACAAGGGCTCGAGAATTTATTACAGCCTCCACCTGAACTAACACGGTGTACAAATCTTCGTATGTAAGTAAATTATTTTTCAATATTCTTTTCAAATGAAATTTTGTCTAACCGCCGACTCCTACAGGCCACCGACATGAGGCGAGGGGGGGGGAATAAATTACCAAACAATTTGATTTTCTGAGAGAAATGTCTGAAATTTAGTGTTATTGACATAATCAAGCACATTTTCTGCACCTACGAAATAAGTAGCATTATCAGAGTAAATGTTACTATAGAGACCCCGTCTGGAGACGAATCTTATCAATGTATTTAAAAATCCGTCGGTAGTTAAATCGCTCACCAATTCGAGGTGCACTGTCTTCGACGCCCATCAAACAAATATACTTAAATATACCTTGAGTGATTTTGTATTTCTTAAGTAACTATTTTTCATGAGATACGGTCCGGCATAGTCAACTCCACATGTAACAAATGGTTTAGCAGGTCTTACTCGAGCGGGAGGTAAATCGCCCATTTTTTGATGAGTAATAGATGGAGTTGCGCGGAAACATAAATACATTTTCTTAACAAACCTCTTATTTTGCGTCGACTACTTAGTGGCCAAAATCTTTGACGGATTATAGACAGTATGCAAATTTTTAAAATGTTCATTACGAACGAGAATGTTTGTAAAATGATGTTTCGAGGGTATTATCATAGGATGCTTGTTTTCGTAATCTGATTCCGCATTTTTTAAGCGTCCTCCTACTCGCAAAATAATAAATTCGTGTAAAAACGGATCTAGAGATATCAATTCACTGTTTCGAGGTATTGAGTTTGACCTCTTCAGAGAATTGATTTCTTGTGAAAAGGCTTCGCATTGAACAATCTTAACGATCATGTGAATCAAGTCGTCTAATTTGCTCAGCAAAAGATTACCAGTAATTCTCAACTCCTTTGACCTTTGAAGACAATTCAGTTTGAACCTAAGTAGATAGGAAACTACATGAATAAGTTTGTTGAAAGAGGAATATTTCGATATTATTTGATTTTGAACAGTACTATTGGTTAATGTTACAGTAGTCGCTTTGCTTTCAGGTAAATCGTTTTCGGATGGCAAGGATTTCAAAATAGGCCAGTCTTCTTCATTATTATATAGAAATTCTGGTCCATTGAACCACATAGTATGTTGCCTCATCTCATTGGGATTAATTCCGCGGGAAACGAAGTCTGCGAGATTCAAATTGGTAGGAACATATCGCCACTGAGATGGGTCAGATAGATTCTGTATTTTGGCCACACGGTTAGCGACAAACGTTTTGAGACGGCTAGGATCTGAACGAATCCAAGCCAATGTTGTGGTTGAGTCGGACCAAAAATACACCATATGGTTACTCTTAATAGCATCTGTTGTGGACCGAGTAAGCTGAACAGCTAAAAGAGCACCACATAGCTCTAAACGTGGAAGAGATATGACCTTTAGCGGTGCTACACGAGATTCTGAACAAGCTATTTTGATCATGATTTGACCTAGGGAATTTATCGATCGGAATTAGACACATCCTCCATAAGCGGATTGACACGCATCAGAGAAGACATGAATCTCGATTTGAGCTGCCTGTTTTATGAAGACATGTCTGTGAATTTCTATGTCATTAAGAGCGTTTAGTTGATTGTAGAATTGCGTCCAAGATATTAGAAAGTTCTTGGGAATTGTATCGTCCCAACCTATTTTTAACTGCCATAGGCGTTGAATAAACAGCTTAGCCTTGGTAATTACAGGACTAATTAGTCCGAGAGGGTCGAATATTTGACTTATGATCGATAGCACTAGGCGTTTGGTAAATGTCACATGTTTGTTGTTATTTGCCACGTATTGTAACATTCCGTTTGAAGAATTCCATCTGGTACCCAGTGTTTTCGAATTCTGATTGTCCTTTATTCCGTATTCTTTGTTCGTCTGATAACTCTTGTCTTGAATACCGTCTAAAATTCTCTCATCATTAGACGACCATTGTCTTAGATGGAACCCTGCCGAACTCAAGATTTCCTTGACATTTTTCATTAGCAAGGTGGCTGACTGAATATCGTTTGTGCCAGACAGCCAGTCGTCCATATAGAAATCTTGCCTAATGGATTGAGAAGCTTCTGGGAATAGCAGGATGTTATCGAGAGCCAGCTGTTTAAGACATCTCGTAGCTAAGAATGATCCAGGACTAGTTCCAGCGCCATACTATCTGTCGATAAATTTGATCCTTATCATGAATTTTCACGCAGCGATACATCTTTGCAATGTCCGCTGTAAAAACTATTTCATGAGTTCGGAAACGCAAAAGAATAGAGAATATTGAGTCTTGAATACACAGACCGGTATTGAGAACGTCGTTTAATGATAGATTTGTGGTTGTTTTTGCGCTAGCGTCAAATACAACACGTAATTTAGTTGTGGCAGAAGACACTTTGATCACACAATGGTATGGGAGAAAGTAGTTTCAAGTTTGTTTTGATATCTCGGAATGACAAATTTCTGACATATGTCCCATTCGTAGGTATTCTTCCCTGAAGAGAGTATATTTTTGATATAAAACGGGATTCTTAGAGAACTTGGTTTCTAGTGATAAGAATCGACGAGATGCTACTTGCATGGATTCGCCAACTCCGTATAATTGTCTTGAAAGGGTAATTGTACTACAAAACTGCCCGATTCATCGCGTTGAAACGTATTTTGAAAATGTTCCTCACCTTGCATCTCTTCGCTTGAATAAATTGATCCTTGGAATGACATTCATCGAAAAGCCAAAACCTTTCAATTTGACTTTCGATAATTGAATTTTTTGATAGATTGCAGAAAATACTGTGTTGTGCTAAAGAAATATTACATGGACCTGCGACTGTCCAACCCAATTGGGTGTTTTGCAGAATCGGTTGATTGTCACCGTAACCTATTTGCCCGACTTACAATAGATTATAGAAGACACCTGCTCCCAAGAGGAAGTCGATTTCATTTGATATGTTGAACTTGGGATCTGCCAATCTTATATCTGAAGGAAATTTTAAATGAGAAAAATCGTAGCTAACTTGGGGTGTATTGCCATTGATCTGGCCAGTGATCAAGAAATTGAGACTAGCCTGATAGTTTAACGTGAGAGATATGATTTTAACCTTTGTCATCAGGGGAATGTCGAATGATTGTCCACTAATACCTATGACATGTGTATTGACCTTGAATGATTTGAGATCTAGTCGTTTAAATAAATTGCTAGTTATGAAATTTGATTGAGAACCTCCATCCAACAAAGCTCTACAAACAATAGGTTTGTTCTCTTTAACTAAAATTTTAACAAGAGCCGTTGATAGGATGACGAATGTATCTTCATAACCCTGAGTACTCGTAGCGCTATTCATATTTTTGTGAGAAAGAAATTATAGAAGTATTTGAGTTAGCTGTGCCTGAATTTTCCGTTGTCTCGTTTACAGTATACACTGTGTTTGAACGAATTGCCTGTTGACGATCCTCAATGGAGTCATTACTCGATGAAGGAATATTTGTACTTACTTGATCATTCATTTTGGAAGTTTGTTTGTCTAAATGCAATAAAGTATTGTGCTTATTTTTACAGATACCTGATTCACAATCTCGACTGGAATGTCCTAGTCGTAAACAGTGTAATAAACACAAGATATGACATGAATTTTAAGAACGCCCTATATAGACAAATCCTTTTCAATTCAAATTAATTATTAATTATCGACCTCAACTGAAGTAAATAACACAAACAAAAACAAGGTTATCCAAACATATTAGATTACGAACAGGTCAGGTTTGTTTACCACAAACATAAACAAATATGAATAACTAACCTTTCACGCAAGGTAAAACTGGTGAAATAAATACGAGAGTTTTTGAGGAATCAGGGAGAAATAAAGTATCTCTCCCCCGGTGATGCTAGTCTATGTATGGACGGGCCCTCACCCTCCAAACAGTAATATTGTGTAGTTTGTGTGACTGGTAATAATCCAAAACATAAGTTTGAAACTATTTTATTTTATTGTGCATTTGAACTGCGATATTTCATTTTATTTCTTTGACCTAGACGTATGTCCCAAGATAGGGAAGGAACCCCATAGTATTTTTTCTGGTCATATCTGGTGTTTCATATATATCAGCGCCCCTCATTTACTGACAATTGTAAATTGGTATCGTATTCAGCCTATATATAATATACGTATTCAGTTTAGGATTTTGATATTATCTCAAAGGTTATTCATATTTTGTACTAAGGGTCATGGTTAATCTATTTTAGGATTTTGATATTATCTCAAAGGTTATTCATTTTTTTTGCTAAGGGTCATAGTTAATCTATTTTCAGGATTTTCATATTAGCTCAAAGGTTAATTATATTCTGACTAAAGGGCCATAGTTAATCTCATTTTAGGATTTTGCTAATAGCACAACGTTTATTTATGTTTTACTAAGGGTCATAGTTAATCCTATTCGGATAATAGCCTAGAAATAATTATACTTCACTAGGGATCTTAGGAAATCCTGTCTGCATAAATGATTTTCTGAACTTTGTTTGATATAAAGAGTAATTTCTATAGTTTATTGCTTCACTCTCTGCGAGAAGTGAAATTTTACGCTAGAACGAGGGGGGTAAGAACTTCCCGTTCGTTCATGTCCTTTTTTTACTCTTTTCTGTCATATATATATATATATATACATATATATATATATATATATATATATATATATATATATATATATATATATATATATATATATATATATTATATATATATATATATATATATATATATATATATATATATATATATATATATCAGTTGTTAGCCTTTCATGTACGGAGGGTAGGTTACGTAGGCTATCCTAGGAACCAGGAGAAAGCCACATTGAAATATTCTTTAACAACGAAACGTATGTATAGTGTTATACTAAATTTTTCCTTTCTTTATTTTATTTTGTAACATATGTTTTACGTATTTTAACCTCTCAATTTATTTCCATAACTGCATCCTCACACCCCCCCCCTTTCGTGCCCGTCAGGTAGGAAGGACCTGCACTACGAACTCGAGCTTGGCACCCTGTATAAGCCCAAGGGGCCCCACGTCGTCCTCGACCGCTCGAGCCTGGAACAACCCCTCCCTCGAGGTAACCCCGCAGGGAGAGTTCCTGGTTCTACAATTTTTGTGCCGCAAGGCACTGGTGACAGCACGCTGCAACGATCTTTGAAGGATGGAACAAAAAAAATTATAAATAAACAAATTCACTACACCGTCTGACAGCGGATAACCAAACGCAAATTTAGAACATAGGAAAAACAATTTATTACACTGGTGACAGGAGTTTTCAAAGCTACAATTTATTACAACAGTTTGTACAAGCCTTTAGCTTCCGTATTTGTTGTATTCTTGAAGATACTGACAAATTTTGAAATGTTTCACAAAAATATATAAGATGATCATTGTCCTTGCAAAATATACAAATTTTATTTACTGCAATATTCGATTGTATTGTATCTACAACGAATTTGCGATTATTAGCCGGTAGATGCGTTTGAATGTCAGGTTTGTTACTTATTGATTCCGGAACTTGACATATTTCCGTTAAATAGCTAATGAATGTTTCAATTTGTGAGGAAGTCATGTCTTTTGTTTTAATTTCCCATTCCCGTTTTCTATTAATGTCTAATTTAGTAAACAGCAAATGTATTAAAATCGTACTCCATGATTCCACGGGTTCGTTGAAGTTTTTAAGAGCTCGTAAGTGTTTTTGAAAGTTATCTAAAAATGACCTTAAAGACTTGAAAGCATCTTTGTTCACGTCAGGTAGCTCAAAACTTTGCTTTGTGTGATGTTTAATAATAATTTTTTTGTTTTGATAACGATCTCGAAGTAAATTCCACGCTACGGTGTAATTCGAATCAGTAATTTCCAATGGCTCGATAACATTGGACGCTTCTTTTTCTAGAGGAGTCTGTAAATAATATTATTTTTGAACGTTTGACAAACCGGGATTATTGTGAATTAATGATCTGAAAGACTCATAAAATGTTCACCATTTATCGTAAGAGCCGTGAAATTCCGGTAAACTGTATGTAAATTTGATTTCGATAACGATCAGCCTCATCTATAATTTGTTTTGCCTTTGAAACATTATTATAAAATTCGTCTTCAAACGAGATTCTCTGTTCGCTGTATGTTTCTTCATTATAAATTTCTAATTCGGACTGTACCGAATTGAATTCGTCAAATGCGAGTTCGACTTTTTTGAAGTCGCGTTGTTATTTCTTGGAGTTTTGAGGAACTAATTGGGTCGTTAATGAAATTTTTAAAGCGCGTTGATTGTGCCTTCAATTGTCCACGACGGCCAATCAATCTCGTGATAGCTTGCTGCTCGTCGCCGTTGTTGGACATTGTTATTTATTTTAAACTTGAATGTATGAAATATGATAGATAAAAAATATTCCTTGAATGTATAGTGAATAGAAATTTGAATCTCTCAGACTAATAGGTTATTTGGAATACTAAACGTCTGTTGGTTCGTCAAACTGAGTAGATAAATTGTTTTGAGAAAGAGATTGTGAGTCGGACAAAAAATTGTAACACTGCTTTTTGCTGAGCTCTACTAACTTCTATGGTTGTCGGCTTTTAGTAAATTTATGAATTGAAAATTGAATCTGTTATTAGCGTTAGATCTTAACAATTTATTGATATGTTGAAATTCAGCTAGAAAGCTGTAATACATTGCAAATTGGAGCAAATGAATTAAGGGATAAATTGGAATGGACTCACCGACCTTCCACAACTGCCTTGTTCGATGTTCACTGCCACAAACGTTTGATTTGATGTAAGAAAACAGATATCCGGCTCGAAGTTCCAAATATCAAATCTCGTGATGTTTATCGCCCTTGATAAACTATTCACTCGAATAATGCTGGTTCTATTTAATATTATTAATTGAAACTATTATTTGTTTAGTTTTTAACTAGTTTTATCACGAACTTCTTGCAGTGACATGTAAAAATCAATATGACATATATAAGAAGGTTTTCACATGCGGCCAATATAAATGAATAAAATAAAACATTATTCCTAATAGTTATTAACAATTAAAAAAAATAGAAATAATAATGAGATTCCAGAAGATGATAAATTAGAAATAGAAATTCTTGTTTCAAAAAACAATTATTATAGTAGGTAGTTTCCTATTTATCTTATTTTTATTCATACATTAATAAAGATATTCCAATGTATGTTATGACTTATGTTCTAACAAAAAATTATTATAATTTCCCAACCATTGCATGAAATATAATAAAAAGTCTTGTCTTAAATCGATATTTTTCCTTTGACCATCTATACCTATACCACTATCATCAAATTCTACATTTAAATATGGATCAGCAATTTGATCTGGTTCATTTTATTATTAATGTTATAGGTGAGTCGATTGAAGATAACACCTTCCACTGCGACCCTGTTGTGTCTATTCTGGCGCACACTTCGCTAGAGGAGATAATCGTACAATGCCAGATTTCTTTGAAGGTCGTGGGTTCCAGTCCTGTAAAGTCGATGGTCTGGCATCTAAGTCTTTCGAGTGCGGAGCAGGTAGAGAAAATGAGCTCTGCAGATTTGTCTTCCACATAACAGAAGCGACAGTGCGATTTTTGTTGCAGGCCCATTCTTCTCAGATGTGTTGCTAGACGACAGTGTACTGTCAACAGTCCTATCAGAATGTGTAGATCCATTCTACGCCATTCTAAGACCTGTTGGGAGGGTTCCTCCGAGGGGTTTTAGATAAACGCTTTCGAATGTGTTAGACCCGGTGTGTCTCTAAAGAGCCTAAGTGTTCTACAGTTGACTCAACCCGAGATGCGCTCTTTCATTGCTCTCCACGTCGCTGTGCCCTGAGATCTATATCAAAGTAACTTTGTTCCGCTTTCCCATGTGGTTGAGAATCTGAATTCAGTCCCAAACGAGCCTATAGTTAACTAGATTTGAGCTCTGTGCTATTGAGCAGCCTGGCTATCTGACATGGTTTTAATAGACCTGTTCACCGGATGCCTGTTTCTCAGTTCAGGGGAGCTACAGAGTCTGGGATTATTCCGAGTATGCTGATTTCACTTAGCAGACCCGTGTGATCTTTTTGTAGCTCCTTGCTACCATGGCTACTTGACGTTACGAGTTTATAGATGGCCATCCTAGCTTCACTCTCTAGCTCTATATGCAGAGGGGTTAGGTTTAGGATGGTCTCCAATGGCCAGGCACGCGAGGCGCTGTATACCAGAGAGCCTCATTTTGGATGTCAGTTGCAATCCGTTTTGCCACTAGACGACCGAACAATACAAAACTATTGGCTTAATAACCGTTTGATTTATCCAGTATATAATCTTGGGGATTGTGCCCCAGGATTTACCACATATCCTTCTGAGATTCCAGAGGGATGGTCCGGTTTTGTTAATTTTTTTTCCAGATTGTAGTTAAATTTTTTGTCTAAGATAATACCCAGATGTTTGACCTCCACCCCAAACTGGATTGGCACTCCAGATACTGAGGGTATCGGTAGTTAATCTAGTTTCATTCATAGTGTGAATGGAACGATTACAGTTCTACTAGGGTCCACAGACATCTATTCCCTATTGTGATTAGGGTTTGTTGAAGAATGTTGGAAATAACTTCCTCATGCTTCCCCTAACTAGAATTGCTAGGTTATCCGCATAGCATTAGATCACCACCTCCCTGTTTAGAGAGTATATTCAGCAACTCATCTATCAAAATCATCCATAGAAGGGGTGAAAGTACACCTTGTTGGGGACATCCTCTGGCGTGCCTGAATCTGATCGAATCTCCTTGCAGTGGTTTTGATATGATGCGGTGTATCAACATGTTGTTGATCCAATTACAGATTAGACTTTCTCTCCCTCTTCTATGAAGAGCCGTTGATAGAGACTATGGGATGGCATTATCGAACGCACTTCCAATGTCTAGGAAGGCACCCAGTGCAATATCTTTGTTCTTAAGAGAATGGTCGATATTGCCTACAAAGTTGAATAGATCAAGGTATGTCGACTTGCCTGATTGATAAGCGTATTGGTGAGGATTTAATAAAAGCTTCCGATGTTAAGCGGATAGGACGGTAGGAGTTGGGTAGGGAGTGTAATAATATTATGAGAATTCCGTAATTTAATTACCGGTGTTAAAAATGTAACGACGTAAAAAAATTCAATAAATGTAATTATTCGCTGGAGTCACCCATGTAATAACGTATTCACCAGTGAAATAATCCTAACCTGTAATAACCAAGAAAAAAAATACTCTACTGTCACCCAAATGTAACAAATCGCTGTCACCAGTTGTAATAATCTATGGTCACCATGTATTTATTCGCTGGGTTTCTGCTGTGATGGTCCTAGGCTCTGTGCTTCTGGGTGCGTTGTAATCTCTGTTACCCCAGAAAACACCCTGTTCGCTTCGTCGTATTTTTGCTAACAAAATCCCACTCACGTGTAAATAAACATGCGCCAAAATGTCCCTAATGGAACGAGAAGGCAGCGTAGCTGGCTGTCACCACCCACGATTTCGTGGGAAAGAGGAGTCGTCGGCTTCTGGAAGAAATGTCCGAAAGGGTTGGTTTCGGCCTCCGCTGCTACCAGTTGTCGTTGGTAATGAGAGATCTTGTTTTATAGGGTTACGTCAGTTTGGGGGATGGGTTGAGGAAAAATCTTATAAGTAGCTCTTATGGGTATATGTTACGTATTCATATAATCATGCTCTCCTGGTTGAGAGAATAAACTAATCGATAATGATTTCTTGAGCGAATTTATCATGAAAAAATACAAAAAATAATCGAAAATGACACTAATTGATAAAAGTGTCAGGAATAATTGTATGTAAAGTCCTGTGACTGTAAATCATTGAAACCAATGAAAGTATCGAGAGAAAACTTGAAATACCATGTTACATTAACGAGAATGAAATGCAGAATAAAATGAAATGTGTTAGTTTGAAAATAATCGCCGCAACCTAAATATTTTCGCACACCCTATATATGAAACTTTGAAATTAACAATTTAGTATTCAGCCTATCCCTGATTCATACGGAGAGGCATCACCATTGAATACTTGTATGTGATATGAAATAACATAAATAAAATTATACAGCTTGTATCATAGATGCGGGTTGGCAATACTAATAATTTGACCAAACTACAGAAAAAAGTCATAATACACAGGTAATATAATTTTCAAATTTGACTTACTAATTCTCAGACTGGGTGTTCACAAAAACGCCGACAGCAACGATTCGCATTTCGAACAAAAAAACCTTTCAGAGCGCGTACAGTAGACGCTTCCCTGTAATCATCTTTTCCCCCTTTCGAAAAAAAATTACACTTGATCAGTTAAAACACTACGTCTCAATTATATTTTACTTAAACTCTAAAGACTCCTCAAAAACCGCTATCCGAGGACCCCGAAAAAACTAGACCGCTTCCGACAGCGAGTTTTCACCCACTGCCACTTCATCTGTTACATTTTCGTAGCTTCGGCATTTCTCCTGTGTCAGCTTCGTTTATTTTTGTAGATATTGATTCCTGATTTTTAGAAACTTATCGTTCGACGAAATCGTGTAATAGGTTTTCTACCTCGATTAGGAGTGAATTTTTATTTGATTGAGAAAAATTTCGTTATTTTGACGCAATTATTATTTCCTGTTAGAATATTCTTTTTTCCTTTTATATGCAACAAATTCAGGCTGCTTAGCTGTTTTTTTACTTTGTTTGTATGTCAAATACCGCTTTCTCAAGTTCAAACATTACGGTATAAAAGGTAATTTGTTATACAGGGTGATCCTCCCTATGTTTCTTACTTTGGTATTTATTACCAGAGGTATCGACTCTGCTTGCCTTCTGGAGGAAGATAACCTTCTCCATCGTCAACCCTAGTGGAATATAGTTCCAGGCTAGGCGTGCTTGGTATATTCTTACCAAAACCGGCACCAGGATGTCTAGGCCGTTTTGGAGAAGAGCGGGAAAGATTCTATCTACTTCCGGTGATTTAGAGGGGAAAAAGAGTTTACCACACATATAACTATGTTGGGAGAATTTTCGGTTCATTCAAATTTGTTGCTAATTCATGAAGTACTGCACAGGTTATAATAATTAGCTTTGCAGATTCACCGGATAGCCTTATTCCAAATGGAAGCATTGGGAACCGTCTCTCTAAAACACCAAAAAGACTTTCGATTGGGTTTTTACTTCTAATTTGGGATTGATTGAATACTTGTTGAATATTACTCGTGGAATTAGGTATCGGTGCTATCAAGTACTTTGTTAAAGCATAACCTGAATATTCAAGCATTATGGCATCCAACTCTTTATTTTCAACTCGACCTTTTAAAAAGATATTACGAAATATTGTTTGATCATGTGTCGAACCTGGCCACCTAGCAACAATATCTTTAATGTAGAGTTTTGCATCACCTACCACTTGTACATTTGAAGAAAAATACTCTTTTCTATTCTTGAACACAATCATTTATTGTTGTTAGTACTATCTTCTCATGAAGAAATATTCATACTTACCTCATTCAACAACCAATTCATCTTATCTTCTCATTAGTAAAAATACCAATTTTCTTTCTGATACATACCTACCCTTGTAACTTTTCGTAGATACGCCTAGTATAGGTCTAGGTTTATTTTAACAGCTCGTTCTAAAATTATTTCCCAACCACATTGTTCGCTGGACACCAGGCTATGTATGGGTCATGGTTTGGCTCATTAGGAAACAATCAATTCCTACCTCTACATTTAATTATAAATTAATAATAATAATACTAATAATTTTATTTTTCTCTCTAGTACATATCTTTTCCTTGGAACTGATCTAGGACACGCCTAGTATGAATCTTGGTTTTTTCTTAGAACCACAGTGTGCGTCGGACATCAACCTATGTATGGGTCATAGTTTCGTTCATCATACAAGCAATCTTATAAATTTGAGTGTATCATTCTAACCTTTTTTCTTCACTTTACAATCTTCCTCGATTTTTTGCCTAGTATGATTTGGCATAGTTATCTTAAAAACTTCATAACCACATTATTATCCTGAAACCAAGCTATGTAGGGGTCATGGTTCGCTTCATCAGAATACAAGCAATTCCTCCCTTCAATATCTTATAATTTTTAGCAAACCTATCTATCCTTTTCTTCTTCTCTTTACACTCCTCCTTGATTTCTTCTATTCCTGTACATGCCTAGTATGAGTCTAGGTTTGTCAAAATTATCTTAAAAACTTCTTGACGCCAAGCTATGTATGGGTCATAGTTGGTCCAACAGGTCACAATCAAATTTCGAGGTTTCTCGACAATACAGACCCCCTCTCTCATTTACCAATTGAATTTATTTCATATGGGATGTTGTGTTTATCTTACTAGCATGCCTTTCCCCCCCTAGTCATTACATTGTGTAAACTCCTCCATGGATGAATTTACGACCAAATGTTTATTTTATTATATCAGTTTATAGATATAGGCTTATTTAGCTTGGTCCCTGACTAGCTGTGGAATGGATCCAGCCCTTAACTTACTTCTCTTTAGACAAGCAGTGGGGGTGTTTTCTATCCATGTAAGTTAGATGATGTTTTGAAATTTTGAATTCAATTAATGTATTAATTTCAATAACAAAAGTAACCATTTTTAAAAAAAACTTTCTTTCGAATCTCAATTCACTATAGTAATATATTAACTTTTTTTAAACAAGATATGCGAGTCTGGGAAAAAAAGTCCTCAGGAAAATTTTTGGGCCGACGCTTGAGGACACGACAAGATACAATAGAATAAAGGCCAACAAAGAGATTTTTATAACCGTTCTCACTTGTTTCTTGCTAATTGATTGATACTATGCTACAATGAACAAAATTCCTGCTATTTCTTGATATGAATTACCCTGGAGATATCGTTTTACAATTTGCACTTTTTGATGTATCTGCATGCTCATTTTTTAAGTTTTACAAAGATCGTTCATCAATCGAAAACAAACAGGTAACGATGTACAGTTAAACGTCTGAACTCTGAACTATAGCTGGCAAGAAGTACCACGCTCGAGAAGCGCACGCACGATTCACATACGTATATTCTAGTATCCTCATTTTAACTGTAATAATAATCTATGCGGACTTTAGATTGTCTATCTCACCATGCCTCTCTCTAACACACTGGCAATGCCAAGTGCCTTTTACGTTTTCCCGTTTGTTGTTGTTTTCCTCTAGAATTAAATGAGGAATTTTCTCTGTTATTTTTGAAAAGGAATATTCTATGGGCACTTATACTTTCAACGTGTAGATTGAAAATTAAGAGAGATGATAGATAAAAATAGAAAAATTGCAGCTATAAACGGAACCATTTCATCAAGAGCGTAGGTATGATAGTATTTAGAATTAAATATTTGCCATTTTATAATATGAACAGTATTTAGTGGTTTAAATGAAACTCACGGTTTCTAGTTAATACCACAATATCATAGAAATTGTTGAAAATTCTAATATGAATAGATTCATTGAAGTAAGGGTCAAGACAGTTAATTTCATGAACAGTATTTAATTATAAAGTTGCAATAATAAATTATTTCAAAAAGTAAGCCATTCTATGTCAATATTGTCGCTTTATTGTTATTCATATTATAATCATTCAAAATGTTTTCAACCTATTTTTGGAATCTTTATAATGACTGGAGTGATATTTGAAAAACAATTCAGCAGTTTTTGCAACGATACTTCTTTGGCATGTTATGATACCCTGTTAAAGAAAATAGGTGATACAATGAATATACTTGTTCCTTTCTAACACATTATCGCTTATAGACTCTGTATTGAAACCCTATACTACCAAAGAATATTCCTAGCACTATATATACTCTGTTCATGTTCGACTACTTTCGAAAAGTTCCTCGCTCTTGATCTTCCATGAATATGCCTGACTTTACGCGATCTTCCTGGAATTCATCTTTTTCAATACGTTCCTCGTTTACACGTGGTAGAAAGAGATCAATAACTTAACCTAACAGGACATCCTAAATATCATTGTGTTTAACCAGCGGTATAACACATTTTCTTTGTGCAAGGCCATAACAATATAAATACCTCCTAATAAGAAAATCGATTTTAGACAGCACGTATTTTAGATTAGTCCCTTACTGTGTTTCTCACTGATCCGGCCTCACTTCGGTCCGATATCTCGCAGCTTTTCTCTTCCGTCTCGATAAATTGAATTTTCTTTAATCTCCTTGTTAATCACATTTTGATATCAGACGTTAAGCAAGATTGGCGTTGCCTGAAAGGGATTATTAATGTTTAAAAAACACGTTACAGCTCAACACAATATGGCCTTGGAAGCAAACTAAAATGTAGAGAATCAAAAATATATTTTCTTAGAGAAGTTTCTGAAGAAATGTATTTTGATTGAAGTATAATTAGTAGATTTTCGCAACAAAAAAATTTTGATGGAAATCTCTCACAGAATTATTGAATTTAATAGATTGGCTGAAGTATTTCTCTTTGTATTCTGATTCTTTGGGCTGTGTTCTTTAAAATCAATCATGAGCAGAACGCACAATATGTTTGGCGACAAAAATTGTTTACTGGAATAAACCAACCCAGCAAACACAAATGTATATGTTACATGAAAATATATAACAGGGGAGGAACGATTTTTATATAAAACGTTTATATATTTTTTATGTAGTATTTATGTAACAAAATCTTTATAAATTTTGCTATATATTCTCAATATTCATATTATAAAATGTTTTATATATTGGATATATCTAATTTTATATGTATTCAAGATGTAAATTCTGCTACATAAATATGAATTTTTTTTTATATATATTTATTACGTAAAATTTGTTACATAAAATATTTTATATATTTCATATGTATTTTTTACGAACGTCGTTTAATGTCTTTCTAAAGAAAAAGAAGAAAGTCTTCAGTATTATAACCTTTAAATTGTGACGAGTAGATGTACCCACATACCTGCAAGTATAATAACGTTTTAAAAGGTTTTTCGTTAGTTTTGTCTATGTGTTTCTTTTCAGTTTTGTTTGTAGTGGAATGGAGAACACATCATGTAAGTGTTATTATTATTATTTTCAACAGGTAAGGGGCATCGCCAATGAAGCTGTTCATTCAACTATCGTTTACAAAAGCTTATTTAACAAACGTATTAAAAAGGTTAACTATATTAAAATATACAATGAAGTAAACAATTACAAATCACATTATACCTATCTCACTAAAGTACTTTTCAAGATAATATTTTCGTTTTAACTTAGGTACAACATAGACATGGTTTAACAATAATTCCTTGTGTAGGGAGTCGTTATTCCGAAACAAATACCGCCGCCCAGGTATGCACTTAGGACTCACGTAAATTTTGTAATAATATCAAATAAAATACACATCTTTAATACTCTGACCACAGGTAGTAAGTCAAGACAAAATATCTTGAAATAGATTAATTAACACTTATCTGTTGAAAGTTATTAATATTCGAATACTTAGATTGATATAAATTTTGAATTTTAGGCAAAATAACTGTTTAAAATGAAAAAAATTGAAAGACTTCTGTGATTTATCAACAAGACAGAAAAACGATATGAGGTACAATCTTACAATGGTGATGGTGAACCAGAAATACATAATATACAGACATCTCACTCATGGTTAGGACATAGAAATAACTACAAGATAAGGAACTTAAAATCAATAAAGTTATTTCAAGGTATTGTCACTATATGATTTATTTATTTAATATAATTAATATATACCTACATTTTTAGAAACGTTGCTGAAACAGTGTAATATGACAGGCACTGATTTTGATCAAATCACCTTGGTGTGGATAAGGCTAAATAAAGAGACTCCAGAGGGAAAAGAAGGGCGATACTGTAACCCTTCAAAACAATAGATAATATCCCTTAATATTGCCCACACGCTTAGAAGTGGACATCGAAAAGTCTTCTAAGAGAATATTTTTCATGGTTAATTATTGTTTTGTTTTTGAATATTCATTTGTTTTGCATTATCTTTTTATATTTCATTACCGTTTAGTTTTTGGATATTTTTAGTTTTGCAATCTTTTTTTTTTCCTTAGGTGTTTTGTTTTTAGTTTCTCTTTTTTATGTTAATAAAATAAATGTACTTATATGCATCTGTTTGCTGTTTTTTTAGTAACTAAGTACCAGCTACTAAATTCCAAAGATAGATAAATACCATTTACAATATACAAATATTAAACTGTATTAAGTTGCTTTAAGTTTGAAATATTCATAAGGTAGGTATTAAATAATATAGTAACAATAGTTCCTTAATCTTTTGGCCATCAACACTACTAAAAATATTGTATTTCATTTCATCTATGAAAAATAATGTTTTAACAGATTTTTCTGAATTTATTATGAATTAAGAATTTCGCTGATTTTTTTCATAGATCCAATGAAATGAAAGATTTTAGGTAAGGGGTGAGGCAAAAGAAAAATTGGGTATTTTTTGTTACATCTTTATTATGTAATATGTAATACATAAATAATCTCTAGATATTATCTCATTTTTACATATATATTACATAGTAATTTGAAAATATTTGAGATATAATTTATAATATGTATTTCTTATATCATTATTGTTCTCTAGCTGTGCCGGCCTTTGTCAGTATTCAATATATAAATATTATCTAGTTGTGACCTCAGTTTTATATAACTGTGACTTTTATATTTCAAAAAATATCTAACATATATGTATTCAATATGTTTTTGTCTTTGCTGGGAACATCATTGATATTGAATTTTTGTTACAATAACTTGATATATCATATGACGAAAATTTTTCAGTCACATGGAAATTCAACATGAGCTATAAGCGACAATGTATTATAAAGAAACAACCATAAATTTAGTGTATCACCTTTCGATCATATATATATATATATATATATATATATATATATATATATATATATATATATATATATATTATTATGATATCTAATATATTGTTGCACTCCAAATTAGTGGTGACACTTATTGTGATATTTTTATGTATGTTTAAACTTTATTTTTATTGGCAATTCATTGTGATATCATAATTTCATTTATTTTAATATTTTATCATAACTACACAATCCTGTCGAATATTTTTATTTGTATTTTTAATCGTCTTGTTAAAATTTTGAAATTTTAGTTTAGTTTAAATGCAAATAGTGCGTTACACCCCTGTCCTTCCTATATACCTATAAGTGGTCTCGTCAACATGTCTCATATTCGCCTGTATAGTTGAATATCGAATGTTTTTCTATGGGAACGATCTCTATGTTAGTTGAAATGATAAAAGTTGTATTAAAACGATAAGAAGAAGAAATTTTCACTGAATAAACATGGAATAAACCAAAGATTATATACAAACTGAATAAATGTAAAATATTAATGAAACGAATTACATATGTTAATTTACAATAGTTTAAAAATAATGATTTCTTATACTATATGAATGTTCATGGGTTTTTATATTGATGAGGTGAGTAATTGTCTTTAATAATATAATGTCTGTAAAATGTAGATCGATCTTTCTTTGTTTATTGTTAACTTTACTTTCTTTTTTAGATGTACATCTGTTAAGTAATAAACGTTCACTGACCTTTTAAGTCCTTTAATTATTGCTTATAGTCGCACTAAAATATCTGCTTGCAGAATGTTGTAGAACGGATTGTTGAAATCTGGATTTCTCGCCACAAAAAATATATTCGTTCGGAAATTTCAATTCGGTAAGTATTTTAATATGTAGCCAACTAGTTATTAATGTCTCTTTCATCGAAATTCTTAAATTCTCTTACTTTTTGTCATATTTCAAGTATCTTCGCCCATAAAAACCTCTCATCCTTCCAAAAAACCAACTTCCTCCTCTTTTGTTTTTTTATCAAGAAAATTTTTCCTGTCTCCCTTTCACATCTCACTAGATTCTTTCTGAATGTCTATTGTTATGCAATGTTTATTTTAAACCATAAATCTAAACTTTTTAACATCGGTCTGTCAAAATTTGTCAATATACTATTACTTACTATATAATGAATAGAATAATAAATTTGATATTTACATATGTAATTCTTTGGATATATCCTTTTTAAATTACTTGTTATTTTAGATAATCCATTCATAATAATTTAATTGTAATTCCTTCCAAATATTTTTGTGGTATTCATTATTTACAATCGTGTCATTGACATTCAACTTCACAAACCGAATATGTCTCATTGAAATCATACAGCTTCAAATTTAAAATGTACTCTATTTGTTTACTAATAATTAATTTACTTTTCTCTATTTTAGATAAAAAGTCCGTTTACTATGAGTACTTTAAAAGAAATTATTATCATCATATAAATATGTATCTACAACTATGTCTAATTTATGAAAATGTTAAAGTAAATTAAAATTATATTAGAGGAGTGCAGAATACCGGTAACTTATTTAATCTTCTTTTTGTAGTTGTCATAAAATAGTGCAATATATATATATATATATATATATATATATATATATTTATATATATATTATATATATTAACAATATGTACGAATAGTGCGTGACATATAAACAATAAGTAACGAATATATTAGTGGGTATTGCACGCAATTAGAAGAAGGGGCTACTGAAAAGTTACTTATTAATATATATATATATATATATATATATATATATATATATATATATATATATATATATATATATATTTATTGACATGGATAAGCAATATATGTTTGTGGCAACGTTGTGTTGTAAGAATAAAGACGTGTTTGAATTTTTACCTACATCAAACCCGAAATTTCGAGACGTGTAGTAATAATTAAATACAGAAAACGGTGCGAAGGCAATTAAAAACAAAATACGCAACGTAAGTGTGAAAATATAAGCAATAAACAGCTCCGGACACCAAAAAACAGCGGTAAATAATAGTGGTTTAATTAAAGGTTAGCTGATAAGCAGATAACGGAATATGATAACGATACTGAAACTTTGACAAAGAAATATATGGTGTTGCCAAGCCGCCAATGAATAGAACAATTACAAGACAATCACAGGTTAGTCCAAGAGGTGAGTTACTTCCGAAGGGTTGACCCGAGTTACTTATTTAACGTGACGACCTGAGAAAAGAAATACAATGGATAGCGATGATGGATGATGGAGAAAGAAAAAGAGGTAAATATGGAGATATATCATTTAAAACATCCAAGAAAACATTTAGAACACCAAATGAAGAGGTAAAGAGAAATGAGGACATGATGGAGAGGATAATGGAAATGATGATAAGTGGCGTAAAAAATAGGGGGATAAAAGTGACAACTAACCCTGACAGCGCGCCACTGGTTAAATTTTTCCAAAGTTTGTTTATGTCAAAATAGTACTTTATTAAGGAGCCTATTGCTCATCAAATTTGGAAAAAAAATTGAATGCGTTCTTGATTTATGGCAAATTTTTAATTTTGTTGTAAAATTTTGAACACACTATATCTCAGCAACTAGGCCCCGCAAGGGTTCGTATTCCTATATCAAAATAAATCATTCAAAGAGATCTCTCTGTGGTAGAGCGTTGTCTGTCGAATATAGAAGCATTCTGTATGACATGGACAGAAAAAGAATACAATCAACAAAGTACTTTAAATATAACAACCAAAATAGGAAAAAAATACGAATTCGCAGAAGTAGAGCAGTTTGCATACCTAGGGACAGAATTCTACAGAAAACCAGAAATAGACAGAGAAATACATAGAAGAATAATGGCAGGGAATCGGTGCGTTCATTCTCTTAAAAGAATAATACACAGTAGAAGTATTTACAGAAATATGAAAATAGTCATATACAAAACAATTATTAGACCTATAATATTATTTTCAAGTGAAGTATGGACATTGGGGACAAAAGAACAGAAGCTGCTAGGAGTATTGGAAAAGAAAATATTGAGGAAAATATATCGATGAAAGAGAACAACGGAAGGATGGGAAAGAAGAACAAATAGAGAAATACTAGAGTTATTTAAACAACCAAATATAATCGCAGTTGCTAGAGGACAAAGACTTAGATGGCTAGGCCACATCATGAGAATGAATGATGATAGAATGCCAAAGAAAATAATCAACAGCGGAATAGAAAGAAGGAAGAGGTAGACCAAAAGCAAGATGGAAAGACGGAGTAATTAGGGACATAGAACAGAGCCATATTACTAGGTGTAAGAACTTAACGTACGTTGTGCATCAACATGTGTAACGTACGTTTTTCATTAATTTTTTCATCATAGTTTAAAATTAACTATTTTATTCTCTTTTTTGGGGGAAGATTTTAGAGTTTGCGTATTTGTATATGAGCACGTGAGTCGTGACTAAAAGGTTGTGTCATGCAGCAGGTATTATTGTGTTGTGTGGTTCATAATGTTTCGTGATGAATGTTTGACGGAAGCAGAACTTGAGAGGCGTTTGGATGAAAATGATGAGGGATATTTATCCATTTTAAAGGATGTAGATAATAATAATAGTGTGTTGCTGAAAAGAAGTGACGACGAGGGTGGAGTTGAAAGTGAGTAGGAAAAAAGTTAGGCTAGTTTAGAAAAGAGAGAAAGTATTCAACCGTTTTTTATTTGGAAATATTGAACCAAAAAAATGAGTGTCTAGTTTCAAATTCAGTTTGTCAGCATGGCAATCTGAATAAAGTTTCAATGCCAATATATACTTTTGAAACATTTTTTATTTTTCACTCCAGAAGTCGCTGACTGACATAAGACAATTAGAAACACTGTTTTATATCACTTTCAAAACTGTTCTAGGTTTGAGAAATGAAACGCAATGCTGCTCTTAAGCCCTTCATATTTAATGATTTAAGCCCCACGATCAAAGTAAGGTTAAGATGTAAGGTTAAGATTTTAAAATTAAATAGATAAACTCAAAAATTATAGACGCAGGCGCATTATTATTTATTCTTACAAAAAAGATAGTGGATATCAATTGTTTGCAATAAAAAGAAAGACGGAAGAAATAAGTACGTCTCTGCTATCCTGACGCAGACTTTTTGAACCATACGGTTATCCTTGCCTATATATATATATATATATATATATATATATATATATATATATATATATGAATATATATATAAAATAAAACTTCAAAGAGTGGTCTTTGTTAAAAAACCCTCAAAATCGTGGGGATAGCAGCCAAAAAAACTTTACAGGTTAGAGATAAAGTGAATCAAATAGTACATTACCTAAGCTTTCGAAGAGCATTGTCTTCATTCTCAAAGGCTATAATAAACCAGAAAGAAAAAATCGGTTAACTTAATAAAGAAAACAACTTCTGAAATCATTACGACTTACTTGTAGTGTTGATTTAAAATTAAACTCACATTTCACAAATTGCAGGAAAACCTTCATCCACTAAAGATTAAAATGTCGACTAGTCGACTAAATATAATTTCTCTCCTACATAAAGTAATGAGATCCAGGATTTTTTTTTCCCTGTTTTTCCCTGGCTCTCATTACTTTATGTAGGAGAGAAATTATATTTAGTCGACATTTTAATCTTTAGTGGATGAAGGTTTTCCTGCAATTTGTGAAATGTGAGTTTAATTTTAAATCAACACTACAAGTAAGTCGTAATGATTTCAGAAGTTGTTTTCTTTATTAAGTTAACCGATTTTTTCTTTCTGGTTTATTATAGCCTTTGAGAATGAAGACAATGCTCTTCGAAAGCTTAGGTAATGTACTATTTGATTCACTTTATCTCTAACCTGTAAAGTTTTTTTGGCTGCTATCCCCACGATTTTGAGGGTTTTTTAACAAAGATCACTCTTTGAAGTTTTATTTTTTAACTAGTCAGCCGTGACTAACTGCCAACTTTTGGTTTTTGGTTATATATATATATATATATATATATATATATATATATATATATATATATATATATATGATCTAAGGTATCACCAGTTTTATTTAAGAGGTGATCATAAACAAGCAAAAATGCAATGAAATATTTATTTATTGCTGTTGTACTATAAACTGAAATTTTAAGTATGGCAATGATGTTGCCGATTTTCGTTTTTGTTATTCCCTTTGTCCCTACATTTCTCCTTTCTCCACGACTGCTCCGGTGATTTTTACTTTCTTCGAATCCATATATGGTCCCACGAGAAACTAGGGTCATTATTGTTCACCAATATAGAGCCCCGCAGGCAGAGGTAAGGGGTTTGATACAATGGAGTTCCCTCCTGTACTTCAAGGTCGAAACCAGTAGGAACTAATCTTCTATATTTCCACGCATTCTATGGCCTGGTTTCCCACCTTGAATTTAGGTTTTTACTGAGGTTGTCCAAGACCCCTTCCTCATCCCACTAGCCCGCGAGACTAGACGACAGACTGACAAAAAGACAGAAGACATTGATATGACAGGTGGTTTTGAGGTTACCTAGAAGTCGTAACCCTGTGTGCAGTTCCTTAGCCACGATACTACAGCTGGAATAGGAAGGTTGGTTCGCGGCAGGATATATGAAGGCTACCAGTAGAGTTTTTACATACAAAGTGCCAGTTATTTCCCTGCTATCCGCCACCTGGAGAAGTGCCGGGTTGGTGCCCATCAGCAAACAACAATCCGACGCGAACAGTGTAAATAACTAGTGATGTGAACCCGGACCCGCGCTTTTACAAAAGTATCGTTTTAGCGCCGTTTTGAAGATTTGAACCTTAACTTTTATTATTTTTGATAATATACTAGATCTCTTGGAAATATGTATAGTGTGCTTACTTTCATGTAATAACGAACAATTTCTACAAACAGTTTGGTCTTGTGGAATGCTACAGTAAACAAACATTTCTCAATCTGTCTATATGTGTAAGGACCGCCTGTCATTCATGCGCTCCTAATGAAACGATTTCCTAGAGAATCGTAATTCTCTCTATATTTATTTATCCCCACTCTTCATTTTCATTCCACTTGTTAAAAATGCCTAGTGCCCACAAAATATTCCTTATTCAAAACAACAGAATTCAGTCCTCCTTTTATTCTAATGTAAAATGATTATTGTCCTATATTCAACGGAAAAATGCATAAGGCACATGGCGTTATCAGTGTGTTAGAGAGAGGCATGGAGAGATAGACACTCCGAAGTCACACAACAAGAAATAAAGATTTTGTTTCAATTTCGCACGTTATCCTATCCACATCCACTTCTTTTTATCACTTTGTCGCTTATTGCCCATAAGCAGCTATAGATTAATAACTATGTAGCGGGGTTATTTATGATTATGAACAATGTTACAGTTTGTAATATCTAAATTTTGAAAGTTAGGTTTGAATCAATATAATAAGCTATTTTGATTTTATAACTTCTTATTTTCGAGTCTAAATCTGGAGTATCTGGAGTTATAACTGCCATAATAGCTTCCAGTTCTATATTATTTTTATTAAATCATTGTAAAGTCAGACTTTCTTGTCTTAATGATGGAGCGCCGATCGTCTGTCTGTAAGGAGAAATTATGAAGGAAACATCAAATATTAATTACTAATATCACAGCAGAATATAATTATGGAGCAACCAATCAAACCAATGAAATAAGATGTAGTCTTGGTCGTAATACAACCAACCAGCAACTTCACAATGGTTTGATAATAGTGAGGTTGAGCCAAAACAGACTCTCTTTTTTAATCGCCAATATTTGGCAAATTATCATTGTAAACATCTTGATACTACTATAATAAGCTTCTAGTTATCATTTTATCAATACTGATATTATACGGTCAATCCCGTTGAAAGTTGTGCCATTACAAAGTAATTTATGTACCTACAAGTTTCATATGTAGGAAGTATGCGTGTCAGAAATAATTCATGTGTCCTTTCATAAAGAAAGTCCAACTCATAATCCATAATATCGAATTTTCTCAACGTTAACAACTTGGAATATGCAAATCAGCCACGTTAGCAATTAGATTTATTCATTGCCACTATACTTGATGTTGAAATCGTTAATTTCGAATTACTGCTGCACGCTATTAAAATAAATGTAAGCCCGTATGCAACCGACTCTCGGGTGATATATTTTACAATTTTACTCGTAAATTTGTACCAAATGCCGCAGTTAACTATCCTTTACTCTATTAAAATTTATGACTGTTTTACTACTGCGGTTCAAGAAAATTAAGAATATCATATTATTGTACATTAAGATAGAGAATTTACATTTGCTGGTTTGGGTAATACGAATAATTACAGTCTCTGGAGGTACACCCTCAATTTAAGAAACCTAAACCGACCAGATATGGAAAATATTAAATATACAAGAATTACGTGTATTGAAAAATCATCAATTATGTCTCGCTTTTTAAATGAAATTATTCACCTGCTCCTCTAACCCCCTACGGTTAATAATTATCCGCTTGAAAGGTTTTTCAATTCTATTCAGCTATATGGAACTTTCTGATTTTTGGACGTTGATAATATAAGAAGAACCAATTTCAAATTGTACACTAAGCTAAGGAAGGAGAAGCATTACTTTTCCACGTAACCGTTATGTAAGATGCGAGAAAAATATTGGTTTACCCCGAAACCAACTGGTTTTTAGAAATAAATGCTGTGTCATCATCTAACCCTATTGATTTCCAGCTCAACAGAGCAATGATGGGTGCTATAGATCCAGATATACTACATTTCTGGAGAAATTTTTATTTGTGAGCACGATACAGCCTCCGGAATGAGTGACCAATTTCATGATTAGATATTGTTCAGCGCGTCTAACAGTTGAACCCTATTGATTTTCAGCTCACCAGAGGCGGTGTACCGGGTCCTATAAATCAATATATACTACATTTCTGGTCATATTTGGAGAAATTTCAGTTTGATAGCGAGATACAGCCTCCGGAGTATATACAAGTGACCAACTTTATGATTGTATATTGTTGTGGGCATCTCATGGATGAATCATATTGAATTTTAGCTCACCAGAGCTAGTGCAACGGGTTCTATACTGTTGCGATATAAATGAGTATCTCGATGGACTAGATCTTTCAGATCAACGAATAATGAATAAAACGATACTTCTAGCTGAAGTGACTGTTTGGGAAAAACCTCGTTTAAATAATTTCTAACTGTACGTGCAAAAAGTCTTTGTAATATAGGCACTAAAAAGTTTATAAAAAAATCTAGATAAACCTCACCATTAACTGTGCCCTCAAAAAAATAGGGGCCAATAATTTTATTGTTATTGATACCAGCCCAAACGTTCACTTTTTTAGGATATTGAGTGTGAGCCTCGCAGCTCCAGTGAAGATTTTCTCTGCTCCAATATCTACAGTTTTGTTTGTTAACCATTCCCTTTAAATAAAACCTCGCTTCATCGGAAAAAACTATTTTGTCTATGAACTGCAAATCTGCGTTCATTCTGCTTATCATCAATTCACAGATTTCTTGCCTTCTATAAGGGTCATCTTCATTTAACTCCTGAACCAACTGAAGTCGGTAACTTTTTTTCATCAGTAAATTGAACATTTCTACCTGGTTTTTCAATATTTTTTACATGTCCAGTTTCACGAAACTTTTTTTCAATTTTGCTAACTGTAGATTGCGAAACGTGTTGAGCGGGGTATTTATTATTGACAATTTCACAAACCTCCGTTTGAGTTCTTGTCTTATTACCACAACCAATCATAATTAAAATGTCTATTCTTTGAGTCTCTGACAAATGAGCCATAATCAAATTTAATACACGCACAAATATTATACTGACATCTTTTAGTAACTTTAAATACCTAAATGACAGTAGTTTACTAAATTCATATCAATTGTTTATTTTTACATCTTGACTAATTTTTTAGTATCTTTAAAGATTTTTTCCTGAAATATAGCAGAACAGATACGAAGATACCTGATTATTTCTAAAGTATATTTTAATAGACCAGACAATATTGCTGATTCAAAAGTTAGTATAACGTAAGAAATTAACAAAATAACCCCTGAGGTCATACACAATGTTGTAAGAGAATTTCAAAATCGCGTCGGTGATTGTCAAGAAGTGAATTGTCGTCATTTTGAACATTTAATTTAATTGTAAAGTACATTGAAAAATACTTTTCAAATAGTATGCGACATTATTATCTTCATTCTACGTAAAGTTTTGTGATAGAGACATTATCAAAATTTAACATCTTAAAAATTAATTTTTTCAGTTATGATTGCACCAAATTTAAAAGGAATTTAAAATTTTCGTGGGGGTGCTTATAATTCATAGGAGGTGCTAAAGGAAGATAATATTTTCACACTGTAAATTGTCAATTTGAGAATAAAAATCGACCTGTTCCAGGGTTTTTTAACATAATAACGCCAAAATTGAATTTATTCCACACATATGGACAGCATTTTATAAGATGGTATGTTCATTATTACAAAATTTGGACAAACGAATCACTAACATCGCAATGGTCTACCACTTTTTTGTAGATTTATGTGAACTGCCCTGAACATTGAATAATACACTGTTTATTTTTGTCATTCAGTTTTAATCTCAAAAAACCAAGAAACTTTTCAAAAATCATGTTTTTTTCAGGATTAAATATTCTGATTACCTCAGAATTCGTCCGTGTTATATCACCCAATCCAATCAAATTAATGTCAATTTTTTGAGTGACAGAAATAATAGAAAAAATATAATTGTTGTAAATTATTCATCGATTTTTTTCTCCTGACCTTACTTTCAACAGCTAATAAATTTTTAAACGACTGCAAATTGTTATAATCTACGAATTAACACCAAATTTTCAAACAATTAAGTTCGGCTACACTATCCTTTCAAAAATTAATAACTGTATACTTATACATACTCGATCTTTGTAATTATTTTAATGGTGTCAGAGACATGACTAATACCCACTTAGGTTATTTACTTTTAAATTTGAATATAATATATCAAGCCATGATATCAGAACTGCATTGCAACAGTTGACATTAAAAAGTTTGTTAACATTCACGCAATAAAGTTAAACAATGCTAGTAGGTGGAAGATACATATCTTGGTTCCCGAATGTACGTGGTATACGCTTAACGATTAACATTTGCTGCAAAATTTGAATGTGGCAGAAAACTAAAGTAACTACAGAGAATTAAAATTCAAAAATTCCATTCCTACAAAACATTAGAAGCACAAGCGCTTTTGTTCTAACAGATAAAACTTCTCTTCGTAATGCAATGCTTTTGAAAAAAAAACTATAAATGAGAAATAGATGTATTTTTACAAGAAAAGTTATAGAGTTTTTTTTCTAATAATTTAAATCGACAATAAAATAATAACAAAAATTATCAACATAATATATTATTGATTTATTTGAGAGTTAAATTAAAAACGTTTCTTATATATTGTTTGATTTACTACTTACAGCCACACAGCCAAATCAAGAGTTGAAGCACCAAAACAGTTTCTCTACCTCGACTTGAGCTTTGCGCTGCGCTTCTTCTTGTAGATTAAATTCAGTCAGTTAAAACTACTTTCCAAAATTTCCTTACTTCTCACCAAATATTTGCTTGGTCGAATTCTCAGGTGGTTTTAGATTGGATAGCTTCTTCACCACATCGTTGGAAGGATTTTGTTGCCAATAGAGTAAACCAGACAGGAAAACTTACTCTCTGAAAATTGGCATCACCTTCGCTCCGAAATTAACTCATCGGACGTAGGTAGTAGAGAAGTTACGCCTAAGAAGTTTTTAGACTGTGAGTTTTCGGGGAATTCGCCACCTTTTTTACAAGTGTCTGAATCAGAATGGCCGATTGACGTATTTGATCCTAGCGAGGACAGTAAATTGAGAATGTTTCAAGAGGAACGCAAATTATTTACACTATGGTTATCGAAAATATAATTTAATAAAAGTTAAGTTTCTCAGATTTTACCGTCCGTCCTAGAAGTCCCTGCGCGTTCGTTACGAGAGAGCACACTGGTATAGTCCCTGAATCCGACTCGGCCTAAGCTATGTCTGGAACTAAAAATTATGGCGGATGCGCGGAAATTTCTTGGAACTTTTTACGATTGTGACTATCTTATCTAGACAATGTTTTTGTGACCAGTCTTATCTAGAAAATGTCAGAGAGCCAATTGTTTTTGTGTAAGCCGCAATCTAGAATTATCTAGTAAAAAAGGAACTAATATAAAAAGGGACCGACAAGCGGCGAGTTTAGTTTATAATTTGACATCGTGAGATAAACAGTGAATAAGTGAACAGTAAAATGTTGATATAAATTAATAATTAAGGTGGTGTGTATATAAATTAAATTTAAGTGTATAGTTAAGTGTATATAAATTAAGTGTTAGCGATTAGTATAGTGTTTAAATCAATTCGAAAGTAGCCATACCGTGTATTTGAAGTCTATCCCATCCGTTTACCGTTTGAATAAATAAGAAAAACATTACATTGGTGTCAGAAGAGGGATAATATGAATAAATTGCTACGTAAAAATGGCCAAGAGACAATGTGACCTGAAAGTGACGGAACTAAGAGTAGAATTGGAAAATCGTGAGTTGGAATCATCCGGTAAGACAAGTGAATTAGTAGAAAGACCCAAAGTGGCACTGGCAAATGACGGCTTTGATCCAGAAACAGTTTTATTTAATGACGAGGCTTACACTTAAATATCGTCAATTTCTGATAATATTTCTGCTTACATGGACGAGAAGATTTCTGCCATGGAAGAGAAACTTTCTACGAATGTGAAAAGCGATATTTCGGCTATAAAGAACGATATTTCTGCTATGATGAACGATATATCTGCCGATATCTTATTAGTCAAAAATGACATTGCCGATGACGTTGAAAATAAGATTTCGTCTTCAAAATCTGGAATTGAGAATAAGATGACAACGATGGACGAGAAAACCAAGAAGTGAGAAAGGAAGATGACATATATAAGAACTCAAGACACGCCAGCGGAAGAAAAGAAGACCGAGCAAACAAAACCTCGCAAGCGTGAGACACACCCTAAGTTGGAAGACATTGGTAGTTTCACCCAAGTAAAGTCCCAACGTTCGATGAAAAAATGTCGTGGACCAATTATGTGGAACAGTTTGAAGCAGCCGCTAGAGTGAATAATTGTTCCGACAAGGAGAAAGCAGTGAACTTAACTATCGCGCTTCGGGGAGATGCCTTAGATGTACTTCAGACGATACCTCTGGAAGAAACGGATGATGTCGAGCAGCTGAAGAAGAGGTTGGACATGTGATATGGTCACGAACATCTAGAACAATTGTACCAATCCCAGCTGAAGAACCGAAGGCAGAAATATGACGAAGCACTTCAATAGTATGAAGTCAATATTGCCCGACTCGTTCGATTTGCTTATCCATCAGCAGTAGAGAACATGATGGAATATCTGGGAATACAGGCCTTCATTGATGACTTACGTGACCCCGATATGCAGAGGACGCTACGCTTAGCCCATCCCAAAACATTAGTTGACGCATTGACAGCTTCTCTTGAATATGAAGCAGCAGCGAAGGCTTCGGGTTATAACAAAGTTAGGACCATCCGAGAGGAAGGTGACGACGACAGACTTGACCAGATCGTCGACTTGTTGAAAGGTATGGTGGGAAGAGAAGTTGTCGCTGTAATTGTGGCGAGCTAGAGCATGCACGCAATTAGTGTAAGCGTCCTACGACTCCTGCAAACCAGGAACCTCTTAAATGCAGAACAGCCACGAAGAGCTCGCGGTACAACAAAGGGAGGACCATGCAGGAAGAAGATGACGATGACAAACTTGACCAGATCGTCAAGTTGAAAGGTATGGCAGACAAGAATTCGAAGAAGATCAAATGCCGGAAGTGTGGCGAGCTAGAGCACGTACCCAGTCCGTCTAAGTGTCACAAGACTCCTGCAACCCAAGAAATCCGGTCACAGTGGAAAACAGACAGGGATGCGCATCCAGCTGATGTGAATCACCAAAAAGCCAACTCTTTGCCTAGATGGTCATGCCCTGTAGACTATTGTCAATGCAACGAGTCGAAATCTGAGGAAGTTGCAGTTCCAAGAATCACAGTAGTCAATGAAGAATGGTCACCCACCAGGATCAGAGAAGGTCAGGATAATGATCCTTGTCTAGAGAAGATTCGGCAGTGGAAGGAAAAAAATCGGCGACCTGGCAAGAAGTGTCTAGATTTTCACCGAAACTCGAGGCGTATTGGGCTCCGTGGGACTCCCTTCTCCTGGAAGAAGGGCTGTCGAAAAAAATCCTTGAGAACGATGATGGTTTCGAGATGAGGAGACAGCTAGTTATTCCTAGAACGAGAGTAGCTGAGGTACTGAAGAAGTTACACGACAGTTCATCAGGAGGTCATTTGGGAGTGAAGAAAGCCCTCCAGCGAATCCGTGAGAGGTTTTATTGGATGAACCGCTCCGATGAAGTGAAGGACTGGTGTAAGAAATGTACGACTTATGCTATATCGCAAGAGAAAGGCACCTATGAAACAGTATAATGTTGAAAGCCCTTTCGAACGGATTGCTTCAGACATCGCTGGACCATTTCCGACTACAGGAAATGGTGGTAAATACATCCTGGTTGTAATGGATTATTTCACAAAGTGATTGGAAATTTACGCTATCCCGAACCAAGAGACCGCAACTGTCGCGGATATATTGGCGAAAGGATTTATCAGCCGATATGGAGTCCCCTTCGAAGTTTACAGTGACCATGGAAGAAATTTCGAAAGCCATGTATTCCAGGAGATTTGTGACAAGCTGGCAAAGAAGAAGACCAGTAAAACAGCATTACATCCACAGTCAGACGTAATGGTCGAGAGAATGAACAGGACTATTGGAAAATACCTGTCCAAAGTAGTTTCCAGCCATCAGAGAGATTGGGACCAGTATATTTCCCTATTCCCATTGGCCTATCGATCTGCCGTGAATGAGTCCACGGGTGAATCACCTGCGAAAATCCTGTTTGGACGTGAAATTATGCTTCCTTGTGACCTGGAATTTGGCTGCCGGCCTGGAGGAGATCTAGCAGGAGAAGACTACGTGATCCAACTGAGAAGAAGGCTGGACGATATTCATGAATTAGTTCGAACAAATTTTCAAGCTGCCAGCGACAGAATGAAAAGTCGGTACGACTCGCAGGCCATACTTAATCAAGAAAAGGATCAATTATGTGATATATCGCATACGCAATATCCTCGACGGAAAACCAAAAGTAGTAAACTATATCAGAGATTTGTCTCACCCTACCTTCGATGAATTTATGGGCGCGTATGGAGGAACCGGGAAAGCCAGATATAGAGTCACTTCAGAACAACGACAAGATTTATTTACTCTCCCGGACGATTATTCACTGGCATGCAACATCCCCGCCCGTATCAAGAACGTACGAGGCTTGGCATTCGTCTTTCGAAAGAAGTTCGGGCAATTAGAAAAACTCGAAGACTAGATTCCAGCCCCTGGCAAGACACTGGAACTGAAACATAATTCGCGGTACGTCTTCTACGTGGTAACTAAAAATGACTTTCAAGATCGATCTACCTACCGCGATGTGTGGGAAGCACTTCCGAAACCTCCGAGACCATGTGTTAGAATCCAGAGTGAAGAAACTGGCTATGCCTAAGATAGCGAGTAACCAGTTTGATTGACGAGTAATTAGGACCATGGTAGAAGTTATCTTCCAAGATACCGGTGTCCAGATATTAATTTGCAGCTACAGCCCCCGTTATCCGTATCCGATGAAGACGGTGCCCTGCTATTTCCATAAGATCGGAAAGTGTAGAAATGCGGCCAGTTGGGACCATTTAAGGAGGGTGTAATGTTACGAAACAGCACACTGGTATAGTCCCTGAATACGACTCAGTCTAAGCCATGTATGGAAGTTACATTTATGGCGGATGCGCAGGGATTTCTTGGAACTGTTGACGATTGTGACTATCTTATCTAGACATTGTTTTTGTGACCAGTCTTATCTAGAAAATGTCAGAGAGCCAACTGTTTTTGTGTAAGCCGCAATCTAGAATGATCTAGTAAAAAAGGCATTAATATATAAAGGGACCGACCAGCGAGGGAGTTCATAATTTGACATCGTAAGATGAACAGTAAATATGCGAACAGTGAAGTGTTGATATAAATTGATAATTAAAGTTCTGTGTATATAAATTAAATTTAAGTGAGTAGTTAAGTGTATATAAATTAAGAGTTAGCGAGTAGTTTAGTGTTTAAAGTTTATCCAACCCGTTTACTGTTTGAATAAATAAATTGTTATCAAAATATCTATTTTAGTAAAAAAATTGAGGTATTTTTTAATATTCACATATTTAAAAATGGGATGTTAAATAGTACATCAATTGATATAAAAAAATCAACAGCATAAAGGAGCTATTTCAAATTGGTGCAGCATGTTGAAATATTTGGGAGCGAATGGAAAGAAAATAAGCAAAAAACACTATTTAAGTTGAACGGTTTTATTGAAAACAAAGATCATTTTGATAATGTATTGAAGCAAGAAAATAATTAGCTAGATCTTAGATACCAGTCACCATACCTCTCTCCTCGATTTCCGTTTTCAGTCTAATCAATAGCCTAGATTGATAATGAGAATGGTGTGATCACTTTACCTAGGACGTAACTAATTATTTTCCAATTTTTAGTACATTATCTACATCATAATTATTATCCTTTCGACAGAACCGTTTAACAAAAAAAAAGTTTCAGTTACTTGTTTCATTTTCAGATTTTTGATACATTCTATCTCTTCAATACATTAACCTGCGTTGCTGAGTTGGTTATTTCTGACATTAGGTGCGTTCTTTTTGACTGATATCTCAGTTAATCTCAGGTCACATCTGTAATGTGAGCATTCTTTTTGTTTTACTCACTCTAAGTGAGCTGAGATTTTTCCTCCCCCTTCACCGATGGTGAATGTGTTGTAAGGGGGTATCAGTTGGAATTGAGTCGGAAATAAAGTGGAGGGGATGAAGAAATATTTGATTTGCTTGGTTTATATGTAGTTTTAACCAAGGTTATCTAAGGTTTTAACCATTGACATATAAATAATAAACACACATAATCTATTTTTCCTTTGTTACAAATTATGGATACATTAATTAACATTATTAGATGCTGATACGAATCTGTCGTATAGTTTAAATCTATCGACAGATCGCGCGTTTCAATTGAAATGTCGTTCTTTTTGGTGCTTACTCATATCACTTTATCTCAGATCACCTTAACTGAAGTGATCTGAGATCTCAATCAAAAAGAACGAACCATATGTGTTATTCAGATGTTTCTGACGCTATTCGCTGACATTATTGTGTTAGCCGAGCCTCATGTTGCTCTGATGTTTCTGATTCTAACAGTTTTGTTTGTCTTTCATCTTACCCTATTAACCCTTTATAGGGCAAAAGGGTGGGGTATGTTTTATTTTAATTTGGATTTGTGAAAACTTTTATATGATACTATGAAACAACAAATATGCAAATAAAACGTGATTTTTCATTATACTTTTCAAACAACTGGTGAGAAATAATTCTGCTAGAGACCGTTAAGGTTATTAGGAAGTATGTCAAGAACAGTGGGACAATAATTTCCCACCTGACTACAAATGTATTTTTCGTTGATAATTATCAATATTTTACATAAAAATTGGAGTTTATAATCTCAAAATGAAATGGGATGCAAACATAACGATATAATCCTAAAATAACGTAAGAATCATAAATTATTACATATTTTCAAAAGGTTATTTTCGATGAAAGTTACCGAAACAACCTTTAGATAATCCAACATCACAAGTTTTACAAATCGGATTACTTCTTTCCTCTTTTGTCTTTGTACTACAAAAAGCATATCGTCTGTATTTTTTCTGTAATTCTGGCATATGGGCAATCACATCTTGTAGTCTAATATTGTTTTGTACAGTTGGATACCCCCATCTGGATGATTCCATTTCCTCCCAAAAGCGTTGCCAGGAGTGAAACCAGTTCGTTTCCTGTTGCTATATGTCCCTAGAAGGCAACTTATTTTATTTCTAAATATTATGAAATATACATAAATAAGCTCATTAGCCAAACGTGATCGGAACTGTAAATGACTCATCGGCTTTTGATTTTTTTTCTTCATTGTTTCCCTGTATAGAATTGAAGCACTGACAATAGCAGAATCAAAGAGATAATAAAATATTTCAATCCACCACGGTCTTGATTATTGAGATATGGAGTAGTAGGACATGTATTGGTCGAATTTATCCACCGCTCGCATATATGCATTGTAATCTGCTACGGCTTTTGGACATTCAATTGTTTGACGAATACCTTGAGCATCTTTTCTTTTTGTTGTAGACATCTCAGAAAGTTTGTGCATGTTACTTACTACAGTCACCGGTTTTTTTCCATGATCAAACCATCTGGTGATACTAATATCTCCACATTGCACAAATTCAGTTTCCCCTTTGGAGAATTCCTTACGTTTTTTAAACATATTTTTTGGATAATGTTTTCTGTCAGTATGGAATGTGCCACAAGCAAACATACTTTTTTCTAAGTAATTCTCTTATCAGTTGAATACTACTGAAGAAATTGTCAAAAAACAAACACTACGCTAATCCTTCAAATATTTGAGAAAGAAATTTGACAACATTTTCTCCCAATGATTTCGTGGTAGACCCATCACTAGCTCTTCCAGTGTATACATCAAATAATAATAATATAATAATAACTTTATTCACAATAAATAATTATAATGGTTATAATTATAAAGAGCGAATAAAGTAGAAATGAACGATAAGTACATGAGTACTTGTTTCGTGATTATAATATGCTCTTGAAAATATAAATACATAAATAAACTTAAATATAAGTACAAAATATGAATATACACAAATGAATGCAAATACAAAATATAGATGCACAAAAATAAATGTAGATACAAATGCACAAAATATAAATACACATAAATGAATATAAATACAAAAGTTCAAAATATATATATATATATATATATATATATATATATATATAGATATATATATATATATATATATATATATATATATATATATATATATACATCTAAATGCATGTAAATACAAAAGCGCAAAATATAAATACACATAAACAGATATAAATACGAAAGTACAAAATATAAATATACACAAATAAATGCAAATACAAAAGCACAAAATATAAATATCTCGAAATAAATGGAAATATAAAAGCGCAAAATATAAATATACATAAATAGATGCAAATACGAAAATAAAATATAAATATGTAAATCCCAACCAAAACTTAAACATGTACACACATAGCCAGCAATTTAAATGCTAATAATTAAATGTTTACCTACTAGCATGGTTATACACTCACAGATACCAATACACTTTCACTACCATATTACACAATTACACATTCATATGCAGGCATACATAATCAGGATTCAATAAGGAATGCTGATGATGGCTCGTTGTGGTTGCCTTGTGTGGGCAAGAATAGAGGATAATCTTGATTAGGTTAATATATTGCAATTCTGTTACTATATGAATGTTCATTGTATTCTCTTAATTTACTATGTTATCTATGAAGTCTCTTGGCTTATGCAATATAAATGATTTTAACTTTCGTTTATAGATTGGCTTGCTATATATATATATATATATATATGGATATTTTTGTGGGGATGTGGCAATAAGACTCCAGAGTAAATTCTTTCAGATATTTATTCCCGAGCTTTCGAATAATTTTTATTCATTATCCTATAAATAATTGGTCAATGTTATCATTATTAATATATAAATGAAATAATAAATACTTACATAAAATCTATAGCGAATTTTGGAATTGTTGTAAATTTTTATAATAAATTCTTTTAAAAATAAATCAATGAAAAACTCAAAAAACAATATGACATTAAACAAAATATTTGATCTTGAACTACTACAATTTTTTATTTTTTTATCATAAAATTAAAGATTGTTATGAGTCTTCTGTTCTTTTCTCATAATCTAAAAGATATGCATAGATAACACTAAGGTTATTTAAATCTGATTTTTTATTTATTACATAATTTTAATCTGCAATATATGTTGTTTCCAAAAAAAGGCGTTTTCTATAATTACTTTCTATTGCTAAGACTTTGGCAGATTGATAATCCATAGAATGGCCTTCATAAAACACGTGTTCCGCTAAAGCACATCTATCAGGATATAATCTACTGTCACTTCTATGAGAGGCGATTCGACTGGTTAGCGATCTTTTACTGTGACCAATGTATTTCTTATTACAGATATTGCGAGGAATCTCATAAACTATATTAGTTAATTTGGTAGTAGGAGTCCTGTCTTTGATCTTACTGAAAATTGATTTTATTGTAACACATTGTTTATTCGCAATTTCTATATAATGTGGTTTGAATACTCCAGAAATTTTAGGTGTGATAGATTTTATATATGGAAATGAAATATAAGTTGGAGATGTAATATTAGTAGTTAAAATGTCACTGTTTTCTTCGTTTCGTATTATGTCAACAGTAATGTCATTTCTATTGTCAGAAGTATTATATAAAACATGTTTCAAAAGATATGAGTTATTATAGAAAAGTTTGTAAAGTATTTTCAGATTTTTATTTTGAAATATTGGATTGGAAATTTTTAGGAAACTGGTTTTCATCTGTTTAATCAAGTTAATTTTTGTACTACGTCGATGATATGAATGGTAATTTATATATCTCCAGAATTGATAGGTTCCCTATACCAGTCAATTAAGATTCTATTATCATAATTTCTAATAAATTTGGTATCAAGAAAAGGTAAAGATTGTTCGGTATTTTCCCTTTCCATTGTAAATTGTATATGCGGATCGAAGCTACTGAAGTAAAAGAGTATATTATTTATTTCATCACATGGAAAAGATAATATTATATCATCTACATATTTTTTGATGAACAACAAATCAAAGGGTAAAAGAGAAATAACGTAGTCTGAAATATAGTTCAGGATATAGTCTGCTAATATAGTCCTAAAGATTTCCAATCCAATATTTCACAATAAAAATCTGAAAATACTCTACAAACTTTTCTATAATAACTCATATCCTTCATATATTTTGAAACATGTTTTATATAATACTTCTGACAATAGAAATGACATTACTGTTGACATAATACGAAACGAAGAAAACAGTGACATTTTAACTACTAATATTACATCTCCAACTTATATTTCATTTCCATATATAAAATCTATCACACCTAAAATTTCTGGAGTATTCAAACCACATAATATAAAAATTGTGAATAAACAATGTGTTTCAATAAAATCAATTTCCAGTAAGATCAAAGACAAGACTCCTACTACCAAGTTAACTAATATAGTTTATGAGATTCCTTGCAATATCTGTAATAAGAAATACATTGGTCACAGTAAAAGATCGCTAACCAGTCGAATCGCCTCTCATGGAAGTGACAGTAGATTATATCCTGATAGATGTGCTTTAGCGGAACACGTGTTTTATGAAGGCCATTCTATGGATTATCAATCTGCCAAAGTCTTAGCAATAGAAAGTAATTATAGAAAACGCCTTTCTTTGGAAACAACATATATTGCAAAACAAAATTATGTAATAAATAAAAAAACAGATTTAAATAACCTTGGTGTTATCTATGCATATATTTTAGATTATGAAAAAATAACAGAAGATTCATAACAATCTTTAATTTTATGATAAAAAAATAAAAATTGTAGTAGTTCAAGATCAAATATTTTGTTTATTGTCATATTGTTTTTTGAGTTTTTCATTGATTTATGTTTAAAAGAATTTATTATAAAAATTTACAACTATTCCAAAATTCGCTATAGATTTTATGTAAGTATTTACTATTTCATTTAATTATTAATAATGATAACATTGACCAATTATTTATAGCCCTTGATAATGAATAAAAATTATTCGAAAGCTCGGCACTAAATATCTGAAAGAATTTACTCTGGAGTCTTATTGCCACATTCCCACGAAAATAACCATTACAAATTAGTTGGCAAATATCTTCCTTCAAATTATATATATATATATATATATATATATATATATATATATATATATATATATATATTATTAAGTTTGTTTTTAGTTTGTATCTGTAATATCGATGCAATTTGAATAAAACAAATACCTGTTATATATTTTTTTAATTAAATACTTTTCTATAACACACAGACACAATACTAAAGAAAAAACAACACTTTCATACTTTCTTTCACACAATTTTTTTTTATAGTGAAATTTATTCTGAATGTATACCAATTAAATTGAATTTTTGTAATTTTGAAATGTGTCCAAATTTGTCTTCTTTAGCCTTTCTTATTATTGATTTTAATTATTTTGGATTTGAAATTGAATATTTAATTATTTATTTATTTATATAAATGATAAATGCTTTCCAGGGAAATTTATAAGCTTTTAAAATTTTGAAAATAAATTATTAAGTTACCGGTTCGTATATGCTTTTAATCTCTGGTCTGTGACGTTTTCTACCAATGATATTTCCATATTCCCTGCATGTGTTCGTCAGCAATCTTCCGTTGTTTACCAACGTCTCTGCCCTCACACTTCACGTTAACGTTGCTTTTAGTTGTTAAAAGATTTTTTTGTACCTTCTACTGCACTCCTAACTTCTTTTCTTGCCAATTTATTTAATTCTATATTTATTATTTTGGTTTAGTTTAACTATCTGACTTATATGCTTTTGATTTCTTGTTCCGTGGTATATTTATTTCGTTTTGATTGACGCCTTTGTTCTCACAATTTACTTTATATTACCCTGATGCTGCTTCTTGTTGTTTAATGTTTCTTATCTGACTTCTGCTTCTCTTGTTACTTACTTTCTTTCAAAGTTGTGTTAATAAAAATTTTCAAAAATTGATATTTTCCTTTTTAGAATATTTACTACTTTGGTTTGGTTTCATTATCTATTTAAAATCGTCAAATTAATATGATTTAAGTGTGATTTTTATAATTTTTCTCTGGAATCCCAAAACTCGTGAAACTCTTGTCAAAATCTCTCAAAAAACTCCTATTTATCCGTTACCCCGGTATCGATATTCCTTTTTTATATATAAAACGTTCAATCCAACTTAGATTATTCATTTGAACCAATCACATTTCCTTTCTATTTTAATTTAATGACTTTATTAATTGTTATACCTTCTTTACATATAGTATGAACTAAATCTACATTATAAAATATATTTTTTTTTTACCAGATACAGATTTTTAAATTTATAAGAAATCTTTTCTTTTAAATGTCAATTGGAATCTTTATATTTACCGAAATAGCTGTATAACCACATACATCTCACACTCCTCTTCTTATTTAATTTAAACCATTGGCATTGACAATAATTTTAACCCAACATTTTTAACTGTCATCGTGATATTTTGTGTTTACAACATTTTATTCTAGATATGAATCGATAAATGGATTGCATTTATCCAATAATAATTTATTCACTGGTAATTATTGAGGTAAAGTTCACATTTTATATTATGTTATGAATACGTTGTCTTCAAAACAATATTATAGTGGTTATTTGTTTGGATAATTTCAGCATTGAAAATATGGACATTCTTATCAGGTATTTATAATTCTATAACTACTCTATTTGTATACCTGATATATTGCCCCCCCACATAAACATTTCAAAAGTTTTCTGATATTAAAACTTTTAAATTGTTTATGTTCTAAAAATTTTTGTATACCACAATACTTAATCCTAAAATCCATTCATTCTTCATGCATACTTTAAACTATATTAACTATAAGCTACAAGTTTTAACTCACAACTCAAACTTTTTCTAAAATGTCCTATTTTTACTCTGGAAATCATTTATCTTTCTTATTTGTTTTGAATTTTTATTTATATGTTACATTTCTATTCACTATATACTCAATTGTATTTAGAATGTTATTTGCTCATTTCATGTAAACATAGTTGGTTAGTGTATGTATTTTAGCACCCTCAACGTTCACTAATTGGCTATATGTTTATAATTTACTTTTATTTTCATTCTCTAATCAGTTTTTGTATATAAAAATATTAAATCTAAATGAAATTTTCCCGTAATAATATCCGTTCCAGGATATTTCAATTCATACACATTATATCCAATTATTTTCTTGATTTCAAATGGACCTGTATGTGGTAATAATAATTTCCCACACACATTGTTTTTTGAATTAGAAATCCTAGGTGTCTTCAAAATGACTAAATCTCCTATTTTAAATTTAGTCCTCTTCTTGATTTTCTTATTCATTCTCTTCTGATACTTTTCTGCCCTGATTTTTAATTTATGATATGTCTCTTCCCGTATTCTTGTTAAATCTTGTTCGTGTAAAATCCAAGGTCTATTTGGATATTGTCCTGTTAAAATTAAAATTGGTGGTTTCTCAGTATTAATATTTGGTACGTAATTATTATAATTCTCAATATGTTTTAGATCTTCATCCCAACACAAATGATTCTGGTAATACTCCATCCTCAAAATTTTTAAACATTCTTGAATCATTCTTTCACTAGGATTAGCCTGTGGATGCCTTATAGAAGTATGGAACAATTTGATATCCTTTTTCTCACAAAATTTTGAAAATCTTTCATTAACGAAATATGATGCGTTATCTGTAAGTATACTCTGCGGTTTACCAACTTCTTCCATATACAAAAGTATACACTTCATTGTTTCTATCTTGTTAACTCGTTTGGTTGGGTAAAACTTAACAAATTTAGAAAAAATATCATACATAACCAGTATGTTCTTATTACCTCTAGGTGTTTTAATTAAATTGGATAAATAATCAATTGCTACTATTTGTAATGGTTCTTTTACAATTATACTTTCAACAATATTTTGATTCTTATATGTTTTATATTTTCCCAAAATACATAATTCACAATTTGAACAAATTTTCTTTATAATTGTTATATCTTACCAAGTAAAATAATTTTCTCTGAACATTAACCATAGCTTTCTAACCCCTATATGACCATAATTTTCATGTAAATTTTTCAAATTTTTTTCAGCTAAATTTGTATCAATATAATATAACTCTTTGTCAGCAATGACCTCAATAATCAAGTTGTTTTTCATTATACAACCCTTAAAATTACCCATTTTAATAACTTTATCCCTCAAATTTGTTAAATTTTCCTGGCTATCTTTGATTTCTACCAACGAATATAAACCTTGTTCATTTTTCAACTTATTTATAGCAACAATAAAATTTTCCTTTTTAGTATTAGAGATTACTAATTCTGTTAATTTTTTATCTGTAGGTTCGTCCTTTCTACTTAAACAATCAGCTGTAATATTTAATTTTCCAGGTTTATACCTAATATCAAATTGAAACTCTTGTAATAACAAACCCCATCTGTATATTCTCGTGTTACTGTATTGTGTGTTTTTTATAAACGACAAACTTTGATTATCAGTTTCTATAATAAATTTATTTCCCCTTAGCCAATGATTTAATTTTTCACAAGCATATACAATTGCAAGCATTTCCTTTTCAGCCACTGTATATTTTAATTGTGCTCCTTTTAATATTTTAGAAATAAAACAAATTGGATATTCTTTCCCGTCTCTAGTTTGTACTAATTCTGCTGCTATAGAATATGCTGATGCATCTGTTCTTAAAATAAAATCTATATTGAAATCTGGCACATAAATAACTATATTATTATAAAACTCATTTTTAATTTTCTCAAAAGCTTCTATTCTTCTATCATCCCATACAAATTTTTCCTTTTTTCTTAATAATTCAATTAATGGTCTTTCTTTTTCTGCTAAATTTTTCACAAATTTTGAATAATAATTAATCATACCCAAAAACCCTCTTAATGCTTTTAATGTTTTTGGTCTAGGAAATTTCTTTATTTGTTCTAATCTATCAATATCAATAGTAATGCCTGTTGTAGTGATCTTATACCCTAAAAACTTTACATTATTTTGGAAAAATTGACATTTGTGTAAATTTAATTTTAAACCAAATTTATCCAATGTTTCAATAATTATTTTAATATGCTCTAGATGCTGTTGTTCATCTTGACTGAAAATTAGAATATCATCAATATATGATATACAAAATGTACTATGGATTTCCAATATTTCTCTAAGAGCCCTGATTAATGCAGATGAACTTGATTGAAGTCCAAATGGTGTCGTACAAAATTCCCATACTTGTCCATCTACTTGAAAACCTGTGTATTTTCTGGAATCTTCATGTAAAGGTATCAACCAAAATGAGTTTTTTAAATCTAATTTTGTAAAGATCATACTTTTCCCTATTTGTGATAATAAAATATCCACCCGTTGTGGTGATTCATATTGTGGTTTTGTTATCTCATTAATTTTTCTGGCATCTAAACAAATTCTAGTGGAATTATCAGCTTTTTTAACTATAACCAATGGACTTATATACTATGTTGTTGATTTTCTTATAATACCATCCATTTCCATCTTTCTTATCTCTTCTTGCACTTGTTCCCTATATGCATGTGGAATTGGATATCCCCTACATACAAAATGTTTATCCTTATAAATTTCCAGATGATGTTGGTAATGTTTTGCTATTCTTGGTTCTTCGTTAACTAATGTTTTATGTTTATTCATTATTTTATAAATATCTTTCTTATATTTTTCTTCACACTGTATAACTTTTACCCATTCCGAGTATTCTTCATCATCTAAATTTCTTTCAATTTGTAAATGATTCATTGTTTCTTTTGCATTTTCTTCTTTGTTCCCCTCTGTCCATCTCATTATCTCTACTTCCCTTCCATCTACTCTCAAACTCTGGTCCCTCATGTCTATTACTGCTTCAATTCCATATAAAAAATCAATTCCCAGTATTACTTCCATTTTCATACTTCCCATCACTAATAAACTTACTTGTAAATCCACATCTTGACATGTAATAGTACCATAATATAAGTTGTTCACTTCTTCTATTTTCTTTCCAGTTGCTGATATTACCTGTATTTGCTTAATTTTTATAATTTTGTTGTTGAAATAATCAAAATTTCGTTTTATAATGTCTGCCCTTATTGCTGATATTTGTGATCCACTGTCTATTAATGCATGTAATTTTACATCTCCTATTTTAATTTTTACATATGGTAACCAATACTTTCTGTATGCATTATCTGGTTTTAAATTATGTATATATTCATGTTCTATAAGATTGCAATTTTTATTGATATCTGTAATATCTGTTTTTTCACTTTTATTGTGATTTCTTTTAAACCTGATATGTTTTCTATTTCTACACCTATTTCCTATCCTATATTTACATTTATCTACTTTTTCATATTTACAATTTAAATGATGTATTAATAATTTTATTCCTTTAGTTACAGATGCTTGCCTTACACCTGATAACTGTTCAATATATTGTTTTACCTGCAGACCATCACTTTGCTTAACTGAATTTAATGAAGATAAGATATGAGTTATTTTTAAATTATTATATTTTAAAATACGTTTCTTATTATTGATTTTAATTATTTTGGATTTGAAATTGAATATTTATTTATTTATATAAATGATAAATGCTTTCCAGGGAAATTTATAAGCTTTTAAAATTTTGTTAATAAATTATTAAGTTACCGGTTCGTATATGCTTTTAAACTCTGGTCTGTGACGTTTTCTACCAATGATATTCCCATATTCCCTGCATGTGTTCGTCAGCAATCTTCCGTTGTTTACCAATATATATATATATATATATATATATATATATATATCCTTCAGTGTTGTCAGTATAGTGTTGTATATCTTTATACACATATACGAATACGCCCGTTGAGATTTGGACTTTTTAAGTCTAACTGGATAACTGTGTAAGTTACGATTTCGAGTTGTATATTGATTATTACGAGGTACCTCTTTATTACTGCTAAAGTGATATTTGACATTGGAACAGTAATAATAGAGCTGCCTTAGGTCGAGAATTTGTGTTTCCTCGTACAGACTATCAAATGAATATCTGTAATATTTTTCCCCACTATTAGTCGTGAAAGTCTTGTAATGGAAGTATATGCACTTGCCAACCAATATATATATATATATATATATATATATATATATATATATATATATCCTTCAGTGTTGTCAGTATAGTGTTGTATATCTTTATACACATATACGAATACGCCCGTTGAGATTTGGACTTTTTAAGTCTAACTGGATAACTGTGTAAGTTACGATTTCGAGTTGTATATTGATTATTACGAGGTACCTCTTTATTACTGCTAAAGTGATATTTGACATTGGAACAGTAATAATAGAGCTGCCTTAGGTCGAGAATTTGTGTTTCCTCGTACAGACTATCAAATGAATATCTGTAATATTTTTCCCCACTATTAGTCGTGAAAGTCTTGTAATGGAAGTATATGCACTTGCAGAGCCGAACCCCAAACTGTAATGGCGTACCTAATATGAGTATCCCCAAGCGCGTAGTATAACTTTTTCAATTGCGGTAATAGTAAGCATTTTTTAAGGAGTTCGAATTTATATAATATGTATTGTAGTTTTCATATAACATATTTTATGTGACAGTTCCATTTGAGGTTAGTGTCTAAATATACTCCCGCTGCTAGCATATAACTCGTTACAGCACAACAACTTACCCAAATCTTGAAGCCTCTTTTTATTGGTTTGAGTGGCATTTACTGCTTCATTGTAGAGCGATCTTTGGAAGCCACCATACTCTCATCGATTGATAAAAAAAGGAGAAAATAGTGCTTTGAGTATAGTTTGAAAATGAGATAGAAGTGGCCGTATTTTATATTGTTTATCATAGTTGGCAGCACCTCGAACTGGCATATTTTCATTATTGTTTAGATGTAAATATCGCAAATTTTTTAAAAACCTCTTGAATGTTACTACTCGAGCCACACGCTCGACATTAAAATTTGCTTCAGTCGACCAGTACAATCTCATACTAGGGAGGCGATGAAATCCCATAATGATCAGTAATCCAAAAAAAGCTTGCAGCTCGTCCACGTCAATATTTAGGTCGTTGTTTCGCTGCATTACATACCTGTTAGACTATTTTACTATGTGGTTCAATATTTCCCTATCAAAGATACTATTTAGTACTGATGGCTTTGGTCCAAAAGGCTGACTAAAAGTAGCCTTATGAAACTGAGGTAAATCGACGGCTATTTTATTCCATTCATAGGATGTTTCATTATTCATTTTGGTTCTCTCTGTTTTTTTTTTGTAACATTTTTGTCTAATCCAAATCTCGTTTTGTTCGGTATAGGATCATTGCTAGGATCATCAAGGGAGTCATCAAAGTCTTCCGAATACTCATTCATAGTGGTTGACGCCTATATCAACGCGGCATCAATATCTGGAAAGGTGATCCGATTTCACTAGAAGTGGATGCCAATGGTTCAGTATTTAGGAATCCCGATGTCCTAGTGGATGAACTTGATGTACTTATAGACCCTATAATTGTTAAATATACAATGTAAACCAACCCTTATTAGAAATTAATTACTCACCAATATCAGGACCATCATCGGCGTCCGAATCCCCCCTTATATCGGAGTTTTCAGCATGCTCATTTGTAATTTCCAACAAAAGTAATTTCGGCTCTGTATCAGATAACTCTCGTTTTGGCATAATACTGCAGAAGTAGAAAAATATAGTTAACATCATAATATATCTTAAAATAGAAATAAGTTATATTAGGACCCCCGAGTGAAATCAGTCAGTACGCCAGTGGCAATATTATCCCAGCAAATTGATAAGTGAATCTATTTATTGAGATTCTTTGTACTATATACTATGTAAGTTCATGTTATAATAAAATTTTGTCAAAAAATTTATAAAAAATGCAAAAAAAAACGAATTACTATTTGTATGATGCAATATCAAACCTAATTTGTCAACAGCTTACTTCTTTCAATTATCAATGTTATTTGTAAAGTAATCAGTGTATAAAACGAATACAAAAAACATTTGTTTTCCTAAATATTGTTTATTCTTGCGAAATTTTACACAACAATGCTCATTTAACAGAGAAAACTGTAATTTCACTGTGTACTAACGGTCAAAAGGACAACAATTTCCCACCTACTAACAAACTACCCACGTGTTCTTCATCCATACAAATTCAAAGCGCCCTCTAGTTGAAAGGTACTTAATTACTATTCGAGCGAGGGCATGCTGATGCTAGAAAACTATTTTGAGTAAATTTGAGCGAATCACATATGGTGGGAAATTATTCTGCCAATAACCTATAAAGGGTTTCTAGTCTCATATACTGTGTGTTTCTAAAGTTAATGGCTCTCTACGTTTCTGTAGACTATATGTTTCACTCTTATTTTCACTTTTTGTTCTATTCTTCTCATTCGCTTTTTCAAACTTTATTTTCCTGTTTGTTGCAGTTAATGCTTTATTGTTACGAAACAGCACACTGGTATAGTCCCTGAATCCGACTCTGTCTAAGCCATTTATGGAAGTTAAAAGAGTGGCGGATGCACAGGGATTTCTTAGAATTGTTCACGATTGTGACTATATTATCTAGACATTGTTTTTGTGACCGGTCTTATCTAGAAAATGCCAGAAAATCAATTGTTTCTGTAGAAGCCGCAATCTAGAATTATCTAGTGAAAAAAGGCACTAATATATAAGGACCCGACCCGAGAAAGTTCAATATAGTTGATAAAGTGATCTAGTGAAGTAAACAAGAATACACCAAAACAGCGAACAGTGAAGTGATGATATAAATTAATAATTAAGTTTGTGAGTATATGAATTATATTTAATTGAATAGTTAAGTTTATATAAATTGAGCGTTCATGGGAAGTTTAGTGTTTGAATAAATTAGTAAGTAGCCATACCGTGTGTTTAAAGTTTATCCCACCCGTAATAAAAACGTTTTGAATAAATAAGAAAAACATTACATTGATGTCAGAAGTGGGATATTATAAATAAATTGCTACGTAAAAATGGCCAAGAGACTATGTGACTTGAAAGTGGCTGAGTTAAGAGCAGAATTGGGAGATCGTGAGTTGGAAACGTCCGGTAAGAAAAATGAATTAGTAGAAAAACTTAAAGTGGCACTGGAAAATGACGGCTTTGATCAAGAAACAGTTTTATTTAATGACGAGGCTTACACCTTAATATCGTCTATTTATGCTAACATGGACGAGAAGATTTCTGCAATTGAAGAAAAACTTTCAATGAATGTGAAAAACGATATTTCTGCCATAGAAGAGGAGATTTCTGCCATGGATAAGAAACTTTCAACGAATGTGGAAAACGATATTTCTGCCATAGAAGAGTAGATTTCAGCGAATATGGAAAACGATATTTCTGCTACGAAGAACGACATTTCTGCTAATATTGACGACAAGATTTCTGCATTGGAGAACGATATATCTGCCGAAATCTTATTAATGACAAACGACATTGCCGCTGACGTTGAAAATGAAATTTCGTCTCTAAGATCTGAAATCGAAAATAAAATGTCAACGATGGACGAGAAAATCCAGAATAATATGACAACGATGTACGAGAAAATCAAGGAGTTAGAAAAAAAGGTGAAGATATAATAACTCCAGCGGAAGAAAAAAAGACCGAGCGAACAAAACCCTGCAAGTCAGAAACACACCCTAAGTTAGAAGACATTGGTAGTTTTACCAGAGTCAAGGCCCCAGCGTTCGATGGAAAAATGTCGTGGACCAATTATGTGAAACAGTTTGAAGCAGCCTCTAGAGTGAATTATTGGTCCGACAAGGAGAAAGCAGTGAACTTCGCGCTTCGAGGAGATGTCTTAGATGTACTTCAGACGATACCTCTGGAAGAAGGGGATGATTTTGAGCAGCTGAAGAAGAGGTTGGACATGCGATATGGTCACGAACATCTAGAACATTTGTACCAATCCCAGCTGAAGAACCGAAGGCAGAAACGTGACGAAGCACTTCAAGGATATGAAGTGGATATTGCCCGACTCGTTCGATTTGCTTATCCATCAGCAGCAGAGAACATGGTGGAATGTCTGGGCATACAGGCGTTTACTTATGGCTTACGTGACCCCGATATGCAGAGGACGCTTCGCTTAGCCCATCCCAAAACATTAGTTGACGCATTGACAGCTGCTCTTGAATATGAAGCTGCAACGGAGGCTTCGGGTTATAACAAAGTTAGGACTACCCAAGAAGAAGGCGACGAGGACAAGTTCGATCAGATCGTCAGCTTGATCAAAAGTATGATGAACAAGAAGCCGAGAAAGATCAGATGCTGGAATTGTGGCGAGCCAGGGCATGTACGCAGCTCATGTAAGCGCCCCAGGACTCCTGCAAATCAAACACCCGAGTCAAAGGAAAACTAGTAAGGGTCGGCTACGAGGGGGCTGCACCGACCTATTATCGTTCCAAAGACACTATCACACTGATAGCTTCTCTCAGATCTCGCAACGACAGTGTATATGTGAATGGCGAAGTAAATCGCACGAAATATGCTCTGCTGGTTGACACTGGAGCAACTAGAACCATTATACGACCAGAACAAATTAACTCCAAGAAGTAGCTTTTACCAACGAGACTGCGACTGCGGTCTGCCACAGGTGAGACTGCCAACGTTCATGATGAGGCACTAATCCAATTGAGAATGATGATCCAATTGAGAGGAAGGCTGGACGATATTCATGAATTAGTTCGAACAAATCTTCAAGTTGCCAGCGACAGAATGAAAAGTCGGTACGACACGCAGGCCGCAGAAGGCGGTTTTAAAGAAGGGGACCAAGTATGGTTACATAACCCGACGAGGAGAAAAAGATTTTCTTCAAAATTACAAAAATCCTGGGAAGGTCCATACTTAATCAAGAAAAGGATCAATAATGTTATATATCGCATAGGCAAGATCCCCAACGGAAAACCAAAAGTAGTTCACCAAAAACGACTAGCGCCATTCGTAGAAGACCATGACCTAGAGAACGGAGTAAACCATATTCGAAATGTGTCTGACCCTACCTTCGATGAATTTATGGGCGCGTAAGGAGGTACCGGGAAAGCTAGATATGGAGTCACTTCAGAACAACGAGAAGATTTGTTTACTCTCCCGGAAGATTATTAACTGGCATACAACCTACACGACCGTCTCAAGAACGCACGAGGGCTGGCATCCGACTTTCGGAAGAAGTTCGGGAAATTAAAAAAACTTGAAAGACCAGATACCAGCCCCTGGCAAGACACAGAAACTGAAACATAATTCGCGGTACGTCTTCTACGTGGTAACTAAAAATGAATTTCAAGATCGATCTACCTACCGCGATGTGTGGGAAGCACTTCTAAACCTCCGATACCATGTGTTAGAATCCAGCGTGAAGAAACTGGCTATGCCTAAGATAGCGAGTAACCAGCTGGATTGGCGAGTTATCAGGAACATGGTAGAGATTATCTTTCGAGATACCGGTGTCCAGATATTAATTTGCAGCTACAACCCCCGTTATCAGTATCCGATGAAGACGGTGCCCTGCTATTTTCATAAGATCGGAAACTGTAGAAATAGGGCCAGTTGCCGATTCAAACATCCAGTTTCGGCTACACAAACGTTCCAGGAGGAACTTCTATTTAAGGAGGGGTAATGTTACGAAACAGCACACTGGTATAGTCCCTGAATACGACTCTGTCTAAGCCATGTATGAAAGTAAAAATTATGGCGGATGCACAGGGTTTTTTAGAATTGTTTACGATTGTGACTATCTTATCTAGACATTGTTTTTGTGACCAGTCATATCTAGAAATTGCCAGGAAGCCATTTGTTTTTGTAAAAGCCCCAATCTAGAATTATGTAGTAAAAAAAGGCACTAATATATAAGGAACCGACCCGAGAAAGTTCAATATAGTTGATAAAGTGATCTCGTGAAATAAACAAGAATACACCAAAATAGCGAAGAGTGAAGTGTTGATATAGATTAATAATTAAGTTTGTGTGTATATAAAGTAAATTCGAGTGAATAGTTGAGTATATATAAATTAAGTGTTAGTGAGTAGTTTAGTGTTTAAATAAATTAGTGAGTAGCCATACCGTGCGTTTAAAGTTTATCTCACACGTAATAAAAACGTTTCAAATAAATAAGAAAAACATTACATTATTTTTGTTTTATTATTTGTCACAATGTTGTTCCCACGAGAAATATCGGTCAACCCCTCAGAGGTACAATAGAAGGGCAATGTTCTCATACAACAAGATTACAGGGGAAAGCACTAACGACATATCATTTTTATCCACTCCAAGGTAACGCAGTTCTTGAGGCGCCTGAACCTTTTACCTTGACTTGAGTGGTGTACCACTACCGACGTATCATTTTTAGCTACCCCAACTCCCCATAATCCCCGACACGATACGAATTCTTGACTTCGTAGGAGAACAGCTTGAATCCCCATTCTTAGTGTTTGTTCTGATTAGATGCCTTGATTCCAGTTATAATCTGTAGACTATATTAACTCTATGATCCACCGCTCACCGTTGTACTTGTGAAGCCTCACCACTTGATAGACATATTGAGGGGATTGTTAAAATACATATAACCCACCATTTGGCTACGAAGCTGCTTCCAGTCTAGACCACCGTGAACTTTAGTGAGCTCTAGTTCATAAAAATCAAATTTTCTCGTCATTGTGAACATATAAATATATAGTGGAATGATGGATAAACAAATAAAAAGGAAAAAAACAAAATCTTCACACCAAATTCCTTGTATTTATACTGTTAAACGATTCCTCGCGTATTTAGGGCTATTTTCTCATGCACTGTCACTTTCTTTTATTTGTTATACTTCGCGAAAAGAAAGTTTCATCAAGTTTTAGTCTTTTATCTTGTTTTGAAAATAAGAGGAAGTGAAGGAGTTCTATGCGTGAGTGATACATTTAATCGTGACTAATCCCTAAAACAGAACTAATTCTAAAAGTAGGATTAATTGGATTGGTGATAGACGCATGAACGGACGTTGTACCTTTTCTAATGATTGTGAACATGCGAGATCTTCGAGATGTACGAGGGTCTTTCCATATACACGCAAACCCTCAATTTACTTGATTAGGTTAATAGAGGTTTTCTAACAGTCCTCCTATATTCTAGTTCATCCATTTTATATGATATAATGTTTTATTTATGGTATTTTTTACGCTACTATCTATTTTCCTCGTTTCTTTTTATGTAGATGGATTATTGAATATTTCAAGAATGTTGATGTATTAAAAACATGAGAAGAACTAAGATCAAAGGAAATAAAAAAAGAAGAAGATATTAGGCAACAACACAATCCAACCCAAAAAATTTAAGGAATCTGCATGAATTTTGTGAATAATATAATAATAAATGCAACTGACTGTTTCTAGATAATTCCACAATATGTATATTGAAAAAATGTTAAAAACTCTAAAAAATTTGACAATTGTTTCGATATTGCCATCATCGTCAGAACGACAGAAGTTACATTTCGTGTGATGCCTACCTGATATTCAATAATTATTTTTGGCTAGTCTAAGAAGTGATCTACCTTGAGATTGACTTAATATATATATGAATAGAAAAAAGAAGATGATGTGATATTACAAATATTGAAGCCCTATGGGGATTTTCTGGATATCTTTTTCCTATTCATCAGTAAAACTGTAAAATGATATAGAAAACCAGGAAAACTATCTCTGCTGATATTTACAATTATCACTCAAGACAGTTCAAAAGTGGATAACTCCCTAAATTTATCTGTTTATTGACGACTTCATATTGTGGGTCTCTTAAGTGTCTTCTAATTTCTAACCCTTCAAGTAAATACATTTCTTGTTTCACAAATATGTAGTACTTCCAGTTTTGTGTTAGGTGTCAAGTAGAAGGATTACGTGTGGGATTTTTCTGTTGTTTTAATCAGTGTGCTCGTAAGTGGTCTCTGTGTCTAATTTCAAAATTTCTAAGCGTTTGGCCCAAATAGACAGCGTGGACATTTAAGTTTATTTATACCAGACTTCTTTAATGGGGATATTTTTGTTTTCACATTTAACTATTCTGTTCTCATATTACTTTCTGTTTGAAAAGAAATTTTGGTATTTGTTGCTAAAGATATTTGGAATAGTCTCATCAGTGCGTGTTGGTTTTCTATAAATTGAATAATCAGGTTATTAACTCTTTGAATTATTGAATCAAGAAAATTGATTGAGTTATTTTTTTCAACTTCTAATGTAAATTTAATTTTTGAGTGTAAATTATTAATATGATTGAAAAATAAATCTAATGGTCGTTCAGTGAAGATTTTTATTTATGACGTATTTCTTTTCATAATAACTTGAAAGATCATTTTAATTATTAACAATCCCTCTTACATTATTAGAGAACTTGTTTCTTGGGTCTGCTTGTACATTGCTAGATTATATAACGTTATTTATTTTTGACTAATAATATTCAGTTTTCAATATAACAGTAACATTCCCTTTATCAGATTTTGTAATTGTTACGTGATTATTTTCTACCATCTTTTTATTGAATTTAAAACTGAAATGTTATTTTTCTGTTTGACGTTTAACCTTTTACCAGAAATTTCTGATTCTGTAGTTAATATTTATTCATTTTTATCATTCGTGAATTTTAATGGTATACTGTACTTTGAACATTTATTTAAAGGTTCTATTTCACTATTTATCAAATTAGTGTCTGAAAGGTTTTCAAATCTCGGTGCAAAGTGCGTTGGTATGTACAGGTTGGCCAATTAATTTTGGCAGTCGGAAGTTTGGCAAACTCCGATGCGCCGTAGCAAAGACATATGCGGATTGCAAGTACTCACTTCGCTGGCAGAATTCGTAAGCTTCGTTTTGACAGTCCAGTTCAGAGAAGAGTGTGATTACCGGGGTTGTGCAATACTAACTTGTTATGGCGACTCCAGAAAGTAGAGTTGTTAATAAAAAATTGAGTGAGCAGTGCCGTGAAATAATTATTCATGTTTTAAATTTCATTACCGAAGAGGCAAACAATGGCAAGTCGACAGTTCCATTAACATAGGTGAGTTTTAATAATTGCAATAAAATTTTTAAACCAAAGTGATTATTTAACAAATTTACACTCGATTGTAAATTTATTAATTCGATTTTCGTACATAAAATATTTATTTGTTAAACGATTTAAAAAAGTGACATTAGGGTGAGACAAAGTATTTTATGCACTCATGTGTCAATTTTTTGCAACGTTATGTCATCATTACAAACAAATCGACGCCATTTTTAGTCCATTTAGAGCAATCTAAATGAGACATTTTTTGGTTTTTGCATGCCTGCGGCTCATGCGTCAATTTTTCCATTCTTGAAAAAAGCACCACTTTATGCACTTGTTGCATAAATTACTATTCTTTTTCTGTCTACAGGGGTATATAAAAGGGCACATGTTTATTTTGTGTAAGATACCTATTCAAATGTAATAGATGTAATAGGTTTTCTAGCTTATAATTATAATTATTATACTCATTTCACACCTATCTCTATTACTTTTCGGTGTTATTATTTGTTTTAAATCATCTTCCGATTTCAGTTACAATTGCGGTTTGGTCATATTAAAATATGTTTGAACTAAAATCTAAAGATCGTTTGAAACCACTAATGAACTGAAACGTAATATAGTATTTTTGAATTCATTACTTCCCTTAAATGGCCGAAAACCACGACAAAAATTTTTATTTCAAGGAACGGTCACTGAAAACAAATTTAACCACTTCCTAATTTTATTTGTATGAAAATATATAGGAGTAAAACTTTAAAAACAACATTTATATCGATTTATTTTATTGTCAGGTCATTGAACGAGTTTCTGTTGCCACTAAAGTTAGCCAAAGAACGCTTTCCCTTATAAAAACAGGAGCTCTGGAAGAAAGTAATGCTGACACTAATGTGCATACTAAAAAACAAAGAACGTCCAGTATTCGTATGGATCAATTCGATAAAACTGTGCTTAGAAGGTGCATGATAAATTATCACATATCCGAGAAAAAATTACCCACCTTAAGAAATGTACACCAAGCCTTTTCAGATAGTTATCGCTTCGCAGGAAGTCGCGAATCTCTGCGGAAACAAATTCATTGTTTGGGTTTTCGTTGGACCAACATGAAAAACAACAGAAATTCATTAATGGAACGTCACGAAATCAGACATTTACGCCTACTATATTTAAGACACATGAAAACGCGCAGAGAACAGAACAAACCTATCATTTATATGGATGAAACGTACATTCATTCATGTCACACGCACCTTAAAGAAGGATGGAGCGACAAGAATAACGAAGGATTAAGAAAACTCATTTCAAAAGGTAATAGGCTCATCATTGTGCATGCAGGAAGTGAACATGGTTTTGTACCTAATGCTGGTTTTATGTGGAACTTCCAGTGAGAAAAAGGAGATTATCATAATGAAATGGCGTACGAAAATTATGAGAAGTAGGTATAAGAAAAACTTATAACAAACCTACCAAAAAACGCTGTTGTGGTAATTGATAACGCACAATAACACAATGTTCTAAATGAAAAATTACCTACGACTGCTTGGACTAAACAACCATTAAAAAACTGGCTTTCTGAAAGAAACATATATTACAGTGAACACATGTTAAAACCGGATCTCTATAACGTTGCAAAAATGTTCGAACCGCAATATAAAACTTATAAAATTGATGATTTGTTTATTCGGCATGAATTGCTAGTTCTAAGGCTACCCCCTTTTCACCCGGACTTAAATCTCATCGAAATTGGTTGGGCGGCACTTAGAGAACATGTGGCCCAACAAAATGTTAACTTCAATTTTATAAAGGCTGAAGAATTCTGTAATGAATTTTTTGACACATTTTCTGCACATGATTGGAAAGTTAGATGTGACCATGTTAAAAAGATTGAATATGAATATATGAGCCATGAACCACTTTTATATACTGTTGTAGATAATATTATTATTAATTTGGCCAAAGAAGGAGATAGCGAGGATGATGAGGTTGATATAGAAAGTGATTTTGAAGAATCATTTGTAGATGCACATCATTATTTTATTGTTGATGATCCCTGTACATCTAAAATATATTTTCATTGTAGTGTTTGTTTGCATGTGGTATGACTGAATTCAGTAAACGGAGCAAATGTAAAAATGTAAATAGGTGTTATAAAATTGTAGATATTAGAGATGAATTCCACTAGAGTCATATAATATTTGTAGCACATCTGTACATAGTTCTAAATAAACAATAATTGAAGGCACCCATAGCCAAGACTTTTTTGTTTTGCCAGTCCTAACTCTGTAAAAAGTGTGGAGGGATGTTTTAATTTCATAGTAAATATTTGTGAAAAACCCAAAAATTTACATATGAGAGTAGAAATATCTACCACAAAAAAGCTTTAATATGCTTTCTCGCGCATCGTCAACTGCCAAAATTAATTTGCCATCTTCATCCACTAGAATTTCACTGCTTAGACTACAAGCTCAGATAAAATGTCAGCACAATGAAGCACAAGATAACTGTTTCCCTCGCATAAAATGTTTTGGTAGCACTGTTTCGATCCTTTCTAGGAAACTTACACATCACAAGACTCTCTCGCGCATTAATCTCCACGTAGCACCTATCATAAGTACGTCGTAACCATCTTCCCCGCCCTCTTCTTTCATCGACAGCGCGACGAACAACACAAATCTCCTCACTAAAACTTATTTCTCACCCATATTTCTATCTTACCCTTAAATCCACACCTGAAAACCACCTTATACCTCTTCATTATAACCCTCAATTAAATTAAAATCATTATCTTACTCCATCCCACACACATACTTCAAAAGAACGTAACCTCAAGAATTCACCTGGGCCACCGTACCATCAACCTTTGCTAAATACAGGCAAAAATATGCTAATTAATTACTCAATTTTGACAGAAACGCAAAAATCATAATTATTGTTCTTAATTGAAGTGTTGAAAACATAAACTTCCAAATGTAACATTAAAGAGTGTGAGTGTCTTTTACCTACATAGTATTTCCTAAAAAAAGCTATCATGAGTTTTCAAAGACTGGGTTAACAATAATTAAAACGGCATATAAAAATAGAATCTGCAACATATACTATTCGCTACAATTAACCGAGAATTATTTTACCATGGTTGGATCTAGAGTCCAACTTATATTAAAATGGAGATGAATATATAGCACCTTAACATTAGTAGGAGTTCTCACTTGTTTCAGTCCATCGTTAGGGGAAGGTGTAATAGCAGAGTTGGTCACTGATTCAAACCAACCCGTAGTCGACCTCACCAGCGACTTCAGTTCAATTCATGCAGTGATAGTGTACACATCGCCCACGAATTGAGTGCTAGCAGTTATTTATTTAAGTAGCAATTATTTGAGAATTTTGAATAATATTAAGTTTAGTTTAGGTACAACACAAATAAAAAAATAAGTAACAAAATGGATTATGATTCAGGAGACCCTGGAGGGTCTCCTGAAAAAAACAGTGACAACAATGAAAAAACAGGTACGACTAGTGATAATTTACCAGTTTACGATATAAATAATAAATACCGATCGACTGATACCGGTCCTTATTTTGTATATGTTGAACATATAAATAAACAGCTAGGTAGATTATTTCCCATTCGTATTGGACATTATCTTTTTCAAATTAATGAATTTAAGGAGAACGTATCAGATATTATATCAGTAGGAAGAAATCGAGTTAAAGTAATTTTTAAAACATATTCTATTGCAAATAGTTTAATTAATCACGAAATAATTATCAAAAATGATCTTATAGCTTATGTACCTACATTTTTCACCCAAAAAAAAAGGAGTTATAAGAATGGTAGATACATTTTTTGATGAAACTTATTTAGTTAACAATATTAACTCGGATAAAAAAGTTATGAGTGTGAAAAGAATGATGAGGAAATTTAAAAATTCAGATGGTACAACAAAATTAATACCAAGACAAATGATAATCGTATCATTTCTAGGTAGTAACCTCCCTTCTAGAGTGCAAATTAATTTATGTAATTTTGAGGTTGAACCGTATATATATCCGGTTGTCCAATGTTTCAAATGCATGAGATACGGACACACGACAAAATTATGCAAAGGAGTTGAGAAGTGTAGAAAATGTGGTGATAAAATGGAAGAAAATCATAATTGTAACGTTATTCATGAATATTGTATTTACTGTGAAAAATTTGATCATAATGCATTAAATAAAAATTGTCCCACATATAAGTTTCAATCTAATATAAAAAAAACAATGGCATATCATAATATATCATTTAAGGAAGCGGAAAAAATAGTTAATAATCCATCTTATGCTAAAATTACCACCAATAATAGATTTTCGGTACTTAATAATCTTAATAATTTTCCAGAATTACCACCTAGCCCAAAAGACTCACATGTTGCTACTCAATCACTCACCCAAAGACCTCGAACACAACCGACTAAACGTAAAAGTGTATCTCCTATTAGAGTATCTCAAACTACAAAAAAAGTTCCACCACGCCCACAATCACAACCTGTCATTCCAAACCCTCACCGTGATGATTTCATGGCTCATAAAGAAAAAATAATATTTGAAGTTAATTCGTTAATAACTAAAGCACTTACTGATCCTACATATTTTCAAAGTAAATACAAAAATTTAGAAGAAATCCATAATAGTATTAGAAATCAATTTAACTCAATTATAAATAATCCAGTCAGTGATTTAGAGAGTATTTATGATGAGGACTTTTGGTGAATTACATTTGTTTCAATGGAATTGTCGTTCAATTACTAATAAAAAAAACAACTTATTACAATTTTTAGAAAGCTATTCATTCGATATTTTAATATTACAAGAGTTACAAACTAAAATGGAAGATAATTTTTCTCTTCGAGGTTATTATCCCATACAAAAAAAAGGGATGATGGTTACGGAGGTGTAGGCATTTATGTCAAAAAAGATATTAACTTTAGTGAAATTGTAATAATTTTAATGCTAGCATAGAAATTTGTGCAATAGAAATCAGTGACTTGAAAATAACCTTAGTAAACATATATAAACCACCTAACGCAACTACTGTTAATGTAAATGACTGGATAAATATTTTCTCACAATTTTCAGGTAAGGTTATTATCTGTGGTGATTTTAATTGTCACCATAATTTATGGGGATCCCACAAGGATGATGTACAAGGTAAAAGACTTATAGATGCTTTAGATCACTGCAATTTAATATGTGTCAATAATGGTAAACCAACTCGAATACACAGGCCTAATGAAAATCCTTCTAGGGTTGATCTTACTTTTGTTACTCCTAACCTAGTTTCCTATCTAGATTGGCAAATTATGGAAGAAACTCTGGGTTCTGATCATTTTATAATAAGCATTTCTCTCCATTTGTCAGGTAATCGCGCAAACATTTTAACTTCTAATAGATGGAATGACTCGAGAACAAATTGGATAACATATCAGGACCATATTGATCAAATATTAACTGAAAATGATTCTAATATTAATCTCTCAGAAAAAGCTGACTTTTTAATTACAGCCATGTCAAAAGCCGCAGATTTGTCTATGCCTATCAAAAAACCTTTTATTCCAATTACTAAAAAACCTATTTGGTGGAACATAGAATGTACAGAAGCAGTAGAAAAAAGGAAACAAGCTCTACTTGAATATAAAAGAATATCTAATTTCCAAAATTTTATTAATTATAAAAGAAGTGTAGCAATTGCCAAATTAACTTTTAAAAAAGCTAATCAAGATAGCTGGGTCTCCTTTATAAATTCTATCAATAGGAATACTCCCCAAACTAAAATTTGGAATTTCATAAAAAGAATTTCAAATAAACATTTTCAGAATAATCGTACTCCTCTACCACCACAATTGCTTGAAGAAATATTTGATTTAATTTGTCCTGCAACTGTCCAAAATAAACTCGAACTTGATCCATCACACATCTTAAAAACAAATCCTTATTTAGAAACTCCATTTAATATGCAAGAATTACTTCATGCTATCAAAACTTCCAGAAATACTGCGCCTGGTAAAGACAATTTAACATATAAAATGATAGAAAACCTTCCCATAATAGCAAAAACAAATCTTTTAGATATTTTTAACGACTGGTGGTTACAAAATGATTACATAGAAACCATGAAAGACGTAATCATTACCTTATTACCCAAACCTTTTAAGGATAGCTCTATTGCGACATCATTTCGGCCAATTTCTTTATTTTCCACCATTATAAAAACGTTTGAACGAATGATCAAAGCGCGATTAGAATGGTTCACAGAAAACAATCAACTTCTTCCGGCAACACAATATGGGTATCGTAAGGGTTGCGGCACGATAGATGCTATAACACAATTAGTTAATCACGTACAAGTAAGTTTTTCTGAAAACAGATATCTTGCTTGTTTATTTATCGACATAAAAGGCGCCTATGATGCTGTAAATTTAAACATACTAACAAAAAAACTTATAGAATTCGGTTTTGGTAATAAAGTGGCGACCAATATTTTTAATCTGTACACAAATCGGAAAATCTACCTCAGAGATCATAAGAATGAACTTCATGGTCCGAGGGTGTTGTCTCAAGGTCTACCGCAAGGATCTGTTTTGAGCCCTTTTCTTTTTAATTTATATACAACAGAATTGCATCGGATAGGAGATGATTCTTGTTATAAAGTTCAGTATGCTGATGATTTTGCCTATTACACGATCCAAAATTCACACCAAGAGTGCTTGTGTGTTCTCGAGAACATGATGAATACTATTAGACGATCCTTACATGACTTAGGTTTTAACATATCGCCTGAAAAATGCTCTGTCCTTTTTTTCACGAGACATCGATATCAGCCACCCGCAACAGTGCTTCTCTCTGAACTTACAATTCCAGTGGTGAATAATTATAAATACCTAGGCATATTTCTGGATAGTAAGTTGTTGTGGACGAAACATATTGAGTATATCAAATGTAGATGTGAGACAGGGATAAACATGTTAAGATGTGTTTCTAAGTTAAAGTTTGGTGTTGGTGTGGCCATTTCATTAATGTTTTATAGAGCATACATCCGCTCAATTCTGGATTATGGATCGACTTTGTACGGTTCTGCTAGCAAAACAAATCTACAAATTGTAGATCGCATTCAATTTAAAGCTCTACGTATATGTATAGGAGCAATGAGATCATCCCCAACTGATGCAATCTTAGTTGAATCTCTTGAACCTCCATTAGCAATTAGACGCGAATATCTGGCAAATAAATATTTAATCAAAATTAGAGAAAAAGATTGCTGCAATAACCTCAATAATCTTGCTTATCTCACAACACAATGTTTAACAAACAAATATTGGAAGATTAAAAATAATCCACCTTTGGTCGATGCTTTTATTTTTACTAATAAATTTTATGAGTTAATTCATACTATCGACAAATATCCAATGTTTAGATTCAGCTATGACTCATGTATGTTTGAACCTAACATCATATTCCCCTTATATTCACTTTCAGACATAGTTAACAAAAACATTATGATATCCATTCTTTCAAACTATACAAATTATCCAAATATCTACACGGATGGCTCAAAAACCAATAATGGAACTGGATGTGCCTTTTATCATTCGAATAAATGTTTTTCTGTTAAAATGCGTTTACATGATACATGTTCAATTTACACAGCGGAGATGTATGCAATATGGCAATCCCTCACTTATATATTTGAAAACAAAATTGGCAATAGTCTTATAATAACCGATTCAAAAGCAGCATTGGAAACTATAGGAACTAAAAAATTATATAATCAGGTAAAACATTCCCTTTTATGGAATATTAAAAACTTTCTATATCTATTAAGTAATTCTGATACGAAAATAACGTTCATCTGGGTAAAAGGACATGCTGGCATTAAAGGGAATGAAATTGTAGATAGCCTTGCCAAAAAGGCAGTTTTGGAAAACAAGTTTTTTGATTTTTATAACACACTTGACCTATTGCCGTCACTTAAAAGACAAATCACTCACAGTTGGAATAGTGTATGGCAGGAATACGTAAAAGAGTCTAAAAACCCATACACACTTATACATCCAGAAATACCCAAAACAATACCACATATTCAAGAATACAATACAAATAAATACTACACTACGATAGTAACTAGAATGAAACTAAATCATGGTATCTTTCCTGCGCACCTTGCTAAAATAGGAATTATAGGCTCTTCTAAATGTTCATGTGACAATAGTTCAATAGCTGATCTTAACCATTTAATTTTTTCCTGTAGAAATCACCAATATCAAATAAATATATTTCTAAATTTTCTCATTAATCACAATATTTCTTTACCGACAAATTCAACTCACCTATTAAGTTTAAACGAAAAACCTATTTTAGACGCCTTAGTTGAGCTATTTAAAAGTGCACAAATTTCAATATAAAGTTGAACATTAAAATTAAATAATTTTTGTGGCTAAGAACTAAGTTTTCTACGGCCAAAATCTCACACACACACACACACACACACACTCACCAGCGACTTGGACGCCTCCACCAAAAAATCTACGAACCCACGTGTTCTGTCGCACTTTTTAGTTCCACAGTTCTTGTAATACTTGGAAGTGTTATAACTATTTCTTTCGAAAAAAATTTTTATTTATGAACCCCTGAAGAAACCCGCAACTACCACAACATAAAAAAATCCACACCAGACGTAGGAAGGATATTAACCCAGGTAAATATAAAACGCCCACGAAAGTTAATAAGTGAGGACACCCTTAACTGGGGAGGCAACTCCCTCCAGCAGTGAGTCCGCTGTTGCTATTAATTTTCACAGCCATCCACACCTATTCATAACACAAAAACACCCAAAATGTCCTCCAGACGCACCCGCAGATCACAACGCACCACATCCCAAATCACCACACCCCAAATCGCCGACATTGACGTCATTACCCGACCTTTTCACGAACTCGAACAAAAATTTAATAACCTGGATCCCACAGCCGACCCCACGACAGCCCTATACCTACGACGACAACTTGACGATATCGGAGATACAATTAGACTCCATACATCCTCACTTCAAGCCTCCAACCCATCTTCCACAAACCCTCAAAACTCCTCCACATTACCCCAAACCCCTCCACGTCAACCCCAAACTTTCAAACCTTACAAAGACAAACAGACGAAATGAACCACCTCTCCAGACAAGAATCTACTAATTCATCCTCCACAAACTCCCAAAACTTTTCCACTCCAATCTCAAACCCTCAAAACCCCTCCACGTCAATCACATCCCCCTCCAGGACTTACGCCTCCTCTGTAAGTTCCCCAACCCACACTCCCTCAATCGTCCGACAACCATCCATCCCCGGCGAGGATGATTTCACCCTCGTCGGGAAAACAAAACCCCGATCAACCCCTGCTCCCACCTCACTCAACAACTCCACACCAACCCCCGCCAACAACACAACATACACCCAAACTCTGAACCTCAGAAACCTCCCAAACCAATATTCAACCCAAAAATCTCTTTTCACCCTTTCAAACACCCTCGAACTTCTCAACGGACACATACTATATCTCAAAGCTAACTTCAATAGAACAGCCCTCCTCAAAACCTCTTCCACGTTGTCAGTAAACACAATCCTTAGAAGAATCCAATCCTTTTCACGTTTTTTTTCTGTAGCATGGTGAATTTATTCACTAGCCAAATGGGCCGACATCGACGAAATTTTTTGATTTACGATTATTATTATCACTCGAACCTACACTCAACTCAAATCAATTCTACACAAACAATAAACAACCTCCCCTCGAATTCTTCAACCAACCATCCACTCTCTCAACATCAACACAAACACAACCCGCCAACCCCCACCGAACGCGCACACAAACCCCATTAAAAGAAGCCTCCAACTCCGCCCTGCAGAGAAACCGCATCCTATATCAGGGCCTTATCTCGAAAACCCTCAAAACCAACTCAAAACCAACAAACCCACCGGAAAATCTCTTTTCTCTCTCTCTCTCTCTATCTCTCTCGTAGAAGTTCTAAATTAAGAGCTGACTTTCTGCAATTCTTATTCTCATTTATAATATACAATTAGTTCTCTATTTCCTTAACTATTCATGAATCGATACAAATTCTGATCATATCTGTATAAAATAGTGGGGATGAAAATAATGGGAGCAAACCATGACCAATGTGTATGAAAAAAATGAGAAAAATAACTCCGATAATACTATTAATAATATGAGAGCTATATTCCAAATCTGATCTTCTGGTGGCTTCAATATGGAATCCAATATGAATGCCAAAACCTCGGTAAAAAATGGTACCTTGTAGGCGGAGAGAAAATTTTCCTGAATGCGAAAGATTTTAATTTCAAATTGACGTTGAGAGGAAAACTTGTTTTTCTAAGCGGTTATGTACTATTAGTAATAAATTATTCCTGTTATTTAACGGCAAAATCACTGCCTGTTAAGTTATGCTGAGAAATCAGTGAACTATTTGCTTATCAATACTTTGTACGAAAACCACGTTGGTCGAATTTGATTCAACATGATTCATGGACAAGCTTGCTGGTTGTTCTAGTTACATTACAATACTAATAATACTAATAAAGCTATATAGTTAATGATAAATATATTGCCTTAACTACGACATTATTTTAATGATACGAAAAATCAACATTTGATCTGCCTCAGTCTTGCAGGAAATTCCATTATGACTTACTAAAAACAATCAGCCCGCGGCATATGTTTACATAATTCACGTTGAGAGAAAATGTTATCTGTAGTAATATCACAAGGAGAATAAATTAAAAATAATTGGAGAAATTTTAGAAACCTTATTGCTAGGCAATAGATATGAGACTTCGAAGGGCTCGAGTGGCTATTGCCAAATGGCAACCAGTTTGAGAAAAGGCCTTAATATCTAATTTGTCGAATTCTCGTGTGGTATTCGATAGATCATTTTTTCATGCTACAATCAAAATAACTTTTAAGATTTCATATTATTATTCCAACAAATTTGTATTACTCAACTCAATATAAACTGAATGAGGATGGATTGAAGTCTTGAACATGAAAAATACAATTATTATAAATATTGTGTCCTTGGGTGGAGGATTTTTCAACATTTTTTTGTTCTGATGTGTTGAAAGTTAATTATGCTTCTCCACTCTCGCTGAGATTATTAATTAAATTTGAATGATTGCAGGTAAGGTTTCATTGAATTGGATGATCTGTGTCCTGTGATTTATATAATTGCCTGCTCATTGTTACCTGTTTTGGCAAGGTGAGACACTGCTGTCGATCGTGCGAAATGGTTGGTGATTTTAATTTTTTAACCCTTAATTCGACACCTGAGTCCCAGGGACTCATGTGCAAGTTTTGTTCTCGCATAACTCCCACCTTTTTGCCTCGAGCGTGCTCTGCGTTTCAGTAGCTTTCTCCAGTCGTATCGTTAATCGATAGTCGTGCGGGTGTGTCTAAGCAGCGTTGTTTGGGGTAAGTATCACGTGCCAATGAGTCCCTGGGACTCATGGTGTAGGTTTACGTTATAACTTTTATTCATGGTACAGTTTAGTAACACTGTATTTATTTAATTCTAGATCACAATATGAATAGAAATTTACCAGGACCTAGTTCTGTTCAAATTTATGACGATAATTACGAGTCTGTAGTAAACGGATGGCTTCAAGAGTTGGAAAAATTAGATGATTCGAACTCAAATACAAGTATTGAGCAAAAACAGCCAGATGATGATATTGTGTCTGACACTGATGACGTTCCGTATATACCAAGTGACCATGAATCAACATCAGAGTTATCAGGTGATTCAGATACAGACGATTTTCAGAATATAGCGCCATCAGAAACAAATTACTTTTATGGAAAAAATAGGTTCAAGTGGTCGAAAATTCCACCGGCACGTAACGTGCGCACTCCATCGCACAATATCATTCGTCTTCCTTGTGCCAAAGGACAGTTTCGCCAAGAAGATTTACTAAGTCCATGCGAATCATTTGAGCAAATTTTTGATCAGTAAATGCTAGATAATATCCTTACGTGGACTAATAAAAAACTTCAAAATATCAGATTGAAGTATCCTAATGATGTTAGTTTTCGAGAATGCACAATCATTGAGCTAAAAGGATTGCTTGCTCTTTTGATCTATAGTGCAGCTTTTAAATCCAATCATGAGAGTATTTTTGCGATTTTCGCTACAGATGGTTTGGGCCGAGAGATATTTAGAGCTTCAATGAATATTAGAAGATTTTGTAGTTTGCTTATAGCCCTAAGATTTGACGACTTTGAAGATCGAGAAGCACGTGAGGAAATAGATCCGGGTTGTGCTGTAACAGAAATTTTGGAATTGTTTAACAAAAATTCACAAAAATCTTACACTATTGGGGCTAATACAACGGTGGATGAAATGCTTATTGCTTTCCGAGGCAGATGCAAATTTAAAATGTATATGCCTAACAAGCCAGCAAAGTATGGCTTAAAAGTTCAATGCTTGGCCGATGCAAGAACCACCTATGTCTATAACACCTATTTGTATACTGGAAAAGACTCTGACGGAAAAACTCTTTCCCAAGAAGATAGAAAAAAACCAATTCCAACGCAGGCAGTGATTCGGCTGTGCACACCCATCTTCAATACGAATCGAAACGTAACTACGGATAATTGGTATTCGTCAATGGATTTATTATCAACATTGAAAGAAAAAGGCCTAACGATGATTGGAACTCTAAGAAAAAACAAAGGAGAAATCCCACAGAAAAAAAGACCTGTTGGTTCGTCGTTATTTGGGTTTACAAATCAATGCACGATTGTTAGTTACGTACCGAAAAAAAATAAGGCTGTTATTTTCTATTCATCAATGCACCACGGTCATGAAACTAATGAAGTGACTGGCAAACCTGTAATTATAGATGACTATAACAATACAAAAGGTGGTGTTGACTCTGTCGACCAAAAGTGTTCGGTGTACAGTCCGAGTCGCAGAGCTAACCGTTGGCCCATGGCTATGTTTTATCGAATATTAGATATGAGTGCTTTGAATGCATATATACTTTATCAGAGCCAAAAAAATGCTACAAACCTTACAAGGCTTAATTTTTTAAAAGGTTTGGCCTGTGGTCTCAATGAAGACAATATAAAATCACGCCTTTATAATTCAAAACTTCCGCGTCAGTTACGTAATACTATTTCAAATGTTCTAGGTGAGTCAATACCTACTAATATAGATGAAATACCATGTGATAAACTACCGCGTGACCAAAGAAAATATTGTTTTTTATGTCATTATAAAAAAAGAACAAAAACTGCCTATCTTTGCTGCAAGTGCTCAAAGCCCATTTGCCTATCTTGTTCACAAAAGGTATGCCTTAGATGCGTTGCTGCAGTATCTACTGAACCTTCGTGTTCAGATCACAGACACATTCAATTCAACATTGAAATAGGTCCACGGCCAGTAGTGGAATATCGCGACTCAAAAGCTACTGACTGGAGAGGATACAGAAATTCCCTTCAACGCTACATTGAGGAAGGCTTCACTACAATAAACAGTTGTGATGGGATAGATAATGCGGCAGACAAGCTTCGGGAAGCAGTGATCTTCTCCTATCATGAAAACTGTCCACTCAAGACAAAAAGAGACAATCGCAACTCTACTTGGTGGAACAAAAGCCTAGACAAGCGAAGAAAAGAAGTTCGACGACTATTAAATCGATCTAAAGAGTCAGGCAACTGGGAACATTATAGAACTGATCTAACAACTTATAACAAAGAAATTAGAAAGGCGAAACGGGAGTCTTGGAAGAAGTTCTGTGAGAGTATATCCGACATACCTCGCAGTACTAGAATACACAAGATTCTCTCTAAAGAGCCGATTGCCGAGATAGGCTCGATGAAACGACCAGATGGCACTTTTACGACCTCTAGAAAAGAAACGTTAGAGCTTTTGATTGAAAACCACTTTCCTGGAAGTTTAACTCTGGATAACAACCGACCTCCCCACTTTGAGGGCGCAAGGCGGCCCAAAAAGAATGATTGGGAGGTCGCCAAGAACGTTATCACAGCACCGGCAATTGAATGGGCAATAAAATCATTTCAGCCCTTCAAATCTCCCGGTGAGGATGGCATCTTTCCAGCTCTGCTACAAAACGGACTGGAATTACTTATACCCATTCTCATTAAATTGTATAGAGCTAGTCTGGCGTGGAATTATATACCACCCAGTTGGTTGGCAGCTAGGGTAGTATATATACCGAAAGTGGGCCGCACTGACCCACACCCTAAATCTGTCAGACCAATCAGCCTAACATCTTTCCTGCTTGAAGGACTTGAAAGAGTACTGGACTGCCATATCAGGCAGGTAGCTTTATACAGCTCCCCCCTGAGCATCCACCAGTACGCTTATCAAACAGGCAAATCAACAGATTTAGCATTACATAACCTTGTTGAGAAAATCACGCAATCCCTTAACAATAAGGAGATTGCGGTGGCCATTTTTCTCGACATCGAAGGAGCATTTGACAATGCACTACCAGCTTCCATTGGTTCAGCTTTGACTGAAAAGGGCATTAAACCAACGATTACCGGCTGGATATATGCCATGCTCACTAATAGAACAGCCACTACATCTATTCAGGACGAGGCCATCAGCTTTAAGGTTTCCAGGGGCTGCCCGCAGGGTGGAGTTTTATCTCCCCTTTTGTGGTCACTCCTGATGGATGACCTGCTTGGTACTCTCGTGGGTAGAGGGGTAGAACTGCAAGCGTATGCAGACGACCTTGTCATTTTGGCAAGAACCAAGTCAGGACGGGTTGCACATAATACCCTCCAAAGGACTTTGGACGATGTCTACAGTTGGTGCCAGAGGGAACAGATGTCTGTTAACCCTGGCAAAACTGTAATAGTTCTCTTCACCAGGAGAAGGAATTTGGCGGACCTTCCGCCACTTTCCTATAATGGTGAGGTTATTCCATTTGCAGCGGAAGTAAAATATTTGGGGATCATCCTAGATAAAAAACTTACTTGGAACGCTCACTTGGAAAAAGTCATCCATAAGGCCAGACTTTCCTTGTGGACATGTCGCAGGATTTGCGGAAAATCTTGGGGCTTGGGTCCCAAACAAATCCATTGGATATATGTGATGATTGTTAGACCAATGATCACATACGGAGCCATTGCTTGGTGGTCAAAATCTTTACAGAAAACGGCCCAAGCAAAGCTCTCTGGCATACAGAGACAGGCTAGTTTGGCTATAACTGGTGCTATCAGCACCACACCGTCAGCAGCCATGGAAGTCCTCCTGGACCTTCCTCCTCTCCACATACTTCTGGAAAAGGAGGCCAGATGGACAACATATAGAATTGTGCATATTTCTAAATGCACGAAACAGGCTTATACAGAGCAAAGTAGAATGCTAGCGGCTACCGAAAGTCATAGTATTCTAGGAATGACCTCTGATATAATGCCCCCAACAGTAAACCATAATCTGCCTTATACCGTCCTATTTCCAAATAGAGATGAATGGGTCCTCCGCAAGGATGAACTCTCAAGAGCAGACATCTGTTGGTACACTGATGGATCAAAGACACCCTCAGGCTCTGGTGCGGGTGTATACGGTCGAAGACCTAGGACAGAAATCTCAACATCTCTGGGATCCTATGCAACCGTATTTCAGGCAGAAATTTATGCCATTGCTTCATGTGTGGAGAGTTTGGGGCAATCCAACCTGACACACAGATCAATAAAAATTTTCACGGACAGCCAAGCGGCCTTGAAAGCACTTAGCTCGTACCGTGTAACGTCGAAATTGGTTTTAGACTGCCAAAAAAGACTCGCCTCAATAGGAGAACGCAACAGGGTATCGCTGGTTTGGATTCCTGGCCACTCTGGTATGGATGGTAATGAGAAGGCTGACTCTCTTGCAAGAGAGGGTGCCGCTCATGACTTTATCGGACCAGAACCTACAATTGGCATCGCAACAAGTGTTGCCAAACATACACTAAATACTTGGACTGCAAGAAGAGTTTTAGACTTCTGGCATAATATACCAGGATTGGTTCATTCAAAGGCCTTCATACATCCTTCGAATAATGTATCCAAACAAATGTTAGGCTATAAAAGACACGATCTACGGTGCCTAACAGGCCTCTTAACAGGCCAATGTCGATTGAATCATCATATGCTGAAACTTGGACTGTCGGACGATCCGATTTGCCGTCTTTGTTTGGAAGATGATGAAACAGCAGAGCATATAATTTGTGCCTGCCCCGCCGCGGCGCAAATCAGGTATCGGATGTTTGGCAGGGCCACTCTCTTGCCCTCGGACCTGAAATATCATTCACTGAACAAATTAATCGGCTTCGTCAAGAAGCTGAATTTGTTTGGTGAAATTTGAATAGGTATGAGCCACAATAGATTCTCGCGAGTCGCAGTGGAGGGCCTCATTGACCCACTCATTATAAACCTAACCTAACCTAACCTAGATGCGTTGCTAAAAAATGAGGGCTTAGTAATGTGCTTGCAGGTTTTTTTCTATAACATGTTTATCCATTTTTGATAGTTTTCTTTTAAGTATTGGACTTTTATCTAAGGCTTTTTAAAGAAAAAAGTTTTTATTTTCTTCTATTTCTTTTATATCCTGTTAATGATGACTGGTGACAGTTTCGCCACTTTTTTTTGTTATTCTTTTTATTTTTGTAAATCTAGAAAATAAATTTTTATTTTGTTTTGTAACCCATAAAATGTTATATATTAAGAATATGTTTTTTATAATAAAGTATTTTGGTTACATAAATTTAATTTCAATCTATTATTATTTTTTTTTTTAAATGTGAGTCCGTGGGACTCATAGTGTCGATTTAAAGTTGTACCTTTCACGTGTCGAATTAAGGGTTAATATCGAGTCCAATCATCTGTTCAGATTCTATTTTCCACTTAGACATCATGTTCCCGCCAATCCGCATATTTTTGTACCATCCTGAAGGATATGATTTATCCCAAGCAATATTAACTTTTATAAATAACCTGTCAGTTTCAATATTTGAATTTCGGTCACTGAGTAATTTCTTGAACAATCGAACATGACAAATATCAGGGCTCTAGGTATTTGGTATTAACCATTCACTGTCCCCAAATCTTTGTGCACCCCCTTGCGCCGTCTCGGGGAATATATGGTTATACTTTATTATTGCGTTGGTTAACACCGGATTATTCGCTTCGTCTTTGAAATAATGCACTAAACATTGATACACCACGCCATGCCAGTTCATATGAACCAATATGATTACTTCTCTAAGCCAGAAGGTGTATTTTCGTCCTATAGTTTTATCATGTCTAAGATTTCTTCTTTGCTCACACTTGCTAAACTTTGTTTCCTTCTTTCAGGCTCTTACGCTTGGAGGGGTGGTGTCGAATATTCTATTAAATGTTGCATTAATTTTGCTGTTTTATTCCACTTTGTCTTGATCACAGCTTATTAATGGTCTTCTCCATTCTGTTTATTCAGTTTCTTCATATTGAACCTATAGTCCTACAATTTAACGGCTAGTTTTGTTGTTGATGTACTTTCTTCAAATTTCGCAAAATAATTGGATTTGTTCACAAATCGATACGCTGCGTATTATGATATTCCTACAAGATTTATATTACTTGTTTCATCTATTGATGATCCACTAAAATGTTCAAAAATTTATGACAGACACGTCAGGTCAAGACAATACTTCGTCATGTGGTTGTCATTAAAAAAAAACAAAGTACATTGAATATTTCTTGCTGGAATCGGGTTATTTCCACTCTAATAATGTTTTGATCAGCTAGAACGTATATGAATTACTGAAATTAAAAATTTCTATTGGTTTCGAGAAACGTCAAAAAATAATCTCACGAAAATGTTAGTTGTTACACTTCTTCAGCTGATCAAATACCACTGTAAATAGTATTGCAGACACTCGCCCATGATAATATGATTCCCAAAACGATTGTAGTTTGCTTAAGGTCTATTCCTTATTTTGCTTCCAACCAGTAATTTTTTCAAATCAAATTTGTCCTTGTGAAAAATGTAGGTACATGTTAAATTTCTCTCTTGTTCATAGTCTCATTCGTGATAGTTTTTTCGTGTTTTTTTAACAAGACGTCAAGGTTTGCAGTGTAATCATTAATTTTCTTTTATCTAGACATACCCAAGTGATGAATGAATCTAGCATACGAACAAAAACCTACGCTGTATGTTTGTTTGATTTCTCTAATGTTACATCAATCAAACATTTTTATTCACATTCAAAGCAGTGGAGTGCTAAAAAATTTACCATAACAGATACAATGTAGACTTTTTTTATCTTTAATTCAAATCATATTTTTAATGGATGAGAGATGGATTGCAGATTACATTACATATCAATAAATGAATTGGACAAACAATATGACAATACAATTATGGAAAAAATGATAAATTTCAATAGAAGGGAATTTAACAATTCGACTATTTAAGTCATCACTTAGGTATAGTGACATTAATTTGTGTACTACATGACACTGCAGCCGCTTATTCTTTTGGATATTAATAAAAATTTGTGAGGCCACTAAGCCGGGGGCAGCTTTTCGTCAGAGAGTACTAAGGTCATAAGTTTAGTTTTATTCCTTTAAAAGTGGACCTGGGTTAATTTAAATAGCCACCACTTGATTATAAGGACTTTCAAGAAACACTTACTGATTAATCGATAAGGATTAGCTAGTAAACATTTTTCAAATAATCAAGTTATGAGATAATTTGCTTTATGTTAGTGAATTAAATAAAACACTTAATCCCAATAAATGAGTTTAATAACCTCAATAGATGGATAGGTTTGAGTTGATGATAGAATACCCACTAAACAAGAAACACAACAAGTCTTTTTTGTGATTTTCTTTTTAGAGATTTTTCGTGATGTTTATTTAGAACGTTAATAAGATATCTCCTAGATGTTATTACCAACTCTATTAACATCCATGTCATGTAAATAAAACATATTTTTGACGTACACAATAATACTTGAATTCGCAGTTACATACACATCCTATGAACTTTTTAGCAACTTCCTATAGGAAACATTCATACGATGTTAATTTGTATACTTCTTACTAATGTCACACACAGAACGTTACTGTTATATTAAAAATTGACATGTTTCTAAGCTGATCACATATGTTGCAGTTACTTTTACATCTTTCGAAATAATTTTTAGTAATTTCCTACGATTACGTCTGTACGATGTTAGTTCATAAACATCTCAGTAATATCTCATATTTAACATCACCGTAACATAAAAAAAAGAAAACAGAAGAGGAACTGACAAACAGTAGTTATCTGTGGAAACAAATGACAAGCATGAAATGGCGGGTGGTTTTCAGTTTTGTGTTGTACTTTATTTGCAGGAAGCACATTTTTTACTTGAATAAACTGGTCTTCGTTTTCGTTAGTTCCTACTTAGCTACAGTTTCTATACTTAGTCATAAAATTCTTGTTATATTGGACGAACAACAATTTTTATCAGTAAGTACCTACCTATTCCAAAATCATAGTTAATAAAACTTAGTACCCATTCAATACTTCAATCGGCTATTGTACATTGAAATTCCAGGTGACGGAATTGTAGACTAACATTATATAATAGATTTTACAAAATAAGAGTTTTTTCAACTTTTAAAATATTTTAGTTAATAAGTATATTTTGAAAACGATTCACAATATTTCAAATCCTAGATATGCATTATACCCTACAAAAAACTTGATATTACAATAGGGTAGATATAGTTATTAATAATGAAACATGATCAGATGTTGGCAGAAATTTGAATCTAGAAGAAAATATTTTCAATGTTCAAGATGTTTCGGAAGCTACTTACATAAATAAAATAAAAAGCAGATAGTTGGTAATTATGTAAAGGGGAGTAACTATTTCGGATAGTCTGATACTGATCTTGTATTAAACAGTACAAAAAATATCGAATCAAGTATCTCTAGTTCTAGTTTTTGTAGTAGTAGTCATGGCTATCAATATAGTTTTGCAGTCAACAAACAGAATTCAATTATTTATTATTGTAGAAACACAGCTATTGGATACTCAATTGGATACAATTAATTATAAACTGATTTAACTTGATAATGTGTTAATATCTCTTCTTGATAAGTAGTATTTTTGTATACAGTGTATTAATAATACTTAGCTTTAATTAAGTTACAATTCCACGATGGTAATATACAATATGTTCCAGGATGAAAATAACAAGATGAGAATAGTATATTATTTTTGGCAGAAAAGAAGTATGAATTTTCATGGCACGTTGAATTTACCTTCCAAACGGAGTGAGGCATGTAATAGAAGGTGAATCATGAGAAGTCACTTCTCAAAATAAAATTTGTTATGATTCCTTTGAAGAAACCCGTATGTATCTTATGGAAAATGGGTCCCAGTGAATTGGCTGAAAATCAAGTTTGATGTAGCTTATGATGATCGATCAAAGGTCTCCATGGGCACAATTTGATCTAAAGTAATTGTTTTATCAGCTGCTGTTCAGAACACCTTCAAATGTTTCACAGATCAGGATTTTGAAATGTACATTAAGGAATGGTTGAGGCACTCGAAACAGCGACTCTTGCTTGAGAAAAAGTAACTGTAAGTAAACGATAGAATTTTCTTTAATCAGATTGGATTTCTGATCATTCAACATAATGTTTAATAAAATCTTCATGATATGAATTTTTTATTAGTTTTAATATTATTAAAAAACTATTCTAATAAATTTTTTGTTAACTAGCTGTAATGTATGCGTATCCGTAAAACTTTATTAATTCAGTTTCAAAGTATGTTACGTTTATGACAACTACAGATTAATATACACTTTTTATTTCTTGCTTTCACTGAATGCGTTCAATAATTTCCACACTTGTTATGTAATATGCTTAAACAATTTTATTTTTTTTAGGTTGGATTCCTGGACAAGTTTTTTTTTTCTAATTTTGTATCTGTTTTTGTCAAATTTACTGTACTGTTCATCAAAAGTAAATAAACGATTTAAATCCTTTATTGCTTTTTTTGCTATTCTATTTTGAATGTACAGGGTGAACAACTAAGAACGACTGTAGGCCACATCTCAGAAAAGAATCATGGTACAACTTTCAAAATAATTACCTTTAGGTAAGTGATACTGAAAATTGCTGGAAAATATTTTGCAGTCTCTAAAATATCCGCTAGGGGTGGAATGAACATTCGAGAACATAATACTCCAAAAAAAAACATACTAAAGGTGTCCTAAAAATACAATTTTTTAAATCTTGAAGAGATTATGAAAAAATTTAATCCAGAAGATTTTTTGACATTTTTCTTCAAATAATGGGTGGAGAGGTTCAAACTTATGAACAAATGTATAACTCTCTCGTTTTTTAAACGATATTAATGATTTTAGCTGCATTTAAAAGAGTTTTTCTGTTTAATAAGATTGATAACAAAATTAAATAATTTTGTATCCACTCGGAAATTTCAAATGTAAGCTGGAGCATTTTATTAATTTTTATATCTGATATCGTAAATCTTATATCTTGGAATAGATTTCTAACCCCTTTTCATCAGAATTAAAAAAAATGCCTCATTACATTTGAAATTTCCGAGAAAAATGGGAAAATTGTCAACTTTTTCACATAGCGTAGACAAAATTATACAATTTTGTTATTTTTATTAAGCATATCTTATTAAAGAGAAAAAACTCTTTTAAATGACGCCAAAAACATTGATATCGACTAAAAAACAAAAAAAAGTTAATACATTTGTTTTTTAGGTTGAACCTTCCCCCACCCCTTACTTGAAGAATAAAGACGAAAAGTCCCTAACTACATTTTTTCATAATCTCATCGATATATCAGAAATTGTATTTCTAGGATACCTTTAGTGTGTCTTTTTTGGAGATAATCACAATATTATGTTTTTAAGTGTTCATTCCACCCCATAGCAGATATTTTAGGAACTCAAAAATATTTTCCAGCGATTTTTCAGGGTCATTTACCTGAAGGTATTTTTTTAAAGTTGTACTATAACTATTTTTTGAAATATGGCCGACAGACGGCGTTCTTAGTTGTTCACCCTGTATTTGCTGATTAGGCACAGAAACATCTATAGGATGTCATTTAGAATGTTTGAGGTATATTATTTAGAGGTTAAAGGCATTTCAGAATGTAACAGAAATGTTGTTTTTAGTTCGTTATAAAGACTTCCTTTTGAGGAAGTTCTAGTAACATCTCAGTAATGTAAAAAGGCAGCGCTTTAACATCGCTGAGAAGTTAAGTTGAAACATCACAAAAGTTAACAGCCTTAAGCTGGGCATGAGCGGTTGTATAGATGTGCATGTGATGAAAACAAGAGAAGAAAAAGGAAGAACATTATCACAATGTGATGTTGAATTAACATAACTGTAATATTTATTTGCAAAGTGGGTAGTATTGTTTATGTAAAATAATATCTTCAGTATAAAAATTATGATAATTGAGAACATGAATATAAGTGAAAATAACTTAAATACAAAAGTGACAGTTACAATATTAAATGTTATCTAAGGATTGTATTTCTAATAATCACAGGAAAAATAAAAATAACTTGTAGTTGGTACACCAATTACAGTTTTACAGAACTGTAATAAAGAAATTATTAATAAAATGTCATTAACTTTATCAAGAGTCCCTCAAATCGTATATAGTCATAGTCAAATATAATTTCAAAAGTAGAAATATCGAAATATGAAAATGTGATAAGTAATATATTATTAAATATATCGAAGTTATCTCAAGTCAAAAGTTGCATTAATATCTTTATGAAAATTTAATAACTAATTTGTCATTAAAAATATTGAGAGTTTCTTAAGCCGAAAAGTTGCAATATCTTTATGAAAATGTAATGATTAATATGGATGAGAACAAAATAAAAACCTAAGTATTACTTGCGATTAATGTCAAAACCATTAGATGTGAACCATTTTGAATGACAGATTTCTTCCGACTTCTGGAAATTAGAAATCGGTTATTTTGCTAACAACAAATTATTATATCTTGTACTTCATGACCATCCATAATAAAAAATCCATCCTATAGCAGAATAATATCAAAAACGATCAAAGATCGAAAGATAACCCATAATTATGTCACATTTCGTTTCCCTCGTATAAACAACTCTTAATACGAGTCTTAAAATTATTGAAAATAAAGGTATACTTTGTTTTTTAGTTTTTAGGCAACCTTGTATACGAAACAAAGAAAAGTAAGGCAGCTTGATATTCGACACTCCAACATATTATGGTTTTAAAGATTGAAACCAACTTTTCCGCATCAGTGAGATCCCCTAAACAATATTCTATCATGAAATTGTCACTTGTATACACTTCAGGGGATGTATCATGCTAACAAACCGAAATATCTCTAAATATAACCAATAATGCCCACTAAACAAGAAACATAACAAGTCTTTTTTGTGATGTTCTTTTTAGAGACTGTTGGTGATGTTTATTTAAAACGTTGATAAGATATCTCATAGATGTCTTAATTCCATTACCAACTCTATTAACATCCATGCTATGTAAATAAAATATATTTTTGATGTACACAATAATACTTGAATTCGCAGTTACCTTTTTAACAACTTCCTATAGGAAACATTCATCGATGTAAATGTGTATACTTCTCACTAATATCACATACAGAACGTTACTGTAATATTACAAATTAACATGTTTCTAAGATGATAACATGTTGCCGTTACTTTTACATCTTCCGAAATAATTTTTAGTAAGTTCGTGTGATTACGTATGTACGGTGTTAGTTCATAAAACTCTCAGTAATATCTCATATTAAACATCACATTTACATAAAAAAAGAAGAAAACATAAGAGGAACTGACGAACCAAACAAACAGTAGTTTTATCGGTGGAAAAAAATGACAAGCATGAAATGGCGGAGGGTTTTCAGTTTTGTGTTATATTTTATTTACAGGAACCACATTTTTTACTAGTACTTGAATAAAGTGTTGTGTGTTTTCGTTAGTTCCTACTTAGCTTCAGTTTCTATACTTAGTTATAATTCTTGTTCTAATGGACGAAAAACAGTTGTTATCGGTAAGTACCTATTCCAAAATCATAATTATTAAAACTTAATACTCATTCAAGACTTTAATCGGCTATTGTACATTGAAATTCCAGGTGGCGGAATTGTACACTAACATTATATAATAGAGTTCACAAAATAAGGGTTTTTTCAACTTTTAAAATATTTTAGTTAGTAAGTATATTTTAAAAACGATTCACAATATTTAAAATCCTAGATATACATTATACCCTACAAAAAACTTCATATTGCAATAGGGTAGATGATATTATTAATAATAAAACATGCTCATATGTTGGCAGATATTTGAATCTAGAGGAAAATATGTTCAGTGTTCAAGATGTTTCAGAACCTACTTACATAAATAAAATAAAAAATAAATAGTTGCTAGTTATGTAAAGAAAGGAGCATAACTATTCCAGATAGTCTGATACAGACATTAAACAGTACAAAAAATATTGAAACGAGTATCTCTAGATCTAGTTTTTGTAGTAGTAGTGATAGCCATCAATATAGCTCTACAGGTTTAGAAAATTTTAACATCAATACTAACAATTCTTGTGAACAATTAGAGACTGTTTAAGCCATTGAAAACAGAAATTTCTGTTGAAAAGCTCATTTCCATTTGGAAATACACTGAATACAATAAATAAGTTGTAGGTGTACCTTACAATGGTACCTATATTAAACTAGCTGAAGAATATTTAACTTATGACACTCCAGTCAACAAACAGAATTCAATTATTTATTATTGTAGAAACACAGCTATTGGATACTCAAACTTGATATTGTGTTCATATCTCTTCTTCATAAGTATTTTTTTTTGTATACAGTGTATGAATAATGCTTAGTTTTCATTAAGTTACAATTGCACGATGTTAATATACAATATGTTCCAGGATGAAAATAACAAGATGAGAATAGTATATTATTTTATACAGAAAATAAGTATGAATTTTCATGGCACACCTGAATTTACCTGCCAAACGGAGTGAGGCATGTAATAGAAGGTAAATCATGGAAAGTCACTTTTTGAAATAAAATATGTTGTTATTCTTTTGAAGAGCCCCGCATGTATCTTATGGAAAATTGGTCCCAGTCAATTGGCTGAAAATCAAGTTTGATGTAGTTTATGATGATTGATGAAAGGTCTCCATGGGCACAATTTGATTTAAAGTAATTGTTTTATTAGCTGCTGTTTAGAACACCTTCAAATGTTTGACGGATAAGGATTTTGAAGTGTACGTTATGTAATGGTTGAGGCACTCGAGACAGCGACTCTTGCGTGAGAAAAAGTAACCGTAAGTAAACGATAGAGTTTTGTTTAATCAGATTGGATTTCTGTTCATTTAACGTAATGTTTCATAAAATCTTTATGGTGTAGAATTTTTATCAGTTTGAACATTATTAAAAAACTTTTCTAATAAAATTTCTGTAAACTAGCTGTAATGTATGTCTATCCGTTAAACTTTATAAATTCAGTTTCAAAGTATGTTACATTATGGCAACTACAGATTAATATACCCTCTTTTATTTCTAACTTTCACTGAATGCGTTCAATAGTTTCCACTTTCCACACTTGTTATGTAATATGCTTACAGAATTTTATTTTTTTTAGGTTGGATTCCTGGACAAAATATTTTTTTTTCTAACTTTGTACCTGTTTTTTCAAATTCACTGTATTTTCCATTAATAGTGAATAAACGTTTCAAATCCTCTATTGCTTTTTTAGCTATTTTATTTTAAATGTACAGGGTGAACAACTAAGAACGACTGTAGGCCACATCTCAGAAAAGAATCATGGTACAACTTTCAAAAAAATTACCTCTAGGTAGGTGATCCTGAAAAATTGCTGGAAAATATTTTGCAGTCTCTAAAATATCCGCTTGGTGTGGAATGAACACTCGAAAACATAATACTCCAAAAAAACATACTAAAGGTGTCCTAAAAATACAATTTTTGAGATATTGATGAGATTATGAAAAAATTTAATTGAGGAGATTTTTTGCTATTATTCTTCAAATATAGGAAGGGGAAGGTTCAAACTTATGAACAAGTGTATACCTTTTTTGATTTTTAACCGATATTAATGATTTTAGCTGCATTTAAGAGTTTTTATCTTTATTAAGATGGATAACGAAATTAGATAATTTTGTATTCACTCTGAAATTTCAAATGTAAATTAAAGCATTTTTTTAATTTTTATATTTGATAACGTAAATCCCTTTTCATCAGAATTTCAAAAATGTCTCATTACTTCTGAAATTTCCGAGAAAAATGGGAAAATTGTCGACTTTTTCACATAGCGTTGACAAAATTGTTCAATTTTGTTATTTTTGTTAAGCATATCTTATTAAAGAGCAAAAACCCTTTTAAATCACGCCAAAAACATTGATATCGATTAAAAAACAAAAAAATGTTACATTCGTTTCTTAGGTTGAACCTTCCCCCACCCTTTATTTGTAGAATAAGGACAAAAAGTCCCTAGCTACATTTTTACATAATCCCATCAATATATCAAAAATTGTATTTCTAGGATACCTTTAGTATGTCTTTTTTAGAGATAATCACAATATTATGTTTTTAAGTGTTCATTCCACCCCATAACAGATATTTTAGGAACTCAAAAATATTTTCCAGCGATTCTTCAGGGTAATTTTCCTGAAGGTATTTTTTTAAAGTAGTACTATGATTATTTTTTGAAATATGGCCAACAGCCGGCGGTCTTAGTTGTTCACCCTGTATTTGCTGATTAGGCACAGAAACATCTATAGGATGTCATTTAGAATGTTTGAGGTATATTATTCAGAGGTTTAAGTAATTTCCATACAACATCTAAGAGAATACACTGTATTGGTCTTGAAATGTCGCATTTAGATCATTGATGAGATGTTATTTTTTAGTCATAGCATTAACATTGACAATAAGTTGAAAGGCATTTCAGCATGTAACAGAAATGTTGTTTTTAGTTCGTTATAAAGACGTCCTTTTGAGGAAGTTCTAGTAACATCACAGTAATGTAAAAAAGGCAGCGCTTTAAAATCGCTGAGAAGTTAAGGTGAAACATCACAAAAGTTCACAGCCACAAGCTGGACCCAAGCGGTTATATAGAAGTGTATGTGATGAAAACAAGAGGAAAAAAAGGAAGAACATTATCACAATGTGATGTTGAATTAACATAACCGTAATATTTATTTGCATAGTAGGTGTAGTATATCTGGATTTATAGGACCCGCTGTACTCGCTCTAGTCAGCTGAAAATTAATAGGGTACATCTGTGGAACATCTTGACAAATATCAAATTAGTCAGTTGTATGAACTACGGGGGATGAATCGTGCTAACAACCCGAAATTTCTCCAAAAAGGACCAAAAATGTGGCACTTCAGGTACCATAGCACCCGTTGCCCTAGCTCTGGTGAGATAAAAATCGATAAAGTTCATCTATAAGATGCCCTGAACAATATTCAATCATCAAATTGGTCACTTGTATACACTCTGGAGGCTGTATCGTACTAACAAACGGAAAATTCTCCAAAAATGACAAAATTTTGGTACTTCAAGTACCATAGCACTCGTTGTGCTGGCTAAAGTGAGCTGAATACAGAAAGAATTTATCTTTGAGGTTCTCTGAATAATATCCAATCATAAAATTGGTGAGTTGCATATACTCCGGAGACTGTATCGTGCGAATAAACCTAAATTTCTCCAAAAATGACAAAAACATCGTACTTAAAGTACTATATCACCTGTTTTGTTGGCTCTGGTGAGCTGGAAATCAATAGGATCCATCTGTGAGAGGTCTTGAATAATATTTAATCATAGATTTGTTGACTTGTTGCACTCCGGAGGCTGTATCGTGCTAACAAACTGAAATTTCTTTTAAAATGACAAAAATGTCGTACTTCAAGTACCGTAACACCCTTTGTACTGGCTCGGGTGAGCTCACAATAAATAGGGTTCATCTGTGAGATGTCTTGAACAATATTTAATCATAAAATTGGTGAATTGTTGCACTTCGGTCGCAGTATCGTGCTAAAAAGGCATGTAACGAAAAGTGGCCAACGACATACACTCAGGGCTTTTTTTCTAAAAACCGTTTTTTCGTGTTGTTCTTGATGAAGAACGTAGAAATAACTCAAAGATTTTTTTCAAAATTTCAACTTTTTTGGGGGTAAACCAATACTTTTCTGGCATATTGGATAGGTTGGGCGGAAAAGTAATATGATAATTTTGCGTCAACAGTTTCTTGATCGTATATTCGAAAAATAAGATCTTTAAAAGATCTGTTTGAAAAGCATCTTGATCAAAATGTTTAAAATTTCTATACGTGCCTATTTTTTGGTATCGGCTCATTGCTATCTGTATTAAATTTACAATGAACAATGTAATGATCTGATATCTGACTGTGAAAAACACCTTTTTCCACTTATGCATCTGATTGAACAATGATATAATCTAATAATGTCGCTGAAGTAGCAGTAACTCTTGTCGGAACATCAATTATTTGTGATAAATTCAATATGTCTAGTAGTAAATCAAATTTATGCACTGTATTATTTTCTAAGTTGATAAAATCTAAATAAAAATCACCCATACTAACAATTTGGTCTGTAACCGGTACTGTCTCAATTAAACTGTTCTCAAATTCGTCCAAAAAACTATTTGTTTTCTGAACATGGCAATTAGATCTTGAACCATCTCAATAATGACTACAAAGACTGTTTGAAAATATTGTTGAGTTTTTTTGCTAATACTCGTATATAATTAGGAGTATAAGAAACTACAGATCCAATTGGTTTCGTCATTTTTTGTAATTGAACGATTCCATATAGCTGTGGAGAATGAGGAATTTCATTAGTGATGGACTTCTTTTCGTAACCAATTATACTCCATCATTAGTAAAAATCCTCATTCTCCACAATTATATGAAACCGTTAAATTAATTATAATAACGAAGCCTGTAGTTTCTTGTGCTAATACTCTTAATAATATATTAGGAAAAAAACTCAACTATATACTTAATAGTTACGGATATACATCTAAATACTCAACTAAAAATTCAACAGAACTTATGTAAAAATTAAAAGAATTCAACTTACTCTAAAGTAATTTCATTTGATGTTACCAATATGTTCACTAAAGTTCCTCCTAAAGAATATCTAACACTTCTAAGAACATTACTAGAAGATAAAAATATTAGTCCAGGAATAATTTCCGATATATTTGATTTATTTGATGTATGTAGTAATCAGAATTATTTCACCTTTGAAGATAAGATATATATTCAAAATGATCGTTTGCCAATGGGAGGCCCAATATCACCAATTTCGGCAAATATTTTCATAGACAGTCTAGAAAGAAAAATCTTTGAAAGTAATATTCGAAACAAAAAGTGTTTTATTTATGTATAGATATGTAGATGACATAATTAGCTTGTTTTATTGGTAGTGAACGACAACTAGATATATTTTTCAACCATATCAATAACTTACACTCAAAAATTAAATTTACATTAGAAGTTGAAGAAAATAATTCAATCAATTTTCTTGATTTAAAAATTCAAAGAGTTAATAATGTACTTGAGTATTCAATTTACAGAAAACCAACACACACTTATGTGACTATTTCATATAGTTCCAATCATTCCATGTCACATAAATTAGCAGAATATAATTCAATGATACATAGATCAATATCAGTTCCTATGAACAAATGTAATTTTGATAGAGAAATTAGTAGAATTACCAATAGCAACATCCAACGGTTATCCATTACATATGATAAATAATCAAATTAATAAAAAAGAGGAAACCGTGGCATTACAACTAATATTACCTAAGCAAAATGAAGAAATAAAAAGTTATAAAACCATGACATTTGCAGGAAATATTTCTAATAATATTTCAAAAATAATCTTCAGCAGCAAAATACAACAATTTCTTTCAAAACAGGAAGTAACGTGACTACAAAATTGGTAAATGTAAAAATTAAAATATCCCCATCAAAGAAGTCTGGTATACTTTAACTGGAAAATTGTTGTTCCTACCGTCAACCGAATTGACATATTAAGGTTATTTCATGACAATGAATTAAGTGCTCATTTAGGCATATCTAAAACCATTTCTCGTATCTCTGAAATTTATGATTGCTCAAAACTCAGAAGTTCTGTATCTCGCTACCTTAATAAATGTTCTGTTTGTAGTTCTTGTGAAACCCAAAATCTACCTAAAGCTGGTGTTATGGGCCAATACAAAGATATTAATGTTCCTTGGTAATGGATTTCTGCTGATCTTATAGGTGCATATCCAAAGTAATTACCGATTGGTTTACAAAATTATGTCTTGTTCATCCAATACCACACGCAACTGCTAAGGGCATTGTGAAGTCAATACAAAATCAAGTTTTTCTTCTTTTTGATGTTCCACAAATCTTTTCTGTTGACAATGGTACTATTTTCACTTCTCCTCTTTTTATGAATCTAGTGTCACAGTGCAAAGTGCAGAACATTTTTTATAACGCTCGTTATCATCCCCAAGCAAATCACACAGAACGAACAAATAAGACAATTGTTACCGATCTAATGTGATATATTCATGAAAATTCGTCTCACAATAACTGGGACACTTCGTTACAGAAGGTTGCAGAAACAATTAGAACCGCGAAGCATGACGTTACGGGTTATTCCCCAGATTTTCTAAATTTTGCTCGAAATGTTCCGTCAAGTGGAGATTTTTACGGTGCAATTTCTGAAAACGCAAATAACCTTAATAACACTGGTAAAAAATTACAAATAATTAATGATGTTCAAACACTTCCTAAACTTTTTGTTGTGGTTCGTTAAAAGTTAAGGAATGCATATGAGAAAAATGCCAAACATTACAATCTACGAAAAAGAGATTTGCAATTTCATGTTGGTGACAGGTTATGGAAAGAGAACTACGTTCTTTCATCAAAATTTTGCAGCTAAATTTGCTCCTAAGTACATACCTTATATTGTCAACAAAGTGATCTCGAAGTTAGGTAATGATGCAGGTAATTGGCTTGTTACAGATTTAAAAAATTGACAAAGATGAAAATCTTCCTGATGGTGAATTTTCTGATCAACATTCTGTTGATAAGAATTTATCTGGCCATGATTATAATTTGCGAATCAGATCAGAAAGTGATTCTGATTAGTTTGGCGATTTATCCCGTATTTCTATATTGAGTTTTTTAGGATTAAAATTTCCTGACGTGACTATTCTTTTTATTTTAATTTTGAATTAATATCAAAATATTTCTTAAGTATTTTGTACTTGTTGTTGTCAATAATTGTTTTAGGTTACACATGCATTTTATCTCTCAATGTAGTAGAATTTGCTTTTCTACTATCGTATATGTCATAGTACCTCTACACACTATCTTTTATGCTTACCTTTACCGTTGTGCAAAAGTACTAATACCTTTATTTTTCGTATGCCTAATGTTCTCTCTTGATGATGTATCTAGAGTACATTAATTTGAATCCTTGCTCCTGAAATGTTTCTAAAATAATCAGATAAAGCAGAATTTAAATCGGTGGAAAATAACCATATAGAGAATCTGTTATAAATTTGCTTCATAAAATAACTTTGGCCGCTACCAGATTTTTTTGAAGGGAACGGCAAAGAAAAAACTGGAAACTCAATAACAAAAACATTGTTTTTTTTTAAACGAAATATTTCAACTAGATAGAAAAATCGAAATAGAATGATTTGCAAGCACACAGATACAATTTGAAAATATATAGATAACTTACCAGCCACAAGAATTAATATCACACAAAATTACTTAGAAACTGAATTTGATTATCATCGAAGAATGAAAAAGCGACGATTCATTGAATCGTAGTTTTAAATAGCAATTTAACGATGATAAAAACGATCACCGATATGGTCCTAATATTTGAAATAAAAGGATTTTGAATTAGAGGTGGGAAGAGCCGACGAATAAGTAACGCTCCAAAATAATTGATGAAAATAGAAACATGTCTCAGCGACATGTTACAATATATAAACTCAAATCTCTAGAATGTGATCCGATACAGTGAACACTTACGAGCATACATATCAAAATAACCACAAAATCCCACTACTCAAAACATAAACTTAACACCAATCATTCATTGACACCTAACACAGAACTAGAGGTACTACATATTTGTGATAAGAAACAAGAACTGGATTTCCTTGAAGACTTAGGAATTAGAAGACACTTAAGAGACCCACAATATGGAGTCGTCAATCAACAGATAAATTTAGGGAGTTCTCCACTTTTAAACTGTCTTCTTAAGTGTTAATAGTAAAGAGCAGCAGATATAGTTTTCCTGGTTTTCTTTCTCATTGCACAGTTATACTGATCATAATTGGGAAAAAGATATCCAGGATATCCCCATAGTGTTAATAATATCTAAGCTTTAATATGTATAACATCATATCTTCTTCTGTTTTCTATTAACATATATTAAGTCAATCACAAAGCCACTTCTTGGTCTAGCCAAAAATACTTATTAAACATCAGGTATGCATCAAATTAAATGTAACTTCTATCGTTCTGACGATGATATTTAATATCGAAATAATTGACAAATTTCTTAGAACTTTTAACATTTTTTTCGATATATTGTGGAATTATCTAGAAACAGTTAAGTTTCATTTAAGACACTAATATGAGTAGATTGCACGGAGTAAGGGTTGAGACAGTTAATTTTATGAATAAAAAGGTCAAAAGTACGTGATAACACTTCAACAATAACAAGCTAAAAGCATGTATCAAAGTCCTATCGGGCATCCAAACGACTAGCAGGAAACAACAATATAACTTTGATATGTTCGTGAAGGTTTAGAGCACAAAGGATAAGATGGCTAGGACACATTGCCGGAATGTCACTGCAGAGAATTGTAAAAATGGCGCCAGGAGGAGGAGAAGGTGATAAAATAAGAAGAGGACGCCCTACAGGAAGTCAAGTGGGATCTAGATGAGGTAGGAGCGACCGAGTGGAAAGAAGTTGCAAATGACCGAAGAAATTGGAAAAGAATTGTAAAGCAGATTGAAGCCAAGGGTCTAGGAGACTTGTACCATACATATTTGTTCGTAAATGTACCACAGACTATAGCCTTCCAAAAAAATTATTCAAGCTTTCAGAAATTCGACAATCCCAGTGGAGCGAGAAAGGATTTATGGCAATTGCAGTATCATTGGAATGGCACTAGAAAACAACTGAAACAAGCAAATAAAGTCAGTATTTACTCAATAAACAATTGCTCAATTTTGCAGCTCAGCTGAACTAATCTACACTGTTTAGAGATTTCCTGGTTGAACATGACTTTATAGAATAAAAAATAAATGAAGCAGTTTGGAGGAAATATAATTTTTTTTCAAAAGCTTAGAATTATATTGGTCATTGACATTGCCCTCGTACCTGAACAAACAACATTGTTAAAGGTAGCATAAAATTCACTTCAAAATTTTGATTCATCTAATGCCGAATCGTCATACGCCGTAACGAGTTGAATTAATCTATAGGTCTGTCTAGGCTTAGTCACTTATGCACAAATAGATACATACGTGCACGGTACACATATTTTACGATATCGTATCCTATGAGTATCTGTATCAATTTACAGTTGACACGTATAACAAATTGATAGATTGATATCGAGTACAGTTCCAATATTTGCTTAATCCTGCGTCACGTTCAACTACAGAATCGGCTTTTTGGATTTGGTACAATTAAATTATGAATTCCATTCACTGCAGCATCTTGAAATATAAATATTAAAGCGATAATTAATTATTAATACGGGGCAAGTTTCGTTTAGCAGAAATCTGTTAAAAAAGAAAAAACATTGTCATTTGGATACCTCAGGGAATATATTACTGAAAAAATTTTGCCGCGGAAAATGCGCTGTTGCCATTTTTTGAATGCGGTAATAATAATAATAATAATAATAATAATAATAATAATAATAATAATAAGCAAATACGCCGAGCTAAGGACCGAAATAAAAGAATTGTGGAATCTTAAAGAAGTCAAGATCATTCCAGTTGTTTTATCCTGTATGGGGCTAATTCCCAAGAAACTAAGTACTTCCCTCAAAGACATTGATATTCCTGAGTCAACCTACCGATTAATGCAAAAATCTGTAATCCTGGATGCGACAAACATTGTTAGGTCATTCCTAGAATAGTGACACCCAACGAAAGTCTTGCTGTTGAGGCCGACTGTCGTTGAAACACGCCGGGTGTAAATCCGGTGACACAAAAAGGAAAATAATAATAATAATAATTGCTAATCAAATTCTGGAAAGTCAATTGGATGCAGATATGAACCTCGAGGAAATACATCTTCACGTGTATTGCGCAGCTCTAGCAACAATCAAAGCCAACAAACAAAAAATATTAAAAGCACCTAAGACACGTACGCCTCAAAAACCGAGATGGGAACAAAGACTTAGTACCAAAATCGAGAATTTGAGAAAAGAAATTGGTAGAATTCAACAAATAGCAAATGGGCAAAAATCCAAAAAGCTGCTAAATAAAATCCCGGTCCAGATTAAACAACAGCTGGAAGGAAAAACAACAAATGAAATAAAAACAATTATAGATGATACCTTAGATACCTGGAAACAAAAACTTGCAGTTGCTTCTAAAAGATTAAAAAGATATCAGGAGAGCTACCAACGCAAAATCCAAAACAACTTCTTTTCAAAAAATCAGAAGGGCTTCTATAGATCGTTTAACGAACAACCTGGTTCTAAAGGACAACCGCCAAAGAAGGAGGATTTACAGACATTTTGGGAAGGAATGTGGTCGAAGGAAATCGAACACCAGGAAAATACACCTTGGATCAAAACAGAAATTCAGAACAACAACCATCTACATATGGAAGAAATAATATTTACATTACAAGATCTAAAAAAGGTAATAAAAAACTTGGCCAACTGGAAAGCACCAGGGAACGACAGTATCCAAAATTTCTGCTACAAAAAACTTACGGCTACCCATCATCACCTGACCAACCAATTTAATATCGCTCTAAGAAACCCTGACCAACTACCAGACTTCCTTACAAATGGTGTAACTTATCTTCTTCCAAAATCTGATCAAACCCAAGATCCTTCTCAATATAGACCCATTACGTGCCTTCCTACAATGTACAAAATCTTCACTGCAGCACTATGTGATAAACTGTACGCATACCTAGAAACTAATGATATTCTAACTGAGGAGCAGAAAGGGTGCAAAAGAAAATATATGGGCTGCAAGAAACAAATAACAATCGATAATGTGATATTGGAACAAATCAGAAAGAAGAACAGAAATCTATACATGGCTTATATAGACTATCGGAAAGCTTTCGACTCAGTGCCCCACAGTTGGTTAATAAAAACTTTGGAAATTTACAATATACACCCTGTGGTGGTTAGGTTTCTAAAAAGTACTATGAGTAATTGGAAAACAAAACTCAAAATTAACCTAAATCACACAGAACTAGAAACTGAATCTATCAGTATTAAAAGAGGAATCTTTCAAGGGGATACACTTTCCGCTCTATGGTTCTGCTTGTGTTTAAACCCATTATCACGTGGCCTAAACCACACAGGATATGGAGCAACTATTAGAGCGGATCGAAACTCAACAACCATAAGTCATCTATTCTTTATGGATGATCTGAAACTATATGCCGCGTGCAAAAAACACCTAGAATCCAACTTAAAACTCATGCACCAGTGGAGCACAGATGTCGGAATGTCGTTTGGTATGGAAAAATGCCAAACTGTATCGGTTGAAAAGGGAAAGCTGAAAGAAGGAGAACCTATAGAACTAGAGCCAGGCAAATATATTGAAGCCATAACAGACAAACCCTACAAGTACTTAGGAATCCTTCAGACACACAAGATATAACATAAAGAAATAAAAGCCATATTAACCACCGAATTCGAAAAATGCCTTTACAACCTCTTAAAAAGTAAGCTAAATTCAAGAAACCTTACCACGGCCATAAATAGCTACGCCATATCCGCTCTTCAGTACTCCTTCGGAATAATTAAATGGACTCAAACGGACCTGGAAGCAGTAAACAGAAAGATTAGAACCGAGCTAACAAAACATAGAAAACACCATCCAAAAGCGTCCGTCGAAAGGGTAAATTTACCTAGAGAAAAAGGAGGTAGAGGAATAAAAGATGTTGTGGAAGCTTGCACTCAGCAAATTGCAGGCTTGAGGAGTTTTTTCCGCCACCAAAATAGTCAACTTCATAAAGCCATAGTGAAAACAGATACGGGTTATACACCTTTAAACCTAAGCATGGAAAACTTTACGCCCTTTAATACACGAAATGAGGAAGATAAAATTAGAAATTGGCGTTCAAAAGAATTGCACGGAAGATTCATTAATGATTTACAGAAAGACACGATAGATCAAGCTAAATCGGTTGAATGGCTTAAAACTGGAACGCTGTTCCCAGAAACTGAAGGTTTTATGGTTGGCATACAAGATCAGGTTATAAAAACGAGGAATTACCAAAAGTATATCTTGAAGGAAGAAATACCAACAGATAGGTGCAGAAAGTGCAACAGAAGTCAATAAACGATTGAACACATTCTTTCTAGTTGCCAAAGCATAGCTGAAACTAAATATCTAGAACGACACAACAAAGTTGCCACAGTAGTATACCTAGAAGTACTGAAAAAACTTAACCTTGATCCACAAAACAACGAGCCATATTACAAATATAAGCCCCCTCCAGTTATCGAAAATCAGTATGTTAAGATCTACTGGGATAAAACTATCATGACGGACGTAACAGTACGACACAACAGGCCGGACATCACAGTCATTAATAAACAATCCAAGAAAGCTCTGCTTATTGACATATCGATCCCAAATAATTCTAACACAGAAAGCAAATACAATGAAAAACTAAGCAAATACGCCGAGCTAAGGACCGAAATAAAATAATTGTGGAATCTTAAAGAAGTCAAGATCATTCCAGTTGTTTTATCCTGTATGGGGCTAATTCACAAGAAACTAAGTACTTCCTTCAAAGATATTGATATTCCTGAGTCAACCTACCGATTAATGCAAAAATCTGTAATCCTGGATGCGACAAACATTGTTAGGTCATTTCTAGAATAGTGACACCCAACGAAAGTCTTGCTGTTGAGGCCGACTGTCGTTGAAACACGCCGGGTGTAAATCCGGTGACACAAAAAGGAAAATAATAATAATAATAACTTACCTCATGACGGGGTACTTGTTTGCGGAAACCGAAGGCGCACTCCATGCAATCCAGGACCAAGTGGTGCCACCAGAAATATATCATTAAAATGGACATCCCAAACCCCCGCTGTAGACTCTGTAATAAGGAACAGGAGACGATCCAGCACATAATATCAGCCTGCACCCAATTAGCCCCCACCGCTTACCTGAGTAGACACAACAATATGGGAAAGGAACTACATCTCGCTGTGACCCAAAGATTAAATCTAAAAACAGGAAAAACACCAGGGTACAAACATTAACCGTTAAGTCTATTGGGATACTTTGATAAGAAGAGACCGAGAAGTACAACACAACAAACCGGACATGATCATGCTAGATAAAACAGCAAATCTGCGATCATTACTGATTTTTCGGTCCCACTGGACGAAAATCTGGGGAAAGCTTACAAAGACAAGATAATGCGATATCGTCCGCTAGCAGATGAGGTGAGAGATATATGGAATTTAAGAAAGGTAGAGATCAAACCATTCGTAATTTCTGCAAATGGCTTAGTGCACGTTAAAGTAACTAAACACCTGGAAGAGCCAAGCATATCTCGACATATCTGTGGTTTGATGCAAAAAGCAGTAATTCTGGGAACAACTGCAATTGTCCGAAGAACACTAACCCCCTAATTAAGTAGGTTTATACCTTGATGCAACTGCGTCCGGTAGAAACTGCTACCACCAACCACGTACAAGTGTGAAAAAAAATAATAATAAGTCAGTTTTTAGTGATTTTGTTACGTATTTTAAACCACTATTTAGAAAACTAAACTCTTTTCGAAGTGCCTATAGAACCTTAACTTCAAGGTTCAAGTACTTACCGATCACAGTATGCTATTGCACTATCAACCGTCTTCGACAGAGAACGACATAACAATGGGCGAAAATATGTTTAATTGTTGGAAACGGTATTGTCACATGTAAATATTCTGATAAGCAGATACATTTCCTGATATCGAATTCATTTTACAGCAAGGTATCATATAGAGAATATTGACAAATGTAAGGCGAAATCGTATGTTGTTGAAAAGTGGTGATAGATATCAATTTTTAGGGGGTCGTTATTAGCCCATTTTACCTTATCTCTCTTTTCAAACCCACCAATAGATATTTCCCAATTTATATGTATCATTCTGTCAATATTATTAGGTAGTCTAAGTATGGTATCTGAAGAAGAAGATCTATTTAGTTTTCCAAATAGAAGGGTATACCTTGTCAGTTTTGGGGGAATTTTAAATGGTATTATCGACAATAGTCTACTGGAAGTGCAAATACCCTTAATAATTTTATACAATTAAATCATCATTGTTAGTTTACGATTGTTACTCACAAGATGAAATGTTAAATTCTTCTCGCAGTCTGGATGTCCGCACTGTTGTATATTATAGCCTAAGATAGTATTTTTTATAATACAAATGCCTCAAAAATCTATTTTGCACTTTTTCTACCATTTATAAATATACTTGTGCTTGTTCTCCCCAAATTATTGAAGCAAACTCTAAAGTTGGTCATACTAACATATTGTATAAAAGAATCATTGTTTTTTATCTGAAAATAAGTTAGTGTGCCTCCATATCCTAACATTCGAAAGGCTTTTGATATGCATTTATTGATATGCGACGTAAAAGAGAAATTACTGGTATACATTACTCCTAAATCCTTAACTTCATTCACTCGGCTTAATGTACGTAAGCCAATCATGTAGTCAAATATTACAAGTTATTTTTGCGGGCTATTGTCATAATATTGCACTTTGTGATATTAAAATTTAATTTGTTCTGTATACTCCATACTCTTATATTGTTTAAATCTTTCTGCAACTTTATATAGTCTCTAACTGTGAGAATAGTCAAAAACACCTTAAAATCATTTGCAAATAATTAAAAATCAAAATATTGTGTACACTTGGATAAATCAATAATGTACCACAGAAAGAGTGATGGCCCTAAATTTGACCCTTGTGGAACTCCTGAAAACTTGAAATTTTCCTGATGTTTTTCCTAATGTGTTTCCTTGATATATAACAATAAATTTTCTATTTTCTGAATAGCTTTTGAAAGGTCTAATGAAATTGTTGGAAAATCCAAACTGATTCATTTTTTGCAATAGAATGTCATGGTTTACTCTGTCAAAGGCTCTCTGAAAATCGGTATGAATAACATCTAATTGCGATCTTTTTGCAAAAGCTTGATTTGCCGATTCGAAAAATGGTAATAAGTGATTAAGTGTTTATTGATGGAACGTCCTGACATATAGCCATGTTGTTCGTCTACTACCAAACTCCTAACATGATTGTAAAGAAAATAAACGGTTTTAAAGATTAAAACTAACTTTTCCGCATCTGTGAGATGCACTGATTAATATTCTATCATAAAATTGTTATTTCGGGGGACGTATCGTGTTAACAAATCGAAATGTCTCTAAAAGTAACCATAAATGCAGTAAATCTGGATTTATAGGACCCGCTGTACTCGCTATAGACAGCTAAAAACAATAGGGTACATCTGTGAGACACCTTGAAAAATATCCAATTATAAAATTTGTCACTTATATACACTCCGTAGGCTGTATCGTACTAAACCCGAAATTTCTCCAAAAAGGACAAAAATGTGGCACTTCAGGTACCATAGCACCCGTTGTACTAGCTCTGGTGAGCTAGTTCATCTATAAGACGCGCTGAACAATATTCAATCATAAAATAGGTCACTTGTATACACGCTGGAGGCTGTATCGTGCTAACAAACTGAAAATTCTCCAAAAATGACAAAAATTTAGTACCTTAAGTACCGTAGCAGTTGTTGTACTGACTTTAGTGAGCTGAATCTCAATAGGGTTCATATTTGAGACGCCCTGAATAATATCCAATCATAAAAATGGCCATTTATATATACTCCGGAGGCCGTATCGTGCTAACAAACGGAAAATTCTCCAAAAATGACAAAATTTTGGTACTTCAAGTACCACAGCACTCGTTGTACTGGCTTTAGTGAGCTGAATACCAAAATAATTTATCTTTGAGATTCTCTGAATAATATCCAATGATAAAATTGGTGAGTTGCATATACTCCGGAGGCTGTATCGTGCTTTGCTTTGCTTCCGCACAAATAAAAATAATTTTTTTTATTCTGTTGGAGATGATTAAATGATATGACCGCGTCTACGATAAAATTACTTAATTGCTGTGAAAATTTAACGATAACCTGGTTTTACGGAGACAAAATCATACGCTCCGGGTAAACGATATAAAATGCGATTGGCCTCGCTTCTAATTTTACCTACCACCTATCTACAGGGTGGACGAGAACCATGTGACAAAAGAAATATCTAAGTCCTATTAGGTTACATATACACAAAAAAAATCGTTCCTACTAATCGTGTGTGAAAATATCACTATAATATCCCACACAATAAAAAATATATCTATAAAACGATCGGTGCACAAATTATGAGCCAGGACCTACAGATTTAACTGAACCTATGAACCAATAAAAAATAAAAAAAACAGGTTATATGTTCTATCAATGCAAACATCTGTTATCAATATCAAGGTTAGATCAGCGCACACACAAAAAATTAAACTTTCCCAAATAATCTTGGACGTGTTCAAAGACTTACGGTGTGGAAACTTCTTTTGTCCTGTCTCTGCTTACTGACTGATTTCGATATTTATCTTTAACGGCGGAGACGCTAAATTTTTAGCACACGGTGTCAGGATGTGTTGGTTAACGGTCGGAATGAATTCACTACGTATTGCTCCCAGGGGGACAACTTTCACTGTCAAGGATATCTGAGTATCGCTTTGACGCCCTGACACACCGGAGAGAGAAATTCTCCCTATAACCCGCGAACACTAAAAAACAAAATGACACTCGTCACCGTGACAGGGAAGTACTTTTTCCCTTCGCGTTTTTGCCTCACTCTGTGTCCCTGTCTGCTCTGAACTCACTATCTAGCATTCCCCCAAACTTGTTCGGGATATTGTGCTGAATTGCAAGGTTGCCTATTTTGTTTCAGAGTGGCCTCGATTTTTATTAACTAACCGTTTGTATACAAAACAATAATTCTTATTCAACCTAGTTCATTGTTATATTGTTGCAAAATGTTATGATCCTGTCTCATTATTGATGAACAAAAAGTATGTCGAATTTTACTTTTATTATATTTGAAATAAAACATATATTTTACCGTGTGTAATCAAAGTTACTGATTCAAGTTTTCCCTTTTTAGTATTCGCATTTATTACAAGATGTAGATGAAATTTATTCCTTACTTTTACTTCCACTATTAATATTTCAAAAATTCAAATATTTTATTGTAATGTTTTTCTTAATTATTTAAAGAAGGTGATCCTGACGGGTGGGATAAATTCATACACACGGTTGGTTCACTTACTCAATTCATTTATTCACTTAAACTATTCACTAATTTATATGATATACACAGTATATTTCGTACACTACTACTCAGTAATTTATATAATCACTTCACTACTATTTACTTGTTCACTTGTTTATCTCACGAGATCTCTTTATAAACTGACTTCTCCCGCTGGTCGGTCCTTTATATATTAGTGGCTTTTTTACTAGATAATTCTTGTTTATGGCTTACACAAAAACCATCGGCTCCCTGAAATTATCTAGATAAGACTGACCACACAAACAATGTCTAGATAAGATAGTCACAAAAAAACGTAAACAGTTCTACGAAATCCCTGCGCATCCACCAAAATTTTAACTTTCATACATGGCTGAGACAGAGTCTAATTCAGGAACTTCACTAGTGTGCTATTTCGTAACATTCAGTTGCTTTTTAAATGCCATCAACACCCCGCCACCTCTAGATTCACCAGCAGTAATACGATTTCTGTCACCTATCAATATGGAATATAAATTGTTATTTACTAACTCACCATCTTCCACTCCCTCATGTAACCATGATTCAACTAGCACTATAATATCAAAATTGCATTGTGCACAACTATTTTGAATTTCTGTCATCTTCCTATTTAACCCTCTACAATTCTGGAAATTAATATAAATAAATGTCATATTCTGTGATGTACTTTCTGTTTTACGAGTTATACTCCTAAAATTTAACCTATATAAAAATATAAATATGTGTAATTAGAAAAGGAAGAAAAACGATTAATAATATATCCTAAGGTATGTGTATACCATAACCCTTCTAACAAAATAAACATTTCTTGTTTTTTCCTTTTTAATTACTAGTTTGTATCCAAGAGTATCCAAAATAACGACGGTACAGTTCCAAACTCCAACTCTAACACATGGTTGCTATAGATATTTAAAAAGCTTTTGATACCGTATGGTTCAAAGGTCTATTGTATAAATTAATAAAACAAAAAACACCTGATTATTTACTCAAAGTGTTGAATTCTTATTTATCGAATAGAAAATTTTACTCCAAAATAAACGAAACCATTGCAGGACCATATCTCATCCAGGCTGAAGTCCCGCAAGGATCAGTTTTATCACCTTTGCTATATTGAATATTTATTCACGACCTCCCAGCCTCCCCACATATATTAATCGCCATATATGCCGATGGCACTTGTTTTGTACATCTGCAAAGGATCCAGGACACAAACACAAAAATCATATCCTACTTTAACAATCAAAAACTAATCATAAATGCCTCCAAAATATGTATTACTCAAAAGTAAACCCACAAAAAACAGCTCTTTACAATCACAGCTTTGCATAGACGGACTTAATATTACCCTTAGTACCACACTAAAATAAACGGTTCAAAATATTAAAACTATCTTTTCCGCATCTATGGCCCTGAACAATATTCTATCTTAAAATTTTCACTTGCATACACTTCGGAGGATGGAATAGAAATATCTCCATAAATAACCAAAATCTACGTATTTGGATTTATAGGACCCACTGTACTAGCTCTAGTCAGCTGAAAATCAATAAAAAATATCTGTCAGACACCTTGAACAATATTCAATCATAAAATTGGCCACTTTCATACACTCTGGAGGCTGTATCGTGCAAACAAGTACCATAGCACCCATTGTACTGGCGTTAGTGATCTGAATATCAATAGGGTTCGTCTTTAAGACGCTCTGAATTATATCCAATCATGGTTCGTCTTTAAGACTCTCTAAATAGTATCCAATCATAGAGTTGGTCACTTGTATATACTCCGGAGGCTGTATCGTGCTAACAAACTGAAATTTCTCCAAAAATGACAAAAATATCGTACTTAAAGTGTTATAGCACCTGTTGTACTGGCTCTAGTGAGCTAAAAACCTATAGGGTCCATCTGTGAGATGTCCTGATTAATATTCAATCACAAAATGGATAACTCGTTGAACTCCGGAGGCTATATCGTACTTCCAAACTGAAATTTTTCAAAAATGACAAAAATGTCGTACATCAAGTACCATAGCACTCGTTGTACTGGCTCTGGTGAGCTGAAAATAGGGTTCATCTGTGAGATGTCCTTAACAATATTCAATCATGAAATTGTTGACTTGTTGGCAAACGTAAAAATAATTCAAACATTTTTTTTTGAATTCCAACTTTTTCTGGGGTAAACCAATACTTCTCTCGCATATTAGATAGGTTGGGCGGAAAAGTAATATTTCGGATATGCAATACACGGAAACACCAATGCAAGTGCATATATTAGAACTCAAGATCGAAAGCCACTTATTTTCACTTATATGCAGACACAGTAAACTCACAACTAAAATCAAACTAATTATTTATAAACAAATAGTAAGACCCATTTAACAAACCGAGCACCACTTTACCTGACATGAACAGAACACAAATTTCACTCCCTGTAGATGGTACAAAACAAGTGTCCAAGAATGGCAATCAAATATCTAACACGCTACATCAAACTCTAAAGAAAACCTCATGGTTACACGAAAAAGCATATATACATCAAAGACTTCGTAACAAAAATATCTACAAAATTTTACAATTGTTGTCTGCCAGAAAATCTTCGAAATGCACTGAAAGCCGCAAATCGCGCAGAAGTAATCTGAGATAGTGGGTGTAGGCTACTGCATGGTACGTTGATTACATAACCTGGTTGCTAATCCCCAAACCCATACATCTCAAACTAGGAGTAAATTCAGCCCGGTTATACAAACTGTACTGAACTACCCCTTAGTCACAAACAACAACTCAAAACTAAAATCAACGTCTGCCATGCTGCCTTCCCCAAGAGTAAGACACATGTCAATTATTAAGACCATGTTTTTCAGCTGCTTATCAGGGTCGAAGTTATATAACGAACCGGAAAACATGGATAGTTGCAAGTAGCTATCTACACTCCGAGAAGAATCGCAAGAACTCCAAGGATCGCCAGTCCATCGGCATCGCATTGATTTTTTCATATGTAATCCTTAGACCAACTGTAAATGGGGAAGAAAAATTTGTGAATAAAGACTATTTCAATCTTATACTTGTCATACCAAGATTATACCAATATGAAACAAGACAAAGTTTCTCCATAACTGCTACGGAATTATGAAATATCAAATCCGACGTAGGAAAAAACTAAGCAAGTTTAAAGACAGTTAACCATCTATTATGCAGGAAGCGTTTTCTGTTGATAAAAACTTAGAGGAAATATTCTTTTGAAGTTTACTAAAAGATTTTAATTAGAATTTGTTTCGTATAAAACTGTTTAATGATTTAGACAGTCTCAAGAGTAAAAGCTAAGCAGCCAATTTTATTAGGTACTAATGAAATTAAAATACTAGTATAAATAGAAGCATAAGACTCTTCAAAATTCCTATAATCTCACTCAACGTACTCCTGTGTTAAGATAAGCTAGGTAAAATACGTAAATATGTTAAAGGATAACTATTATTTTTTTCAAGTTAGGATGGTGATTTCCCTAGTTTGATGTAATGTACTTGGAGGATTGGTTTTCACCTACTTCTCTCCTCCATTTGGGGAATTTTTTAACCGGAATGGACTGCATATTTTTATATGCTGGTTCAGTTTTATACTGTTTATCAAAGGTGTTTGAAGATAAGTTTCTTTCTTTTTAAACGCTGTGTGAAGGGTTTCGATATTTTGAAATCTTATAATAGTTGACAATCATGATTTATGTAATTCAATAACTTTAGTTCTTTCGTCTTCCCAGGAGGGGATTAGTTAGCACTATTCAGCAATGTCCCTCTCTGCAGCTATGTGTAGTTGTTTCTCAACGGCTCTCGATAATAACTGGAGGATTGTGTTTTCTGATGAATTTTGATTACTATACTCGATAGTCGAAATTGTGTAAAGTGACGTCATCGGTTATCTACCGATTTAAAGTGAACTCCATGAGCGTATCATATTTTAAGGGTGCGAATACTGAAATATCTGGAATTTCAATTTTTAACATTTGAAATAATAACTTATCACAAGTTGTTCATAAGTAAGTTAAAACAAAATAAAAAAATGTTTAAAAGTCAATTCCAACTTACTACTACTAAAACTAAAAAAAAGTTGTTTGTCAAGACCAAAATAAATTACCAATAAGTATAGGTATGTTGCGAGGTCACTTGTAAAATGTCTGACTAACTGGAAGCGGTATCACTCCCTGACGACTCCTCAGAATCATCGCTTTCTCCTCCTATATCGATAATGAGTGGTTCCGTCATTACTTCTACACGTATGTCTAAATCCCAAAACTTTATTTCTTCTTTTAATACGTGTTGAATACATTTACGCCAACTCTCAGCAGTAACGGTATGCAGCGCCTCGTCAAACAGTTTCTCAACGTCAGCCATTTTGAATGTACTGTTTTTTCTCGCAACATAATTTTTCACTTGGGCCCAAACCAGCTCGATGGGGTTTAACTCACAGTGGTAGGGAGGAAGTCTAACAACTGAGACGTTGAAATCTTTCGCCATTTCATCGACAACGTACTTAATATAACTGCTTCTATATTTCCGTACGAGAGATAATAATTCAACTTTTAGCATTGCCTCGTTGTGCGGAATGCTTTTACTCTCTAACCAATCAATTATAACCCTCTTGCGGCTAGCTGAAGTAGGTATTTGCTCCAGTCGACGAGAGTGGTATGAAGCATTATCCATAACTATCACTGAACCAGGAGTTACCTTTGTTAAAATTGATCTAAACCATGTTTCAAACCGGTTACCATCCATCTCTTCATGGTAATCGACAGTTTTTTTGGACTGAAAACTTAGTAATCCACCTTCTACAAATCCTTCCTCGCTGCCAATGTGAGTGATAATCAGTCGACGTCCTTTCCCAGAGGGAGCTTTTAAACCGGAAGAGAAACCCTCCATAAAGGCTTGTCGATTGCTTCGTATATTCATGTCTTGCCACACTTTTGACACAGTGTGGCCTTCATTTAACCATGTTTCGTCAAGATAATATATGTGCCGTCCTTCGTTACGAAACTGTCGTATCTGTTTTAAATAATTTCTCCTCCATTCCACAATGTCATTTCGTTCAATTAAGGCACTGTTTCTACTTCTTGTTTGGTAACGAAAATTCATTAATTTTAAAGTTCGTCTCAAAACTTTATCACTGATGTTTGGTAAAGTATCATCAGCTTCTATTACCTTGCTCAATTTAGCTACCGAGGGGATTTCATTCCTAAAATAAAAAGAATGTATTTCCCTACGTATAGCATTCCGTGTTTGGTCGTCCAAAACAATTTTCTTTCTTCCCCTACTTTCCGGTTTACAGTTTTCACCTCGTTCTCTTGTCAAAGATCCGTCCCGCGATTTCTTTAGAATATTGTATATAGTACTCTCAGAAACTTTAGTTAAATAACTGCACTTAATCACAGCGTCACTAACACCCAACTGTTTGTCCATGGCACGCAGTCCTTCGTACACATTTAATATGAGGACTTTTTCTTCCCGAATTAAATTGTTACGACGCCATTTTTTATCGCCAACACCGCTACACTCCGCCATTATTGTCACTAAATATACCGATATAAATATTACAATAAATACGATAACCGATTTATCACACAAAACCACAACACAAATACTGATGTTACGTTCATGAAGAGAATAAACACCTCACATAACTGTTTACTATCACTGTCTCATTCGCGTAGCTCGATCTATCTATCTCGTTCTCAAAGCCGGAACATTGAAGCGACTCTCCAACATTGTCAAATCGGCGAGTTTTTCACAACAAACTTTGCGTTCAAGAAATATACATAAACACTTTATTTCACATTTCAAGTAAACTAATTATTATTAGTCTGCTTGAAATTTGAAATAAATATATTAAATTGGTATTGACTTAATTACATTGCATCTTTTGTACCTGAAATATTGACACAGTGGATTTGAAGTGTATTTATAAAATACAGCATTTCTCTCTAGAATACATATGGCAACTGCGCTTTAACCAAAGTGTTGATTAGATAGCTCTGACTCACTTTACACAATTTCGACTATCGAGTATATGGGTTTTAATGAAATACTAGTCAATTTTCTTTATTAAAAAATAGTCGGGAACTAATTACATTTTTTATTTGTCAAAACTATCTCGGGGGGTGTGCACTTATACGTATTAAAAATGATACGCGTTCTTCGCGCCATCAATATGTGTCACAAAGAACAAGTCAGCTTCGGTTGCGTTAGGCTGAATAGCCCTTGTAGCTGATGCCTTTAAATTGGGGAAGAATTAGAATTTCGGTCGCGTTAGTTAATCTCTTTGACATCCACAGACAAATAATTGAGGTTATGCTCACTACACTTGTTGCATTCAAATTTTGCCAATATAATTGATTGCATGTTGCTTGGTTATTAATTTATTTCATTAAATTGATTTAATTCAAAATGCCAGCCCCTCGATAGCGTGTTGTTCCCAATTGCTTCAACAAAGATCAAGATGCTCCAAGGTAAGTTATAAATACCATTATAATTAAAATGAGTAATTTGTATTAATATTTTACACATATTTTATTCACGTGGACGAGCATAAAAAAGTATTTGGTTGGAACGAATCCATAATCCCAGTTTATTTAACCAGTCGAGAAGCATTTTAAGGGGGAAAGCAGTTTGTGGTAATCATTTTTTGGATGTATGTAAAGAAGGGGGAAATTTAAAAAAAATGCACTTCTTGTTTTAAATTCACCTGGTAAGAATTTTATCGTAACACTATTAGATTTCAACTACTATCTATATTATTTTTGTAGATTTCATTGCTGGGGATAATTTAGGAGGAAGCTGCGTTTCCTTTCCACTTAAACCACAAAATGAGCTTGCAACTCCTCCAAAAATAAAAAGTGTGACATTAATGATAAAATCTGTTAGATATGTATGTTAATCGATTTTTTGTAGAATTATACTCTAAACTAAATTTGAACTGAGTTGTTGCAGCCTTTCCCCATTCCTAGAAATTTTAAATCAATCGAATTTAAATTTTCCGGCATATCACACAATTTGAATTCACCACCATTTAAAAGCTAGAAACGACGAAAGAACCCTCTTTTTAGTTTTTAGTGACAAATAAAGATCGCAGCATATCTGCCGAGGCATTTTTTGTCAGTGAGTTGCCCGTCTTACCTCTATTATTTGTCTGTTAACTGACTTACATCTAACCTCTTTTCTCTCTCTATGACGACGGTTAAGTTGAAGTGAGTTGTTAAGACAATTGCTCACCTACTCGAATACTAGGTTTGTTCGAAAAAACAGTTCACAGACGACTCCCGAATCACTTAGGAAAATATGTTTCGGATATGAGAGAAGAAGATAAGTTGGAGGCATGAAAGTTCGAACACAAATGGTTTGTTTTCGAACATACTAGCCGGGCGGCAGGTGAGACCATAAAAACATAGAATCGGACACAAATATGAATGTTTTGATTAGAAGCAGATTAATATTGTATCTGCATGTGGCATTACCTTCTTATAAAAGATTAGCACTGAACGAAAACATATGCAACTTGTTTATATTTTGTTGTCAATGGTCAAAACAAACCTACACGTAGATTACCAGCTGATCATCAACAGTATTATATTTACAGAAAAAAATATAAAACAATTTGAGTAAACAACATCCCAAAACTAACTATACAAGTATATACTAGCAGTGCCTGGGGATGTGCCCAGCTCTCTAAGGTCAAATGAAGGTAGGGATTGAAGGGTTACCTTTGTTAGGGAGTAAAATTATCTTTGTGGTGGGGCGAGTGAGAATCCAGATTGTATAAATACTTGGACTGAGTGCACTTTAAAATCTTTTCCAATGAAAACTTGTGTAATACAAGCTAGTGGCCATTTCATAGGGGGATTATCTTCGTATTTGAGAAGTACCAAATCGTTCACTTTGAGATTTGGTTGGGGATGCATCCATTTTGGACGGTTCTGCAAACGGTTTAGGTAGTCTGTTGACCAGCGTTTTCAAAATTGTTGTTGGGCCTGGGTACAGACATGCAAGTGCTTTAACTTATTGATTTGAGTCAGAGAAATGTCCACTTCTGGATAAGATATGAGAGGAGGGGGCACTAAGAAGTGACCAGGAGTTAAAGGTTGTAGATCGTTCACATTGGGAATAAAAGGCGTGCATTTAATATTGCTTCTACTTGAGTTCAATTGGTTGAGAACTCTTTGAAAGTGTAAGATGAATTTTTTACAAGTGTACTCGTACTTTCGTGCTTTTGACGACACTTTCCTAGATTCCTCTCCAGTGGGGAGATCTTGGAGGAATTCGTTTCTAAGTGATTTTGGATTGAGCGAGAAAATCCTTTAATTGAGGAGCATTGTAAGTAGGTATTGATTAACTTCTTCCAAGTAATTGTTAGCTTCTACAAAATGTATGGCATTGTCACATTGTATATGATTTATGGCAGTCCCCTACGTGCTATGATTCGCTTTAAACAAGCTAGGAAAGGGTCAGCAGAGAGGTCAGAAACTAACTCTATATGAACAGTATTCGTAGAGTACCATACAAAGACTGCTATATAGCTTTTCATTGAGGGGGCTTTCTTTAGTGATGAGGACCTAGTGAAGAATGGGCCACTGAAATATACTACGGTGTTGGCAAAAGCACGCAAGGAAGTAACCCTTTCTTTGGGCAAATTAGCCATAATTTGGCTGGATGAAGCGTTTGCATATGGGACATTAATTAATAATTTTCTTTAGAGATATAAGGCCATCTATTGGCCAATAATGTAATCTTACATTATTTAGTACATTTTGATTTGAGGGCTTGCATGACCTAATCGTTAATGCTCATGACGTAAAATCAGGATCGTGAGATGATGATTGGAGGGTTACACTATTGGGTATTTTTGGTCAAAGGGCAAGTCAGAGCTGGATAATCGTCCACCTACTCTCAGGAGTTGATTGTCATCTGGAAACGGGTTGAGAGAAGCGATATGCTTGTTATGAACGTGTTTAGCGAATTTGATAGATTTATTTTCCATAACAAACGAGATTGCCTGGGTTTGTTTTATTATGAAAGAATAAGATGGTTCTAGTTCTCTTGGACTCAGTAAAGCTGTCACTTTTTCTCTATTTTTGAGATTATAGATGAATCGTAGAACATGAGCAGTTGTCCTTTGCAGCCTGCATAAATAGGAACATTTTAAGGCAAGACATTCCCAGAGGTTAGGGGACGGTGTAGTATTCAAGGCAGAATGCTTCCCTTTTTCGGGAGGATTGGATATTGGAAAAAAATAATCTAAGACGGATTCTGGGTTGAGAAAAAAATAGGGGCCTGATTTCCACAGGTGAATTGAACCAGGTTGAAATTTTCCCCTGGACAGCATATCGGCGGGGTTTTGGACAGATGATATATGTCTCCAAGTTGCTTGTTTGGTATCAGTTTGAATCATGGAGACTCTATTACACACAAAGATGCACCACTTGGTGGGGGAGCCTTAAGCCCAAAATAGTGCTACCTGAGAGTCTCACCATAGGGAAGATTCATATATAGTCAGTACAGGCTGGAGAACTTAGTGAATTCTAATAAAAAGTTGAGATAAGAGTGTCATGGTGCATAGTTGAAACTTAGGTATGTTGAGCGGTTTCTTCATGGGAGCTACTCTAGATTTAGCGGCTATCAAAGAGGACGTGACAGAGTTATCAGAATAGAAGTTACGCAAGGACAAACATCATCCTTAAGCTATGGTGCTGGCATCGCAAAAACCGTGAAATTTGTATATTGTCACGGTTTGTGCAATATGAGGCAGCGAGGAATTATATAAGAAGATAAATTCGAGACATTAGACAGAAAATTGTTCCAGTCATGTACTATATCGGATTTAGTAACGGGTTGGTCACATTCAATACCTTTGGACTACAGTTTCAGCATGAGCAATTTTCTCTGTACTATTACAGGATTCACTATTCCTAAGGGATCATAGCACTGGGCGACATGTGACAATATTTTTCTCTTAGTGATAAGGGACATTTCTTGCAACTTGGGGAGAGATATTTGAAAATTATCAGAAATATGCTGCCAGAGAAGATCTAGCACTTTACAAATTGATTAATCGAAATTGAATACTGTAACGACTGGTTCGCATTGATAATTATGGTTACAGAAATTTTCTGAGTTGTATCTCAGCTTATGTAATTCAAAATGAGCAGATGATAAAAGAGTAACCAGCGAATTGTATACAACGTTTAGAGCTATTTCTTTGAGTACTCTGCAGGCAAGGAATGGGGCACTTTTCTGGCCAAAGGAGACATGAAAGCGAAGCGTTTATCGCCCTCTCGTGTCGGCCATCACCCGCGAAAAGGGAATGATTGCCGAGATGCGGAGGCGAATGGCCCACCTACCTTTCGGCATAAGGCCGTGACCATCCAACATCCGACGAGATCACTGTCAAGAGAACCCATCCCAATCGCCGCACTCCAAAAAATAGCCGAAAAAGGAGATCCTGCTTTGCTTTGTGTTTTGGCAAAACAAGAATGTTAATAGAAGAAAACTATCAAATTAAAATAAAAAATTCACATATGTACATATAAATTAAACTTTCATCTCGACATAGTCAACTGTACATCGCTTAATGGTAAATGTTGTTAAAATGTGTAAAGTGTCGTGTTGTGTATGTGTTCAGTGTGTGTTGGTGTTATTGCATTGTAGGAATCCAAGTCTCGTCGTCCATGATCATTTGATCTCCCCATTCGTTCAGCCATTTAATGATTTGTTTATCATTTAGGTCCAAGTTTGTGGGGGGGGGGGTATTGTTTCCCTACAAGTCTTAGCCTATTTATTAGTTCATGTCTAGCTTGAATTCTGTTGGGTAAAGTGCAATTATTTATGATGTGGTTCTGGTCTTCGATGACCTTGGACTCCTCACATTTACCATTTGTTTCCCTTAGTTTAAACCTTAGGTAATAGTGTGTCATGTGTCCGTGTCCCGTGATCAGTTGAGTCGTTTTCCAATTAAGGAGTAGTTTTGATTTCCCTACTGTTTTGATAATTGAGTAAGTTTTCCTACCGGTGTTTGAGGTGTCCCATTTGTGTTGCCATGTTTCCAGTATAAGTGTTTCTTTTTGTTTTGTTATGTCTTGTTTGGTGATGTGTGTTAATGTGCTGTCAGGGTGAGTGTGTGCGTGTTTAGCAAGTTTGTCAGCTGTTTTCATGCCCAGGTTGTTTATGTCTGTTTTATTCACATTGTACAGAATTTCGTGTTGTGATAGTATTTCTAGGTTCTTTTCTATTGTTATGGTCGTCTTGTCTGTATTTGTGTTGTTAGCAAGCTGTTGGGTGAGTGATGTAGAGTCGACGTTGAAGTTAATGTATTTGTAAGTGTATGATTGTACGTTGTTTTTGATTATGTCTGTCGCTTTCATTAGCGCAATGATCTCCAGTTTGTTTATGTCGACTGAGGTGTGTATTTTGTATTTGTAGTGCTTTGGTAAGTTCTGTTTGTGTATGTAAATGCCTATGGTCTTGTCTGCGTCTTTTATACTCGCGTCTCTGTAGATCCGTACGTCGGGTGTGCAGTCGATGTGTTTCGTGGTGATTGATCTTGCAGTAGGGTGTGGTAGGTCTTTTGTGCGTGTGCGTAGGTTCTGTAGTGTGTGTCTGTTGTCATTGTATGTTCTGTATGTCGTCCATGCGTCTAAGTCCAGCGGTGTCACCCCCGCCAGTACATGCAGCGCAGAAGTGGGTGCAATTCTGGAGGCCTTAGGGATGGATAGCAGGAAGGGTCTCTCCGCTGCGGCTAGCTGCTTGTCGATTCGAGTGTCATATGCGCGCTTCCCCCAAATCTCCGCCCCATATAAAAGTATCGGCTTCACCGCCTTAACGTATATCTCCCTGAGTATATTTAATTTACGTCCCTAGTCACGACCGGCTATGATGAAGAGTTTGTGCTCTATGTCTGCCGATTTTTGGCGGTTTTGTTTGACGTGTTCTAACCATAGCAGGCTTGTGTCGATAGTTAGTCCGAGGTATGTAATGTTGTCGTGGAATAATATGTAGGCGTCATGTATCTTTAGTCTGGGTGGTCGTGTTTGTTTGTGTGGTGTGAACATGGCTACCGTTTTTGTGTTATTGTACCCTGTATCAAATGTCACTGAATAAAACATAAAAACTTTGGAAATGTTGAATAGGGACATGTGAGTCGTTTTCCTCAATTTTCTACTATTGAGTTACTTCAGGCAACTAAATTCTTAAAAATATGATTTTCAGTGGGGTGTAGATCCTTTAATTACTATACCAAACAGACATCTAGTATGATACATCGTTGAAATCAGCCCATCGATGGGAGTATAAAATATACAGAATATTCCATTAAAAAAACATATCTTTGGCTTGTAACTTTCTTGGGACCAACTGTATAATTGAAAAGAATTTGAAATCATGGCTTTTTTAAATATACACAAAAAAGTAGTCTTATGGGTCGCTTCGTATATGGTAGGACACCCTGAATTTTTTTAGATGTAAATGAAAAGTAATATGAAAAATTGTGTTTTCAGAATTCCTGTGTGTTTTTACGGTAATTATAGATATCAAGTAAACGTTATTGAACCAATTAAAATAGGTCCAATTAAGGTGTAAGTCCAGGTTGACGTCCAATTTACCAGTAAAAATGATGTCAACGTGACGTCTAAAACTCGTCGGATTAAGGTTAAAAAAACGTCATTCAGCGGTGACTTACCTACGTCTTTTAGACGTCCATTTTTAACGTCAGTAGACGTCTTTTAGCCCAATATGATGCTGTCGTTTAGACGACAATGGTTACCTGGGCTGTACCGCTTCGCGCTGTAGTTACGATTCAAGATAGTAGAATTTTTCAGATCTAGAAGCTAGTTTAGAATTTCTCCTATTAGTGCAATAAAAAGATCAATGAATGACGGATATTCTACGCAATTGCCATTGAATGTTGTAAAATGTATGTTAGGTAACTGTTATTATCATAAGAAGGAGGAGGATCGACTTTAGGAGTCACTACAGTAACGGATTCTATTATTCGTTTAAAGCTACTAATTACATTCAGACAGCGATTTCCAAAATATTCCCTTTTTTCATCTACGTCTTTGAAATCTTTGGGATTTTCTATCTGATCTTGGGTATCAATATAAGTTTCTAGAGTTCGAGTGAGCATAAAATGATGCATTGGTGTTCACCTACTTCTCTCCTCCATTTGGGAAATTTGATAAGCGGAATGGACTGTATATTTTTATATGCTGGTTCAGTTTTGTACTGTTCATCAAAGGTGTTTCCTTCTCTTTAAGCGTTCGGTGAAGGGATTCGATATTCCGAAGTCTTGTAATAGTTGACAATCTTTATTTACGTAATTCAATAACTTTACTTCTTTGGTCTTCCTAGAAGAAGATTAGTTAGCACTCTTCAGCAATGTCCCTTTCTGAAGCTATATGTACTTGTTTCTCAACGGTTTTTGATGATAACTGGAGGATTGTGTTTTCTGATGAATTTTTGATTACTATGGGTTTCAAAGGAATACTAGTCCATTTTTTTAATTAAAAAATAGTAGGGAACTTATAACATTTCATTGTTTATCAGAATTGACTTACAACTAACTTCTTTTTTCTCTCTATGTCGACGGTTAAGTTGTAGTGAGTTGATAAGACAATTGCTCACCTACTGGAACACTAGCTTTGTTTCAACAAACAGTTCACGGATGATTCCCGAATTAGCTAGGGAAATATGTTCCGGATATGAGAGAAGGGGATACAGTGAAGGCATGCAAGTTCGAAAACCAATGGTTTGTTCTTGAACAATCCTATCGTATTGTCAACTCTCACAAAGCCCGACAATTGAAGTTCCAAATCAGTATGTGTTTCAAAAATAAAACTTCCTTCATTCTACCGCCGACTCTGTTATATTATATGATTTAAATGTTATTTACATCAGCGATATTTTGTCATAGTTGGAATACATGTTTTTAGTTGATACAATTTTCATGCTTATCAATTTAAAATTATGCAGAGCTATCAAATGCACTACTTCGCTGTATTTTTTGCATTAATAATTCGTGTCATGAACAAAAACCAGCGCCAATGAGCAAACATTCGAATGCGAAATATACTACATATTTTAGTAGAGTGGAAGTTTTTGCTAAACAAAATGAGAAAGTTTTCCAAAGAAGTATCAACTACATGTACTGTTGAATATTAAAGGAGCCACTTCGAAGAAGTTTAGGTTTATTATTAAATCAGTTGCAGACTCCTTCCATTATCAATCAGTATAGATTCCTTCTGTTCGTTCGTTAAATTTGTTGGGCAGCAATGATGAAATGAAATGACACAAAAGTATATAGGGGAGTGTCGGGAGGGTTTGGACAATATTCAAATAAATAAATATGGCGTGGTCACGAATGAGAAATTACCTAAATTTTGAAATCAGACCGTTTGATGTAGGGGTCGTATATTCCTTTATGCACATTTTTTGAAAAATTGTTTCAGAATCATGGGTTACATATATACATAACTTGATATCTAATATGTTCAAACCCTCCCCCAATGACGATATGGTCTAGACGATTAATTAATACGCACGAACATTATACAACATGTTTATTTGTCAAAAATGTTTATAAAACTATAACCTTAGCATCAAGATAAGCTGAACTCTGTAAGATCGACATTTAAATATATCATATCTAAATATCGTGATTTGGATTTGGTAGTTTCAAAACCACTTCTTCATATGACACAAATGCTGGGGGCTCTTCGCTAAATCTAAACCGGTTGGGAGCAACTTGCTTTTTCAAAAATTTCACGTTGTAGCCATCTACAACAACTTCTTAAGTCTAACTTATCTTTTTCCAAACACTTTACAAACAACGAAACTATGGACGAGTTGCGTAAGATTCTCAATTCCATCATTTTCCTGTTCCAAGTCTGAGGATGAGTCTTTGTAAATCACTTCTTTCTCATCGGAAGAAGAATCGCTCATAACTTTTTTTTACCTCACCTATTTTATTTTGATTGACTGTTGGTCTGCTTTTTTTCAATTTCTTCTCCGCAATTTCATCGCGTTCCGGAGTATCGGTAGTTATTATAGATTTTCTTTCTGCTGGGGCTTTTCTGGTTGGTTTCCATTCTGGGGCTTTCGGGTACGGTCTTATTTTGGATGGCGATACAAAATTTTGCTTGTGCTTGATTTCACCTCAACTCAACTCCCTCTCTGGGGTAATCATCACCTTGTCGTTGGTGAGAGGGCTCAGTAACCTTACATCCAGGGAGCGATGCTGGCGGTAGCGTAGCTACTGGTAGGGCCACCCATGCCAGTAAGGTCTCGAAGTGATGAAGGCGTGGTATTGTATTGGCCATGAAACCCTACCAATGTCAGATTTCAAAACCAAACGGAAACTACCCCAGGTGAGTAGATACTCTCACACTGATTTATAAGTCTGTCCCAAGGATTCTGGGGGGGGGGACAAAATTTTTACAAGAGTAAGTTCAAAGAAACAAACAGTTCTCAAAATTGCAACCTTAAACACTAGAACTCTACTTTCAGACGAAAGTTTTACTGAAATGGAAAAAGAGTTAGACAACATAAAATGGGATAAAGTGGAAGTTGGTGAAATCAGAAGGCGAGGTAAAGATCTTGAGACCCTAAAATCCGGTCACTTATTTTACTACCACGGAGAACAACATGAGTCAGTAAGAGGTGTTGGGTTCTTCATAAACAAAGAAATGGTGAGAAATCTCAGAATGGTCCAACTAGTTTCCACTAGAGTAGTATATGCCATCCTTAGAATAAACACCAGGTATGATTTAAAAGTTATTCAGGTCTATGCCCCAAAAACGGATCATACAGACGAGGAAGTCGAAGTTCTTTATGATGATTTAGGTGCAGCTCTCTTAAACAATCCTACATATTTCACCATTGTATGCGGCAATTTTAATGCCAAAATAGGAACAAAAATGGATCTATCAGAACTCTTGGTAATTTTGGCAGCCCAGGGCGAAATGACCGTGGCAACACTCTTTTAAATTTTCTGTTGGAGAAGGACCTATTTCTTATGAACAGCTTCTATTACAAGAAACTCCAGCGCAGATGGACCTGGAATAGCCCAGTCGGAAGGACAAAGAATGAGATCGACTACTTTATAACTGATAAAAGACATATATTCAAGGATGTAACAGTCCTAAATAGATTTGCAAAATCAAGCGACCACCGAATGGTAAGAGCCACTATCGTACTTAACACTAGCTATGAATGACACAAAATGATTGAAAGAAACCGAACCAAAACATGGACACGTCCAAGAGATGAACGGAAATTCGAGGAACACATCAACAAAATACTCCAAGATAAACCCTTATCCAATGATATTAACATCTTGAATGATGCAATAGTGGAAGCCATAACACACGCCCAAAAGAAATGTTGCCCAACAAGCCCGAAGGAAGGAAAAATCAGCCTGGAAACGCACCAGAAAATGGAACGGAGAAGAACACTGAAAAGTGAGGAAGACGCTAGCCAAGACGAAATAAATAGACTGAACAAGGAAGTAGCAGAGGCAATCAGGAAAGACTCAAGAAAGTACAAAGAAGAGAAAATCGTTCAAACTATCGAGGAGAATAAAGGTAATGAGACGCAAACTAACAAGTGGGGAGAGAGAAATTGTCAAACTCAAGAACAAGGATGGAAATATCACGTCGAACAGAGAACATTTGCTACAAATTGTGGAATCTTTTTATGGTATTGTATACGCTAAATAAACCACTTTACATCCAGAGGAATATCTGCGGAGAGGGGTTCAAAATCAGGGCTCCAAGGATAAAAGATGAATAATAATAGAGCTCCAGGGAAAGACGGTGTCGTCACTGAAGCGTTAAAGATAGGAGGACCAGTACTGATGTCCATGATTCAAAAACTCTTCAATCTATGCCTGTGGAATCAGAATATCCCAATAAAATAGAACAATTCAATAACCATACTTCTGCACAAGAAGGGAGATGTGACGGACCTGGAAACATACAGACCAATTAGTCTCCTTAACCATCTTTATAAACTCTACACCAGAATTATCACAAGTAGATTCGAGGGAAAGCTGGATTTCTATCAGCTACGGGAGCAAGCTGGTTTCCGCTCGAAGTACGGTACAAACGACCACCTACATTGCTTGAAAACCTTGATAGAAAAATCCATTGAATATAACCGCTCTCTAGCATTGATATTTGTCGATTTTAAAAAGGCTTTTGATACAGTAGAATTAGCAGCCATATTAAGAGCACTGCAAGATTGTAGAGTCGACCACCGATATTGCGACATGATTAAAAATATATATGAAAATGCCACAACAACTGTAAATCTACATTCTACAACCAACAAGATAAAGATGGGAAGGGGAGTTAGGCAAGGCGACACTATATCACCAAAGCTGTATATCACTGGGCTCGAATATGCATTCAAAAGATTGACCTTGCATCAAAAAGAAATACTCATCGATGGAGAGAGACTCAATCACCTACGCTTCGCGGATGACATCGTTATTTTGTCAGACTGTCTGGGAGAGGCCAAAGACATGCTCCAAGAACTCAACGATACCATACAAGAGATTGGGCTGACAATAAGTTTTGAAAAGACCAAAATAATGACTAACATGGTTCCCAGTGACCAAATACAAATTATTAACAACAAAGTAGAATTGGTCGACAAATATAGATATTTGGGTTATGAGATTAAAATAACCAGAGACAACCAAACCTGCGAACTAATAAGGCGACTTACCCTGGGATGGGCGGCGTACGGAAAAATGAAGGAAATATCCCAATTCGTTTGAAACGAAAATTATTAAACCAATGCACATTACCGGTTCTGACCTATGGCGCAGAGACACTAACTTTAACGAATAAAACCGCAGAAAAACTAAGAGTAACACAAATGCGAATGGAGGAATCGATGCTTGGCCTGACCCTGAGGAATCGAGTGAGAAATTAAGAGATACGCCGACGTACTGGAGTAGATGATATTATACAACAAATCACTACACGGAAATGGAAATGGGCTGGGCTAGAATGGACGACGGGCGATGGACCAGAAAACTGTTGGAATGGAGACCAAGAGCTGATAAGCGTAGCCGAGGCAGACCTCCCACTCGATGGACGGATGACCTAAAGAGGATAGCGACAAATTGGATTGCAACAGAGAGAACTAGAGACGTTTGGAGGAGGCCTATGTCCAACAATGGAGGTGAAATGGGCTGTATGATGATGATGATGATGATTGATTTCAACTGGAATTTGGGGCTCCCGCAATGGCTGTGCAGAAGAGGTGGATGGCAGTGATGCATCTACGTTTTTGTCAAAAAACTCATTGTATTTTGAAGAAGTTATTTTGTCTGTGACATATGAGCAAAGGAAGTCTTCTTCACCAAAAATATTTATCAAACGGCCAAATTCCAGTGCAACGGAATCCAGATTTTGTATTTGAGGGAGTTGCAGGTCGATCCCAAGCCTTCAAGCACATTGATGTCGGGTTATAAGTTGACAACGTCTGTGCTGGATGAGAGAGCATCCAGTCATCTGCTGCTTGGTTGAAACATATTTTGAATGGACAGAAAATAGTGCTATCCAAAGGCTGCAATTTGTTGGATATGAGGGGCGGAAGAGTTAGAATTGTAATTCCATTTGTTCGAATTTGATCTAATTACCAAATTCTCCTGTGATTTTATTTTCAACTTCCCCTGTATAATACAATTCATACATTCTGCTCAAAACATATAACTAAATATATCCTTATGCTCAACATTTAATATTTCTTTACATCAACAAAAAATTCATTTTAACTCTACTACCACCTAAGAAAAACAGATAAATATCGTTTTCTGAAATTCCAATGAATATTTCAGTACCCGACACCTTATCGCTTCATAAAAAACTCTGTTATCTGTATCTACGAAACATTTTCAGGCCCCAAAAAAAATCACCCTAACTGCCAATTTTCACTCGCTGTATCTGACCGTTACGTTTCAATCTCTTTTATCCCATTGGCCAGATCCTAATATTTTGCTCCTTCCTCGCAACTACGTCAACCGACATACAAATACGAATGCAACCTCAATTTTAGTCACTTCCCAGTCGTCACTCGTAAAATTCTCTGTCGGCGTTCATACAAACTTCCCAGTCGTCATTCGTAATTCATACATTTCCCAGTCAGCGGTCATACAAACTTCCCAGCCGGCATTCATCTTTCGTTCTCGCTCTTCATCATTTAACCGTCGAACATATTGGTACTCAAGTTTTAAGTGCACCCGGCGTTTTGTCCCGGTAAAAAACATGTGTATTTAATCTTTAATCCTTCATAACTCCCTCAGATTATGTGCTAAATAATCACAGTGTAACGCGTATGATCAAGTGAGTTTCTTAATTGTCTATGCAAAATAAAAAGTTATAAATTCCTGCAATATATCAAAATGAACGTGAAATAAGTGTTTAATTTCTTCATCCATTTCATCATACATCCTACACCATAGTGAATACAATAAATTGGTCCTTCGAGAACATCAGCTAACAATAAAGAACTTTCCATTCCATCTATTAGCCCACGTAAAAAAGGGTTCAATAGAACAGTAATAAATTGCAGATAAAAGGGATTCGTGACTGTCCATTATAAGAATAACTTGGCGTTCTTTAGAACATCAAACATGAGCTACAAAATGTTCTAAAACTAATAAAAAATTATCGCTAATTATACATCCAGACAAATGAACTAAGCCAGTTACACCATGCACGTCTGGAACACCACTTAGCATTCGATGTTTGTCAAATTTCTTCCTTGGAAACACCCACACTGGAGGAAGTGCTGTCCCATTTGCTCCAATAATGCCAACTTGTGTAACCAGCTCTCCCCTTTCACGCGAAACGACCTTGCCCACTTGATGCTGGCCTTTGATAGCAACCACTTTTTGCGCTTTTTGGACTATTGTTACACCGGTCTCGTTCAAATTAAATATGTCTGATCCAGTAAATTGGTGCCTTATAAGCACCTCCTCCAACTTAGCCTTAAATGTTCAAACCGCAAATTCGTTTAAATTTGAAATTCTCGCGAAACTTGTATTCTCTAAGGTTCTTGAGGATAATTCAGGTTGTCAACAAAAAAATCCAGTGAGCCCATCCTTTCCAGCTGATTCATTAGCTTTCCAAGTGTCTGGAACTTTAGGGTGGTTTTTTTCGGCAACCTCATATGCCAATCTGCGTGTTGCTTTCGGAGTTAAACCATGGTACATATTCGAGCATGTTTTAAGGTAACAGGCAAGAGAGACTTCCAATTCACTAGATTCAACTTGACAAGTGACGAAATTTGGGGAGAATGATAAATGATCAATTTCAATTTTATTTTGCTTTCTTGACTTATAATGCTAGTGTTGATTTTTTTATTCCATGCTCTTGTGCACTTTTTCTAATAGAGTGTTTTCCGGATAAAACATCAATCGTTGCAATTCTCATATCGTCTGCCGAAGAGGCACGATCTGTTAACCTTTTGTTTTTAGAAGGCATGTTACCTGTAACAATTTCATGATTTAGGGAAGGTTTGGACACTTGCGGGACAGTATAGACAGGCGTCCAAGCCCTCCCTCAACATGGTTTTACTGATAAAATACAAAAAAATTCAAAGTATGTTCATATATACTAAAAATAACAACAAATTTCAATTTTAAAAGCTTACCCAATACTGGGAATAAATCAGCAACTCAAAAGTTAGAAAAACATTTAATTAAAAGCACAATTAACAATTGATGAATATTAGATTGAACACATGGAATAATACGACATTCGTAATGAGTCGAAACGAAGCGACCTGCATGCCTCGCGTTTAGACACATACTAAATATATTCAAATGCGACTATGATTAAGTATCTCTTTTGATCTGTTTTCCACTTAGGCGGCAATTTTGAATGTGTCCAATGCATCCCCCTGTCCAAACCATCCCGGCGCTCCCCTACATATTTTACACAATTCCATGATATCCGTTATGTATATATTCATAAAGTTAGTTCTGCAGATGTTAGTTGAGAAGAGAAATGGAAGTGACAACTAACTTCAATTTGGTGGATAAGATAATATACAATGCAAAGTGAAGTCTGTTTATCTAGGTGGTCAATATTTGTCAAAGACGTTGTATTTAGTTAATCACCAAACTTTCTACATATGTCCAATACAATATTTCGATATTTTATAACAAGTTACTCGCTAAAAAATGAATTTAAATTTATGCCATTTGTGTCTTGTCATTATAGCAAGCCAACTCCATTAAAACGCTTCTCTTTTTTGGTGTTTAATATCCTGTACTGACAATATTTTGATGTTATTTATATTTGAAACATGAAACAATACTGCCTTTACTCGTTGAGAGTATTCTGAATCAGTTAATTACAAGAAAAAAAGGCGGCGAAGTTTCTGTTACTCGTTAAAACAGTATGGATATTGCGCTGTTTCTGCTGAATATATTATAAGATAAAATAATTAACAGAAAGTTGCTCTTAACGTCCTCTTTGATTTTGTCTAAATTTTTGTTTTCGTGGCATGTTGCCCATTTTCAAATAACTTTGGATGCAATGAACTATAGCAAGACGAGTTATTGAATTTGTATTTAGTTCAAAGGGAAATGATTATTTTATAGCAACTAGTTTCATTGATAATTTCTGTTAACTTGGTATTTGCAATGAAAAATTGGACATCGGTATGTACTTGTAGATACTGTAAAGTGCATCAATACCTGGTGAACTGCTAAATCATTTATTGGAATATCTATTCTGCAGATTTTACCCAATGATCTCTTGTTTTTAGGTCTTTGGCGCTAGACCATAAGACGAGTAATGTGGTAGTTGATGGTTCCAGCGCCGTGTAGTGTCCTAAAGAATGATATTAGGCCAATGTTAAATAGATGAATATGTACTTCCATTTTTCTCGGTCTCCAGCTACTTGTTACCAATTGAGACCCGCTGCCTCTCTAATATCGTCTATCTTTCTTCTGAGGAGTACAACGAGTGTCATCCTGCTCAAGTACACTTTATTGCAGCAAATCGTTTTTTCAAATCCTCCATCTTTGTCCGCCGTCTGATCTCTTCTTATGTGGTCCAGAAGGCTGCCACTGAACATGAGTTTTTGTATTGTCCTCTGTATTGTTCAGAATTTGATAGCACCTCTTGAACTGGGAGTTATTATCTCTAGTTCATATATGAGAAACAGGAGAACACTACTATTGAACACTTCGGAATTCAGGTTAACTGAAATTCTACGGTTTTAAAATTCATCGGCTCCCATTTATTTGTTTTTCAAACTCACGAGCTTCTGGCATAACGGGTGACCTCCATGATGAATGGCCTCATTTCCCTAATCAGGCCACTGGTGGGAATGAACCGTAGCAATGCGGTACTCGTGGGAATAAAATGGTTGACTTGAATACAAAAATCATGAAAAAAACATCTGTATTAGAATGTGGCCAAGAGACCGAAGGCATTCCTATTTACAAGATATGCGTCAGTTTTCCTTTAGTAATGGTGCTGAGATCTGGAGAGGAGGATAACATCTCAAAGAACCCAGGAACACAGTCGCCATCTAGAGAGCTAAAGACACGGGTTACGAGAGGCTTACTGAGAAAGATAAGGAGAGAAGAAGCTCTCGCCAGAGGCGAGAATATTATCTCCAGAAAAAAATACAGTTGACATGGAAGCAGCAGCACGGTTCTTCGGCTAAGGTACATTCAAGCAAATCCGGTTCCACTGAGATCCCAGGCGCTGGGGTGAAACCGAAGCAAGTTGCGGGCTCCGAGGCACAACCATCAGCATACAAACAGTCCACTCTACGAGAGAAGAGGATGCACTCGCAGCTGACTCCGGAGTCAAAGCTGTAAGCCAACTTTCCAGCAAAGAATGGGGAATTTTCTTAGGAAAGAGGTCTTGGACATCACTTTAACTAGCTGCTTTGCGGCTAGCAAAATAAAGGGCTGAGAGGTATTGGACGACGCTTCGGCATCGGACCACAACTCTATCTCCTTTTCTATTAAGTCGATACATTCGAACGAGACTTTTAGAAATAATAGGAATACAGATTGTGAAGCATTCCGGAAGGAATTGGAGATCTATCTGGCCTCACTTCACTCAACCTCAGGACAATGTGTTGAGAGAATGGCACGAAGCCTTCAAAGAGCTATATGAACTCATACACCGAGTCCAAACCTGAAACAGGGTCCAAATGACCAACAGAAATGCTCGTTGGTGCCAAAGAACTTGGTAACATGACAAGCTAATGTGAAACAGCCATTTAGCAAGCATCACAAGTCGTTCTAAGATCACCTTAGTGACAATGAGACGGCGCAATTGTATAGTGGCCAAAAGTCCAGCAAATCACAGCCGCCAAAACGCTTTCAAAGTACAGCGAGCTACCCAGTACAGAGTATGAGGAAGAATAAAACAAGATATGTTATGTTGTTGAATTGTGAAATTATGATTATAAATAAAATATATTATGAAAAATACCTCCGGGCTTGATTTAGGATTATTGACTGAGTAAGTACTAATTAAAATATTGAAACGTGATTAGGAAGTAACTTTAAAGTTGAAAAGTTACGTTTCCCCTCCTCAGGTCAAGAAGATTAAGCCGGGTGAGGGTTAATCCTCGATCCACGGAACCTCTCTAAGGTCCTTGGCGCTCCAAACTCCTTTGGATATGCCATCCTAATCTCTTAACTCGTACGTCCATGGAGATAATTTCTTCTTAATATAAAATGGACCCACATATTTAGGTGCCAGTTTATGAGTAAAATACTTAGAAGCATCCGATGAAACATTATTCTTCTTATATACAATTTGATTTGGAAGAAATTGCACTTGATGACACCTTAGATTATATCTCTGACAACTTTTCTCGCCTGCGCTCTGAAGCCTTTTACGCATATCATCATGCAACTGCTTAAATAGTACATTCTTAGAACAAAAATCTTCCGTTCCGTCTGAAAATTGATTGTCAAAATCATCTGTCCGGTAGTCATGTCTTGACAATACCATATGTCGGCCAAAATTTGTAAAATAAGGAGAAACCTTCGTTATTTCATGCTTAGCAGTTCGTATGTCACATGCAATTTCGTCTCAAACTCCGTGATTGACACTGACGTACATCGATATCATTGTTTTAATTGTTCTATTTACTCGTTCTGTGAGGTTGGAATGTAGATGGTAGTTGGCACTGAACCGTACATGAACTTTATACCTATCAACAAAAACACATGACGTTCCATCAACTAAACAATTTTCTCAGAAGTCGCTTTTCTTAAAGGAAACTTGGTAAGACTATCAGTAACGACCAGGAGGAAAGTATTAGAGTTTTTCTACCTTGGTAAGGATCCAATTAAATCCGTGGAAATGATCTCCTAGGTTGCTTAGGGATTGTGTTTGGAACCATCTTATCATGAGGTAGTTGATTAGGCGATTCATAAGATAAACAAACCTTACAGTGTTTCACAAAATCCATATCATCAGAATACATATTTGCCCAGTAGTACTTTTCTTTAACTCTGGCTAACGTTTTAGAGAACCCCATGTGGCCGGAAGTGGGCGGTTCATGCGCTGCCTTCAGCACTGCAATTCTATGTTCTTTAGGTACCACCTCTTTTCACTTATCAGCATCACAAGACAATCCAGGGTGTAGATCTGCTTTACTATACTATACAAAGTTTACCGTTGCCAATCCGCCAATTGCTATACTTCGAAGGTTTCTCCATAACACAATTTACCATTTTACTAAACCCAAGATCTTCTGATTGGGAACTACAATATCGTCTTCTAATTAATCTGCTAGCAAGAAGTCCAATACAGGTACAGATCTAGAAAGCATGTCCGGGACAATATTCTCTTTTCCTTTCCTGTGTATGACATTAAATTGGTACTGCTGCAAATTTACCACCATTCTAGCCAAACGTCCAGTTGGATCCTTTAGACTTTGGAGCCATAATAAAGCGAAGTGATCAGTAATCACCGTAAAAGGTGCGACCAATAAATCTTGGCCTGATACTTCAGGAAATCACTGCTCTTCTTATCGCCAGTCACTGTAGCCACCAAGGGTTCAGGCTCTTTGAGTTTTGCAAGAACAGCATCTGCATCTTCAGCAAAATAATGGGGAATTCAGGGTATCGCACTGAGTCACCACTCTTCTCCAGCTGTATTGCCATGACCAAACGGCTTCTCATCTCCTCCACGGTACATACACCTATCCTTCTATACTTGAGCTGATACTTCAGTTCATCCTGAGGTAGTCGGTTGATCTGCATTTCACATGACATGATGTAACAAGACACTCTCAAACTGTATAAAATCCAAAATAACCAGAAAACTCACAAGTTGCACCAGTTAACTAAATCAGTAGAAAACAGTATAGTAAGGCAGCCAGTTTATATTACCACTCAACTATCATACAATACATACATAAGTTTCATCAAAACGTATCAATTAAATCACTATTAAACCCTAATCCAACACTCCACTCACTAACCGGTAATGACTATCAAAATGTCTATACTACTAACTTTGAAAAAGCCTTTTTTTATGACTTTTCCTCAACTAAAGGATGCAACGCGTTAAGCAACTGTTAACATTTGATTTATGGAACCATAAACCATAGAAAATTACCATGAAAAAAAAATATGTCAAAATGACACCTGTGTGACCTTTGAATCAAATAAACCTCAAATATGAACAAATCCACGTTGGGTGCTAATTTTTGTAGCGCACTTATTATACTACTATAATTTAATTTTGCCTAACGTAAATTAGTTATAGTAGTATTATTAGTGCGCAACAAAAGCAACTAGTGTGGTTTTCTTCGGGATGACTGTTAGGTCATCTTCAAGGCATCAGTCTTCCACAAAACGTAGTTCTATATGTAAGAGATTCGCTAATGTCTCCGGGAATTTCCCCTTGGTGACAATCACTAGGTCGTCCGCGAAGCCCTGCGTCCAGATGCCTTGATCATTTAGTCTGCGGATGACGTCATCCACAATTAAATTCTACAATAGTGGTGAGACATCTGAAAATGCTGCAAGGGCTGTTTTTTGGTTCAGATTCTTTTCGAGACCCGAGACCAAATTATACAGGGCAGTTTCTCCTGATTTCCCTGCCTGATAGGCCCATTGTAGTTTGTGTAGATAGACGCTCATAAGCACTCATTTGCTGATGCATTTGTATAACTTCTTCTATGGTTTCCAACATGAATTGTGTCAGACTGATTCGTCCGTAGGATTTAGCATGGGTGTATGTTTCTTTCCCTGGTTTGGGAATAAAAACCACCTTTGACTCTCTCCATTCAATTAGTATATACCCTAAAACATGTCTACTGGGTAATATCAGAAATAAAAGACCCATAATGAAGTTGATTTCTTCTTGCAAAAGCTTATGCCATCTGGCCCTGAAGCTTTGTAAGGGTCAAATGAATTTACAGCCTATCTAATCAGATGAGGTCTGAAAATCTGATTTGTTAGTTTCCAGTCCTCTTTGGTGGCACTTGTTTTGGCTACCGGCCCGTTATCGTAATTTGCAGCTATTTTTGCCATTCCTGGAAAGTGCACACTGAGGAGGTGCTCTGGAGCCTTTTTCTCAGTATTTGTGAACTCTCCGCTCGGCAACCGGATAGAGCCTAGTATATTAGAAGTGTCCCTTTTGAGAATCCTGTGAATTCTGACCTTGTCAGCGACACCTTGTATTTTTTCATTATTCGCACATAGTCTAGCTTTGTCGACGAATTTCTCTAATTGCTTTATCTGGCTAGTTAATTTCCGTTGCTCTGCACTGATGAGAATGAGTAATTAATTTTATTTTTAATATTTAAATGTATTAATCTATTAAATTATTTCTTCTCCTTTTGTTATGCTTTTATTATTGGCTTTGTACATACCAAAAGCACTGTCACCAAACCATTCCGTTACAGGGAATAAATTTTGAATTATTTTGTTTCTACATTCATAATATCAGATTGAAACGAAAAAGTATCCATCAGAAATAAAAATTCGAAATTAATCTCTACAATTCCAATATTTAACCTTTCTCCGGCGTATAAACGTCTAGTATATCTATTTGATTCATCAATTATCATACAAATCCCTTAATATTCCAGGATTTATCTATAAACGTAATAACCCAAAAAGCTTCCTAACAAATGACCTGTTACATTTTATGAAACTTGCTGAAACTCAAAATGTAGCATTTTGTCTGCTGTTTACATTGTTTTGATCTGAAAAGTATACACAGGCTGCTTTCCGGATTGATACATACGAATTGGCGACGCTTAATTAAACTTTGTTTTCGGATAACAATATCTGATTAAATTTGATTCATTGGCACAAAAGTAAAAATTAAAATGATACGAAAAGTTTATAATATGTATATAGTCACTTGGAAATAGACAGAGAGTAATAAAACCTAATTTAACACACAAAACCCTTATTAACATACAAAACCCTTACCGGGTGGGCAATTTAAACTCCAGAATTTTAAAGCGATTTACATTATAATCACATCTTTATTCTTATATTTGACGACCCAACCCTGTATAACGTGGTATACAATAGGAATGGCAACGTGGCAACAAACGAGATAATTTATCGTGAACTTGATCGTCTTAAAAAAAGTGATTTAATTGAAATTATTGTTACTAAAAAAGTTCCCAAATATGTTAAACTTAGTGATTTAGCTAAGAAGTTTGTGGAGGTAGATAAAAACAAAGGATTATTCGATTCTAAAAATGATATTCAAGTGACAGACGAAAAAGAAAGGTTAGATTTAATGAATTTAAGATGTAACTTTCAGTGTGTAACAATGGAATTAACAAGTTTCAAGAAATTATATCTGAATTATAAAAATGAATTATTGACTATAATAAGTGTTTTAAAATGCAAAAATGAAATGCACAAAACCAGAATTCGTGCAAAGTAGAAAGCAATGTTGCCGTAGTGAATAATTTGGAAGAAATATCTCAACCTAATTCATTTAAACAGAATGTACAGAATAAACCTAATGCAGTCAAAGTTAATAACGCTAAAAGGAATATTCTGAAGTCGAGTGGTCGAAACATAATAACGGCTAGTCAAGTTAAAGAGGGTATTAGGTATGCTAATACTTCTAAAAATGTTGCATTACGATCTGATGGAGATAAGTGGAAAACGGTTACCGATAAGCGTCCTATACCTAAGGTCAAGGTCCTGGTTGGCACACAGTAGCAGAATTCCAATGCTGGCAAATGCTTAAAAGGTGTTCTTAAATATGCTACATTACATGTTTATCGTCTTAAATTGGGTGCCAGTGTACATGATTTGGTCTCTTTTGAGTATCTTTTTTTTAGTCACGAGGGGGTTAGGGTTCAGGTGCCCTAATTGTTGCCGCTCAGCCATTGATTGGCTTATTGTGCACCCCACTCACAGATATTGAGCAGAGTCCCATCCTAAATTCTTAGCGAACATTGAGATTCGTCGGACTATGTTTTCCTGCATTCCCTCCTGATTTGTGCCTAGAAAGATATCTAGACAGGAGGCTCACCTTCTGCACAGGGCAGGGCAATCGAAGACCACGTGCTTTTCGGTTTCTTCTACTTCTCCACACATCCTGCAAATGGGATTTGTTATTTCAATCCCCATTTTCACTAGGTGTACGTTGAATATCCAGTGGCCAGTTATGAATCCTACCACTTTTCGCAGTTATTTTCTACCCAGTCTAAAAGCATTTGCTGCGTAGGAACTCGATGGTCCTTTTAGAATTTTTTTGGACTGAGCATGTCACGTGATTCTGTTCCAGCGCTTTGCTTTTGGTGTTCAAGCGACACCCAGTTGGAAACAGTTTTTCGTACGACGCTGTATGAAACGCCGTATGCTGGTTCTGGTCCCATGAGGGTGAGATGAGCTCCTTTCTTGGCACACTTATCAGCTCCCTCATTTCCAGCTACCCCTGTTTGGCTTGGCACCCAAGTAAGAATTACTCTATTGTCTTTTGCCAAGGTTTTCAAGGTATTGTGTTAGTCTCACACTATCTTCGACGTATATCTGTGGCTTGCTAAGGCCAAAAGGGCCGCCCAACTGTCCGTGTTCACATAGATGGTCTTTTTGTTATATTTCCTGTCTATGCATGTTCTGCCACACAGGGATGCTTGTGCTCTCCTGCTGCTTAGCATGTTCTCTATCCATCGGGTGATTGTCCTGTCTGTGCCTCTGGATTCCAGCTTTGACAATATTGAGCGAGTGCTCGTATTGTCAAATGCTCTTTCGATATCCAGGAACACAGCCAGTGCAACTTCTTTGTAAGTAACGGCTTCCTCTGTCTTGCTCACCAAGCTATGCAAAGCTGTTTCGCAATATTTGCCACTTTGGTAGGCATGTTGATTGGGGTGCAGCGGCTTGTCGCCCAGCACCGTGACCCTCAAACGCCTATCTATCATCTCTAGTGCCTTAAGAAGAAATGACAAGAGACTTATCGGATGATGAGCCTTTGCAGTATCGTAAGAGGGTCTTCCAGGTTTTGGTATGAATACCACCTTGGAAATTTCCCACACCGTAGGTATAACTCCTGTGGCTAGGCTTAGTCTGAACAGATTCACAAGTCTTGGAGTTATTATGACGGCACTTTTTTGGAGTAGTACAGGGTAAATTCCAACCATTCCAGGGGCCTTGAAGTGATTGAAAGATTGAATAGCCCATGTCACAGACCCATATGTGACTATGGACTTTGCACAAGTCCAGCTATCACGAGTTGCCAGACCGCGGACAACTAAGTATCTTAATGAATATAATTCTTTTAAAGTTGGGCTTCTTGCCAACAATTTTAAAAAGGCTATGGATGCAAGCTCATGAACTGTCAATTATTGTGTTCGTAGTTTTTTATTCCCACGAAGGAAGGAAGAGGAAGTTAAAAACTAGTAGTTACTCCAAATTTTTTATATTGAATATCCAAGCTTTGACGACCGACAAACTGAATGAAATTCTGCTAGAATTAGAATTTGCTCCTAGTATAAGTTTTATTTGCCTCTCTTAGACATGGGCCTCTGATTATTGTGAAACTAATAATAAATGCGGAGGTTTGGGGCATTTGGATTAAGGATAATTTAAGATGTAAAGTTCTTGATTTGACTAAATTTTGTGCGGATAAGGAACTTGAGGTTAGTGGAATTTGTTATAAGGATTCATTGGGTAAGGTTTTTATTATTTTGTCTGTTTACTGATCTCCATCATGGAATTTTAATGTGTTTTACGAAAAAATCGAGGACCTTATCAATTATTTATACAAACCAAATTTGATTGTCACTGGAGATTTCAATATTAATAGTTATAAGTCCAATAATGATTTCAGTAACTTGATTAGAATTTCCTCCGCACTGAACTTGACTAACCCACTAGAGTTCAAAATAATTCATTCTCGACTGTTGATAATATATTTGTTACTGATAATATATTTAATACAGTAGGGTAAAGAATACAGTTGTTGGCCAGGTGACACTTATTGGCCACTGTAATTTTAATTACAAACATTATGTTTTATAAAAATTGAATAGATGAGGCTTTTACTTGATGAAGATCCATACTGAACGATGAAATAAAACAATATAATTTGTTTAAATCTTCATTTATTATTTATTATATTTAGTTCAAATAAATGAAGATTTAAACAAATTATATTGTTTTATTTCATCATTAATTAAGTTTTATGCTAAACTTATCCAAAATGCTTTATATATTTTTCAAATTTGGCAACATTGCTCTACACAAGTCTTACGATCTCTAGCGCATTCAATTAAGTCAGTTATAGCCAAATCAAAATAAGCGATACGCCGCCTGGTGGCAATCAGTGTAACTTAAAATCTTGACATAGGTCTTTTATTCTGCTTTGAGGTTGTGTTATTTTCTGGAAATATTAATATTTTTTAGAAATAATTTCAAAGTAATGAGTCGTTCGAATCGCTATTGTTCAGTTCCTCGGTGTTCTTCCTGGGAAAAAAGAAATTCAGATATCATGAATTTCCATGCTTTTCCTCTAGCTGGTGATAAATATCGTGTTTGTATAGAAGGGAAATTGGGGAGTAAAGTGTTGATCGATCGACAAAAAGCTTGGCAATTGAAACTCAAAATCGGTAAACCAGTTACAAGAAATATGAAAGTATGTTCTCTGCATTTTATCGATGATGATTAGTTCTATCGAGGTAAGCACTGATTACACATAAAATTATGGGTTATTTTTATGGGGATAATCCTTTACAGATTCCAGTTCGAAGCGAAGAAAATTTTTGAAAAAGACTGCTGTGCCTTCCATAAATCTTCCTGTTGGATCTACTACTACAAAGGAACAACCTCAATGTTTTAGTTGTAGAACTGAAAGATTGAGACAAAGAAGTCTCAACAAAGAAAAAGTTGCTAAGGAATGCTTTTGTGAAGAAGTCAAACATGCTGCTCAAACAGCTGCTTAAGATGAGATTGAAGCTGCACATGGTCTACTACAGCTTCTTCAGGGCCAGCCAGATTATATTGGGCCTAAAACTTTCAAGGATTTTGAAGTGCAAGTGAATACCCCTAAAGTGTCTTCTTTGTGTGACCTGATAACGACAGATAGTGCTCTAAACAGTTTTACTGGTCTCAATAATATAAAACTATTAGATATAATAGTAGAAGCAGTACAATCTGTTTACAGTGATTAAAGGTCACATCGTTTGACAATCAAACAACGGATTGTTTTAGTACTGACAAAATTGAAATGTGATCTTACATATGTGTCATTATCTCTTTTATTTGGCATTTCACAAGAATTGTGCCAAAAGTACATTAACGAAATGCTACCCATTTTAAATAGAGTTCTGAGTTGTGTAATAAGATTTCCAGATTTTCATGAAATACAGAAAAACATGCCAAAATGTTTTAAAAGTTTCCAAAATGTTAGAATCATTCTAGACTGTAGCAGCACCTGAAAAATAAAGTTTCTTTATTCATTACCTTATTAACAAGTGGAAATATTAAAAAAATGTGTGATACTAAACATCGAGTGTTAATTTCATTTCTTGAAAATTCTTAGGGACAATACCTTCATATAAACATTTCACTTCTAATAGAGCAACAGGTCTGTTGTCCTCAAAAATGACACCGTCTGGAGAATAACTCAGCCAAGGATTTGAGTGTGAGACAACCATGCCACAATCGACAACTTGGCAGGACTTTTTAGCAATAAAAGAATCTTTAGCATCACCTTCGTACTTGACTCCATGTTTGGTGAACTTATTACTGAAGCCTTTGGCATAAAAATATCTTGATGCTTTGTTATCCCACTCAGATTTGGAGTATGTATACAACTCATATATTCGTGAACCCATAAATAAATATATATATATATATATATATATATATATTTATATATATATATATATATATATATATATATATGTATATATATATATATATATATATATATATATATATATATATATATATATATAGTGTGGTGTTTCAAACAAATGTATTTTGGTTATATAACTTTACCTGTTACTCTATATTTCCTCTGTTCATGCCACTCTATAGATTGTTGACATAATATGTTGATTATTGTATCAGAAACCTCATTGAAAAGTTCTGAATACAATATTTTACAACACTCATTCCCATTAGGGACTGGTATAATTGAAGTTTCCAACATCATGATATTGATTTATCGAAACAATTGTTAATTTTTTAGAATTTTCAATAACTTTCATTATATTGTGGAATTAACTAGAAACCGTGAGTTTCATTTACAACACTGGCTAAATTCAATTTAAAAACGAGCAAGTTTTTGTGGGTCTATGTTTTGTATGTGTAAAAAACATTAAATCAAAAACAACTGGAATTGAATGTTTATCTTGTCAAGGAACATATCACGTTCCATGTGCTATCAAAATGCAGGTAAAAGTACATTCTGAAAATATTATAGAGCTGACTTAATTGTTTTTAATTTTACTATTGCCTCAGAAATCTCCAGGTGCTTATAAAAAATGTATTCTCCCTTATTCATAAGGTGGCCATTGACTGTATATTTAGATGGCTATTTACTATATCAGAATGCAAATGACTGTGTTTTTGGAGGATATCTTTTCAATATTAATATAGTTTCATTTATTTATTTATGTCTGAGTACAATAAAAATTTTACCAATAGAAAGCTTAAACCATAAGCTCAAATTGGGAATATTTCTCATTATTTTTATATATTATGGGTCTGAAGTATCGAAATTTGAAGTTACATAATTCCTTACGTGGTCAATAACTGTATCATTTACCCTGTGTTGATGATAATGTCGTGTCTGATCATAGGACAATTTTAGCAGAGATTAATCTGAAGGCACCACCGACTATGAGTTATTCTTACTTTAAACGAGATTTTTCGAAAATAAGTTGCTGCAATCAATTGGATTCTAAAGATTTTAATGAATTATAGACGATGGATAATATTGATGAGGCGTATGGTTACTTTTTCAGTGTTTTCCTTTATTATTTCGATTTAACATTTCCTATGTTTAAATGCAATGTGCGCAATGATAGCAGCAAAGATTAGATAACAATGGAAATTAAAGATTCTAGTTAACATTTAAAGAAACTTTTTAAGAATAGATCTGCTGATCCCAATGGAGAACATAAAAATCTATAACCTAAAAAAACCCATCCGAAATTGATAGAATCAACCAAAAAGGATTATTATCAGAATATTATCATAAATTCAGAAAATCCTAAAAAAAAAGCATGGAAAACAGTTTCAATGCTAGCTGGTAAAAAACAGAGTTCCCAGGAAAATAATGTAATTATTGATAAACCTGTTGATGTGGCAAATAAATTTAATACTTTTTTTAAACAAGCACCTCTTGATATACTTGATAGAATAGAACAAAGGCAGTTAGCTTTACCTGTTTCTAACATTTTCTACAACAATTCATTTTCATTATGCCCATTCACTTAGGATGAACTTTTAATATTACTTCAAGGTAAACTGAAAAATAAACATGTGTAGGGTTTTGATGAAATTCCGTCTTTCATTTTTTAAAATGTACTATACTCGATAGTCGAAATTCTGTAAAGTGACTCATCGCTCTTACTGTCCATAAAATCAGTTGCAGAAGCGAACTTCATGAGCGCATCATTTTTGAAGGGTTCTTAATAGTCCTAAATAAAAAATAAATAGAAAATGTTCTTGTACGCTCTGGCGTTTAAATTTGAGAGAACAGAAATACGAAATTATTATGGTAGGTATCATTATGTATATACAGGGTGTTACCAAGAATAATACACATTTTTAAGGATGAGCTATAATAAGATGTATATAAAAAAGTCGATAGTCGAAATTCTGTAAAGTGACGTCATCGGTTATTTACCGATTTAAAGTGAACTCCATGAGCGTATCATAGTTTAAGGGTGCGAATACTGAAATATCTGGAATTTCAATTTTTAACATTTGAAATAATAACTTATCACAAGTTGTTCATAAGTAAGTTAAAACAAAATAAAAAAATGTTTAAAAGTCAATTCCAACTTACTACTACTAAAACTAAAAAAAAGTTGTTTGTCAAGACCAAAATAAATTACCAATAAGTATAGGTATGTTGCGAGGTCACTTGTAAAATGTCTGACTAACTGGAAGCGGTATCACTCCCTGACGACTCCTCAGAATCATCGCTTTCTCCTCCTATATCGATAATGAGTGGTTCCGTCATTACTTCTACACGTATGTCTAAATCCCAAAACTTTATTTCTTCTTTTAATACGTGTTGAATACATTTACGCCAACTCTCAGCAGTAACGGTATGCAGCGCCTCGTCAAACAGTTTCTCAACGTCAGCCATTTTGAATGTACTGTTTTTTCTCGCAACATAATTTTTCACTTGGGCCCAAACCAGCTCGATGGGGTTTAACTCACAGTGGTAGGGAGGAAGTCTAACAACTGAGATGTTGAAATCTTTCGCCATTTCATCGACAACGTACTTAATATAACTGCTTTTATGTTTCCGTACGAGAGATAATAATTCAACTTTTAGCATTGCCTCGTTGTGCGGAATGCTTTTACTCTCTAACCAATCAATTATAACCCTCTTGCGGCTAGCTGAAGTAGGTATTTGCTCCAGTCGACGAGAGTGGTATGAAGCATTATCCATAACTATCACTGAACCAGGAGTTACCTTTGTTAAAATTGATCTAAACCATGTTTCAAACCGGTTACCATCCATCTCTTCATGGTAATCGACAGTTTTTTTGGACTGAAAACTTAGTAATCCACCTTCTACAAATCCTTCCTCGCTGCCAATGTGAGTGATAATCAGTCGACGTCCTTTCCCAGAGGGAGCTTTTAAACCGGAAGAGAAACCCTCCATAAAGGCTTGTCGATTGCTTTGTATATTCATGTCTTGCCACACTTTTGACACAGTGTGGCCTTCATTTAACCATGTTTCGTCAAGATAATATATGTGCCGTCCTTCGTTACGAAACTTTCGTATCTGTTTTAAATAATTTCTCCTCCATTCCACAATGTCATTTCGTTCAATTAAGGCACTGTTTCTACTTCTTGTTTGGTAACGAAAATTCATTAATTTTAAAGTTCGTCTCAAAACTTTATCACTGATGTTTGGTAAAGTATCATCAGCTTCTATTACCTTGCTCAATTTAGCTACCGAGGGGATTTCATTCCTAAAATAAAAAGAATGTATTTCCCTACGTAAAGCATTCCGTGTTTGGTCGTCCAAAACAATTTTCTTTCTTCCCCTACTTTCCGGTTTACAGTTTTCACCTCGTTCTCTTGTCAAAGATCCGTCCCGCGATTTCTTTAGAATATTGTATATAGTACTCTCAGAAACTTTAGTTAAATAACTGCACTTAATCACAGCGTCACTAACACCCAACTGTTTGTCCATGGCACGCAGTCCTTCGTACACATTTAATATGAGGACTTTTTCTTCCCGAATTAGATTGTTACGACGCCGTTTTTTATCGCCAACACCGCTACACTCCGCCATTATTGTCACTAAATATACCGATATAAATATTACAATAAATACCAATAATAACCGATTTATCACACAAAACCACAACACAAATACTGATGTTACGCTCATGAATAGAATAAACACCTCACATAACTGTTTACTATCACTGTCTCATTCGCGTAGCTCGATCTATCTATCTCGTTCTCAAAGCCGGAACATTGAAGCGACTCTCCAACATTGTCAAATCGGCGAGTTTTTCACAACAAACTTTGCGTTCAAGAAATATACATAAACACTTTATTTCACATTTCAAGTAAACTAATTATTATTAGTCTGCTTGAAATTTGAAATAAATATATTAAATTGGTATTGACTTAATTACATTGCATCTTTTGTACCTGAAATATTGACACAATGGATTTGAAGTGTATTTATAAAATACAGCCTTTATTTCTAGAATACATATGGCAACTGCGCTTTAACCAAAGTGTTGATTAGATAGCTCTGACTCACTTTACACAATTTCGACTATCGAGTATAGGTGCTATTATTTCTCCATTGACATTTTTGGTAAATTTATCCTATTGTCAAGGTCAATTTCCAACTCAATTAAAAAAAGGAAAATTATACCTATCCATAAAAACAAAGATGTACAGAAGATAGTTAATTACAGACCTGTCATATCACCATCAGTTTTTTCAAGGTTGTTTGAAAATATTTTTGTGTGTAGACGGGCGGATGTAATTTCGGCCGGAAAAAGGGCAGGTACTAAAAGCCGGTAGGTAAATTCGGCCGGAGGTTTTAAGTTGCTTCCTTATCTCATAGGTATTTTCGGCCGCAAATCAAATAAAATAACAGAATGCTTTATATTAAAATATTTCTTTATTTCAATAAAATTATTACATCAACTCATTTCTATAACTTACGTAAACTATAAATTTTTAAAAAACGTTTTGATGTGATACAGATTTAACGAAATTAATTCTAGAAATATTGTCAGATCGAAGCATATTTACCATGTTTTCGATAAATTTTAGTTTGTTTTTTACTTGTTTGTCTTTAATTTTTGCTGGAATATTTAAATTTTTTATTTTTAAATATGCATCGATCTGACAATCTTTTAATTTTTCTATAAAAATAAATATAGAAGGGTGACTTGAATAAAAACTAGAATTAAAGTGCGAATGGAATGATTCGCAGGCATTTGTGGTTCTTTTAATTGATGGGTTTTCATATGCCCATATATTTGGTGGAAAATGAGATTCTGGCGCTATTTAGTTTTCTAATAAATAGTCTGCGTATTTATCTATAAGTTTATGGTCCGGTCTGTATGACATGAGATCAAATATGAAACAATCTTCAGCTTCAGAGGGGTCTAAATAAGTTAGCCCAAAAGTATGAGTAAGCCATTTGCTTTCCTCGCAGTTTTTATCTTTATACATTTGGGTTAACCCTAATGATTGTATTTTCCTATACCACGCCTGGTGCAAGTGGAATCTACAACCATTTAGTTTGGTTTTGGGAAAGACAACTTTTAATGCGTTATGAATTGCGATTTCAAAATCCACAAATACCTTCTTCGGTTCAAAAACAATATTATAAAGTTCAAAAATTTTAGATTTTACCAACAGAAAAAGTCTCATATATGTGTCACTGGTCTTATTGGGCAACAGACAATACAAAAGAGGAACATAATGCCCATTTTCCAGTCCATGGATGGTAAATAACTGATAAAAATATTTTGTACAATAAGAAAATGTGCCATCCATGTAAAAATCTTTCATTTTACATAAACTTATTATATAGGTATGGCAAGAAAAAACAATGATATTATCAGCTGTGCTGTTAATAAACAAAAAATTTTCACCTGTTGTGGTTTTCGGTCCATAACTATCGAGTACAGAATGTACATCGTGAATATCCTTAGGCAGGGCTGGTAAGAGCTTACGGCGGCTGTTGTACACATTTCTTCTTATTAGACTGACATCTATCGATGACAAATTCTCTGGCAAATGATTTGAAAGAACGCTTTTAATAATTTTTGAAGGTTTCTCCGATATGTCTTCCTCAGCTTTGCGCTTGCATGAAGTCGTCACTATTTTTCTCTCCAACGTAGTTTCATCGGACTCGTGGTTGTGGATTAATTCACTTCTAGTAACTGTGTATTCCGCACCAACAGTGTACAGTTTGGCTAAACATCTTAAATTTTTCTTTATACACCTCCAACGTACTTCACCACTTTTTAATACGTCCTGTTTACAAAACTGAAACTTTTCTACAACTAGTAAGTCACAACCGCGTGAACTCTTAATTACTGAAACTGATGCCATCGTATACAAATAATATATTTTATGCTTTCTATCGACTAGTAGCTTGAAGATAAGTTATAATACTGACTAGCTATAATAATTTTATACCTGTTATTTGTGAATTTTATACATTTAAAGGAAACTATTAAGCGTAATTACCAATATTTTAATCTCATCGTAAACATCAACCCCTCGGCCGAAATTACCCCTGTCATAAATGGTACCCATTGATTTATGCAGGTAGGCCAAGGGATTACCGGCCGAAATTACGCCCGCCGGTGTAGACTAGGTGAATTCTTAGATCAAAATATGAAATTCTACGTCGACTGCATTACATGAATTTAATTCAAATTTAGTAAATATGATTGCCGAAGGCGAATGTCCGATGGGGCTGTTCTGTGACCTAAGCAGGGCATTTGACTGCGAAAATCATGACATCCTATTACAAAGACAATTCTTACTGGGTATTACTGGCGCGTCATTAACCTGGATAAGCTCTTTTCTGTAAAACCGTACCCAGTACGTAAGTTTAGATGATTTCTCTAATGCGACCAAAATTAGTGTTAATTCAGATGTTTTAAACATAAACATTGGGGTACCACAGGATTCAGTTTTGGGTCCTGTATTGTTTCTATTATATATTCACAATCTAGACCAATCGCCTGTTGACTTACATATCACAGTATATGCAGATGATACTTCGATATTGGTTTCTGATATAGACGAGAAAAACATTGAATAAACATTCATAGATACTGGTAATTATTTGAATACTTACTTTTCGTCCAACCAACTTTTTCTGAACTCTGACAAAACTTTTTTTGTCAGATTTCACCATCGCCAAATAAAGTGTTCTATTATCGGATATGATAAACTTGAGCAGGTAGATCGACCATATCAAAATTTTGGGCATATATCTCGATAAACACATTAATTGGAAAAAACATTGTGATGTTGTGGTAGCAAAATTACATTCAACAAACTATTGAATTAGAAATTTGAAGGATATACTAACCGAAAACCAATTAATTATATCATATCATGCAAAATCAGAATGCTATCTCCGCTATGGCATTTGCCCGTGGGGGATATCTGTTAACTCTTCTGATGTATTCATTGCTCAAAAGCGAATCATTGGACTTTCTATATTTGCTAGTTATAAGAAAATATTTAGAAGAATTGGTGTTTTAACTCTCTCCTCATTGTATATTTTTGAAATATCTACGTATCGTCATGAACAAAAATATTTTTGTGCGTGATGAAGATAATCCCACATATGATACTGGATTCATGGTTTTATATTTCCTGTCCATTTTTCTAAAATGGCGCATAACTCTCCCAATTTTATTGGTCTCAAAACCTGCAATAAAATTCCAGATGATATTATGGATGGTCAATCGTTATCAAGTTTTAAGAATAGATTAAAAATATATCTTTTGGAATAATGTTTTTGTTCGATTGCTGATTTCTTTTGTTCTATGACTATTTAACCATTTGATGTTATTTGTGTGATGTTTGTACTATTCACATTGTAAAATGTCTTTTACGGAATAAAAATTGTATTTATTCATTTTTACCATCTTCGGATCGCTTGTAATTGCAGGCGTGGTCGTACCTTCAGGTAGGGCTGTCAGTAGATATTATATTCAATTAAAAACATGATTGCGACAAAATAATCCGTTCATTGCAGTGTCAATTATAGTAATATATATGTATATATATATATATATATATATATATATATATATATATATATATATATATATATATTATACAATTATTCTTATATTATGATTAACTAAAACCATAGAACTTATTCACAACATGGGGTTATTAATATTATTCCAATTCCAATATTCCAAATATTAAATATCAGAAAATGAAAAATCTGATGAATTTTCATCTGGTCCCATCTTTATGACTATTGACTGAATGGTTTGTTCCATTAAATTGTTTTATTTCCACATCTGCTGCTCTTCTTTGATTACATGTTCTATGCATTTTTGCCATCTCTCTGTATTAACTTATTCCAGAGCTTGTTCAAAATGGGCACGGACATATTTCATTTTTTTGTGGTATTTTACCTTGCCACCAATCCTTTCACCTGAGCCCATATTAACTCTATAGAGTTTAGCTCGCAAGGGTAAGTAGGAAGTCGAAGTATTATAATATTCCGTTTTTTTCATTTCGTCAATATGATATCCTGGAAGCGATATGTTTATGTATATTTAAGATAGCCAGCCATTAAATTATTTCGAAAACAATTACCGAGTTTGGTGAAATTTAAGTTATCATTTGTGAATGATAGTCCCCAGAAACATCAGCATTCATATCCTCGTGATTGTCTCCAATGTGACCCAAGTGCAGTGTTTTAGGTCATCGAAGCAGGATACCAGCGAGTAGAAGCAATCGAAATATTCGATCACTGATTCATACCGAATAAATTCATCACAGGCTTGCCACCGAGTCTTCTACAAATAAAACCTCTTGAGATTTTTATTCATAACTGTCCTTTATAGTATTTCTTATTAATGAAAATCTACCCTTACTTGGTATTCATATTCATGAAAATTGTTTTCTATTCAAACAAACCAACCTAGAAAAACCCACAAAAGCGACTAGCTGCGAACGCACCTAATTGAAGAAAGGAGCGGATTTAGGTGAAAATACTTATGACTAACCGGTAGACAAAAAGGGTCAGGAAACCTTTAACCGGAGAGGAAAATCCATCTGGCAGTGAGTCCGCTGTCTGCCGCCCCTCTAACTAACGAAACATCTCATTTGTTTTGTTACCGTTCAACCCCAAAAAAAAGTCTTCTAAACAACGCTCCAATAACCGAACAAGGAGCCAAAAAGCGTCCTCAACTTCGTCGCACGATGAATTCCATCCCCTTCCCACAAACCACCTCGTGATCTACCAATATATAGTCCACCAACTCGACGAGCTTAAAGTTCATAACGCCGCCCCCGCCAAGAAATTGGCATCCTTAAACAAAATTCTCAACCCAACACCAGAAGTCCCTCTCCCGCATACTCTGCGAAATCACACTCAAATATCTCTCACATAACACTCGATTCACAAACTACCAACTGCAAGGAGCAAGAGAGTAATTTCACTCTCTTAGGGACGAAACCTAAGAGAACCCAAAAAATCTCAACCCCGTCAACAACTCAACGACAACCAACACAACAACAACCAACCCCGAAACTCCCAACAACCTCGACCTTCTCAATGCAAGTTCTCACTTCAAACCCGAAATACCGCACCTACCATCCAAATATGTTTCCCAGGGGGAGTTTTTCAATCTCCTCAACACCAACGAGCTGTGTAGTGGGATATCTCCTTCTTGAAGGCGAATCCCAATCGTACAGCCCTCCTAAATATACCCGCCAATATCCCTTACGAGTTTTTAGCAAAAAATCTTCGTAATGTCATCAGTGACAACGTCACCATCATTCACTTCACCCCTCTCTTCAACCTAGATCCATTTCTTAAACCAGAAACCTACATTTTCCTTTGTCTGCAGAAATGTAGACATATCCCTTTCCGATTAGAAAATCGAGGAAATCCTCAAAGACGCGAACTTCTCTCTATCTAAATTCTAGCGAATCATCGCCAAATCAACCAATAGGTATTCCTGTATGTTTCGGATTCGAATAGAATCCGAATCGGCCTACCACATCGTTCTAACGAAGGGCATTCCATTCCACGGCCTCCCATATCAGTGTGAGGCCACCATTACCACCAACTCACTCCCTGCAGTGTCGAAATACTAAAACATTACAGGCCACCTTACGGAAACGTGCAAGGCTAAGTCGGTCTGTCCGTCATGTGGAGCATTTGAGCACAAGTTCACCAATTGCCCTAAGACAAACTCCCCTTTGTGTGAAAATGGCGGCTGTTTACACCCCGCTTACCATCCCCAATGCCCCAAGCGGCTGGAAACACCCAAGACTCCCCAGGAAATCACACCGATTACCCTGGAAAACCCCTACATACCCTACGACCTCACAACGGATTCTAAAATCCTTATCGAGATCCTTGCCACCACGATCGTGAACGCCATCCCTACAGGCCGCGGTCTAGTAGTCGATACTCTTACTCATTTAATTCCTCCATTTTACGGATAAAATTGTACCGTAACGAGTGGCGTGGGCAACCGCGTCCACTTCGCCTTTACGTCCAAGCGACAAAATTTTAAAAAATCATTCCGGTGTGGATTGACTTAAATTGGCATCTTCAAAAACCATCTGTACTTTTAATATGCGTAATTATCAGATGTTTTCCTTTTCTACTAGCTTCTATTCATATGAATAAACCATCCAAAAACGCTTGACAGGAAGAGGTTAAATTTTTATCTCGACATACTTTTCCGATGGTGTAACCTACGTTCATTAATGTCTCGTCCAAATAGTAGATTTTTCTATTTTAATTGCGAAAATCCCTTATTTATCGCAAATAATTCAGTCTCTAACATAAAATTTCATCATTTTAGATTAAAAGCGACTTTCTGTTTACTTTTTCCCATGTAAAATTAATCTCTCACAGAATTTTCCTCAAATTATCTCTTCCAATTACAGAAATAGTTTTATCTTCTCTCTCTATACAACATTTTTATCAAACGTCAAAATTTCATTAATAAAGTAGAATGAATGTACTTTCCTTCTTATAACATGCTTTTCTCCCTCGCCGATGATTATCTTAATCCTTCCTGGAAATTGCTTTGGAGGTTTTACGGTACCACACTTTTCCTCGCGTATGAGTCTGTACATGGTTGACTTTCCAAATTAGGTCATTTTCGAGCACGCTTCCACTACATTATCGACCTTATTTGAATTATTTGATGTTTAAGCTAATTAAATACGTTTAATATAATTATTTTTTCGTAGATGGATAAAGCACATTTAGATATATTTTTAACTGGAGTGAAATCTGAAAGATTTTCCATTTTCTGATAGAAGAATGAGGTTTCTAAAATATTATAATCTGCACGATATATTAAACTATGCTTCATGTCACAGACATAAGCATTGACTGTTAACTATCATTGAGACCATTATCTTTATCAGGTAAAGTGCTTGTCCCAATAAATGGTTGACTACAATAATAGTTAATGTCCATTGCACGACCTTAACTATGTTCTAGGTATAAATAAGGTATTATTGTGTGAACCATTTTTCGTAAACAGAACTTCACATGCTTTTAGGATATTTCTTAAATATAAAATTGACGATTTTTGAGATTTTCATAATCACAAGCAGGTAGGTACGCCCTTGGAATAGTCATTTTACAAGGGTAGATTGCTGTATGCCTTTTTCAAATAGAGTATAGTATATTCGTAGTCGGCATAGTTAATATTTTGCGAAAGTTGTTTTCGAAGCTATAGATATTGATATATGGCATTCAGTTCTAGGTATATGCCTGTTATACAAAAATATTGAAAGAAAGCATAAGAAAAATGTGATCTATATAGAGACAGTGAAATAGATACACGATGCCATTTGTCTTGATGAAGATGTGGGGAACAATAGTATCTTATATAACTTATTATTGTGATATATTGATCAATCATATAAAATGATATGCCAAAACATTGTGCTTAATAATATTTGTAGATGTAATAGCAACATTATTAAGATATTTGTAAAAACAATTCGGTAAGGACAGACGGGATTAATAATAAATATTTTGGAAGGCTAGTCGCGTGAATCAAAGTACTTAAATACTATGGACAGTAGAAAATAGTATCATGAACACTTTAGTATGATTTTCATACATTAAGTTAATTCTCCGTAGTCATTGAGAGTTAGTTAAGATGTATTAGCAGAAGAGTCTAGATCAGTAAATTTTAGTAACCATATATGTTTATTGATTATATATTCCTTCCCAATTTAGAAAATATGTAATGGACGATCTTAAGAGAACAATCTCCAGATACAATCCTTTCATTTTAATATGACAAGTATTTCTGCTGTTTGTTGGAAACCTAAGAATCTATTGCTAGGTCTATTTTATAACTGATTTATCATATTGCAAAGCAAAGTCAATAAGGGAACAAAACCGGCTTCATTTTATGTCAACAAGCATTATTGACAATATGTGTGATAACGGCAAATGAGATAGCACAAATTTAGTGAATTAAGTATTGTTTATGGGACAGGATCGTAAATAATGAAAAGCCTTCGTCTAATCTATGTGAAAATGTAGTTCAGTTTTTTCCCCATCTTAATTTACGTTCGACGTTATTAACTATGGGAATTTTATATAGGTATACAAACTAAATTCCACTTCAGCGACATTCTCAATTACAAATTTCAATTCTTATTAAGCCGCAGCGCCATAAAATCCCTAAAATAATCAACGTTTTCTCGATAACCCATCTAGCCTAGATAAGTTCACTCAGCGGCAACCAATTTTTCAGTGGCTTAAACTACAATTACCGAAACGAGATACTAAGTATATGTAAATCCAGACTACTTTTAACAAAATTCGATTAGTTTATCCCTGTATAGGAAAATTCTCATTTAGCTCCTCACATAAACGTAGCAGAGGGTTGGTTATATTCAAAAATTATATTCTATAATACATAATTTTGGTTTATGTTGTCGTGTTGATTAAAATGAATTCTGAAAGCTAACAATGATTTTCTTTGGTACTGAGTATAAGCAATCTAACAATACCAAAAACTATTGTCTTGCTTAAAACTATTATATACAAAATGTGAGAATTCTCTAGAAATCGCTTCAAATAACCGTCAGACCCTAGATAGCATCCAGAATTGACCTAGAAAATGGGGGTTAACGAATCACAAATCTAAATACATCATCTTTAGTTTCGGTTCCCCTATCAAATAAATAATAAAAAAACTGCCTATATCTTCTTAAACACCTTTTTCATAAACTAGCTCAATTTTATATCACTTACAAATTTTATATATGATCTTGACCAAATATTTTTGTTACACTCCTTGTTGGGTAGGTACTTGCAAAAATTTCAGATTATTTTATTAGTTTCCGATTTCAATCTACTTTATAATATATCTTAATTAAACTTCAAGAACTCTTTCCAATTCTCGACTTCTATCTATTTTACATATTTTTCTTCAGAATTTGTTCAGAATTCTCAATATTATTCTACTTTTCATATCTCTGTTCACAACTAGTATTAAATTCCCGATTTTAAACAACTTTCATACTACTTTTTCCATTTTTAAACTTCAAAACTGACAACCTTCTTTCTTCATGACAAATCAATCATTTTCTTCCCTTCAAATTTTTATATCCTCTGGACAACCAAAATACCCTACTTGATTCCAATTAAAATCATATTATTCATCTCAAATGTCATCAGACAATCTATGTTTAAAGTTTAAAAAGCCAGGAATAATTTATTTATTTCTTGAAACTCAACTGCCAAATTTCGCATATTGCATATTCTCAATTAAATAATTCGTTTGTTATATCATTATATACAAATCACATACAAGGTCTCTTCATTGATGACATCAATGTTAGTTTCTTATATGATACGAAAATTCAATTTTCGCAACTGAACTTGTGAAGACGTCCAAACACTCTAGATTAATATTATCACATTAAATATGTTCTTAACTTCCCCCAAATTTAATTTTATACAAGTCAAATTTTATTGGACTTTGTTGAAATTCAAATTTATTTCTTTTTTATACAATAAATATTCACACCCTTATTTTTCTACATCGATCTTTCATATACTTCCCCTCTCCCATTCCAATACTATGTTTTTCTTCACAACTTTTATATCTTTCATAAAAAATACATCATTTCTAACAATGTCAATACAACTATTCATACATTTCCCCACCACATGATACTTTCCCTCTTATTCACATTCTTTCTCATATTCATATTTCATAACTCAATCCTTTTTTTATACATTATATTATATACTCATGTTCAATATTCATTCATCATTTTAGAAATTCTTATTATTATTTTCCATTAATCTTAAATATTCACCCCAAATATCCCATATATTCATTGACATTGACAAATAATCTCCTATTTTTTATCCTCAATAAACCTTCTTATTTCATTTCCATCAAATGTTTGATTCTTATAATTCTTTCCATTCATTAGCTCCTTCATTGTATAATTAAAGGATGTGAATATCTATTTTTCCAACTTCTTTTTCAAATAAACATTAAAAACAAAGTAATAATTATCCTATATTATTTACAAACTTCAGTCTCATAATATCACTTATTCCCCCTTCTTATTGATTTTATTCATTCACAGGAATAAATGATATTATCGACATGGAATCGATTTAAGCAAAATCCCTATGGTCCTGCCCTGTGACAGTTTCCTCAGGTCTATAATCTCGCCTATTTTGACTATCCCTACTATTTCTTTCATTTTCCCTACTACCTGTATTTTGTCTATTAGATCCCCTGTTTTCTTCCCGATCTCTACTATTTTCCAATGACTATTATTTCCACTTCTTGGATTATACCCCCTATAGTTATATCCACTATAGTTATATCCACTATCCACATTTCTATTATCTCGTTGATTAAAATTTATGAAACTGTGCCTATTATCTCTATTTCCATTATAATTTCTCCGATTACCGCTATTTCTACTAAAGTTCCTAGCATGTCCATAGTTATCTCTAAAATTTCTATTACCATGTCCATCATTATCATTATAATGATTTACCTGATATTGATTTGTCTGATTGTATCTACTCTGATTTGCTACACTTCTCTCTAATCTTGGCAGATAACTTGACAAATGTTCCATCCTTTTGATGTTATGCAGAGCTATGGTCACTGCCATCTCTTGATTGAAATGCCTAGATATGTATAGGACTATTTCTTCCTCTCTCATTTCTGGTTCTAAATATTGTGCTGTGTTGTACAATTGCAAAGCATACATATTCATATTCCTGTTACGACCATAATCAAACTTTCCGAAAAATAATCTTTCACGGAAACTTGCCTGTTGAATTTCTTCCCAAAAGTAGTTAAAAATCTGTTTTCGAAATACCTTAAATTTTCTATTTTATTTTCTTCATTACAAAACCATGGTAATGGTATCCCACTTAACATACCCCTGATTACTAATTTTATTTCCACCAGATCCCTAATATTTTTAACCCTACTTTTCACAATTGTGATAAATACCTTGGGATGAATATGATTGATATTTCCATCCACAAAATCTGCTGAAGATACTACAACTGCCCTTGAATTTTGTTCTAAACTTCCTCCTATTCTCCTCATTTCCTCATTTGTATTTCTCAGCTTCCTATATTCATTTCGTCCATCTCTTTTTTAAAATGGTTGTCCCATATCTCACTCCTTTTAGCACCCATCTCTGTTTGTTTTTCTTCTCTGACATCTAAGTCTTTAATTTTCCGGTCAACATTTCCTTTAAAATCCTGCATAACCTTCTCACTTACTTGTTCCTGTATTTTAATATAACTCACTTCTTTGGTTAATTTTTCATTTTTTTTGTGACTTCTATCTGAATCACATTTGACATATTTTTCTCAAGACGTTTTCCCAATTCAGGTATACCTTCCACCACATGCTTGTCTATCTCTTCCCTGATTTTAATGCCATTCTCTTGTATTGTTCTGTTCTTAAATTCTCCTCTTGTACTTTCATGTTTTCTTTAATACTTTTAATCTCTTCCTGGTGCTCTTCATGTACCTTTTTCAATTTCCCAATTTATTCTAGAGTCTTGTCTAATTTCTTATTCATATTATTCATGTCTCCCTTATTTCCTTCAAAATTGTTATACAAGTCTCCCCTCATCGTGTCCATCTTTCTATTTAAATCTCCCCCCATCGTGTCAATCTTCCCATTTATATCTCCCCTCATCGTGTCCATCTTCCCATTTATATCTCCCCTCATCGTGTCCGTCTTTTCATTCATACTAATCAAATACTCCAATAACCGATCTTCTCTACTTATTATTTCCTGTCTCTCTTGTCTCCTATCCTCTTGTTCTTCTTCTGCAATATCTCCCTGATTATCTCTAAGAGTTTATTCTTGTTCGTCTCCTGACAAATCTCCCTCTTAATGTTCTCTTCCCTGTTCCATATTTTGCACTTGGAAATCCCCTACTCCATATATTTTTTCATCATCTGCATATACTCCTTTATCCTTTTATTTTCCATCTGTAGATTCCAACTCCTCACAATAATATAGATATGTATCCGGATCCTTCCCTTCATCTCTTAGCGGATTCTTCAATCTATCCACTAACAACAATTTATTTCCCCCTGTATCTAATCATCTCCTCCTAACAAATTCTTTCAACTCTGGCATCTTCATTTCCCCCAAAGTATTACCATTCTTATCCATTTTATTATATTATATAATAGTTTCAATAAAATAAAATCAAAATATTTGTTTATTCAATTTTATTTTGCAAACAAATTATATTAAAAGTGGTATTTTATTATATTATGTATTTACATGCAGCAGACTGACCAAAACCAAATTAATATTGAAAAAAAATAATCTAAAAATGCGTTCTTAAAAATAAGCTTGGCAATGCTGTAAATAATTCCTCAAGAGAGTAAGTGTCTAAAGAGCAAGAGCGTAAAAGCCCCACGTTGTTGCGACAAAATTGTAAAATACCAAAATTTTGTATGAATTAATTATTCCTCACTAATTATTATAACTGAAACGTTTACAAAATATCTTATTTATAAAATAAACACCTTTTATATACGCTTAACAAATTTTGAATGTAATTGGCCAAATAGAATTAAGAATTTAGAGTTCTCTAAAAAAGTTGTTCAAAACGGTACCTTTAATTTTCTAGATTTCCATTTACTCCAATCGAATCTTCACTCCAAATTTATTCTATATCTTCTTAAACACCTTCTTCATAAACCAACTTAACTATATATCACTCACAAATTTTATTCATGATCTTGACCAAATATTTTTGTTACAATCCTTGTTTGGTAGGTACTTGTAGAAATTTCAGATGATATTCTCAGTTTCCGATTTCAATCTACTTTATAATATATCTTAATCAAACTTCAAGAACTCTTTGTTCACAATTCTCAATTTGAATCTACTTTTTATATCTCTGTTCAAAACTAGTATTAAATTCCCGATTTTAAACAACTATTCTTACTACTTTTTCCATATTTAAACTTCAAAACTGACAACCTTGTTTCTTCATGCCAAATCAATAATTTTCTTTCCTTCAAATTTTAATATCGTCTTTACAACCAAAATATCCAACTTGATTCCAATTAAAATCGTATTATTTATCTCAAATGTCATCTGAAAGTCTATGTTCCCTTTTTACATAAGTCTAAAAAGCCAGGAATCTTTATTTAGATTTCTTTATTGAAACTCAACTACCAAATTTCGCATATTGCATATTTTCAATTAAATAATTCGTTTGTTGTATCATTATATACAAATAACATACAGGGTCTCTCATTGATGATATCAATGTTAGTTCCTTATCTGATAAGAAAATTTAATTTTCGCAACTAAACTTGGTTAAAATTCAAATTGATTTCTTTTTTATACAATAAATATCCACATCCTCTATTCTATTTTCCTACATCGATATTTCATATACCTCTTCTCTCCCATTCCAATACTATGTTTTTCTTTACAACTTTCATATCCTTCATAAAAAATACATCATTTCTACCAACGCCAATACAAATTGCTTTGGTTTAACCTTAAATTCATAAAATATTTAATTGTTTTTTATTACAAATATATTTATGCCGATTACAGGTAGTAGTCGTATTGATAATTTCAATAAGCCATATCTATGTTGTAGGAATCTAAAAGAAAATTAATTGAAATAATATTTAAAAAATTCAAAAGAGACAGACATTTGAGAGATGACAAATATTTTTATATAGTTAGTAAATATTTAATTTTAAGCAAGGTATTTCAGAAATTTAAATAAATAGTGAATAAGTTATGGAATAATTATTTTTATAACAATTTAACGGGTTTACAAAAGCTAAAAAAAGGTACGGACTTTATTAGTACTAATTTGTATACATACAATATTCGAATGAAAATCTTTTGCTTTGAGTGGGACACTAACGTGAGGAATGATGAGAGACTTTTCTTTAGGTAAAGATAAATTAGAAGACACATTTAAAATTGGAAAGAATAAACACTTTAAGCTGATAGTGTAACAGTAACTCGAAAAATATTGTTTATTGAGTAAACCCATAGTGTTCAATTAGATAAGTAATAATAATTATGGAAGGTTTTTCCGAGCCTAGGCTAGATAATTGAATTAAATATCGAAAAAAGTAACAATTTGGACCTTTGGCAAAGTAAAAATTGATTAGGAAAGATACTATGTTTATACAAATTTCTATTAAAAAATTATCCAATAAAAGTTATCGTGAATAATAGCAAAATAGACCAAAAAAGGAAAGGAAAACACCAAATTATAATTTAAACAATTCATATTGGATAGCAAAAGTTTCCCTAACAACCCTTAACAATGATTTTTATTGATTGGGTATTAAAAACGAATAATTTATCTCCACAATAAAAACGATTGAAACTCTTATCTTTAATAAAAAAGGAAAATTTGAACCAATTCTCAAGTAAGGATATGAAGAAAGAATACTATTTCATCTAATAATGGATTTAAACGAATACAATGGAATTTGATACGTACTAAAATTTATTGAAAATTTGAAACTAGTTGATTGATCATTGCATGGATGGTTGGTGAATTTCCGATTTCTTATAGAAGTTTTGGCTGATATTTATTGAAAATTATTAGAAGTTTGTTTTGGTCCACACAACCTCAAATCCAGTGTAATAAAAGGTACGCAAAATTTATAAATTTTATGAGCTCATCAAATGGATATGTGCACGAATGGTGTCATTTCGGTTTTACTTTTAACATTTGCGGAAAAAATAGATTCACACATGATCATATTTTATGGTCATTTGCGGTTTCTAGAATAAGAATATCATAACTGTATTATATTGTCGCAATGATATTGGTTTGTTACCCATGATATGTTTATTTTAATTTCACATCCGACGATAAAGATAATAATGTGAAGACATGAGATTAACAAAATATTGATATAAATTTCAAAATTCTTAGCTTAATTTTGAATGGCGCGATTGAACCCTACTTCTGATAGAGTTTTATTCATGCGTGACGATTGTTCAGTTCCTAATAATAATTAATATAGTCGTGGCTAAATAATAATGAAAATTTCTTGAGGTAGAAAAGATAAAATAATAGTCTGCTCAATCAAAAAATAAAATTTTTCGATAAATAAATCTCAATAGTGAGAATAGGACTACAATTGTAATCATTAAATTATAAATTCTATTATAAAAGAATAAAAAAACCAATACACTATATATATATATATATATATATATATATATATATATATATATATATATATAACTAGTGAATATTGTGGGATTGCAGCAAAAAAATGGAAAAGATATACTCTTAGCGGAAAATGTCCAAGCTCTCGAGGATGTTTGTCCTCATCATCACGGAGACTCCGAAGTGAGGTTAGACTCCATAAAGTTCTAAATTCGTGAACTACAGATCGTAAATTGTGAAATGTTTTACAGGAATTGAGTTAGCGGAAGGGCAAACCAACCGCGTCACAGCACCAATTGAAAATGTCGCAACATTTTATAAATTTAAAAATAATAAATGATTTTCTTGCCGGTGTTCAACATGGTTACGCATTAAGATGAAATTATTTTTTAATTTATAAAATGTTGCGACATTTTCAATTGGTGCTGTGATGTATTTAAATAGCCCCATAAAATGCCATCTAAAGGCGTTAAATCAGGACTATTTGGCGGCCATTGAATCGTACCACCATTACCTATCCAAGTTGCGAACTCATTATTTAAGTGTTCTCGCAATTCTCTTAGATTATGCGGAGGTGCTCTGTCTTGTTGCCATATTATGACTTTAAGCGCATCTTCTGGAAGTTCCTTAAGTAAATCGTCAACTTGTGGCAAAATGTCATCGAAATATAATTGACTCGTTAAAGTGAAATTATAGAATATTGGCCCAGTTACATGCATAGCCAACTACGGTAACTTAAATACTTTAGGAATTTACTGTCCATTATTTTGCCAAGTATGAAAGCTATACCTATAAAAGTATATATTTTTGGTATGAGAAAAAAGCCCTCTCCGAATATGTCATAATATATAGGGTGTTTTATTTAAAAATATATATTCTTATTTTATACCCCCTATTGCAAAAACGCTACTGGTGTACAAAGTATACTTTATTAAAATTCATTCATACTCTTACAACATTAATTTGAAACGTTTTTTTGTATCTGTATGCATAAATGAAATAAAGGGGTGGTCAAATTATAACCAATAACCCTGTACAATATTTATTCCTTTGCACTGTTCTTCCTGTAATAAATACGAATACCTAAAAGATAATTTTATGGTACAAAATTTCAGAACACATGGTAAAACATATTTTATTTTTCATTTAATAACAACTGGAACGCGACACACATAATGTTTAATAAAACAATACGAAGCCGAAACAGAATAGAGAAATAAAAAACATCTTACTGGGTCAAAGCGAAATAATTGTTTTGAATACAATTATTTCGATAACAAAAACTAGCACGATTCAAAAAACAAAAGCTGTTTTTTGCAACTCGACGAAAACCCCAAAACCGAAGTCGGGGGAAAACCAAAAAAAGGAAAGTACAGAGACCAGCAGCGGCAGTGAGTGTGTACCGGGGGTCGATCACGCGAAGGGAAAGGTTTTTCCCCTGCCACGGTGAACGGTACTAGTGTTTTTTTTAGTGTTAGCGGTACGAGTGGTAAACCTTACCCTCTACGCTAATTTCCTTTCGACATAGCACGATTCCGTTTATTGGCACGACTCGCGGTGAACAAGCAGATAGTAAAAAAAATCAAGAAAATTCCCGGCGAGACGGAGGACGTTTGTCAAGCAGTAAGTTTTTGAATTAAATTCGGATTGCGATAATTTTTACTAGTGATATATTTACTCGTTATTGGTCGAGCTGGATTCTGAACTTGGGTGTATAGGTCAATTGCTATATACAAGGTGTAGCGATAGCAAATATATTTATTAGATTTTTTTGTTGATTGTTGATTTTTTCAAAGAGACGGGACATAGCTGTTCACTCTTCAGATTGAGTTTATCGTCCTGACAAATATATAATTTACCGTGTGTACTGGAATAATTAAGATTTTGCCGAGAGGCCGGAGCGTATGTTTTCCATATTTTCGCGGGTTTCAGTGGAATTGCGCTGATAAGTCAATCTATTATAGAGAAATATTGTTATCAGACTTTTGTTCAGCCGTAAATTATAAATTAAAACTCTTTCTTATTTTTCCAGCGTAAACGCATAAATTTATCGTAGGTAATTATATTACTGGGGACTTTCGCAACTTGTAACGCCAGTGTCGATAAATAATTTAAATTGTTTTCCTTAGCTCATCAGAATTTTTCTTTATAGAACAAAAATTTCACTTTCGTTCCCTGAAGGTCAATGACGACCGAACGATGTAAAATGAATCATTGTTGCATATAAAGGTATTTATACGTGATAGTTATTTATTTTTCTCGACACCGGAGAATAGAAGGATTGAGAAACGAATATAGCAAACATACGCCTTCAGAGTTGGTTTGATAATAAACCAATTTTAGATAAATATGTATAGGTAGAGTTATACCAGGGAATTGGGATTAATTCAATCATACGGGATTGTAGTTTAATTTTAAATATATATGTATAGCTGTATAGGAGGATTTGGAGAGATTATTTCATTATATATATTTTTTGTATAACGTGGAGGTTCTACATTATTTTTCCTATCACCCCTACTCCAAAAATTTCCCCCTCTGGAAGTGTATCAATGGTGGACGTGTGACCGAGACGAGGAGGACAAACCCTGTCCTGGCAAAGGAAGATTCATCCGTTTTAAGACCAGGCGAACCTAGCAAAAACCAATCGGACGGGATTGCCTTACACGCTCAGCTGCGCACTGGAGGCAGAATTTGGTGGAATCGAAGGTAGGGATACTTTTTGGCATTTTGATCAAGTTATTTCACATATCTGGAATTAAAGATTACAGTGAACAAGGGTCTACATTTTATTAAAGGTCTAGTTTATTACATCTGGTGACAGATTTTATTAGAGTGGTGACAGCAGATTTAATTAGGGGTATACAAGTTATTACACTTTAATTTCTAATAATATCTAGCTAGAGTATTAGTATTTCATTACATTCTCATATTTTTTTCTATTTTTTAATTGTCGTGTTCGGTTTTACCAGCTCTGTCTTTCATTCCTCTTGGTTGGTTGTATTGTAATTTTACGATATAATAAAATTCTTTTCCTATTTTGAGAATTTTTGTTTTTCTATATTTTATAGTTTCTTTGTTAATTAGTCGTTCTTTTTGTTTTTGTATAAATTATTAGCTGTATTCCTTTCTTTAATTCATAGTGATTCCTCTCATATTGTTTTTTGTCGCAACCCATTTAATTCTCGCCAAGTTTTTATCTTTCCCAATTCCCTCATATTCATTATCCTACCAATCTTGTCTTTTTTTGTCTATTTAATGATTTTTTGTATCGACAGTATCATAAACAATAACTGCTGTTTCCAACAATCCTTTTTCTCAGCTTATATTTTTATCTACGCCTATGTCTGTCGTAACATATTGTAGGAAGAATATTAAGCTTAAAACAAAAACACATTTGGGCTAGATACTTATTCCCGGATTAGCAGATATATTAAGCTTAAAGCACTGGTAGACAGAATTATCTTTACATAAACACTGCAGCAGTTATAGAGAAAATTACTTTTTAATTAAAATTAAAACGTCGTTAACACGAAAATGTGTAATGTATAACTTTTTCCCATTCGTTGTTATCCAACGACCGACTGGAAATTGCTCCGTCAAACGTGTATGCTCTTGTTTACTATTCCACTGTTTTAAATAGTGTGGTTGATTCATGTAAATAAAATGGCATCTACTCTTAACTGTAAATTTTATTGCACAAGATTTTCTGATTTTTTCAAACCGCCGAATCTAATATCTCTCGCATCTCAAGACAAAAATACATATGTTTATCTAGTCATGTTATCACAAATATCTATAATTTTTCTTTGTTTGCTGCCAAGTTCGTTGTTTCAATAGAAACTTTTACATCTGTTATTTAAAGCCAATTACACACTGTAATTTCGACAGTTACCCATGGCCACCTTCATTCTTTCCGAAATTTTTTTCCTCCTGCCAAACTAGGCAAACAAAATTAATAAGTGGAAATTTTTTTGACAGCTATAATATAATTCAAAAATCAGTACGTATCCAGAATTTTGCTTCACAATGTTTTTATCTATTTTTACATAGTGAATAGATACAAACAATTATTTACCGAATATTTGTTTCGAGATTTCTTCTAATAACGCTTAATATTTTTGAAATTCTGTTGGGGGGGGGTAAGGGGGTGTAAGTGTATATTGAGGTTGACGTTTTGAAGGTTTGGGATTGGCGTGGAGAAGTTTTGAGAGTTTGGGGAGGATGAATTGGAAGATTCTTATCTTGAGCGGTGGAATGCTAGTCTTGCTTCATTATCTGCGAGTTTTAGGACTAAACTGTTCAATTGATTTTGTGTGTCGTTTTGGTGGATTTGAATTTCGTTTTGGTGGATTTGAGTTTCGTATTAGTTGCGTTGGGTTTGTATGACGTTTTGGGATCTGCGGGTGCGTCTGGAGGACATTTTGGGTGTTTTTGTGTTGGGAATAGGTGTATAATGAAATTGGCCGTGGAACCTAATACCAATAGCGGATTCACTGCTGGAGGGAGCTGCCTCCCCAGTTAAGGGCGTCCTGACTTATTAGCCTTGCGGGTGTTTTCATATTTACCTGAGTTAAATATCCTTCCTAAGTCTGCTGTGGTATTTTTGCGGGTTTCTTCAGGATTTCATAAATAAATTTGTTTCAAAAGAAACAGTTGTAACACTTCCAAGTATTACAAGTACTGTCGAACTAAAGAGTTCGACAGAACACGTGGGTTTGAAGGGTTGTTGTTGGAGGCATCCAAGTTGCCGGTGAGGTCGACTATGAGTTGATTTGAATCAGTGACCAATTCTGCTAATCCACCTTCCTCTAACGATGGACTGGATCAAGTGATCAATGTTGCAAGACCTGTCACTTTATATAAGCAAATTTTCAGGTAGAGAGCTCACAGCAAGGAATATAATAAAAACGAAATAAGAGGCTGAGGGTACTTTTAGAATCAAAATATCCAAATACAATTTACATTCATTTGTCAGGTGAGAAATAATTGATATTGTAAGAAAATATATTTTTGAATATTTAGAAATGCCGATGCCTGAATCGTTCCGATATACATGCAGGTACACAAGAACCCGCGACGTGTTAATCAGATCTATGTTTCGAAAACGATTCGTACGATTTTTATGATAATTCGCGCGTAGGGCTTATTATGATGATTATATGATGATTTTAAACAAAATATTTTGACAGTCGTGCTGTTTCCTGGTATACCGGAAGTTGGGCGTAATTTCGCTATTTTAAATGGAACGTGTATAGATTTTTAGAATCATAAAGACGAGCTGACTTCAACGATATGTCACACTTCCTAATTAGTATCGATATAATCAGGAATCTACGACCACTTTAAATTTGGGTTTTTTTTGTTTCAGGTGACTATATCGAGTTGAAAACTGCGAAAATCGGCATACGTATCTCTATCTTGACTTTTAATGTTCTATGCGGTGACATAAAAAATTATTTCATAAAAGGTGGTCAAAAGCTTTGCTACATTGATATTAAAGAAGTAAAAACTTATATTAGTATTAAGAATATTTGTTTATTTAGTATGATATTTTATAATTCAACTTCATGTTTCGTACATTGTTTACCTGATTAGATTCTTTATGTAAGTAGGGTCAATCGCTTTATAAGTCATCGCCGGCGCGGCGCCGGTCTAATTAAGTGATTTCCTGTTTTTTTGTTGCATTCTCGTTAGCAAGAAATAAACTGAATATTATTGTTCTAGTTAAATTCCAATTTAAAGATAACTATCAATTCATAATGACTACACTCTCAAGGAAGGGATGGAAATTGTACCGGGTGATCATTTAACGGTAACGAGCGGCCATATCTCATAAGATATTGGTCGTATAGATTTAGGAAAAAATTCGTGATAAAAGTCGCCAAGAGAAATTGCCGGAAACTATTTTCGAGTTTTTCAAACGTCCGCTAGAGGGCGTAACAACTAACACTAAGTAGAAAAATGGGATTTTTATAGAATGTTGCGTAATGAAAAAGTTTATCGATGATATTATTTTCAATTTACTGACTATTCACCTACACTTTTTGACTGAAATGTTTTGCTCTATCTATCAAAATAAAGGGGTGGGGGAGGTTCAACTATTTTTTTAAACAAACCAAGATTTCTCCCGTTTCGCTTGACCGATTTTAACAAATTAGGGCTCATATGAAAGAGCATAACTTACACTACAAAACCGTTAGTTTAACGAGAAAAAGTCAAGGGGTTCTTTTTGTTAGCATCTAATAAGTGATTACCAAAATGACTTTTATTTTGATAAAAAGCAGTGACGTGCCATCTTTTAATGTAATAAAATTATATTTTGTTCGTTATCAACGGTTCGAAAAAAGGTAGATGATTAATTTTTGCCATTAAATTTTAGAAGAATATGTCCTCTTTTCAAATATGTAAAAATTAATATACCATTACATTCGTTTTTTTTTTGAAAAAAAACTCAAAAATTTGCTACCATTTCAGTTAACGCCATCTAGCGGCAAAGACGAAAAACAAAAAGTCAAAACCAAGTAAGCGTTTTGTAGTGTAAATCATGCTCTTTCATATGAGTCCAAATTTGTTAAAATAGGTCAAGTGAAACTGGAGAAATCTTGGTTTGTTTAAAAAACAATTGAATCTCCCCCACCGCTTTATGTTGATAGATAGAACAAAACATTTCAGTTAGAAAGTGTAGGTGAATAGTCAGTAGATATGAGAATGATATCATCAATATACTTTCATTAGGCAAAATTCTATAAAAATCCCATTTTTCAGTGTTGGTTGTTACGGCGTCTAGCGGACGTTTGACAAACTCGAAAATAATTTCCAGCAATTTTTCTAGGCGACTTGTATCATGAATTTTTTTTTCTAAATTTATACGGCCAATATCTTATGAGATATGGCCGCTCGCTACCCTTAACTGATCACCCGATATATATCGCAACCACTGATCAATTGGGACTTGATCGACTTCGTGGTACCTATATCCTATATATAAATTTTCAAATTTCCACGTGCATTCTTTGTGAGCATATTGGGATATCGAATTGATAAGTTTGTTACATTTGTGTAATTTTAAAAAAAATATATTTCATAACTTTATTGGTATAATTCAGACATTAGTTACAATTTAAATTTCATTGTTTGTATATTTTTATATTTATTGAAAATTAATGGTAATAAGGTCAGGAAACATTGCACTCTTCTCATAAGAGAAGAAGAAAAAACAAATTTAAAGACTTTAAAAAAATGCGTTTAAAATTAGTGATAATGAACAAGCTAGTTGTTCAAATGCAGTATCCGCAGCAAACTATTCATTAGATACATCTTCGTCAACCGACGAATCGTTTGAAATTCAGAAAAATTCATTAACAATGACTGGTTTACGAATAGTAGATTTTGAGTACGTATTTTCGGCAATAAAAGACATGGGACGCAATGGTTCATTTCGTTGAGATATATCTAATGTATGTTTAGTAAATGATGAGCGCTTTGGAGTAAAAATTACAAATGACTCATACTTATCAGAAGGGCACCAAGCGACATCTGCGTAGTTTCGAGAAAACGCCGTCTGAAGTTGCAACATTGCAGACACTTACTTAATTACTTTTAAATAATAACATTTATTTATGAATGATGTGAATAATTTAATTTACTTAATTTCTGAAAAAAAGTGTCCTAAAGTACTATTTTTTAATTAATTTTGAGACTTTTGTCGTTTAGTTCCTTTCTAATAAATAAGCTTAAAAACATTTCACGCTAAGCAAGATGTTTTACAAAATGAGAATGAAACGCCAGTTGTTATAAAATATTTATTTTAACTAAAACAAAAGTATTCCATTGAACAAAAATTGAGTTTAATGCAAAAATATTCACAATTGGAATTTTTAATCATTGTTAGTTTCCTCTTCAAACTCATTTTCGAAATCAAGATCTGGCCCAAATCCCTCCAGGTCATCTTCGAATTCTGCTCCCTTCAAATTTTTATAAAATTGTTTTGCAACCGCCGGAATAAAAGGCATCAACGACTTAAGATCTACAAGTTTTTTTGTTAAAATTTCCTTTCCTTCTAGCCAAAGCAATTCTAGATTTGTATTGAAATTTGATTTTGTTTTTTTCAAATTCTTCTGAATATTAATTTCTTTGAATGCATCATTATTGTTATGGGTATATTTAAAAAAGATACTGATAGGTTCTCCTTTTGTTATTTTCATAACTCTGGTTTTAAGCCAACTAACTTTTTCTTTGTTTTGGTCTTGTTTTATGTTGACAACTGCACGTTCTATTGCTTGTACAGAAAAGAAGTCTTCTTTCTTCATTTCTGTTACAGTCAATGGTTTTTTATGTCGTCAATGCTGCATTATGTTTATATAATCATTGCTAGTGTAAATCCTTTGATTAATCTTTATTGCTTTCTCAATAAACGAAAAATCTGCATCATTGGGTAGAAAGCTGTGGCCCGGTACTAGATACTTGAAATAAACTGTTTCTAAAGTTTGATGATTTCTGAGAATTGTTTTCATCATTAAAACAATCTTGATATTGCAATTCTGTCCTACGCAACTAGCTGACCACATTATCAGCGTTTTTGTGTTTGGATTGAGATGATCTTGAATGAACTTCTTCAGGACAGATCCAACTTCCTGAGCCCCTCGCCCAGCTCTCCCCTCTTTCCGTACGAAGCAGTATCCATTTTTCCCACAATAGACACCTTCAATGTACAACCAGAGTTGCCTTTTATAAAAACTAAGTTTGTGGGAATATTGGGCAGTGGTAGAGTTTTTTCTATGTCGTAAGTTATTGTCTCAAGATCAGGAATCTCTTCCGCTTCTTTCATATCTGCCTTTAACGTTTGTCTGGCGGTTTCAGCTTCTTGCAGATGCTGCTTATGTGCTTCTTTCGTATTTTGTTGGTATTTAGATGCCTTAAATCCATCGCATACGCTACATGTGTTTTTTACTAATGGCTTTCTCCGCAGATTGGAGTTTTCGTAAAAGATTTTCTTGAATATAGTGAAAGAAAGCTTGAATTTCAGATTTTCCACCAAAAATAACTTGTACATCTTCCGTTCCGTTATATTGTACCCTAAGTATAAACTTTGTGTTGTGGCTGTACAGTAATGGGACTTGTACGTTGGAAATTTTTTAATATGTTTTATTACGGCTTCGACAGCTATATCTGTCAATTTACTTCCCCCCCCCCCTGTTGCTCACCTCTCCCTCTCTCAATTTTGATACAGCAGTGTTGATTCACTTAGAAGGAATCCTCAAAGTTTTTTCAAAAAAAGTTTTGCACACAGTCTGGTTTTTTAAATAGTATTACCTAGTGGTATCGTTTCTCGGAATTTTTAACCCTTTTACGTTTAATGCTTTCTTCTTTATTATTGGCTGCAATGAACGAAGTTTGTGAATTATAATTCGCTAGTTTATAAAATTCATCAAAAATATTTCTTCTGAAAAAAGTGTATGACACCTCTTCTTGCATGGACATTCGTAATTCTCAATAAAATGTTTAGAATGAACAGGTTTTCCAGAATGTGTGTAATAGTTTTTATTAACGTGTTGGAGCTTACTTTTTGTCTTAAATGTCTGTCCTACAAATTTTCTTTTCCTCACCTTTTTTGGTCGTCCTGTTGCAGTTTCCGTTAGGTTTCCATTATCTTGAAATTCATTTTCGGGCATGGGAATATAGTCAAAATCATTTGCATCTTCTACTTCTGAATCATGTTCTTCGAGATTGTTATTATCTTGGATGTAATGGTGAATATTATCATCAGTAGTTGAAGTTTCCGCTAGCTTTTCATTTTGGACTTGAATAATTTGTTGGTGCATATAACTTGTCGCAGTTTCTACTGGTATTTCTTTTTCATTCACATCGTTCATCTCTGGGACAGAATCTGCACTGGATGCTTCTGCCAGGTAATTATTTCTTTCGACGTCGTGTGATAGATCCATAATAAATACTAGGACCTCAAGTAATAATACTTCATCGGAGTTTACAGCTGATGGAACGGTCAGAATTTGGTCTTCAAATACACATTGCATATTTTCGATGTCAAACAGTTTTCCTGATTATTGAGTGTCTCATCAAGTAGTGTGGAAGAGTCGTGAAGAGTGGCGACTTCCAGCAGATTTTCCTTCAAAGAGAAGAAATATGTCAAAATCTAACAAATGGTTCCTTCACAATTGTATGGATATAAAACTCCGGGAAAATATCGATAATGATAAAATTTACTTACCCTTTCGGTATTTTTAATTTAGGATTCTTCCTTTTTTTCTCTGTTGCAGAATCTAATGCCATTTGTACCAATTTTCTTCCGCGATTCATGACTTCTGATGAAAATATACCGTCAACACACTGTTCATAAAACACTTCTTGTGGTCTTAAATGATAGTTCGCCTATTATAGATTGGGCATGATAAATTCGGTCCCAGCAGGTAGCAGATTAAATTAAAAATTTTATACCCTTTTATCGGTAGGTTAATTCCCTCCCAACCAGAGTTTTACGATACTGAGGAGCTTAATCTCTTTCGTAGAATGAAGTAATTATGGTAAGTATGGACTTTTCCGAAAATAGTCGCAATTAATAGGTAAATGAATAATATAAATACATGAAATGGATTGAAATATGTACCATTTAGTTGCGTATGTTTTCCCAGTTCACATATTAGTCGATTCAAGAATTCTTTTTAGTCTAGCACCATGAATCTTAATATTATTTTGAGTGAAAAAGGAGAGCGTATAGTAGTTATAAATAACTATAAGTATAGTTTTCAAAAAATATCATTGCCATAATGCAAATGTGGAACAGTTGAACCGCCAAATTGTAAGCACTTCTTGTAAACGGAAGGCTATTGATGATTTATCGGAGAAGCCTGCAAAAATCATCCGCCAGGAGCTTCAAGAAAATCTGCCTTCAACGATCAATACGTCAGACGTTGCGTTAATAAGGAAGAATTTGTACAATGCTCGTCGAAAACTGCTTCCACAGTTGCCAACAAGTATTCAACAAACTTTCGACATTCTGGTGAAGATCAACATTGAAACATCCAGAGGTGAACATTTTTTACTTTTTAATGATGCAGCTGATCAAATCGCCGTCTTTTCTTGTAAATCAAATATTCAATTTATCGGAAAAGTCAGACGAATATATTTAGATGGAACATCTAATTTCTGCTCACAATTTTTTTGTCAGTTTTTTACGATACACGGGTATTATAACGACCACCATATTCCTCTGATTTTTTCTTTATTACCCAACAAACAAAGTGAAACATACCAAAAATTATTTAATGTTGTAACAGGGATCTGCATCAAAAAAAGTGTTAGATTAGATATTTCTGAAATTGTAATCGATTCTGAAAAAGGTATCCATAAGGCTGTAGAACAAGTTTGGCCATTAGCTCAAATATTCGGATGTCGATTTCATCTTTTGCAAGCATGGGCGATGGCTAAAAATGACTTTTGCCCTAACTTTCTTAAATCCTGTAGAAATCAGCGATTGTTTTGTATTCGATCTGCTCTCAATAGCACCAGACGATGAAAAGATTCAAATGTATTCCCATTTATTTGATAGATAATTACATATCTGAGGAATCACTATTCCCTCCTTCACTTTGGGATACAAACTCAGCAGAACTTACACGGACTACGAATACATGCGAATCTTTCCATAGACAATTTAACGATTCGTTTTACAAGTCTCATCCAAACATTTTTGTTTCTATTAATAAACTTAAAGAGTTTCAAATCGAAACTTATGTAAAATTACAGAGTGTATATTTGAATACTATAATTACCGATAGTAAAGTTAAAAACCGTCAAAAATTTATTACAAAAATGATTGAATCATATACGAAAAACGTTTGCATTTTATTGAATGTGTCTCATTTCACTGTGGCGTTTAATTATTAGCTATACAATATTATGTACGTGTGTCTTGTAGCCTATTTCGTAATTTTCGAGAATTTGGTTTCTTAATATTATTAAATATATAATTGTATATAATATGTTATATTTTTATAGGTATAAACAATATATAGACATATCAATTCCGTTTATGTAAACTTTGTCAACAATGTAAATATTTTTATTTAATTGAATAAAACTAAAATTATTCAATATTACAGTTTTATTGCACTGGTCCAATCTTAAAATATTTTACCCAGGACCGAATTTACCTATACAGTTTCAGGTAAATACAAAATTACGGACCGAATTTACAAGTTATTTTTGACCCCTTTTTTCTTGGAAGGGAATTTGCCTATCTCCTATAGATCGGTGATAACTGAATATATTATTGACCTGTGAATACAACCCAAGACAAGAGCAAACATGAAAAAATAGTGTATTCCTTCATGAACGAACACAAACGAAGCTAACCGACAGTATAACTGGATAGCGTTTAACCTAAAGGTACCAAGCGCCTAATTGTGGTATTGGATAATGACTTGATAAAATCAAATCATTTTTGAAAATTGAACAATAATAATTATTACTTAATTTGATTGTCTATTATTTCCCCCTGAAAATTCTTTATCAATAATTTCAGTATGGTAGTATATTGTCAAGTTTCAGCTTTTGGAGTCGTATAATACCTTTTTCTCAGATTTGACGAGTTGGCGCTTGATACCTTTTAGTTAAACGCCATCCTACTAGGAAGTCAATAATAATCAGAAGAGAACCAAGTCACAAGAAGGAGTCCAAGCGACGTTGCTGCTCGTTTCGTTGAATATCTAATCCGAACCAGGCGTTCAGGTCTCTTCTGATTTATTCTGTATCTGCAATGGTCCACTCAGGTCCCAGTGGAAGGTCATTTTTTCAACTGTTAATACACATCTAGCGCTTGGTTCCGTTCAGAAACATGACCCGATAGTACTTTTGTCCTATGGTGCCATAAACTCACTTTCACAAAAATGTGGCTTGGTTCCTTCTGATAAGCATGACCCAATTACTTGTAAATGTAACATATGCGGTGTTACTATAGCTATTAATGTAACCAGTTATGAAATGCATCATTTTGTGTAACGGGTGAAATTTTTGCGGGGCGAGGTCTTATTAGAAAATACATTGTTTTGCGCCCACGTAACGTTAAACACAATATATTTTTCGTCAAATATACTAATGGTAGATGCGGCGTACAACCAGTTGGAATTAATACCATTGGTAGTATACCAAAAACTATTGCCCAGTTTTTGAAGTTACCAAATTCTCTTTTATTTACGTGACACTGCTTCAGAAGATCGTCGGCTACCTTGTTGGCAGATTCTGGTGCCGACATTACAAAGAATACAACATGGAGGCTGGAAGTCCATCACGGTAGCGGAGGATTATGTAGAGAACTCAATAGAAAATCAGAAAAGGGTTGCCGATATTCTTGGTGAATCAAGTTCAAGATTAGTTATGCATCACGAAATTACATCAACTTCTTATTCTGCGGGGGTTAACCTAACAAACTGTTTGAATTGTGTCATGAATATTTATAATGCATAAAATAGAAAGTAAATTGTTCTAGTTGTTCTTATTGTTAGTAGTTCTCTTCAGTTCTAGTTGTTATTTTTCTATAATATGACATTAAACTTTCTTCTTTTCTCTCTTTTTTTTATTAACTGGCGAAAAAATTAATTTTTCATCACCAGTTACATAATATTTTTCATTATGTAACTGGATACGAAAAATGTGACGTTTTCTAACGGAAATCAGTTTTGAAAAATGTCACTTTACATGTCAAAATTAGATATAGTATATCACATTAAGAGTGCGGAAAGTGACACTTTTCACACAAGTGAGAAATATTGTAGCACGAGGCGTAAGCCGAGTGCAACAATCCCACGAGAGTGAGGAGTCACTTCCGCATAAGTAATGTACAATATTTTTCCTACGACCACCCATTTTATTGAACAATATGTAAATATCAGATCGTGTATATTGAGTGACCTGACTAATCTTACGTTTTATTTGTGACAGTATATGAGTGAATATCGTTCCTATGAAAAGTGCACATGTATTTACAATTACTTTCATAGTGAAATAAAGAAATAACGATAATTAATGTTTATTTGAAAAAATGACAAAAGTAAGTACTTATTAGATACAACTGGCGTATAAATTCAATTATATACCTTTTCTACGCCCATGTTTGTAAACGTCAAAAATCGCACTGTCAACATTCCTTGAAATGACAGTTAACAATAACATGCACATAATGAGATCTCATAACATACACGTGCGTTTTGAGAACAAAACTTAAACGTCTTGGTTTAATTAAATTACAATCAAATTTTTATTTACGTAAGACTTTATTTGGTCCATTTACACAAATTTAGTCAATTAAAAAACATAAAAACTTTTAGCATTAGCGAGATATATTTAGGATTGAAAGAGTGATGCCCCTAAATGTAGGCAGCACATTATGCAATTTCCTTAAAAATAGGACGACACGTTTTCTTAAGTAGCATGCTATGAAAATAAATGTCATGTCATTCATATTGTCAATTTCTTAAACAGAATATAATACAATTATGAATAACCGTTCTTCACCATTAAATAATAAGGCACAATCGATTTACAATAATTGTTCAATTGCTATTAACAAATATAATGATAAAGTTCAAATGATTGCGATGTTTTTTATTTAATGGAAGAAAATGAATGGGCGTAGAAAAAGTATAGTACGTTACACGAGTTGTAAGCCCATTACGCACTCATGAAATTTATGCACTCGCCGCTGCGCGGCTTCGTGCATAAACTTTTTCATTTCGTGCGTAATGAGTTACTTACTACTCTTGTTACGTAATATACTATTACCTACGACCACCCCTGTAAGTAGTCGAAAACACACAGGCGGAAATCAATGTAAGACGTCTATTACGCACGGTAAAACAAAACGCACGGCTGTAAAGAAAATCGCACGGCTTCCATAGCAACCACTTAGCAACTGTCAATAGACGTAGCCATTTTATTCGAAATGTATTACTTAGATATTTGACGTTGAATTTTATTCTATGTATAAATGGTAGATAACATTTATTGAATATGAGATTGCATTTATTACTAAGAGTTATTTGGAATTATATGATAATTGGTTCAATCCGCATCTTCCAACTATCTGAATGTATCTCTTATTAGTAAACAATAGTATAATATACACCAAGCGACTAAAGTGGCCCATTCCATCCCGCGTGTGGTGTTTGATTCCTAACCTCTACACTTTAGTCGAGAGGTATATACGCTATTTTATGCAATTACGGTAATTCTACATACATTTTTAATAAAAATAAATACTGCTTAGGACGGACTTTTACGAAACTTGGCTGGGCATCGAGGGTGAACTTCTAAGATGCTTGGCTGGGCATCGAGGAGAGACTTTTATAAAACTTGGCTGGGCATCGAGGATGTACGTTTTTACTTGTACTTTAAATACCTCAATAAGATTATAAACACAAGTCCAAATGGGTCGTAGGTAAAGTATAGTACGTATCTCGTGTTTTAACACATTTTACGCACTCACGGAATTACGCACTCGCCGCTACGCGGCTTCGTGCGTAACTTTTCCGTTCGTGCGTAAAATGCTTCTTACAACACACGTTACGTAATATACTATTACAGAACGAGCAAGAAAGCATGCGAATCCTGTAAATATACTTTCCGAGTGTGGCGCGTACAACATTTTTGTGCAGCCACCAATAATTTGACAATAATATAGGAACAGAATGTTTATTGCCTAGCCCAGTTTCAGAAATGTCTGTCCACGATGCCTAGCCAAGCTTCATAAAAGTCCATCCTCGATGCCCAGCCACTTTTAACGAAAGTTCACCCTCGATGCTCAGCCACTTTTGAAAAAAGTTTATCCTCGATGCTCTATATGGTATTTTGTCTTTAATGAACATTTTGTCATGAGGGCTCGCTTAAGTAAGTACTTTGCCGGGCAGTTAAGTCAATTTTGCGATCTAGACCGGCAACGACGCACTTTCCCAGTTAAAAAATGATCGGAAATAGTATATTAAGTACCAAGTGTCAAAACGGTTACTTTAGTCACGAGTTTTACTAGGCACGAGTGAAGCGAAGCGGAAAGAGTTCCTTGTGAAACGAGTGACTAAAGACGTTTTTAACACTATACTTTTTCTTCGCCCGCGGGAAGGTAAACATTATATTATATTTGAATTATATTCATTACATGACGGACGATGACTGACAGCTGACTGATAAATCAAATGACGCAGAATAACAAAGTTATCAAAGAGCATGAAATTTAACATACAAGAGATACACTTGATTTGACGTTTAAAAAACAAAAGATAAACGAGATGTGACTTTTCGCATTTTAAACACTAGTGTTTAAAGAGTCGTTTCGTGCATGTCAAACCCGTGTTCAAAGTGCGGTTTTAGTAGCGGAAGTAGAAAAACGCATTTTCTAAAGTGGCAGCATAAAAAGTTACTTTCCGCACGCGTGAGAATAAAGGTCCCTTTCCATGGGAGTAGAGAGTGCAATATGTGTTACTTTCCTATGTGGTCGTAGGAAAAATATATTTAGTACAACTAACGAGAAAAATTGACATAAATAAAGTTTTGGTTTGCGGTACGATAGCTGCGGGACTTGGTTGCAAGCAGTTATCCACAGTTTTTGGTGGTGCAAATCTTCCTAGAATGTCTCCTAACACATATTTGTCGCATCAAAATGATTTCACAAAACACACCAAAGACATTGCGATATATGAGATGATTCTAGCGGGTATAGAAGAATATAAATTAGTGGTTGAAGCTGATGAATTAATAAACGGGTACCAGTATAAGCTGTAATAGTTGATGGCGCTGGGAGTAAAACGTCATATAAAAGTAATTATAATGCATTATCGGATGTAGGATGCATTATAGGCGCAAGTGCTCAAAAAGTTCTAAATGTAGGTGTTAAAAATATATTTTTTTTGCAATGTAAAATCCATAAGTCATTGAAAAAAGGTTAGAGATGTGAGTGCTTTAAAAATTGGAATGGAACCTTAACATCCTTGGAAAGCAAAATAATATTAGAAGGGTTCGAGTATTCAATGAAAATGCATAATTTGAAGCGCGGTAAAATTATTGGCGATGAATTTAGTTTTGTAGTGTTTTTGTCTCATGTAGTAATTGTGGATTAGGTCTACCGGAGATAACACATTAAAAAAACGCGTTTATAATATTTTAAAATATTGGTAAAAGAAAAGATAACAAAATAATTGTGGGTATTTATTCCATAAGATTAAATTTAATAAATAATAATAAATGTGTTATAATTAATAAAGGTGCAATGATAATATCAATTTAGCAAGTAGCTATGCTGAAAAGAATTTTTTCAATCTTAAAATTCAATATCTAAAGAGGTAAACGCTTTATCGGATTAGGACCGTGAAATTGAAGACTCAACATACCCGTCATAAATCATTCTACTATTGTCTCGTTGATTGCCTAAAACTGATTTTTATAAGTTCTGAAACATTAAATTTATAAACAAATACCGCCTAATTATCAACAGATGTGAAGGAAAATCAAAAAAGGGCATCATAGCGCCAACAAGTTCAACCAACACTTTCTTTTGTTCTGAAATTTGCGTGGAAAAATTTAAAATGTGGCCGGAGAATGGATTATTTGATTTCAACATTTTAATTAATTAAGCGAAAACAAAAGCATTTTTTAAAAAAAGGGTCTTGTAGCGCCATGCAACTAAACGGATAGATGATATATAGAGTGCGACCCCCTTTCAAATTTCAAAATACGCCTTGAAAGTTTCCTTAAAATTCCTGCATTTTACGCCCATTTTCATAGTACTGAACGCTACCCTTAAGAATCTTGGATAAACTGCCATAGACATCGCTTTTCTATAAAATCTTACTCTCCTTCTGTTTTAGTAATACTAAGTGAGTTGTGTGACAAAGATAAATCTTTGAATTCATGCCCTCTTTATTACTAAACTGAAAGAAACTTGTTGTTATCTTATTTTATTAAGAATCTTTGATAAACTGCCATAGACATCGCTTTGCTACAACATTTTACTTTCCTTGTATTTTAGTAATACTAAGTGCAAAGATATATATTTGAATTTAGAAAATGAATGCCTCCTTTATTCCTAAAGTGAAAAGAACCTGTTTTTTTTTTATTTTATTAAGAATCTTTGATAAATAGCCATAGACATCGATTTTCTATAAACACTTACTTTCCTCCTATTTTAGTAATATTAAATGAGATGTGTTGCAAAGATAAATATTTGAATCCAAAAACTGAATGCCTGATTTATTACTCAAGTGAAAGGAATCTGTTGTTTTTTATTTTATTAAGAATCTTTGATAAACTGTCATAGACATCGCTTTTCTATAAAGCCTTACTTTTCTTCTATTTTAATACTACTAAGTGAATTGTGTTCTCTTGTGCCTGTGTGAATTCTTTATTACTAAAGTGAAAAGGACATGTTATTTATTTATGTTCTATTAAGAATCATTTTGTTTCACCAAAGACTGGAACATTTTTTTTCATAGTTTAGGTATCCTCGTACTTACCTTTGAAAATGAAAGTCTTAGGGCATGAAAATTAATTAGTTTTACTCGTGAAAAATATTAACAAAATAATAATAATGAAGACTAAATATACATTTAATAATTCCTTATAACTATTTTGGGGGAGTTAAATTTGTCACTTCTACTTTTATGTTTTCAGAATTTTCATTCTCAAAACGAGCCATTTTGGATTTTGAAAAACGCGTGAAATGCGATTCAATTAGGTGATGTTTAAGAAGAAAAAACATAAGTCATGCACCGCTAAACGATAGGGATATTTTCACGAAGCAAACCGATCCAAACCTGGTGAACATTTGACATTTATCACATGTCAAATGATCACCGGGTTTGAACTGGTTTGCTTCGCCAAAATAGCCCTTATGTCTACCTGTCTAGCCAACTTTGATTTAGCGAGTTTCAAAATGAATCATGTCAGATTTATAAAATAAATTTTCTTACCGAATCCCTCTCATCCTTGAATTATTGTCCAAAAATTTTTCCTCAGTCACGCATTTTTTTAGAAAATTTTCCCTCGTCTGCTACTCTGGGAAATTTTCAAAAAATGCGATCCTTCGGAAAAATTTCCGTAAATTATTCAAGCACTAGGGAGATTATAAGAGAAAAGTTCACTTGTTATTAGCCATTGTCTATCACAAGCAAGTAATCTTAGTTTCTCTGAGAATTTCTGTTTATCTGTATCTCTATGCGCTGCAAATGTCCACTATTTGTCATCTATATAAGGTGATCAACTTCTGTGACAAAGCTCGTAATATACGCTTTTAAACGAGATATCAAAAAAAGTTATTTATAAATAGTAGCCAGTTTTAAACTGCACATCATTTACAAAGATGTAGGGTCTTTCGTAAGGCTATACCACAGCAAAATTATGTTTTTGAAAATGAAACATCTGCCACCTACAGTTTTTCACTCTAAGATTTTTCAACCTAAAACTCAGTGCATACTGTCCGCTTTTAGGCGCTGCTTTTTCTCCTGCGGAGACGGGGGGGTCCGTTGTTCGTAGATCAAATAAGTGTAAAAGGGCGCCAGGCAATCTAGCCTCCCGACAACTACCTACACAAGTTTTCCCACCCTAAGACTGCCAAATAGGTGGAGAAATAAAAGTCAGATGTCACTTACCCAAGTCTAAGCTAAAAACTTATAAAACCATCACATATGCAGGAAATATTTCTAATAATATTCCAAAGATAATATTTTCAGAAACGAATACAACAATTTCTTCTAAAACAGATAGTAACGTTAGTACAAAATTCTTAAATGTAAAAACAAAAATACCACCACTAAAGAAGTCAGATATATATATAAACTCAAGTGTCCAGAATGTAATTCTGTCTATTTGGGTCAGACCCTTAGGAATTTTGAAATCCGATACAGTAAACACTTACGAGCATACAGATTGAAACAACCAGATAAATCCCACTACGCAAAACATCTACTTGACACCAATCATTCATTGACACCTAACACAAAACTAGAAGTGCTGCATATTTGTGAAAAGAAACAAGAACTGGATTTCCTTGAAGAATTGGAAATTAGAAGACATTTAAGAAACCCACAATATGAAGTTGTCAATGAACAGTTAAATCTAGGGAGTTCAACACTAATAAACTGTCTTCTTAAGTGATAATTGTAAAGATCAGCAGATATAGTTTTCCTGGTTATCTATATCATTGCACAGTTATACTGATCTTAATTGGGAAAATGATATCCCGGATATCACCATAGGGCCAATAATATCTAAGCTTCAATATTTGTAATATCACATCTTCTTCTTTTTTTTATTAACGTATATTAAGTCAATCACCAGTTAGGTCACTTCTTGGTCTAGCCAGGAATAACTACGAAGCATCAAGTAGGCATCAAATGAAATGTAACTTCTGTCATTCTGACGATGATATTGATTTATCGAAACAATTTTAAATTTTTAAGAATTTTCAACAATTTTTATTATATTGTGGTATTAACTCGAAACCGTGAGTTTCATTTAAAAACTAATATATTAGTATATATATTTAATTTTAATGATGATGTAATTATTTTAATAATATTTTTTTTAAGTTAATTAATATGCATGTATGGGCGCCATATGTTATTATGATTATTATTTATATTGTTGTAACTATTCCTACCCCTTCCTTGGTTATTGTAGTCATAGTTGTTTCCTGGATAATTGCCCAATCTCGTATTATGTGTCCTATTATTTGTGTTGCTTTTAAAATTTCTATTAGTTTCAATATACTCGTAGCTTGTGTTATTAAAATTATTCCCGGTATTATTTCTGTTTGAACTCTCTATGTTTTGGCTGTTATTTAAATTATTTCTATGATTTTTTTGTTAAATGCGATTGCTCGTTAAATTTCTTTCTATTCTCATCAGGTAATTGGATAGTTGTTCAAAAGTCTTAATGTTTTGTATCGCTATAGTTTCTGCTATTTGAGACTTGAAATGTCTGGATAAAAACATTATTATTTCTTCCCCTTCTATTATAGGTTCCAAATGTTGTGCTTGCGAATAGAGCAATAACGAGTAGAGGTACATAGTATTTCCTCTATTCTCATCATACCGGCCAAAGTATAATCTCTCTCTGACTTCACCTTGGGTTATTTAATATATAGTTCTAGAAAGGCAGTTTCAAATTCTTTGAAATTGTTAAAATCTATTTCATTACTCGTGAACCACAATAGAGCTTGTCCTGTTAGGTGTTTCCTTAATACCTTCCTGATATCCTCGAAGTTCCTGATATATTTGATTTTATTTGTTAATATTCTTAAGAATATTTTAAAGTGTATTTTTCTGATGTTCCCATTAAATTTAATACTCTCTTCGTTTCTCCCTTGATATGTATAAGTGACCATTCCTTGTAAACTTTTTAACTGCATCTTCATTTGCTCCAATTCATTTTTTATATCTTTTTTCATTTCGTTTCTTGTCTTAATTATATCTTCTTCGGTCCCTTCTCTTACTTCATGTATTTCTTTCTTAACATCACTTCTGATGGATTCCATGTCCCTTCCATGTTTAATTATGCTTCTTTTTGCATCTTCAATCTCCTTCTTACCGGTTTTTTCTATTATTTCTACTGCTCTGGAAATATTTACTTCCGTGACCTTCCTTGTTTTTTCTATCAAATTTTGTTTCAGGTTTATGAATTTTTCTTCCTGGTTTTCCAAACTTCTTTCCATTTTTTCTTGCTTTCTTCTAATTTCCGCTACCTTTTCATCTTGTTTCTCTAATTTTAATTCCATGGAGTTATTCATCCTTTCTATTTTTTTATTTTTCTCGTCCATCTTTTCTCTAATTATTTCTTTCAAGTATTCCTTTTGTTCTTTTATTTTATCCATCATTTTCTCACTATCTTCTCTTATTTTCTTACTGTCTCCTTGTTGCTCTTCTATTTTCTCCATCATTTTCTTACTATCTTCTTGTTTTTTTTTCTATCAGGTATTTTTGATTTTTCCTCAGCTTGTGTGATTTTCTCCTCACTTGGCTGCACATTTTCTGTTGATTCCGTTACATTTTCTATTTCTCCAGTCGTTTCTTTATCCCGGTCTTCATTATTTTCCTCTTGATTAAAACAATATGTTTCTGGAGCTTTCCCTTCTTTTATGATGGGCTCCCGCAATCTTTTTAAGAGCGCCTGTTTAATTCCCGTTTTGTCCAATCCTCTTTTCTCCAAAAATGTCTTCAATTCGGTTGTTTTTAATTCGTTGATGGTTTTGTCCACCACCATTGTTTAAAGTTTTATTTCTAGTAGACAAAACTGTACAAGTCTCCAAACAAATATCTCCGAAAAGCTAATGATTTTTATAAAGAGCTAAATTGCCACACGTTGGGCCGACATATGTTATTATACTCGTATATATTTAATTTTAATGATGATGTAATTACTTTGATATTATTTTTTTCAAGTTAATTATTATGTATGTATGGGCGCCATTTTATAATAACATAAATGTGAATAATTGAATTTATTTATTCGATGAAATCTAGTTCAATAATAATTTTTAAGTTGTATTTGCTTATACGACTAGCTCAATTTATCTTATAAAGTTTTGTAATTACCTGTTAGAATATTATAGCCGGGCATGAAAAATCCTCTCTTTCTCTTTGAGTCCTGGCAGTTAATAGCTCTTTAAAAACTCTATTGATTTTGTGCTTCTATGATGTTATATGGGTGATCGAATTGCCACTACGATACGCCTATGGAGGTTAAATCATTCGCTCTGCGGGTTTCGATTACAACAGTTCGTCATTCAACAGAGAGACTCGTAGAACATGGTAAAAAATACAAACGTTTTGGTTACGTACAATTTAATAAACAATAAACTTTGATGATGGAATGTGTGTGTGTGTAGATAATGATAGAATGAAATGAATATCTCTATATATGATTAGGTGAGTACCTTAGAAGCTATATATTACCTAGTTAAATGTTTTAATTCTTTTTTTAATCTATAAATTATTGTAGTTATGTTATTTATCCTATGCAGAAAATTTCGGCTTTCACTATCCTGAAAAGTCTATATATCCCGTATCGTGGGTACACAAATTCCCACGATCTTTGAAGAGAATCTATGCCTGGAAAGCCTTTGAAATTTAATTGATTTGAATGGATTCTTGAATCAATCCCGGCATTTTTTGAAGTAGCCTACAAGAAATAGAGAAGAAATTAAGATGAACAAATCTATTGAAAATCAGCGAATGATAAAAGGTAATTAAAAACTGTTTCATTTTGAATAAAACTTACCGTGTGTGTATTGAACATTAAACATTGAAGCTCTGCTGACGGAGTGTGTTTATGGCATTCATCCATTTTCGGTCCAGAATCTTCTGTGAATGTAAAGTTGTCTTTTATTGTATATAACGTATATCAAGTTGCATACTTGCATGTACTTAGCATAATTTCATTTGTGTGAATGTGTATCGTGTGAAAGATCATTGTAAATAAGTTCATTTTTTTCAATTGATGATAAAAAAAAATGTATTTTTTTATATAAATTAACAGGTCTTCCCATTTGGAAGAACAAATTATATTGTCTGTAGACTTCATTTTTAAGTGTTTAATTTATCAGTTGGCAGTATTGATGAAGCGTATTGCAACTCGAGAGGGGGTTTGGAGCGGAATGTACAGGACCGTTCTGTAAGAATTTACATGAAAAAGAAAATAAGAATTTTTATTTTTATTTATTTGGCGCTTATTGTTAAAAGAATCAAATGAATATTTAATCTTATGAACCCAACATCCTGAGAAGCTGAGTGCTCATTTAAAAAATTTGATAATTAAAAGAGATATTAAGGTAAGTGCACTGTGTGGCATTATTGAACCTGAATAATAATTTTTTTAAATATACCGGGCAAATTAAAAAAACCTTATTTAAATCAAAGATATAACATATAATTAAATTCACATAAAGTAAACTACCATAATATATATATATATATATATATATATATATATATATATATATATATATATATATATATATATATATATATATATATATATATATATATATATATATACCAGTAGTAACTCAATCCGTGAGTACCACAGTTGGTTCTAAAGAGTTATTAACAGTTATGACAGAAGAAACAACAAAATGAATTAAAAAAGGAATCGGAAAAAATTTATAAAAATCGAATATAAATGAGATAGAAGAAACATTAGGGCAAGAAATAGAAGGAAAGAGAAGTATTTCTAGAGAACAATATATAGATGGAACAAGAAAGGTGCAAGTAGATATGGCAAATAAATTTGAAAAGTTGAGGAAAAATCTTCAGAATAATAGTGGGAATTTTTCGCCACATGTTATACATATAGGATACGTTATTAATTAAAAATTTAATGGAGATAATAATAAGACACATCTGAAAATATTTTTAAAATCCGAACACAGAATATTTGTTGATTGGAACATTACATTCATCGGTTATTTCTGGGAAGAAGCATTACAAAAGCTGTAAAGAAATTTATAAAAAAATGTCAGAAAAATATGAAAGAAAATGAAAATTAAAATAAAAAAGATTTTGTCTTTAGTCAAGAGATTGAACGTAGCAGATAGAGAAAATAAAAAAATGTTTTAATTTAGAACTACCTTATGAGGGACTTTCTAAAATAGATAATGAGAATGGAGAGAATAGTCATCTCTTGGAGGAGTTAAATTCAAACAAAATTAGAGGTATTTTTAATATTGAACATTTATTCAAGTTTTATTATGAAAAATAAGTAACAATAATTTTATTTTAGTTCATGTAAATTTTTAGATTAATGGTTTGAATGAGAATATTGAGAATTTATTTCTATTTGAAAACTTGAAAATAAATATGGGCGTTGCTTTATTTTGGTTTCAGAACATCAGCCTTCAAAGTAAAACTCAGTATTGTCTGCATCGAGTATTCTAAGATGGGATATTATTATGTCGGCCTATTATTGTAGCATTGAGTTTCGTAATGGTCCAAAATTGTTTGAGGTCAATATACTGTCTCGGTTGCCCCTAGCAGATGTTAGTATATCACTTGTTTAATAAATTCTATTAATATATCTGGTAACTTACCTATAAAACTTGAAGATATTGTCAAAGTTTCAACTGATGATTCTCTATTTGCTAAACTCATCGATTATGTGAAAACCAGTTGGTCTAGCAAGGTATCTGATAATAAAAAAAACATACTATCTTAAAAAAATTACCCAACAGAGGAAAAGGGGTGCCTTATAGTTGGGTCATGAATAGTAATTCCGGAGGTGCTCAGTGGAGAATTTCTCGATTTAATTCATGAAATATAGCTATAGTAAGATCCATAATGCTGGCACAAACCTCTTTGTGGTGGCCGGATATGCAGCACGATATTAAGGACACTGCCAAATCATGTGTGGTGTGTCAATTAACTTACTCTAACTCTGAAAAATTCTTGCTGTCCTGGCCAAAGTCAGCTAATGTCTTCAGTAGAAATCACGTGCACTTTCTTAACCGTAATAATAAGTGTCTTCTATTTATTGTAGATAGCAAGTACAAATGGATTGATATATCATTATGCCTAACAGGAACAACTTTAAAAAATTAAGGGAAAAGTTAGAAATCACATTTTCTTATATGGGACTACCCTTTGTGATAATGGTCCGCCATTTAATGTGTTAGGGTTTACTAAATTTGACTAAGCCAATTGCATTTCAACTGTTAAAGTATCACCATACCACCCACCACAATCAACGGTGACAGCTAAACGTCATGTTAGGGTGCCTAAAGATGCAATGGATCCGTTGGAAATGAAGGTATAAAGGAATTTAGAAGTTTTTCAACAATTGAGCAGCAAATTGTGAACATGTTGTTTAGTTATAAAAATACCCTGACGAATACATTTTCAATGTTATACCAAGAAATCGTTCATATTTATTAAAACCAAATAACATAGAAACTAATTTCATAAAAAAAGATTTATAATAAACCGCCTGTAATCTTGGTGGGGGATAAATTATTGGTTGGGAAGTTGGGTCCGTATTTCAATGATTCATGAAAATTACAATTGCCTGATCCTAGGGCGTGAACAGGGGGATTCCGTTCTGTCGCTCAGTGACTTCGCCTCATAAGTAAATATAGTACTGAATCACCCTGTATTCTTTCTTTCTCTTATCCTTATGCCTTCTCAGGCGTCGGATTGGAGTTCTTCATGTACCCATCTTTTCCACTCTTTTATGTCCCTGGCCAATGCCTTCATCTCTCCTAATGTTTTTCCCTTGCTTTTTCCAATTTCTTCAATCTGATCTATCCATTACCTCCTAGGTCTTCCTCTTTGTCTTTTTCTTGATATTCCTATTTCCATAACTTGTCTCGCAATTCTATCTTGCTTCATTCTTACTAGGTGGCCATATCAGTTTAATTGATTCTTTTTAATCTTTGATATTATTGGTTCTTGATTAGTTATGCTTCTGATTTCTTCGTTCCTTACTTCATCCCATTTTGTTTTACCTGCTATTTTCCTTAAATATTTCATTTCCATTGCATTTATTTTTGTTTCTTGTTTTTTCTGCATTTCCCTGTTCTAACTAGCATGAGTTGTAGTTGGGACTGTAATTTTGTTGTAGATTTCCAGCTTTGTGTACAAATCAATGTGTTTATGGCTTAATATTGTTCGATTTAAGATATAATATAATCCAGTTGATTTATTTGCTCTGTTATTAAGTTCTGCATCTATTTTACCTTCTTCTGTTATGATACTTCCTAGGTAATTATAAGTTGTTACTCTTTCTAATGTTTTGTAATTACATTTCAATTCCTTGCAGTTACTCCCCTCTCGCAGTTTTTTATTTACTATCATTACTTTGGTTTTTTCTGTATTTATTGTCATTTTCATATTTTCTATTTCTCTTGCCAATAAGTTGATCAGTTTCTGCATTTTATTTTTTGATTTTGCAATGAGTAAAATATCGTCTGCATACAGTAAATTACTTAATCTGACCGGCACCATGTTTCTGTACCCTATTATCATGTCCAGATTTCCTCCTTGTCTTTTTATTTCCTTCACTATTTTGTCCATTATAATGACAAACAACAGTGGGCTTAAGCTATCGCCTTGTTTTATACCTTTTTTCATTAGAAACTCTTCCAATCTTTGACCTTCTATCTGCACTCTTAATTTGACTGTCTCGTATGTGCTTTTAATTATATTAATTAGAGCTTTCGGTACTTCTAAATCTTCCAACACCTCCCAAATTATTTCTCTCTCCACTGTGTCAAAAGCTGCCTTCAAGTCAATAAATGTTAAATACATTTCTTCTCCCGCTTCTATGGTATTATCAATTAGCCTTCTTAAATATATATATACATATATATATATATATATATATATATATATGTTAAGCCAGTCCTCTAGTATAGATAAATATTCATATATTAGATTGAATTAAAAAGGATTTTTTTTTGTATATACGTATGGTGTATCATTAGACACTACCTAATCAAGAACAAAATTTAACATAAAACGAATGAATGACTTAAGCAAATGTATTATAAAATATTGAGTACATCAATTTAAGAAATGGATTAAGGATAAGGAATAGAATGGTAATGATAATATAGAAATTAATTCTTAAGAAAATGTTACCTTCACAAATAAATCCTAAGGTCAAGTCAATGTCAACAATTTTCATTAAAATCAATCTGAACGCTGCTATGTCCACACTTGAATCGGGAAAAGGATGTTAATTTGTTCAAAACCTAAAATAATAAGAATTAATAATCAAATCACTAATTGATTAACGATATGCAAATACAATAAAAAGTTGCAATTTGAAAAAAGTAATTTATAAAAATAAAACTGTATGAAATATGACATTCGGAATAAGAGCCATATTGTATGTCATAGAAATCTAGTAATCAAATCGAAATCAATGAAGGAAGTGATTGAATCTAGTTATAATATTGCCAACCTAAATTCAATGAGTTGGAAGTTAATATAAAACAGAGAATGTAAATTTGAAATTAAGTTAGAGTTTATATAAAGCGAAATTAGTGCTAATTAAAGAATTAAAAAATAAACAGTTCCATATATATAAATCATAAATTTAGATTGTAGAAATTGTATATTAATTGTAAACAAATTTACTAAAAAAAAAGGAATTACAAGGATTGAAACCATTGTAATACCTGTAAAAGATAATTTATATATTCTATAAGATATTGTTAAACCATTTATACAAGTGATTTCACTCTCCAAGACTATTTTAATTGAAGAATTCAGTATTTCCATAAAAAAACATTATCATTGAAAATTGTTGAATAAAATAACAAATTAGGAGGCTGTGTTTTAGAGATTGTAAAAAGGTTGTTGATTTTTAAAAGAAAGGAGAGTCGAGAGTTAGTTGGGGAATGATGAACTGGGATGTAATTCTCTGAGAAGATTTTTGTAAAAACTTTAAAGTAAAAGTAATAATTTTAAATCTGAATCAATAAAAAATTCATAATATTAATGTCGATTAACCCCTGTGAAAAAGTGAAACGTGCCGAACGAGTATTTCTTGGGTAAGGAATACCTAAGAAAAGAGACGGGATGTTGCAGGTCCACCACGCCGAGAATGGAATATAAGGTCTGTGTTATTTGAGTTTTTTCATAATTTGGAATTCCAAACAAACAAAGAAAAAGTGAACTTTTGAAATTAATTTGAACATTTAAATTTGAATAATCTAAAATTGGCCAAAGAAACTTTAAAATAATTAATACCAAATTTTATCCATGGATAATTAAAGAACTCTAATTTTCTGCAACAATAATTTTAGATATTAAATATGTACTTACTTGTAAAAAGTTTTTCGTTTGTAAAATAATCAAAGTTCACACCACTCATAAATGCTTTTCCAATCTTAATTTCCGCTTTGCATGCTGACCTATTCTTATAACTATCAAACACACACTTAATTCACAACTTGAATTATATATGTAACTGTTTAATATAAGTTTTCAACCATATTATTCTAAATGCACTAAATTGATGCACATTGAACTGTTAAACGTTTGCATCCTCCATGTTAACTGTGTACTATAATTTTGTGACGACGAGAAACGTTGAACCGGAAGAGTTGCTCCGTTGCGCCGAAGCAGCTACTATAAGCGTTCAGTGCGCATGACCATCAAAGAATACAGAGGAGGTTCAGGAATATTTGTGTGTGTAAAATTTTGAAGATTTCATCAACAATTTATTAAAATATTTTTATTTAAGTGTTGGTATTTTTCTTATTCCAGTCAATGTCCATAACACTTTTCATTTACATTGTTTAAATCATTCATTCGATTATCATATGGTGAGATGATTGAAATAAAGATATATAATTTATTCAGGAATAGACCTATCACGAAATCATAATAAGTAAATGTTCATATATGTAAAAATTTTTTCTAATAGGTGTCCAGGACTCAAAGAGAGAAGTCTCATGCTTCCGACTGCAATATAAAATTTAAACAATACATACAATTAAAAAAAAATTATCATATAATCATATAGGGCTAGCCGAAGGTAAAAACGGGTAAATAAAGGTAAATCATATAAGTATAAGTATATATTAAAATATAACATATCCACTATAAATTGGCACCCAAAAACGTGGGGCGATTATAAAAATAATATATTAAAAAAATAAAAATAAATTAAAAACAAAGAACAATGGAAAATAGGAAAATGATGTTGCGCGATGGGAAGCAGGTTGGAAATGATAGTGGATCTGAGGAGGAAAGAGAAGGAAGAAGCCATGGAATGGGAGATTTCCAGGTGCAATACCTCATCCAAGGACAGCAATCGGAAGATGATGCACAGGAAGAAAGGAGAACAGGAGATGAAGAATATGAAATAGAGGTAGAACGAGTAGAAGAAGGATTGGATAGAAGTCAAGAAATACAAGAGAGAAGGGAACAACAAACAAGAACAAGGAATGATAACCAAATGATGGATTTGATGCAACAATTGTTGAACCAGATGAATACAATGAAGGGAGAGTTAAATGGAGACATGAACAAAATGGATCAAAAGTTGAATGGAAAAATAGACAATATGAATGGAAATATAAATAGCATTAACGGAAATATGGATAGAATGGAGCTTAATTTGAGGGGAGACATTCATAATATTCATGAAAACATGAACAGATTGGAACGGAAGATAGAAGAGGTTAGATTTGAAAACTGCAAAGAGATTAAGAAACTTAAGGAGAATCAAGAAGAACATAAGAAGAGTATTCGGCAAATACAAGAAGACATAGAGGAAAATAATAAAAACATAAGACAAGAAATACAGGAAAATGGTATGAAAATCAGAGAAAACATAGTAGAAGAAGTATTAGAATTTAGAAGAGATCTAGAAGAATATTTACCAGAGAATATTAAAGTAGAGGTCTCAAAACAAAATAAACAAATAACAGAGGAAGTGGAACAGATGAAAGATAACGTAAATAGAAAATTTAAGGATTTGGATGGCCGGATTGAAGAGAGAACGGGGATGAGTCTAACAATAACCGACGACATAAATCGACAAATGAATAAAGAAATCGAAGAAATGAATCGGAAATTAAGGATCACGATAGAGGAAATGGAGGAAAATTTGAGAAGAAATGGAGGAAACAATATAAGCCCAGGAAATTTCCACAATTTAGAAGTCGGAGTGAAATTTGATGGGAATATTAACAATATACATCCCAAAGTATTCCTCAAAATAATTAGAAACAAAATTAAAGGAATCAGAGATATTGTTGAGATCAAGCTTATTATAAGGAGCATATTACAGGGCCATGCTTTATTGTGGTTTTGTAATAAGGAAGAACTAATACAAAGCCTAGAAGAGTTCGAGCAACAATTCTTAGCCTATTTCTGGGGAGAATTGCAACAAGCAACATTCAGAGAGCGGTTATACTTCGGGAAATTTGATTATAAGAAAAGCAAAAACCTGAATAATTATGCGATGCAATTATATAATATAGCCCAGTACTTAGATCCGGGAATGAAGGAGGAGGAATTAGTGCTATACATTGGCAGACATTTCAATTCAGAAGTAGCTGAAACAATAGCGCTTCATAATATTAAAGCCATGGATAGTTTATCAAGATATCTACAAAGAGTGGAACGGAGCTATACAAATCATAACGATACAAGAGACAATCGATTAAATGAAAATGGGAATGGACAGAATAGAAGAGAAAATGAAAGGAGAAATGATCAGAGAAATTATGAAAATCGAAATTACGAGAGAAGAGGACCAGGACGGGATGATAGAAATCCGAGATATGATAATTACAGAAACGGAAATGGAAACTATCGTAATGGGTATCAGAATGGTAATAATGGGAATTGGAATAATGGATATAATGGAGGAAATTACCAAAATTATGGAAGACGGAATGATAACGACAATCGTAATCGGAACTGGCAACAATACAGAAGAGAGGGGAGAAATAATGAAGAGGACAGAAGAAATGAAAACAGAGACAGGAATTATGATCAAAGAGATAGTCGAGGAGGTGAAGATAGAAGACAGGTGAACATGATACAAAACCAGGAAGAGATAAGAAGGGATAGTGATCAGGGCCCGAGTTCTGATCCAAATTTCGAGTAAGTTGCTCTTATGTGCATAATATTGTCTATTCTTCTAAATATCAACATCCTAGAGAATTTATATTAGAAGAAGAACCAACAAACCCAGAATTAAATAGATTAGTATTTATAGAGGGAAATTTAGATAACATTAAATGTAGAGTTTTATTAGATACGGGTTCCGAAGTTTCCATTATAAATCAAAATATAGTAGACAATTTAAAACAGGACAATATTATGGTGATAAATACAAATAAAATATCATTAATAGGGGCAAATGAAAGAAAATTATATGAAACTACTAAAACCATTATGACAAACCTAGAATTAAATGGTGAGGTTTTATCAGTACAATTGTTGATTGTGAAAAATTTAAAATATGACATAATCATGGGTACAGATGAATTAAGTAAACATAGAATTATAATAAATTATAAAATGCAAAACATAATATATAATAATCATACAATACCGTTTATAACAAATTATCAAACAGATATAGGAAAAAACGAATGTGCAATTGGACAAATAAATCACATTGCTGAAGAAGAACAAAACATGAGGGAGGAATTATGTCCGGAGGAATACAAACAGAGAGTCTATGAATTACTTGATTCTCACGAAAAGCTGTTCAATGAGGAAGTATGCGTTGCGACTAGATATGCTCACAAAATTGAAGTCATACCAGAAATAAAAATTTTTAAGATCAAAACTTATCCTATACCTTATAAATTAAAACAAGAGGTATATCAGGAAATTAATAAAATGTTACAAGACGGTATTATTGAAAGATCTAATTCACAATACATAAGTGCAATAACCTGTGTAAAGAAGAAATCGGGGGATATTAGAATATGTTTGGATGCTAGGAATATAAATACATTTACTAAAAAACAATACGAAAGTCCATTAAATATTGAAGGTATATTTGGAAGAATTACAAAGGCTAATATATTTTCAAAATTAGATCTAAAGCATAGCTTTTGGTTAATTCCATTGGATCATCATTGTAGACAATACACTGCATTTATGGTAGATGGAGTGGTGTATCAATTTTGTGAGTGCCATTTGGACTCCAAAGTTCTTGTGCAGCCTTAGTACGAACGTTGCATACAATCTTGAATCCGTATGAAGATTTCACTCTCCACTACATAGATGACATTTTGATTTTTTCTGAAACAGAAACGAAGCATTATAAACATCTGGAAATAATATTAAAGGAATTAGAAAATGCCGGACTTAAATTAAACTTAGAGAAATGTCAGTTTTATAAAAGAGAAGTGGATTATTTAGGATATGTTTTAAGTGACACTGGTATAACAATGAATCCTGAGAGAATTAAAGCAATCCTAGAGTATAAAACACCACATAACTTAAGAACTTTACGAGGGCTTCTAGGTATCATCAATTATTTCAAGAAGTTAGTTCCTGATCTAAGTAAGAGAGAAATTCCTCTTATAGAATTATTAAAGAAGGATATTAGATGGAAATGGGACGAGAGAAGAGAAAAGGCATTTCAGGAGTTAAAGGAAATTTTTCTTAACAGCCTAAAAGTATTTCATCCACAATATGACAAACCTTTTATCTTGAGAACGGATGCTTCAATAGAAAGATTGGCAGGGGTATTAATTCAAATACAAGATGGAGAAGAAGTACCTATTAGTTTTATATCCAGAGTGACTAAGCCAGCAGAAAAGAAATATTCGATAACAGAATTAGAAATGGCAAGTGTTGTATTTTGCATTAGCAAACTAAGATTCTATCTATTAGGAGCTAAGTTTATTTTAGAAACTGACCACTCAGCACTTACAGCTATGTTGAAAAACCGCTATGCCAATAATCGTGTACACCGATGGATCTTGTTGTTACAAGAATATGAATTCGAAATCAAATATATTCCAGGGAAATTAAACATGGTAGCAGATGCATTGAGTAGAGTAGATGAAGTAGGGAAAAATCAAACCAAATTTCAAATTGGAATAAACCAATTGTACCAAACAGAGGGGATATTTACATTGGAAAAGGTTAAAGAAGATCAGAGACATTTTGATAACGAGAAAGTTAAAGGTGCCTATAAAATTGATGAAGTGTGGTATAAGAAATTGGAGGACAGAGAAGTATTTGTAATAAGTAAGGAGTTTGCACAGGAAATTATTCGTCATCTACATAAAGAGAATTGACACATAGGAACAAGAAAATTATGGACTTTGTTTCGAGAAAATTATGTGGCAAAGAAGGATTTGAGTATAGTGAAAGAAATATGTGAATATTGTCAAATATGTCAACTGGCCAAAGAAAAAAATTACCACAATAGCATGACAGCAAAATCGATAATTACAAATAAACCATTACAGATTGTGGCAATGGATTTTATAGGAAACTTAATTAGGAGTGAATCGGGTAATAAGGATTTACTAGTAATAGTTGATGTTTATACCAAATTTGTTAAAACTTTTCCATGTAAGAGATCAACGGCTAAGGTGGTAATAGAATGTTTGGAAAAATATATAGAAGAAGTAGGAAGACCTGAGAGAATTATACTTGACCATGCTACATACTTTGAAAGTAAAAAATTAAAGCAGTATTGTGATAAAGAACAAACAAAACTACAATTTATTAGTATTAGAAGACCTAGCTCCAATCCAGCTGAGAGATATATAAAGGAAATCTTAAAATATTTAAGAATTCTTTGTCAAAAGACACATATTAGATGGGATGAAAATTTGGACAAAATTGAAGAATTTATAAATAATTTACCACATGGGGTAACAGGTGAAAGTCCAATTTATTTGATGAAAGTTATCCAACCTAAAAGAAACTGGATTCTGAATAGAGATACTACTCTAGAAGAGACACTAGAAAAGGTGAATATCAGAATAAGGAGGAATTCAGAAAAATATATACGGGATCAGAACAAGAAAATTAAGGAGAAAACAACCTTTAATAAAGGAGAATTGGTTATAATCAGAGCATTAAAGACATCTAATAAAGCAGAAGACCAATGTATTAAATTGCAATTGCCATTCGAGGGACCTTATGAAATAATAAATGATAATGCACAAAATAGTTATAAATTGGCATACCCAGGAACAAACATGATTAGGGGTATTTTTAATATAGAATCAATTTATAAGTATAATTCACCATAAAAGAGTGATAAGAGGAATAGATAATATTATGTTACTTACATGTAAATAGATAGTAGTATAGGTAGATGTAAGGTTTTTTTTCGATTTTACTTCATAAGACGTATTCTCATATACAACGTGAAGATAATGACCAAGTTAAACATAAGATTTTCAATTTTCATAGGTAGTGTACTAGTAGGCAGCATACAGTATCCGTGGTTAATGTAATCTAAAAAATTGAAACATAAGGAAATATAATGTATTAATGATAAATGAATAATATCAAAGAAATATGGCAAGTTAAGCTTTAGTATAATAGTAAATTTTTATGAGAATTTCTTAGATAAAGGACATAATAAAATTAAATAAACACTCATTAATAAGGACAGGTAGGAAATAGGAAGGATAAGATAGGAAATAATTAAATAAACAGTAAAAGAGATGAGAAGGAAAGAAAGTTTTCAAATCAAGATATAAGTAGGAAATATTCATGTCAAGAAAAATTTTATAGGAATTAGGGAGAAAAGTATAGTGAAATAATGGAAAGAAATATTTATAAAGTATATGATATGATTAATTATTATGAGATAGGGAGATATGATGAGAAAATTATGATATAATGAATATAGTTATGAAATAAAGTTGATGAATTATGATTAAGAAATATGAAAATAAATATAAATATGGATAGAAAGTAAAGAGTTAAAGGTTCGACTATAAGAATAGATAAATTGACATGAATATAGGTTGAAAATTGATATGAAATTATAGGAAATCATTGAAATAATTAAAAATTATGTTCTTAGTATAAAAGATGAAATAGAAAAAATAGAAGAGTAGATAGGTAAAGGAGGAAGTATGAGTATTGAGATTTTGAATAAGAAACGGTGGAAAAGAGTAAGGAATATAAGATATGAATAATTTAATAAGAATAAGAATTATGAGAATAAAATGTAAGAATCATTATTGTTATGTCCCTAATGAGAAATTATTTTGGAATGAGTTTGATATGGTTAAATTATAAGAATATCATGAAAATTTTAATAATAAGAATAAAAATAAAAATGTTATCAGAAATGTAAGTACTGAGCTGAAATCTATAGATCGATTAGCATGGATTACAGATTGAAAATTGAAATTTTAAGAAGTTATCTAAATAGACACCTTTTAAAATTTAAATTTGAGGGGAGTTAAGCCAGTCCTCTAGTATAGATAAATATTCATATATTAGATTGAATTAAAAAGGAATTTTTTTTGTATATACGTATGGTGTATCATTAGACACTACCTAATTAAGAACAAAATTTAACATAAAACGAATGAATGACTTAAGCAAATGTATTATAAAATATTGAGTACATCAATTTAAGAAATGGATTAAGGATAAGGAATAGAATGGTAATGATAATATAGAAATTAATTCTTAAGAAAATGTTACCTTCACAAATAAATCCTAAGGTCAAGTCAATGTCAACAATTTTCATTAAAATCAATCTGAACGCTGCTATGTCCACACTTGAATCGGGAAAAGGATGTTAATTTGTTCAAAACCTAAAATAATAAGAATTAATAATCAAATCACTAATTGATTAACGATATGCAAATACAATAAAAAGTTGCAATTTGAAAAAAGTAATTTATAAAAATAAAACTGTATGAAATATGACATTCGGAATAAGAGCCATATTGTATGTCATAGAAATCTAGTAATCAAATCGAAATCAATGAAGGAAGTGATTGAATCTAGTTATAATATTGCCAACCTAAATTCAATGAGTTGGAAGTTAATATAAAACAGAGAATGTAAATTTGAAATTAAGTTAGAGTTTATATAAAGCGAAATTAGTGCTAATTAAAGAATTAAAAAATAAACAGTTCCATATATATAAATCATAAATTTAGATTGTAGAAATTGTATATTAATTGTAAACAAATTTACTAAAAAAAAAGGAATTACAAGGATTGAAACCATTGTAATACCTGTAAAAGATAATTTATATATTCTATAAGATATTGTTAAACCATTTATACAAGTGATTTCACTCTCCAAGACTATTTTAATTGAAGAATTCAGTATTTCCATAAACAAACATTATCATTGACAATTGTTGAATAAAATAACAAATTAGGAGGCTGTGTTTTAGAGATTGTAAAAAGGTTGTTGATTTTTAAAAGAAAGGAGAGTCGAGAGTTAGTTGGGGAATGATGAACTGGGATGTAATTCTCTGAGAAGATTTTTGTAAAAACTTTAAAGTAAAAGTAATAATTTTAAATCTGAATCAATAAAAAATTCATAATATTAATGTCGATTAACCCCTGTGAAAAAGTGAAACGTGCCGAACGAGTATTTCTTGGGTAAGGAATACCTAAGAAAAGAGACGGGATGTTGCAGGTCCACCACGCCGAGAATGGAATATAAGGTCTGTGTTATTTGAGTTTTTTTATAATTTGGAATTCCAAACAAACAAAGAAAAAGTGAACTTTTGAAATTAATTTGAACATTTAAATTTGAATAATCTAAAATTGGCCAAAGAAACTTTAAAATAATTAATACCAAATTTTATCCATGGATAATTAAAGAACTCTAATTTTCTGCAACAATAATTTTAGATATTAAATATGTACTTACTTGTAAAAAGTTTTTCGTTTGTAAAATAATCAAAGTTCACACCACTCATAAATGCTTTTCCAATCTTAATTTCCGCTTTGCATGCTGACCTATTCTTATAACTATCAAACACACACTTAATTCACAACTTGAATTATATATGTAACTGTTTAATATAAGTTTTCAACCATATTATTCTAAATGCACTAAATTGATGCACATTGAACTGTTAAACGTTTGCATCCTCCATGTTAACTGTGTACTATAATTTTGTGACGACGAGAAACGTTGAACCGGAAGAGTTGCTCCGTTGCGCCGAAGCAGCTACTATAAGCGTTCAGTGCGCATGACCATCAAAGAATACAGAGGAGGTTCAGGAATATTTGTGTGTGTAAAATTTTGAAGATTTCATCAACAATTTATTAAAATATTTTTATTTAAGTGTTGGTATTTTTCTTATTCCAGTCAATGTCCATAACACTTTTCATGAACATTGTTTAAATCATTCATTCGATTATCATATGGTGAGATGATTGAAATAAAGATATATAATTTATTCAGGAATAGACCTATCACGAAATCATAATAAGTAAATGTTCATATATGTAAAAATTTTTTCTAATAGGTGTCCAGGACTCAAAGAGAGAAGTCTCATGCTTCCGACTGCAATATAAAATTTAAACAATACATACAATTAAAAAAAAATTTCATATAATCATATAGGGCTAGCCGAAGGTAAAAACGGGTAAATAAAGGTAAATCATATAAGTATAAATATAATAAAATATAACATATCCACTATAATATATATATATATATATATATATATATATATATATATATATATATATTATCATTTGCTTGTCGTCCTGGTCTTAAAGCTGCTTGTTCCTCTTCTAATCTTGTTTCTAGATAACGTCTCAATCGGACCTCTATTATTCTCGTGTAGATTTTAAAACTGGTTTGGGCTAAGCATATAGGTCTATAATTATTGCACAGCGCCTGATCCCCTTTTTTATGTATTGGCAGTATAAGGTTATTTTCCCAGTCTTTGGGGATTTTTTGAGTATCCCATGCTTCCCTGCATATGAGAAACAGTCAGTCTTTTCCTTTTTCTCCAAACCATTTTATCAGCTCTGGCGCTACTTCATCCTCCCCACTGGCTTTTCCTATTTTAAGTTTATTTATAGCCACTTCCATTTCTTCTCTTTGGATTGCATGGTATTCGAGTAGTTAATGGGTCACTTGGTAACAGGAAATGACGTCACGAATGGAACCTCGAAGGGGGGTAATCTAACATAGCAACCCCACCTAAAACGGGGGTAACCTAACATACCAACCCCCACCTAAAACCCGTGTAGCGGAAGTAAACCCCACGAAAACGTACCGGAAGGAGGCCATCTTGGATTTCTGCGCACGCGCCGTCGTATGTGTCATCTGTCAAATGTCTCATCTGTCATATGTATCAGCCATCTTTTGTTCTATGACGTCACACACGCCATCTGTCAACTGTCACATATACCATCTGTCATATGTGTCATCTGTCAAATGTCCCCTCTGCTATTATTGGTCGGATTGAAGTCGAATAAAAGGCGTTATAGATTATTTTTTATATATAGGATGTCAAAAAAGGCAATCTGCTGTTATTGGTCGAATTGAAGTTGAATAAACGCCATTGTGAAGAACAGGTAAACCACTACAATGACAACGACGTTCGATATACAGGGTGTTGTCATGAATATGTTACTACGATGATCGGTATACAAGATGTTAACGACGTCATAAGGGCGCTCCGTTATTGGTTGACATAGAACAAACTGCGTTGATATACAGGATGTACAAAAATGCCATAAAGGCACTACGATATATACGACACAACGACGCTATACGGGGGTGTCGAAACGACAAAGACAACGACCACGATAACGACAACGACTACTACAAAGACTACGACAACGACTACGACAACGACTACGACAACGACTACGACAACGGCTACGACAACGACTACGACAACGACTACGACAACAACTACGACAACGACTACGACAACGACTACGACTACGACAAAGACAACGACTACGACAAAGATAAAAGACAACGACTACGACAACGACAACGACAACGACAAAGACAACGACAACGACAACGACAACTACAACGACAACGACAACGACAACGACAACGACAACGACAACGACAACGACAACGACAGCGATAACGATAACGATAACGATAACGACAACGAATAATAGAACAGCAAACACATAACCATTGTCTATAACAACTTAGAAGACTGTCTTACATTACTGGAGGATAGCAAACTTACCCCATTATTCTCTAACACAGCCGCTGATACAGTCAAAGTATTCGGCGACAAAAAGGTTCTTAATAATAAAAACAAGAGGTAGGTATCATCAGTATAGTATTGATATTCGTGAGGGTAACAGCCAACAATGTCTGCAGAATGTTCTTTAAATGAACTGAGTAATAAATTTATAAAGAAATTTAAGGTGTATATGGCAACTTACCAGTTAAAATTTGTAAAACATGATAATAAATATGGAGGAGGATCTTTAGAAATGGACAGAAACTCGTTACGAACACTACTAGAAAAAACATTAACAACGGTAAAAGAACAAGCAAATTACTTAAAAGGTGATAAAATTAGAATTGTTGCTCTGAACCCTAAGTTCAATAACCCTATTTCTACGAAAACATCTGCTAATATCAATGTTGAAAATTTACTGGACCATATTGAAGACGTTGTTTCCTCAGATCAAAACGTCGACATACACGGTACAACTTTTGACATACAAATATTCAAGATGCACTATATATATATAAGAAACTATTTGCGGAAGGACGGGCAACTAGTGTTTAGTCTTTAGTAGTAGCACTTAACAACTATGGCCAACGTGGACACATTCAACCCCCAAAGACCTAACAGAATGAGGTTAGGTATTTCATCAACCAACCACGTCTGGAGTGTGTATAAGAAGGAGGTGTTCATTCTAATGTATGGAAAGGCAGTCAATGTTTAAAGAGAGAGAGAGAGAGAGAGAGAAGAGAAACTGAAAAAGTCTATGAAAAACGAAATCTTAACTGTTCCTACATGTATTTTAGAATGATGTATTATTTTGAAGAATAATAAATAACAAAAAAAAAGAAATGTATTATTTTTCTTAATATACAAATAAGAAACGCCACTGTCCGCTGCTGTTAACTCTTACACTGATCAAATAGCGTGGCCGTATACACATACCCAACACCATTTAAGTAAAAACGACAAAATGTATAGTGTTATCAACGTCGTTTTTGCGGTTTTATTCAAGGAAGCTAATAACAAACAACTGTTTTATTTCTATTTCATACCGCAAAAATACAAAAAAACTATTAGGATACACTTATTCTGATTCCTTAAAAAACGATAAAAGTAGTACACATATGTTTACAAAATAAGCTAGTTACATAAAAAAAATACTAGAATCACTACATAAATCAAAACTGTAAACATATTTATATAACAATCAAATATTAAACGATTTAAAATTATACTCAAAAATACATACAAGATATTTTATAGAGCCACACGAAAACTAGCTGTTTAACAAAAGCATAAATGAAAAGTGAATTGAAAAACAAGATTAATTCTCAGTGTAATATACACATAAAAAGTGTTTCAATGTATATTTACCGAATTTTTAAAATATCAGTCAATCCTAAAATAATTAATTTATCACAGTAAACCAGCATTTCCTATAAGATAATATATATAGGCACATTAATTATTTCCCAAACTAAGACTAATTATGTCGCCCGATACACACTTCATTTATATATAAGGAATGTACCGAAAAAAAAGTTGCAATAAGGGGTGTTATAAATTTGGGGTAAAAAGTTATATATTTCTTATATACCGTGGGCGTGTAGCCAACATTACATATTTTTTTATTTGAATCAATATGTATGTAGGTGTTGTTGTTGTTGTTGATAACAAGCTTCCTGAAAAATTTAATGAAATTAATCAATTTCCTTTTGATAACCAACCTTCATAAAGTTAATCAATTTTTTTTGGACAATATACCTTCAGATAATTTTGGAAAATACCGGAGGATGTAAGCGATAACACGTTCATGTGAAAAAAGTTGAAGGTGTTAATAAAAGCTACGTTTTCAGAGGCTGGTAGGCGGTTCTAAAAGTGTATTTAAGAAGGTAAACTCTAATCTAAATTCATAATAATATCATTCAGTTGATACGACAACATTGTGTGTGTTTTTTATTGTGAAGTGAATCGGCAGTCTGCTCCAAAAGTAAGTTTATTTTGTTAGTAATAATAGATTTAAAAGAAATGGTCAAATCCTCAATACAACAAACCATTGCTTCAAAATTTAACCTTCCAAAATCTGTTGTCCAAAAAACAGCGTTAAATTTAGAGTTGAAACACATACAGGTTGAGGGATTTAAATTTAAGGCTGACTTTAATCACCCTTTAAGTAATTTACTACTAGCCTAACAACAACAACAGCAACAAACAACTTGTATATGGTTATTAATTTTTATCCACAATTTAACGCTACCAAGAACCCTGTATTTTATTTATTCGTCAAATAATAGATGTAAAAAAATCGTTTAAATTTTTAATTTGTTGTATTTATTTGAAAGCAAGTTGAACTTACAATTAAGTGAATTGAAATGTGTTTTTAGGAAACCAGAATCATAATCAAAGACCCTACATTCTACCAGCAGTCACCAAATTTTAATTGTAGAAATCATCTTCAGAGAAAAGTAAGTTATTTAATCAGAGTTCAACCGTCTTTGATAACCAACGAATTTATAACTTTATTAATAATTTTTTCTATCTTTTCAGACCTTGCTTCGTAGAGCTACCTTTCAGGTATCATTAAAGAAACAAACACCTATCAGCAGTTGAGAGCCTTCGATTTTCGTAACAATCAGAGAAAAAAGTAAGTTTTTATTTTAAATTACGTTTTTGATAAGAATTTTCATAAAAAAATAAGCCAATAATTAATTGAAATTTTTATTGGTTGTAAAGAAAAACAACAATTTACCAAAATATTCTGAGGTACTACGATAATTGATTTTGTAGCGTAGTCCCTGCTAGATTAACTAAAAATAGGTTAAAACGACATGTACATTTACTACTACTTCAATCTAAGTATTATCCTCAGTTGAGTGTTCATGATACAACACCTGTAGATAATACAAACGAAGAAAACAAATACCATTAATGCTGCATTAAATATTTATCTAGATTAGTTTCATCTCAACTCATTTGTCATACAGGTAAAAAATCTGTGATAGATGTTTAAACTATTTTTACACTCAACAATTTTTAAACAATTATGAAACGGTTTGTAAAAATGTAAATGATTCAAAAATTTCTTTTCCTCATTATACACATGTTGAATTTAAAAATTATACATACAAACAAAACTATCCTTTTGTTATTTATGCTGATTTTGAATACCAATTGACGCAATGTATCAATAGCATCAAGCGCATATTGCTTTTTCGGCTGTCTTTTATTATTGTATGTGTTCTTATGATGAAGGACTTTCATATTATAGAGACAATCAACTGCTCAGTTGTTTGTATAGAAAATTCAGCACTAAAAGGGGTTGTGTAGATTGCAACAGGGGTTATGAACATTGGCTTTATAAGATCTAATTTTCAGGTATGATTTGTCAACATAAACCCTACTGTTGCGAAAAATATTAAGGCTTTTTTTATTGCGACAGCTGCGAAACCTTCTTTAGTAAATATATTATTAATGCTTTAGAAATTAAAAATCTAATTAGGTCCATACACCCAAGATGCGGGTATTCCTGTATTTTGAGGTCTTATAAATATCGTTGTATGGGCAAAGTTATTAATGTAGGTATAGCGAGTGGTTACCAAACAGTGGGGTTATCGCCTAGCAGCTCTACATCCACGATGTATGAAGAATATGGTTAAGAATTGTATAGGCCAATAAAAATTTAAGCTTTATTTTTGTAAATATTGAGAAGCGTGTGACGAATTTCATTGATTGTGAAAAAAAAACATTCCAGTAATGAGTGTTAAATATTTTTATACCTATTATGAAAAATTATCCTTATTTTAGAATAATATTAACATTTTTTATATGCATCATGTAATCATAAAGTAGGTGTATGGTGTATATCAATGTTTTGAGACAATATCTACTTGGACAGTTATCTTTCTAAAAATAATATTTCAACTACGTTAACAATTTCCTACGGATAATCCCATTTGTGCGCTTTGTGTTACGATCCTTTTAACAAATGGCTGATGAATGCGTTGTATTTGAATAAAAAAGTCCATTCACTACTATTTATTTTTATTATTTAGACATTATAATTACAAAGGTTGTATTTAAAAACCATTGTCGCATAAATCAAAATGTTTCAATTTTAACTTTTTTGCGGTAAAATACTTTCTATAAAGATGTTTGTGCACTTTTTTAATGAAACCACTTTAATTCACCTCCAAGAAACACCTCAAATCATTTCTATAATTGAAAATATGAAAACACTCATTTATATACACACGGTTAAACTCATTGCCTTCAGAAGAAATAGTTTAAATCACTTCTTTTTCATGTTCAACTAAATCACTTTTAGTTTATGTACATATTTTGTTAAACTCGGTGCCTCCTCCTATACAGAATAGCTTAAATCACTCATAGATAATCATACACTTTTTATTGTTTCGTTTACGCACAAAGCGTCTGGAAAAAGCATAGCTACTGTATTTATTTTTTCATTTTACATAATAAGGTAGGGCATAAAAATGATACAAAATGTTTAAATTTTCATGGTTTTTTATTGTTTTCTGTAAAGAACAATAAAAGAAAATTATAAATAATATTCTACAAAAAAACCAAATAACCGCATAAATCATGTCGGTGAGCTGAGGCACCATACCTCTACCATTATTCCAGCATCGCGAACGTGGACGGTGTGACCATCGACCGACCCGATTAATCTGAAACCCTGAGGCGTCATTGCCCCCTGTCCATAAAGAATACTGGTTGGTTTCATCTGAAAAAAAAATAATTGATTAAAAGAATGCAATTGAGACATACAAATCATTTTTTTTTCAGATGAAACCAACCAGTATTCTATATGGACAGGGGGCAATGACGCCTCAGGGTTTTAGATTAATCGGGGTGGTCGATGGTCACACCGTCCACGTTCGCGATGCTGGAATAATGGTAGAGGTATGGTGCCTCAGCTCACCGACATGATTTATGCGGTTATTTGGTTTTTTTATAGAATATTATTTATAATTTTCTTTTATTGTTCTTTACAGAAAACAATAAAAAACCATGAAAATTAAAACATTTTGTATCATTTTTATGCCCTACCTTATTATGTAAAATGAAAAAATAAATACAGTAGCTATGCTTTTTCCAGACGCTTTGTGCGTAAACGAAACAATAAAAAGTGTATGATTATCTATGAGTGATTTAAGCTATTCTGTATTGGAGGAGGCACCGAGTTTAACAAAATATGTACATAAACAGAAAGTGATTTCGTTGAACATGAAAAAGAAGTGATTTAAACTATTTCTTCTGAAGGCAATGAGTTTAACCGTATGTAAATAAATGAGTGTTTTCATATTTTCAATTATAGAAATGATTTGAGGTGTTTCTTGGAGGTGAATTAAAATTGTTTCATTAAAAAAGTGCACAAACATCTTTATAGAAAGTATTTTACCGCAAAAAAGTTAAATTTGAAACATTTTGATTTATGCGACAATGATTTTTAAATACAACCTTTGTAATTATATTGTCTAAATAATAAAAATAAATAGTAGTGAATGGACTTTTTTATTCAAATACAACGCATTCATCAGCCATTTGTTAAAAGGATCGTAACACAAAGCGCACAAATGGGATTATCCGTAGGAAATTGTTAACGTAGTTGAAATATTATTTTTTAAAGATAACTGTCCAAGTAGATATTGTCTCAAAACATTGATATACACCATACACCTACTTTATGATTACATGATGCATATAAAAAATGTTAATATTATTCTAAAATAAGGATAATTTTTCATAATAGGTATAAAAATATTTAACACTCATTACTGGAATGTTTTTTTTTCACAATCAATGAAATTCGTCACACGCTTCTCAAAATTTACAAAAATAAAGCTTAAATTTTTATTGGCCTATACAATTCTTAACCATATTCTTAATACATCGTGGATGTAGAGCTGCTAGGCGATAACCCCACTGTTTGGTAACCACTCGCTATACCTACATTAATAACTTTGCCCATACAATGATATTTATAAGACCTCAAAATACAGGAATACCCGCATCTTGGGTGTATGGACCTAATTAGATTTTTAATTTCTAAAGCATCAATAATATATTCACTAAAGAAGGTTTCGCAGCTGTCGCAATAAAAAAAGCCTTCATATTTTTCGCAACAGTAGGGTTTATGTTGACAAATCATACCTGAAAATTAGATCTTATAAAGCCAATGTTCATAACCCCTGTTGCAATCTACACAACCCCTTTTAGTGCTGAATTTTCTATACAAACAACTGAGCAGTTGATTGTCTCTATAATATGAAAGTCCTTCATCATAAGAACACATACAATAATAATGGACGGCCGAAAAAGCAATATGCGCTTGATGCTATTGATACATTGCGTCAATTGGTATTCAAAATCAGTATAAATAACAAAAGGATAATTTTGTTTGTATGTATAATTTTCAAATTCAACATGTGTATAATGAGGAAAAGAAATTTTTGAATCATTTACATTTTTACAAACCGTTTCATGATTGTCTAAAAATTGTTGAGTGTAAAAATAGTTTAAACATCTATCACAGATTTTTTACCTGTATGACAAATGAGTTGAGATGAAACTAATCTAGATAAATCTTCAATGCAACAATAATGGTATTTGTTTTCTTCGTTTGTATTATCTACAGGTGTTGTATCATAAACACTCAACTGAGAATAATACTTAGATTGAAGTAGTAGTAAATGTACATGTCGTTTTAACCTATTTTTAGTTAATCTAGCAGGGACTACGCTACAAAATCAATTATCGTTGTACCTCAGAATATTTTGGTAAATTGTTGTTTTTCTATACAACCAATAAAAATTTCAATTAATTATTGGCTCATTTTTATCAAAAACGTAATTCAAAATAAAAACTTACTTTTTTCTCTGATTGTTACGAAAATCGAAGATTCCCAACTGCTGATAGGTGTTTGTTTTTTTAATGATACCTGAACGGTAGCTCTACGAAGCAAGGTCTGAAAAGATAGAAAAAATTATTAATAAAGTTATAAATTGGTTGGTTATCAAAGACGGTTGAACTCTGATTAAATAACTTACTTTTTCCTCTGATTGTTACGATAATCGAAGGTTCTCAACTGCTGATAGGTGTTTGTTTCTTTGATGATACCTGAACGGTAGCTCTACGAAGCAAGGTCTGAAAAGATAGAAAAAATTATTAATAAAGGTATAAATTGGTTGGTTATCGAAGACGGTTGAACTCTGATTAAATAACTTACTTTTCTCTGAAGATGATTTCTACAATTAAAATTTGGTGACTGCTGGTAGAATGTAGGGTCTTTGATTATGATTCTGGTTTCCTAAAAACACATTTTAATTCACTCAATTGTAAGTTCAACTTGCTTTCAAATAAATACAACAAATTAAAAATTTAAACGATTTTTTTACATCTATTATTTGACGAAGAAATAAAATACAGGGTTCTTGGTAGCGTTAAATTGTGGATAAAAATTAATAACCATATACAAGTTGTTTGTTGCTGTTGTTGTTGTTAGGCTAGTAGTAAATTACTTAAAGGGTGATTAAAGTCAGCCTTAATTTTGAATGCCTCAACCTGTATGTATTCCAACTCTAAATTTAACGCTGTTTTTTGGACAACAGATTTTGGAAGGTTAAATTTTGAAGCAATGTTTTGTTGTTTTGAGGATTTGACCATTTCTTCTAAATCTATTATTACTAACAAAATAAACTTACTCTTGGAGCAGACTGCCGATTCACTTCACAAAAAAAACACACACAATGTTGTCGTATCTACTGAATGATATTATTATGAATTTAGATTAGAGTTTACCTTCTTAAATACACTTTGAGAACCGCCCACCAGCCTCTGATAACGTAGCTTTTATTAATACCTTCAACTTTTTTCACATGAACGTATTATCGCTTACATCCTCCGGTATTTTCCAAAATTATCTGAAGGAATATTGTCCGAAAGAAAATTGATTAACTTTAGGAAGGTTGGTTATCACAAGGAAATTGATTAACTTCATTAAATTTTTCAGGAAGCTTGTTATCAACAACAACAACACCTACATACATATTGATTCAAATAAAAATAATATGTAATGTTGGCTACACGCCCAAGGTATATAAGAAATATATAACTTTTTACCCCAAATTTATAACACCCCTTATTGCAACTTTTTTTTGGTACATCCCTTATATATGAATGTAGTGTGTATCGGGCGACATAATTAGTCTTAATTTGGGAAATAATTAATGTGCCTATATATATTATCTTATAGGAAATGCTGGTTTACTGTGATAAATTAATTATTTTAGGCTTGACTGATATTTTAAAAGTTCGGTAAATATACATTGAAACACTTTTTATGTTTATATTACACTGCTTCTTGCTTTCCAATTTACTTTTCATATATGCTTTTGTTAAACAGCTAGTTTTCGTGTGGCTCAATAAAATATCTTGTAGGTATTTTTAAGTAAAATTTTAAATCGTTTAATATTTAATTGTTCTATAAATATGTTTACAGTTTTGATTTATGTAGTGATTCTAGTATTTTTTCTATGTAACTAGCTGCTTTTGTAAACATATGTGTACTACTTTAATCGTTTTTTAAGGAATCAGAATAAGTGTATCCTAATACTTTTTTTTGTATTTTTGCGCTATAAAATAGAAATAAAACAGTTGTTTTTTATTAGCTTCCTTGAAGAAAACCGCAAAAACGACGTTGATAACACTATACATTTTGTCGTTTTTACTTAAATGGAGTTGGGTATGTGTATACGGCCACGCTATTTGATCAGTGTAAGGGTTAACAGCAGCAAACAGTGGCGTTTCTTATTTGTATAATAAGAAAAATAACACATCTCTTTTTTTTGTTATTTATTATTCTTCAAAATAATACATCATTCTAAAATACATGTAGGAACAGTTAGGATTTCGTTTTTTATAGACTTTTTCAGTTTCTCTTCTCTCTCTCTTTCTCTCTCTTTAAACATTAACTGCCTTTCCATACATTAGAACTACACCTTCTTCTCATACAAACTCCAGACGTGGTTGGTTGATGAACTACCTAACCTCATTCTGTGTCCTTCCGCAAATAGTTTCATATATATTTAGTGCATCTTGAATATTTGTATGTCAAAAGTTGTACCGTGTATGTCGACGTTTTGATCTGGGGAAACAACGTCTTCAATATGGTCCAGTAAATTTTCAACATTAATATTAGCAGATGTTTTCGTAGAAATAGGGTTATTGAACTTAGGGTTCAGAGCAACAATTCTAATTCTATCACCTTTTAAGTAATTTGCTTGTTCTTTTACCGTTGTTAATGTTTTTTCTAGTAGTGTTCGTAACGAGTTTCTGTCCATTTCTAAAGATTCTCCTCCATATTTATTATCATGTTTTACAAATTTTAACTGGTAATTTGCCATATACACCTTAAATTTCTTTATTAATTCATTACTCACTTCATTTAAAGAACATTCTGCAGACATTGTTGGCTGTTACCCTCACGAATATCAATACTATACTGATGATACCTACCTCTTGTTTTTATTATTAAGAACCTTTTTGTCGCCGAATACTTTGACTGTATCAGCGGCTGTGTTAGAGAATAATGGAGTAAGTTTGCTATCCTCCAGTAATGTAAGACAGTCTTCTAAGTTGTTATAGACAATGGTTATGTGTTTGCTGTTCTATTATTCGTTGTCGTTATCGTTATCGTTATCGTTATCGTTGTCTTTATCTTTGTCGTAGTCGTTGTCGTTATTGTTATCGCTGTCGTTGTCGTTGTCTTTATCTTTGTCGTAGTCGTTGTCGTTATTGTTATCGCTGTCGTTGTCGTTGTCGTTGTCGTAGTCGTTGTCGTTGTCGTAGTCGTTGTCGTTATTGTTATCGCTGTCGTTGTCGTTGTCGTGGTCCTTGTCGTTGTCGTGGTCCTTGTCGTTGTCGTGGCCCTTGTCGTTGTCGTGGTCCTTGTCGTTGTCGTGGTCCTTGTCGTTGTCGTGGTCCTTGTCGTTGTCGTGGTCCTTGTCGTTGTCGTGGTCCTTGTCGTTGTCGTGGTCCTTGTCGTTGTCGTGGTCCTTGTCGTTGTCGTGGTCCTTGTCGTTGTCGTGGTCCTTGTCCTTGTCGTTGTCGTGGTCCTTGTCCTTGTCGTGGTCCTTGTCCTTGTCGTGGTCCTTGTCCTTGTCCTTGTCCTTGTCCTTGTCGTGGTCCTTGTCCTTGTCGTGGTCCTTGTCCTTGTCCTTGTCGTGGTCCTTGTCGTTGTCGTGGTCCTTGTCGTTGTCGTGGTCCTTGTCGTTGTCGTGGTCCTTGTCGTTGTCGTGGTCCTTGTCGTTGTCGTGGTCCTTGTCCTTGTCCTTGTCCTTGTCCTTGTCCTTGTCCTTGTCCTTGTCCTTGTCCTTGTCCTTGTCCTTGTCCTTGTCCTTGTCCTTGTCCTTGTCCTTGTCCTTGTCCTTGTCCTTGTCCTTGTCCTTGTCCTTGTCCTTGTCCTTGTCCTTGTCCTTGTCCTTGTCCTTGTCCTTGTCCTTGTCCTTGTCCTTGTCCTTGTCCTTGTCCTTGTCCTTGTCCTTGTCCTTGTCCTTGTCCTTGTCCTTGTCCTTGTCCTTGTCCTTGTCCTTGTCCTTGTCCTTGTCCTTGTCCTTGTCCTTGTCCTTGTCCTTGTCCTTGTCCTTGTCCTTGTCCTTGTCCTTGTCCTTGTCCTTGTCCTTGTCCTTGTCCTTGTCCTTGTCCTTGTCCTTGTCCTTGTCCTTGTCCTTGTCCTTGTCCTTGTCCTTGTCCTTGTCCTTGTCCTTGTCCTTGTCCTTGTCCTTGTCCTTGTCCTTGTCCTTGTCCTTGTCCTTGTCCTTGTCCTTGTCCTTGTCCTTGTCCTTGTCCTTGTCCTTGTCCTTGTCCTTGTCCTTGTCCTTGTCCTTGTCCTTGTCCTTGTCCTTGTCCTTGTCCTTGTCCTTGTCCTTGTCCTTGTCCTTGTCCTTGTCCTTGTCCTTGTCCTTGTCCTTGTCCTTGTCCTTGTCCTTGTCCTTGTCCTTGTCCTTGTCCTTGTCCTTGTCCTTGTCCTTGTCCTTGTCCTTGTCCTTGTCCTTGTCCTTGTCCTTGTCCTTGTCCTTGTCCTTGTCCTTGTCCTTGTCCTTGTCCTTGTCCTTGTCCTTGTCCTTGTCCTTGTCCTTGTCCTTGTCCTTGTCCTTGTCCTTGTCCTTGTCCTTGTCCTTGTCCTTGTCCTTGTCCTTGTCCTTGTCCTTGTCCTTGTCCTTGTCCTTGTCCTTGTCCTTGTCCTTGTCCTTGTCCTTGTCCTTGTCCTTGTCCTTGTCCTTGTCCTTGTCCTTGTCCTTGTCCTTGTCCTTGTCCTTGTCCTTGTCCTTGTCCTTGTCCTTGTCCTTGTCCTTGTCCTTGTCCTTGTCCTTGTCCTTGTCCTTGTCCTTGTCCTTGTCCTTGTCCTTGTCCTTGTCCTTGTCCTTGTCCTTGTCCTTGTCCTTGTCCTTGTCCTTGTCCTTGTCCTTGTCCTTGTCCTTGTCCTTGTCCTTGTCCTTGTCCTTGTCCTTGTCCTTGTCCTTGTCCTTGTCCTTGTCCTTGTCCTTGTCCTTGTCCTTGTCCTTGTCCTTGTCCTTGTCCTTGTCCTTGTCCTTGTCCTTGTCCTTGTCCTTGTCCTTGTCCTTGTCCTTGTCCTTGTCCTTGTCCTTGTCCTTGTCCTTGTCCTTGTCCTTGTCCTTGTCCTTGTCCTTGTCCTTGTCCTTGTCCTTGTCCTTGTCCTTGTCCTTGTCCTTGTCCTTGTCCTTGTCCTTGTCCTTGTCCTTGTCCTTGTCCTTGTCCTTGTCCTTGTCCTTGTCCTTGTCCTTGTCCTTGTCCTTGTCCTTGTCCTTGTCCTTGTCCTTGTCCTTGTCCTTGTCCTTGTCCTTGTCCTTGTCCTTGTCCTTGTCCTTGTCCTTGTCCTTGTCCTTGTCCTTGTCCTTGTCCTTGTCCTTGTCCTTGTCCTTGTCCTTGTCCTTGTCCTTGTCCTTGTCCTTGTCCTTGTCCTTGTCCTTGTCCTTGTCCTTGTCCTTGTCCTTGTCCTTGTCCTTGTCCTTGTCCTTGTCCTTGTCCTTGTCCTTGTCCTTGTCCTTGTCCTTGTCCTTGTCCTTGTCCTTGTCCTTGTCCTTGTCCTTGTCCTTGTCCTTGTCCTTGTCCTTGTCCTTGTCCTTGTCCTTGTCCTTGTCCTTGTCCTTGTCCTTGTCCTTGTCCTTGTCCTTGTCCTTGTCCTTGTCCTTGTCCTTGTCCTTGTCCTTGTCCTTGTCCTTGTCCTTGTCCTTGTCCTTGTCCTTGTCCTTGTCCTTGTCCTTGTCCTTGTCCTTGTCCTTGTCCTTGTCCTTGTCCTTGTCCTTGTCCTTGTCCTTGTCCTTGTCCTTGTCCTTGTCCTTGTCCTTGTCCTTGTCCTTGTCCTTGTCCTTGTCCTTGTCCTTGTCCTTGTCCTTGTCCTTGTCCTTGTCCTTGTCCTTGTCCTTGTCCTTGTCCTTGTCCTTGTCCTTGTCCTTGTCCTTGTCCTTGTCCTTGTCCTTGTCCTTGTCCTTGTCCTTGTCCTTGTCCTTGTCCTTGTCCTTGTCCTTGTCCTTGTCCTTGTCCTTGTCCTTGTCCTTGTCCTTGTCCTTGTCCTTGTCCTTGTCCTTGTCCTTGTCCTTGTCCTTGTCCTTGTCCTTGTCCTTGTCCTTGTCCTTGTCCTTGTCCTTGTCCTTGTCCTTGTCCTTGTCCTTGTCCTTGTCCTTGTCCTTGTCCTTGTCCTTGTCCTTGTCCTTGTCCTTGTCCTTGTCCTTGTCCTTGTCCTTGTCCTTGTCCTTGTCCTTGTCCTTGTCCTTGTCCTTGTCCTTGTCCTTGTCCTTGTCCTTGTCCTTGTCCTTGTCCTTGTCCTTGTCCTTGTCCTTGTCCTTGTCCTTGTCCTTGTCCTTGTCCTTGTCCTTGTCCTTGTCCTTGTCCTTGTCCTTGTCCTTGTCCTTGTCCTTGTCCTTGTCCTTGTCCTTGTCCTTGTCCTTGTCCTTGTCCTTGTCCTTGTCCTTGTCCTTGTCCTTGTCCTTGTCCTTGTCCTTGTCCTTGTCCTTGTCCTTGTCCTTGTCCTTGTCCTTGTCCTTGTCCTTGTCCTTGTCCTTGTCCTTGTCCTTGTCCTTGTCCTTGTCCTTGTCCTTGTCCTTGTCCTTGTCCTTGTCCTTGTCCTTGTCCTTGTCCTTGTCCTTGTCCTTGTCCTTGTCCTTGTCCTTGTCCTTGTCCTTGTCCTTGTCCTTGTCCTTGTCCTTGTCCTTGTCCTTGTCCTTGTCCTTGTCCTTGTCCTTGTCCTTGTCCTTGTCCTTGTCCTTGTCCTTGTCCTTGTCCTTGTCCTTGTCCTTGTCCTTGTCCTTGTCCTTGTCCTTGTCCTTGTCCTTGTCCTTGTCCTTGTCCTTGTCCTTGTCCTTGTCCTTGTCCTTGTCCTTGTCCTTGTCCTTGTCCTTGTCCTTGTCCTTGTCCTTGTCCTTGTCCTTGTCCTTGTCCTTGTCCTTGTCCTTGTCCTTGTCCTTGTCCTTGTCCTTGTCCTTGTCCTTGTCCTTGTCCTTGTCCTTGTCCTTGTCCTTGTCCTTGTCCTTGTCCTTGTCCTTGTCCTTGTCCTTGTCCTTGTCCTTGTCCTTGTCCTTGTCCTTGTCCTTGTCCTTGTCCTTGTCCTTGTCCTTGTCCTTGTCCTTGTCCTTGTCCTTGTCCTTGTCCTTGTCCTTGTCCTTGTCCTTGTCCTTGTCCTTGTCCTTGTCCTTGTCCTTGTCCTTGTCCTTGTCCTTGTCCTTGTCCTTGTCCTTGTCCTTGTCCTTGTCCTTGTCCTTGTCCTTGTCCTTGTCCTTGTCCTTGTCCTTGTCCTTGTCCTTGTCCTTGTCCTTGTCCTTGTCCTTGTCCTTGTCCTTGTCCTTGTCCTTGTCCTTGTCCTTGTCCTTGTCCTTGTCCTTGTCCTTGTCCTTGTCCTTGTCCTTGTCCTTGTCCTTGTCCTTGTCCTTGTCCTTGTCCTTGTCCTTGTCCTTGTCCTTGTCCTTGTCCTTGTCCTTGTCCTTGTCCTTGTCCTTGTCCTTGTCCTTGTCCTTGTCCTTGTCCTTGTCCTTGTCCTTGTCCTTGTCCTTGTCCTTGTCCTTGTCCTTGTCCTTGTCCTTGTCCTTGTCCTTGTCCTTGTCCTTGTCCTTGTCCTTGTCCTTGTCCTTGTCCTTGTCCTTGTCCTTGTCCTTGTCCTTGTCCTTGTCCTTGTCCTTGTCCTTGTCCTTGTCCTTGTCCTTGTCCTTGTCCTTGTCCTTGTCCTTGTCCTTGTCCTTGTCCTTGTCCTTGTCCTTGTCCTTGTCCTTGTCCTTGTCCTTGTCCTTGTCCTTGTCCTTGTCCTTGTCCTTGTCCTTGTCCTTGTCCTTGTCCTTGTCCTTGTCCTTGTCCTTGTCCTTGTCCTTGTCCTTGTCCTTGTCCTTGTCCTTGTCCTTGTCCTTGTCCTTGTCCTTGTCCTTGTCCTTGTCCTTGTCCTTGTCCTTGTCCTTGTCCTTGTCCTTGTCCTTGTCCTTGTCCTTGTCCTTGTCCTTGTCCTTGTCCTTGTCCTTGTCCTTGTCCTTGTCCTTGTCCTTGTCCTTGTCCTTGTCCTTGTCCTTGTCCTTGTCCTTGTCCTTGTCCTTGTCCTTGTCCTTGTCCTTGTCCTTGTCCTTGTCCTTGTCCTTGTCCTTGTCCTTGTCCTTGTCCTTGTCCTTGTCCTTGTCCTTGTCCTTGTCCTTGTCCTTGTCCTTGTCCTTGTCCTTGTCCTTGTCCTTGTCCTTGTCCTTGTCCTTGTCCTTGTCCTTGTCCTTGTCCTTGTCCTTGTCCTTGTCCTTGTCCTTGTCCTTGTCCTTGTCCTTGTCCTTGTCCTTGTCCTTGTCCTTGTCCTTGTCCTTGTCCTTGTCCTTGTCCTTGTCCTTGTCCTTGTCCTTGTCCTTGTCCTTGTCCTTGTCCTTGTCCTTGTCCTTGTCCTTGTCCTTGTCCTTGTCCTTGTCCTTGTCCTTGTCCTTGTCCTTGTCCTTGTCCTTGTCCTTGTCCTTGTCCTTGTCCTTGTCCTTGTCCTTGTCCTTGTCCTTGTCCTTGTCCTTGTCCTTGTCCTTGTCCTTGTCCTTGTCCTTGTCCTTGTCCTTGTCCTTGTCCTTGTCCTTGTCCTTGTCCTTGTCCTTGTCCTTGTCCTTGTCCTTGTCCTTGTCCTTGTCCTTGTCCTTGTCCTTGTCCTTGTCCTTGTCCTTGTCCTTGTCCTTGTCCTTGTCCTTGTCCTTGTCCTTGTCCTTGTCCTTGTCCTTGTCCTTGTCCTTGTCCTTGTCCTTGTCCTTGTCCTTGTCCTTGTCCTTGTCCTTGTCCTTGTCCTTGTCCTTGTCCTTGTCCTTGTCCTTGTCCTTGTCCTTGTCCTTGTCCTTGTCCTTGTCCTTGTCCTTGTCCTTGTCCTTGTCCTTGTCCTTGTCCTTGTCCTTGTCCTTGTCCTTGTCCTTGTCCTTGTCCTTGTCCTTGTCCTTGTCCTTGTCCTTGTCCTTGTCCTTGTCCTTGTCCTTGTCCTTGTCCTTGTCCTTGTCCTTGTCCTTGTCCTTGTCCTTGTCCTTGTCCTTGTCCTTGTCCTTGTCCTTGTCCTTGTCCTTGTCCTTGTCCTTGTCCTTGTCCTTGTCCTTGTCCTTGTCCTTGTCCTTGTCCTTGTCCTTGTCCTTGTCCTTGTCCTTGTCCTTGTCCTTGTCCTTGTCCTTGTCCTTGTCCTTGTCCTTGTCCTTGTCCTTGTCCTTGTCCTTGTCCTTGTCCTTGTCCTTGTCCTTGTCCTTGTCCTTGTCCTTGTCCTTGTCCTTGTCCTTGTCCTTGTCCTTGTCCTTGTCCTTGTCCTTGTCCTTGTCCTTGTCCTTGTCCTTGTCCTTGTCCTTGTCCTTGTCCTTGTCCTTGTCCTTGTCCTTGTCCTTGTCCTTGTCCTTGTCCTTGTCCTTGTCCTTGTCCTTGTCCTTGTCCTTGTCCTTGTCCTTGTCCTTGTCCTTGTCCTTGTCCTTGTCCTTGTCCTTGTCCTTGTCCTTGTCCTTGTCCTTGTCCTTGTCCTTGTCCTTGTCCTTGTCCTTGTCCTTGTCCTTGTCCTTGTCCTTGTCCTTGTCCTTGTCCTTGTCCTTGTCCTTGTCCTTGTCCTTGTCCTTGTCCTTGTCCTTGTCCTTGTCCTTGTCCTTGTCCTTGTCCTTGTCCTTGTCCTTGTCCTTGTCCTTGTCCTTGTCCTTGTCCTTGTCCTTGTCCTTGTCCTTGTCCTTGTCCTTGTCCTTGTCCTTGTCCTTGTCCTTGTCCTTGTCCTTGTCCTTGTCCTTGTCCTTGTCCTTGTCCTTGTCCTTGTCCTTGTCCTTGTCCTTGTCCTTGTCCTTGTCCTTGTCCTTGTCCTTGTCCTTGTCCTTGTCCTTGTCCTTGTCCTTGTCCTTGTCCTTGTCCTTGTCCTTGTCCTTGTCCTTGTCCTTGTCCTTGTCCTTGTCCTTGTCCTTGTCCTTGTCCTTGTCCTTGTCCTTGTCCTTGTCCTTGTCCTTGTCCTTGTCCTTGTCCTTGTCCTTGTCCTTGTCCTTGTCCTTGTCCTTGTCCTTGTCCTTGTCCTTGTCCTTGTCCTTGTCCTTGTCCTTGTCCTTGTCCTTGTCCTTGTCCTTGTCCTTGTCCTTGTCCTTGTCCTTGTCCTTGTCCTTGTCCTTGTCCTTGTCCTTGTCCTTGTCCTTGTCCTTGTCCTTGTCCTTGTCCTTGTCCTTGTCCTTGTCCTTGTCCTTGTCCTTGTCCTTGTCGTTGTCGTTGTCGTTGTCGTTGTCGTTGTCGTAGTCGTGTTCGTAGTCGTGTTCGTAGTCGTGTTCGTAGTCGTGTTCGTAGTCGTAGTCGTGTTCGTAGTCGTAGTCGTAGTCGTAGTCGTAGTCGTAGTCGTTGTCGTAGTCGTAGTCGTAGTCGTAGTCGTTGTCGTTGTCGTTGTCGTAGTCGTTGTCGTTGTCGTAGTCGTTGTCGTTGTCGTTGTCGTTGTCGTTGTCGTTGTCGTTGTCGTTGTCGTAGTCGTTGTCGTTGTCGTAGTCGTTGTCGTTGTCGTTGTCGTTGTCGTTGTCGTTGTCGTTGTCGTTGTCGTTGTCGTTGTCGTTGTCGTTGTCGTTGTCGTTGTCGTTGTCGTTGTCGTTGTCGTTGTCGTTGTCGTTGTCGTTGTCGTTGTCGTAGTCGTTGTCGTAGTCGTTGTCGTAGTCGTTGTCGTAGTCGTTGTCGTAGTCGTAGTCGTAGTCGTAGTCGTTGTCGTTGTCGTTGTCGTTGTCGTTGTCGTTGTCGTTGTCGTTGTCGTTGTCGTTGTCGTTGTCGTAGTCGTTGTCGTAGTTTTTGTAGTAGTCGTTGAAGTTATCGTGGTCGTTGTCTTTGTCGTTTCGACACCCCCGTATAGCGTCGTTGTGTCGTATATATCGTAGTGCCTTTATGGCATTTTTGTATATCCTGTATTCAACGCGGTTTGTTCTATGTCAACCAATAACGGAGCGCCCTTATGACGTCGTCAACATCTTGTATACCGATCATCGTAGTAACATATTAATGACAACACCCTGTATATCGAACGTCGTTGTCGTTGTAGTGGTTTACCTGTTCTTCACAATGGCGTTTATTCAACTTCAATCCGACCAATAACAGCAGATTGCCTTTTTTGACATCCTATATATAAAAAATAATTTATAACGCCTTTTATTTGACTTCAATCCGACCAATAATAGCAGAGGAGACATTTGACAGATGACACATATGACAGATGGTATATGTGACAGTTGACAGATGGCGTGTGTGACGTCATAGAACAAAAGATGGCTGATACATATGACAGATGAGACATTTGACAAATGACACATTTGACGGCGCGTGCGCAGACATCCAAGATGGCGTCCTTCCGGTACGTTTTCGTGGGGTTTACTTCCGCTACACAGGTTTTAGGTGGGGGTTGGTATGTTAGGTTACCCCCGTTTAAGGGGGGGTTGCTATGTTAGATTACCCCCCTTCGAGGTTCCATTCGTGACGTCACTTCCTGTTACCAAGTGACCATTAACTACTTATTCATGTTCATTCCATTCCTCCACCGCTATCTTCGTTGTTTTCTTCTTCGACCTATTACTAAATTTGTCTTCGTAGTGTTCTTTCCAAGTCTTTAGTATTTGATTTATTTCGGTCTCCAATTCGTTATTTTTATTTTTTATTGCTCTTATAGCTTTTCCTTTACTTCCTCCTAGTATTTTTATTGTTGTCCAAAATTTTCTGTTATCTGATGCATGTGTCTCTGACATCTCCCTTCCAAATTCTTTCCATGAGTCCCTTTTCGCTTTCTTAACCGCTCCCTTGACGATGTCTCGTTTTCCGTTATATATTTCCTTATCTTCCTGTGTTTTTGTTTGGAGGTATTTTTTCCATGAGGTTTTCTTTTCTTTTACTAATGTTAGTATTTCTTTGTTCCACCACCTAGTCCTCTTTAAATGTTTGTTGAATTTATTTCTTCAACATATATCCTCTGCTTTTTCAAGTAATATTTGTTTGAATACTGTCCACCGTTTTTCGAGTGTCCATTTATTGTTTTCATTAATCAATTTTTCGAATTCCCTGTCAGTTCCTTCCTGATATTTAGATTTTTTTCTGTGTTTCTTAATTTACTTATTGCAATTCTACTGAATCTTACTTCTTCTGTCTTAATTATGTTCTCTTCATATTCCGCTACTACTAATCTATGGTTTGTACTCAACTCAGCCTCTTTTCTTGTCTCTACTTCTTTCACCATATTTGATAGGTTTGTGTATATACTATGTAATCGATTAAACGTTTTGCATTTCTTTCTTCCGCTACAAAGGTATATTTATCCCCTAGTTTTTGTTTCCACATCGTATTTCCTATTATTAAATCGTTACTTTGAAAAAACCTATCATCTTAAGACCATTTATTCCTGTTCGTTGTTTCCTCACCATAAACTCCCATACAACCCATTCCTCGATTGTAATCTCTACCAACTCTTGCGTTCCAATCCCCCATAATGATTAGGTTTTCGTTTTGCTTTATTATATCATCCACTACTTCCTGTAATTGTATGTAAAATTCTGAAACCTCTTCCTCTCCCGTTCCTTCAACCGGTGCATATATTTGTATTATATTCAATATTTCTTTTAGTCGGATACTTAGAACTAGTAATCTTGAATTTATATCCTTCATATTTATTACCTTTTTGTTTATTTCCTCTGTTAAAATTATTCCTACTCCCTCTTTTGCTCTTTGTTCTACTTTTACCCCTGAGTAATATAATTTGTGATTATTGGTTAAATTTATTTGTCCTGATATTTTTTTCTTTGTTTCACTGATTCCTAGAATATGTACTTTGTTGTTTTCCATTTCCTCCGTTATTTCGTTTTCGTTTCCCGTTAATGTATTAATATTCCATATACCTATATTAATATGTTCTTGGTCTGCACTATTTATATATTGTCTACGATTATTTTTTCCCCATTGACTAGTCTGATCATTTTTTTTATCTTGTCCCCTACCATAATCATTTTTGTGTTTAAATTTCCTATTAGTTTCTTCTTTATCCCTATTGCTAAAACTATTTCTATTCTTACTGCTATACTTATTACTATTCTTATTACTATTATTTTTATTTAATTTATTTCCGTGTATGTCTTCTAGTTTTTTGGGTACCCTGTTTGTATCATTTTCCGAGTTGGTGCTATATCTTCATCATCTTCCATGCTGGATGACCACTGGCTAGCCGTTCTTCCTTTTTTCTTGTGTGCATTTGTTTTTGTTTCTTCTTCTCGATTGTATTCCACCTGATTCAAGGTATATATTGTGTCCTCCACTCTTAATTTATCATATATTATACTTGCTCTACATCCTTTTTCTCTAGCCGATTTTAGATAGGGGATGAGTGCTTTCCGTTTATCTTGTATTACTTTTGGTAGATCCTCTGATATCCATATTTTTGTACCTTCCAAGTTTTTGGCTTCTCTTATTATTTCTATTTTTTTATCTTCTCTTGATAGCTCTAGCCATAGTGGTCTATTTCTGTTATTATCTGTCTCTTTCTTACCGATCCTTCTTATTCGTATTATATTTGCTTCCATGTTCATTTTAACCTTTATTTTATCTGAAATTTGTTTAATTTTGTTGTTTCTAATTTCGCACGTTTCGTTCTCAGTTTCTTCTATTCCATATGCTACAAGGCTATTTCTCTTGCTTTCTCTTTCTAATTGTTGTATTCTCTTATCCTGAATTCCGATTTTTTGTTCCATTTGGGTGACTTTGTTCTTTAATTCCGTATTTTCGTTAGTTATTTTCTTTATTTGTTCTTGATGACTGTCCATCTTTTTATCCATTTCGTTCAGTTTTTCGATTATTTCCTTCATCATATCCTCCATCGTATCTGACATTGTGTCTTCCTGCAGGTTAAATACCAGAACCCTACTATATTTAGATCCCAGCCCTACCTGAAGCTGACAATTATCAGTCTAGGAGTAATTTATTTTTTTATACTTATAATTTCTATTCGCTAATTTATAACGTTTAATCTAGGCAGTTCGTATCTGTTCTTTTTAATAACAAGTTTGATGAAGACATGTTTTATTGTTTTGCTGATAACGCTAATAGCTAGTTTTCATGATAATGTTTTATATGTTTATTAGGTTAGAAATATTCATTTATTATGTATAAGAAAACTGATCTTACCTCTATTTGCAGTGTTTATTTCCACTTATTTGCAATTTGTGCACTTTTTAAATCACTTATATGTAAACTAACTAAATTATTTTGAAGTATTTCCTCTAAATTTATAATTATTTATGACACTAACTCTTAACGCACTTTTCAGTAACCCAGCCAGGACCGAACTCAGAAGAAAATTACAATTGCCTGAGCCTAGGGCGTGAACAGGGGGATTCCATTCTGTCGCTCAGTGACTTCGCCTCATAAGTAAGTATAGTACTGACTCACCCTGTATTGTAAATTAAAATTAAACATGTGAAAGAAAGATCATACAAATATATTGATCATCAAAACATGTTCAATCAAATATTCAAATTGTTTTCCATTGTTATCCACACAAAGATGCAATCTATCGCGCTTAGACATTACAGCTTCAATCTCGGCTGTTGATATACTATGTATTGCGTTTATGATGCGCTGTTTCATATCGTATCGCGTGGTTGGGCGAGTTTGGTATACTAAATACTTCAATCTTACCCACAGATAAAAGTCCAAACATATTAGGTTTGGAGATCTAGCTGGCCATGAAAATATACTTCCCCTTCAATCAATTCCATTTATTTGGATAACTTACATTCAAATAATCTCTAACTCGCCTGGAAAAGTGCGTAGGACACCCGTCATACTGTATATATCTTTTTTTGTTTGTAAGGAAATATCTTCCAATAGAACAAGCAACTGATGTTACAGAAAATCCAAATATATATCTCCATTTAAAGTTCAATGAAAGAAATATGGACCTACGATCTTTCCATCAACTATACCGCACCAAACATTAAGATTTCATCTACCTTGAAGCTGCACTTCCTCTATCCATTGCGAAATTTCTTCAGCCCAATAATGCATATTATGCAGATTAACACCACCCGTAGTATTAAACGTAACCTCGTTTCTCCACAAACTCTTTGACATGATATGCGGTATGCGGTTGTGCTGCTAGCAGACCTAATATCCAATTGCAGTAATCCAGCCTTGCATCAAAATCTCACTCATGTAAAGCTTGGTGGAGAACTACATGATAAGGATGCAGTCTAAAAAACGGAACAATAAGTATTGCTGAAAACCACTATATTTATTAAAACTCAAAATATCTTGGAAACCCTACAATTGTTTCACAAGATAAATCTTGCATAAGTATTTCTAAGAAACAGATAAAAGGATAAAAGCGCCGTGTTGCCGTTTTTATCAGAATATTAAAATAACAGTTGAAACGGAAGTTTAAAGGGAATTACAAGTTTCTGACCTAAACGTTCACTTTATAATATGAAAAACCAACCTGTGATGTTTTAAAATCCTTAAAACAGTTGTTTTGGGTATGTTTAATTCTAGACATTTGCCGACTACTTATATGTGAATTTTGTTTAATGAATGTAAGAATATTGATTGATTTAAATATGGTCATACCTCTACTGCGTCGTTTAAAACAAGGACGATGAAAATCACCAGTTTCTCCTAATCTTCTTGCTTTTCAATTAAATACTTCTTTGCCGCAATGTCTCCTGTCAGGATATCTTACAGAATATATACGTGAGGCAATAGCGGCTTTTGGTTATATCCGAAATAAACTCATTTCATATCATACAATTCTGCATTTGATATAGGTACTCATCTCGAATTCTTAGTACTGATAATTGATTACTAATATTAGCAATATTAATATCTATTGAAAAAGAGCAATCTTCAATTCTATTTATAATATAACACTTCTTGAAAAGAACGTAATGTTTTGACTGCTGTCAATAAATAAACAATATGAAGTCCCCGTCAAATTTATGGTCGCAGCGTACTTCGTTTCGAAAAAACTATTTGGTCGTGGAGGTAACGAAGTCGCATCTTGTTTATTCAAATGGTCAAAAATTTGTAATATACCTGATACTGTTACCGAATTAATTATTTGGTCCGACAATTGCCCGTCGCAGAACAAAAATGTTCAAATGTTCATGTCATACTTCTTCATTCTGAAACATAACCAAAATCTTAGGAAAATAAGTCACAAGTTTCTGGACAGAGGCCACACGCACCTAGAGGCTGATGATGATCACTTAAACATCGAGCGAGAAAGAAAAAAGGTCTCTCAACTTAGAATCATCACACCATAAGACTGGCAACAGGTGGTCAGGTTATGTGGCACAAAAAAAGCCTTCAATGTGACTGCAATGGAGATAGATGACTTTTTGAATTTCAAAAGTCTTTGTGAAGGCAACAGTTCTCCCTTTATCTTAAGAAAAAAAGCTGATTCAGGAGAGAGCTTCTTGATATCTCAATGTGTTCATCTTCAAGTAAGACAAGAAAATTCAGGAATACTCTTTTACAAATATAAATTCACTGATGAATTCTCCACATTCACAATGACGAGGAACACCAGATTTTTCCCAAAATTTGGAAGAAACTGAAAAATATCCTTACTTAAAGATATGAACACCTCCAAAAACTATCACCATGGATACCGAAGGTTTTCCACGATTATTATCGTAATTTGCCACACGGTGGAGAAGAATCAGAATAAGCATTTTCCTTAATTTCGATAATTTCTTACCATGTTTGTATTGAAAATATATTTAATTTGGGTTCTTAACGTTGTTTGCTTTCCATTTATTCTCAACTGCACTGGACTTAATATATTTCAAGTCCGGCATTGACATTTTTTCCATGAGGTGAACAATGTTAAGTCACCTGAAAAAAAATTAGTACATTTTTAAGACAGTTCTGAAGGACATATAGACAACTCAAGATTTCGAAATTCACATATATGAGACCCAATTTGTTCAAGTTACTGCAAAAACTGTGTGAAAAATACTTTCAAACGCGATTTTCTTAAAACGTAGTTTTGTGACTTAACATAGCTCGGCTCTGGGGTACAGATATGTAATATAGTTTCAATGGAATTAATTTGATTTTTCAACAGAATATAAATAATCGTGAGTTTGATTGCAATGTTTTAAATTCTTATTTGTTAAAACTTAGTTCATAGTTGAAAGTTTGTTATACTATTGGTTCGATATTCTCAATTTAATTGACAATTAAAAGTATCTTTAATAATTCTTACGTTAATATTAAATTTAGATTATAAGTTTAAGGAATCCATGACCTGGCCTATAACACGTGAGCAATGTGCATAAAGATTGTTTATGTCACCTATTAAGAATGCAAGTCAGGCGAGTCAGCACGTGAGTTGGGATTGTACAGAAACGGACTCATGTCTAAAACACGTATCTTAAGTTTCAATACAGTTTTGGTTAAGCTCGACGAAACGAGTTTGCACTTTTCACTTTTATTTAGTTTGAGACACGTTCTAAACTCATTTTAGAGAGAAGTCTAGAATGTAAAGTTTTATTTTCTCATATGGGATAAGTAAATGGGAGAACATCAAAAACTACTATCGGAGACCTGCAGTGTTTCTATATTTTGTGTACATTTATTACAGTTCGTACTATCATGGAAGCATTTTATAAAATAGTTTATATGGTGAACGTTCCTTTTTCCTCTATATTTCAACAAGAATAAGATAAAAACATAAGTCATTTCAGAGAATATGAGAAATGAAAAGAGAATTGTTTGTTAGCACAAAGCTGAATAATTTTCTGGACCAAAAAAATTAATATATCACTACTGTGTTTACTGTGTAAGTATAACCCTGGAACAATGCCTAAAGATAGAGTCGATTTGTGCCAAAATGTTGTTCTTGAACGTGTTTGTACTAGAATTGTATCTATATTAATAGCCATTAATTCAAACATTAGAAGTTAAATACCCCAATTACGGTTCGATATAAGTATTGGAAGTGGTTGAGAATACTCAAAAAGTAATTAAACTTGTTCCTAATCACGTTATAACATACAAGGTGATCCATTGCAGAAAAGTGCGAATTTTGAAATACTGTGTACATAAAAATTTATTCCATCCACAAAATGTTTAGGTTCTCATACACAGTAGAATACTTGAAAAAATGGTACCAAGTAGAATGTTTATAGTTTACAATGGTACATGATGTCAAATTGGAGTCTGTTTCGTAATAAAATTAGTCATATCTCGTGGGACACTCCATGTCAGGTAACAAAACCCTATATTCAGTTTTATCGAAATTAAAATAATAAGTAACTTGAGAATAAACGTTTTTAAATCAACTATAATTATGTTATCTGCATGAAAAGGAACAACAAAACCGTGTAAGAGTGATGATACAAGGTGAATCATTTAAAGCCAACATATATCATTTCATCAATTTTCCTAAATATTGCTTGCTCAAAAAAATTAACATCTGTAGGTGAGACCGGGGTTGGAAGTAAATTTTTTTTCTTTTGTGTTTATTGCCCCCGCTTTCTTAGTTTAGCAATAGAATTTATATATTAATAGATAGTGCATTCGTTCTAGTTTCTAAGGACTTCAAGGTTTTTTCTTTACCATTACCCACTAAAGAAATATTACAATTTTTATGAGAAAAAGGAAGTGAGACTTATAACCCCGTGTCAGGAATAGATGTCACATCGTGTGGGGTAGGTAGTCACATGATAAATTAAAGGGGAAATAAATGTATTTATTCAAATCGGACCAACTTTTATTAAGATAGTTGTAGGTACTTAATTACCTGTTGTGCCCATGAAAATAACGAAAAATGTTTTATACATAATAAAAAACAGAACAAACATGAAAAAATAGGTTATCGATAATAAAAACTATACTCATATAACAAAAAAAAACTAAACTTACGCTATCAAACAAACTGGAGACCTAAGAATACGGTGACAAAAAGCAAAAAATATATGCAGTGAGTCTAAAGAATCAGTCTGAATACTCTGAATAACAGTTCTGGCTGATGTGATATGGCAGCCCAGGTGTGCAAGGTTCGTGAGCCCATAACTTGCATACTTGGCACTGAATCCAGATTTCTTTGGGCTTGCTAGCAGAGTATGGGAATACGCATACCAGGCAAAACACTTCATCCCCTTCCTCGCCTTCGTCGTGAACTGATTTCTTTTTCATTCATTTTCCTTCCTTTTGCATTATTTTTCCTGCCTTTTGCATTCTCCTTTCCATTACCGTTTCTCACTTCCTTATCCTCACTCATATCACGTTTCGTTACTTTCCTTTTTCTTGCTTCTTGTTCTAGTTTTTCTCTTCTAAATATGTCTTTCCGGCGTGTCTGTTAGAAATTGCTTATTTACATTTCCTCCTATCAGCTTTCTGCGACTTGCGCGGAGGAGCTTTTGGTAGGTGTTTCAAAGGTAGCGGCGATACTATCAGAGAACTCCCTGCATTACTTGGACCAGGACCAGTGATCACGATAGGTTTCTTGGTAGCGTGATGCTGCAGCTATTGCTCTGACTTTGAGCAGCCAGGCAAATTTCGTGACTTCATAGAATGAGCATTAGAGCCAGGGCGCTCATTTTCAGCCAATACAGTGTCTTCAAGGTCGGGCGTCTCGCATGGGATCGTTGCGGGTTCTTTAGTGACACTGTTACGTTCGAAGTCAGTGTTAGAGTTTTGATTATGTTCACTAATGTGTACGGTCTCGCCATCAGGATTCGTGATTAGTGGCCTATCTATGACAAACCATAGCAAAAAATCGTGATCTTGAAATATATCCCGATTAACCCTGATGAACCTACCGATCCGTTGAAAGAACACTAGCATAACGGCGTTCTACACACTCACTTCCTAATTTTTCGGTAAATCTTGATACTAACATAGAATCAGTGACAAAATACCATTCAATTTGTTAGTATATCGTCGCTCTCAAGTGATCGCTAAAGTGTTTATAGCTCGCTATTTTCACTTGTTTGTTTTTATTAGTGCGCCATGGATTCTTGGAGGTAAGCAGATCAAGAACGTTCATCAAATTTTAAGATAAATAGAATATTGGGTGTTAATAAACATGAATGAAGATATGTTAAATGTTTAGGAAACACAAACGACCATTTTTCTCTGTACGAGCACATGTTAAAAACGACGTTCCGATAACGGAACAATAGAACAATATACTCTGTACATTACAAATGGGACGTATTTGCTTTACAGTTTTTGTTGTTGCAGATTTGAACGACGGTCATTGAAGCTTCATGAGCTTTTGGAAGAGATAGATCTCGACGATGACTCTTCACCACCAGATAGCATAACTATATTACCACCCGAAAATGCCAATAATGAGACTACCGATGAAGATTCAGGGGATGAAGATCTAGTTTTGCCGAGTAATCTTCCGGGAATTCAGTTGATTGCGGAAGCCTTTTTTACCAATGATAAAGACTCCCAAAGGAATGATGAAGACTCTGATAGCGAGGATGATCTACCTCTATCAACACGTGTAGCCAAGAGAAAAAAAATATCGGAAAATAGCAAGTCAATATAAAAAAGCCTGTGATCGAATGGTCTGATGACAATATACATTCCAGATTTCCTGAGTGGTTAGATGAATATGGCCCTAAAAATTATAAATCCCTACTAGATTCATTTATGTACTTTTTTGATTGAGATATAATTGAAATGTTAGTGAGCTACACGAATATGTATGCCTCTACAAAGAATCAACTTTCTACAATTTCTATAGATAAATTTTATTGTTTCATTGGAGTTCTGATTCTAAGTGGGTATGTCATCCTAAGTCGTCGTAAAATGTACTGGCAAAACTCTTCAGATACAAATAATACTTTAGTTTGTGAAGCAATTTCCCGAGACAGGTTTCAATACATAATGTCAAATTACCATTGCAATGACAGTAATGTTCTAAATAAAGAAGTAAGTTCTCCAAAATGAGACCGATGTTCAATTCCTTGAACAATCGATTGTTTGCACCCGAAGAATATAATCACAGTGTTAATGAATCCATGGTACCTTATTTTGGGCGCCATGGATGCAAAAAATTCATAAGGAGCAAGCCAATCCGGTGAGGTTATACATTTTGGACTGGAACAACTAGATTAGGCCACATAGTATGGTTTGATCCATATCAAGGTTCGTTCGTCTACAACTCTCCCAGACAAATACAAGGACATGGGACTTGGTGCAAGTGTTGTATTACAATACGTCGATAATCTAACAAGTAAAATCTATCGACCCTATCACATAATCTATGACATGATAATTTATTTACCTCATATTTATTACTAGAAGAACTGAAAGATAGGGGCAATATGTGCATGGGAACCATGAGAGAAAATAGAAAACCTCCAGACCTAATGGACAAATCGAAAGGGATGAAAAAGAAACCAAGGGGTGTATTTACGCATAAAACTGGAAATGGGACGACAACAATTTCGTATCAATAGTCACAAATTCCCTGCCAGTTCAACCCATAAATAAGGTAAAATGACACTCCAGGTCTGATCAGAACCATATTTATATAGATCAAATCCAGGAATACAATGAAAACATGGGAGGAGTAGATAGAGCCGATCAAAATATCGGGCTGAACAGAATATCTATCAAAGGAAAAAATTGGTATTTTCCACTATTTTGTGAATTCATCGACGTGGCTATTCAAAATGCGTGGCAGCTTCATAGAAAAAACAATGGTAAATTAGAACAGTTGTCGTTCAGAAGAAGTATGGCAACAAATATTTTGGAAACATATAAGAAATTTTCTCGAAGGGGGCCTTCAAAACTACCACAAAACCATAATGAATATTCGAGATATGATAGGTTGGATCATTTGATTCAATATCAAAACAAGCAAACCAGATGCGGCGTCTGTCACAAAAATTCATTTTTTAATTGCAAGAAATGAGGAATTGCGCTGCATCCAAAAAAATGTTTCCAATCATATCATACTTTGTAACTTTTAATAAAAATCTGATATTCTGATGGTTGTTCATTGTCCTACTGTTCATTTAAAAGAACACCTCATATTTAAAAAAACATGATAATCAAAAAAATTTTCACATTTTTGGGTTGTTAACTTGTATATCCATACAAAATTTATTAACAAAACTCAACATTTTGAAAAAAAATGTTTCAGGTTCATCTGGGTAAAATGGGGAGATCCCACAAGTTTTAAAACCTGCGAGAATATTGGGTGGAGTAACTGCCATTGGAGAAGTCTGTGCAATTATTCCTGGTATTTCGTATATCGTCTTTTGTGGGCCTGGAGGAATAACCATCCATTGCGTTGTTAACGTATTTTTTAAAAGGTCCATACACCGATCTGTCCAAAGGTTGGAAACCATGAGTGCAGTGTGGCTAGAACGATAACATTATTATACCATTATCTTTTACAAAATTTGGTCCTTCAATGGATAGATAGGAGCTGTGATTATCCAATACCAAGAGACATGGTTTTTCCTTAGTTGATTGCACATGGTTATGGAAATGTTTCAGGAAAGCAACAAATAGCTCTTCTATCATCCCGCCCGAAGGATTACAATGTGCAATTTGTCCATACGAAGTTTATGATTTTCTATTGGATTTAGTTCCCTCCTGGTTGCTTTTCTGAGGGCGCTTTATTGTAAAAACAACCTAAACACAACCTAATATAATTTTTACATGGCAGGGAACCAGTAGTTAGAGCAGATAGCTTCCATGGTCTTATCGACGACGAAGTGGTCAGCTCCGTTATGATAATACATAAGTATTCTTTGTCTTGCAGTTTTAGGATTAACTCATTTTCTTCCTGTTTTAGTTTTGCGGTATAAGTGATTGTCTATTAGGAAGTAACTGAAATGTGAGTATTTAGACTTCCCATTGTTTGATGGTCGTGATAGCGTTCCTATTATGTCTCGGCATTGTTCGTCGTGCAACTGAGCTGGGTGTATCCAGTCTTCCTCGGTAATATTCATAGACATAACTTCAATAGGTCCTAGACTAAGAGCGTCAACATGTGCCATTTTGGAGCCGTATCTGTATTCTATGTCAAAATCGTATTCTTGTATAGTAAGCCACCTTCATACAATTCTTGGAATTAGCAAGACTAAAATATTGCACATGTGTAAGGGTACCATCCTCTTGTCAATAGAACAGGATGGCACCAAATCCTACTTCACTGGCATCACAGTGTATCTCCGTTATTGCATTTATGTTCAGAATATGTCGCTCGGTAAGTTTCGTTTTTAGAGTCTCGAAAGCAGATTTCTGTTGTTCCTCCGATAAGAACGTGCAGTCCCTTTGGTCAACAAAGATATAGGTTGTGCGATAGCTGTAAATCCCTTTACAAACTTTCTAAAATAGTTTGCTAGTCCCAGGAAACGTCTAACTTCACTCATTAGGTGTATGGACTCTTAGATCCATATGTCACCTCGTAACAGACCAGAGATCCGTTGATCTCGTTTGCAAAAATTAGTCAGAGATCCATTGATCTCCTTTTTGCAAAAAGTGATCCGTTGGTCAGAGATCAGTTGATCTCCTTCTTGCAAAAAATTTCACTTTGGTCAGAGATCCGTTGATCTCCTTTTTGCAAAAATTGACCCGTTGGTCAGAGATCCGTTAATCTCCATTTTGCAAAAAGAGACCCGTTGGTGAGAGATCCGTTAATCTCTTTTTTGCAAAAAGAGACCAGTTGATCAGAGATCCGTTGATTTCCGTTGATTTCCATTTTACAAAAATTTACCCGTTCATCAAATACCATTCTGTAATATCGATAAATAATAGGCAAATCATCTGTTAAATCAATTCTCATTTTCGTAACATAAGTTTTGCCAACCTCTTTGAGTTATGTAGCCAAACAATCGCGATACTCATTTATAAGATTTAAAAGACGAATGGAATCAGTTTTCGATAAATCAGGGTCTATTTGAATCTTAATATCTCCAAAAGTAAACATCTGAAAATTCGTAACCTTTGCTGACATAACAACCATAAGATCTTGTAGTCGTAATACGTCTACCATCTAACAAAAAGATGACCTCTATCGTAACAAAGATCGTTGCCTGAGGAATTTAAAAGCAGCAAGTAGGCGCCGTGTTTTAAGTTTGTCACGCACCTGAGTATAACATGATATTTTCCCGGTATAGTTCTATATCGTAAGTCTACAAAACACTCAGATTAACAAATAAAATAGATATGTTTGTTTTGATTTTTTCCTGTCCCAAACATTTAGTCACATTCTAAGCTCACTTGCGGACACTTCCACTGCTTCGCCCTATTTACAAATCCTCTTTAGTTGCGGGAAAAGAGAAATTAGAAGTCTAATTGAAAGTTTCCTAAAACGTTATGCAAATAAAAAAAAGTCATACTAATTTATGCATTTGAGTCGCTGCTTTTAAAATTAATTAATAATACTTGAATTTCATTTAATAAAGGCATATTTTTATATAAATTTTAAACAAGTATTTGTTGTTTCCTTAGATACCTTTATGGTTATAACTAAAAGTGGCAACAGTGCTCCAAATTTCACTACCTGTTTAATGTGTCAATAGTAATCTATTTAGTAGTTTTGTCCTTGTTTAGTGATCGTGTGATCGACAATCGTTTCAAAAACGCCGTAGTATTGTAGTACATAATGTCATTCGTGGTTTGTTTATACGAGCGCCATTACGACTAGAGAGTAAACATTTAGTTCTCTCATTTTGATGTATTTTTCAACACTTTAAGTGATAAAATAAACTTTTAAGTTGATTAATTTAATGTTTTTGGATGATCACGGTTCGTCGGTGCCAAGTTTGTCAGAAAACCAGCCGAAATTACCAAGGCTATGTATCTACAATACCATCCCACTTTTAGTAATTCATTCATTATTCCACTACTGGCGTTTAGAATTGTTGGCCGAAAAAATAAACGTGTTTATGAATGAATAGCCCACTCTGTATTTATTATTACTCTAAGTCAAAAACTTAAGTTTGTCACATATCTGGATGTAACATGAGATTTTCCCAGTGAATTTCTATATCGAAAGTCAACAAGTACATCACCTTCGTCTTCATTACTGTAAACTGACATATAGCATGTTCACGCGGGAATAAATATTATCCTTATCAATGAACCTATCCGAAGTGCAATAAGTCACCAATTATATGATTGGATATTGTTCAGGACATCTCACAGATGAACACTATTGATTTTGAGTTCACACGAGCCAGCCCAATGGGTACTATGGTACTGGCAGTACCAATTTTTTGTCATTTTTGGAGAATTTTTAGTTTTTTGCACTATACAGCCTCTGGGGTGCAACAAGTCACCAATTTTATGATTGAGTATTGTTCAAGACATCTCACAGTACATCGGGAGCTACTGAAAAGAGTGTTAACCGCAGACATGCATGTTTCTGGCTCATTAGCCGTTCTCAGTACGGTATAACCAAGTAAGCCTGTGAAACCTCGAAGTAAAGGTTATACCGTACTGAGGACGGCTGATGAGCCAGAAATTTAAAGTACAGGAGAAAGAAATTCAAAGCAATTTTATAACAATAACAGAAATTTGAAGATAATTACAGTATACAGAAGAGAAAAGTCATTCTGATATTTAAAACGTCAAAAAAGAGGTAAGTGATATTGTAAATTTTTCGACAAGAAGGACGATAAAAAACGTTTATATTTGATAAACATAGAACTTCAAACCAATTTTATATTGATTAGAAGAACAGAGAAGATAATTGTATATCCAGTTAAGGGATAGATATCTGGGAGAAGAAATCATGGCATAGCGAATGAAATTTAATAAGAGTTCATCAATAATATTTTGGACAGTATAACAGAAAAGAAATTGAGAGTGAAGATTAGTTTGAAGTGGATAGAAACTTAGTAAATAAAAGGTACCGTTTTAAAAAAGAGTAATGCATTCATGATTAGTAATTAATCTAACATTTCAATTGTTCCAAAGTAATTGTATTTTATTGCTCCATAGTGTATGTATACGCATTTTCTGTTAATAAACTTCTCCAAAAAAGGAGGGTGGCGAAGGGCTAAAACAAAAGATAAAAGGGGCGAAGGGCGTAAATGACGTGGACTGTTAAGCGAAGTGCGTAATTCGCCAATTAGCATACTTAATGGCACATCAGCGCCTCCTACGGCCGTCCAACGTGTTTAAGGTTTTTTTGTCGCAAATTTAGTCAACTTTCCGAATTTCCAGGTAGTTTTTGACTAAAATATACAAAATAATGATTTTTTGCCAGAATGCAATATTTTTTAATTTTTTTCAAAATTTAGGGGGGTTGCGGGTTCTATTTTTGGTGGGAAGTTGAAAATTTGGATTAAGTGGTCCCAAAAACATAAAATAAGCCTATTTTCAGAGCTACCAAGAATGCAAGCTAAGGTCCTCATACGGTCTTTGATGCCTGGTCTATACTGTGTATGAATGATTATGACCGTTGTAATACGTTTGAAAATAATTAATATTGGATTCCATCCTATCTGTTTCATGTGAGAATTTATTTCATATATATCAGTTATGCTGCATGAAACAATATCGACACTCGACATACACTAAAAAAAGTTCATACTCTTCATCAATTTGTCAAAATTGTTCACTCGTGTTCCTGCAACCAAAATATAAAATTTTATGATGAGGGGGGGAAATACAATAAATATTCCAAAAACTGTTGGCTGGAACTATATAGAAAAACGGCTATTTCAAACGAACACAAAGAGGATACCAAGAAACTAGAAGGTACATTTCAACATAAACACCATCCATCAATTTCCTTACGGAAGGTGGTACTGTTGTTACAAGGAAACTTATTAACAATTTGGAAAACCACACATTATGTGTGATTTGTTTTGGTTGTCTGGTAATTTGAAGTGGTCTGAAGAAACATTTAATCCATCTAGAAAAGTTCCCAATAAATCCGATAAGATGGACCACATAAAAAAATTGGCGAAGTATAACGATGATCACGAAAGTACTACTGGATTTTGGTAACATATACTTCGATGGCGCACTCTACAATAAGGTTTGTTGAACTGTTTTCACTTATTTGAGTTTAATATTTCTTGAAAAGTTCCGATAATTCTAATTTTTGAACTAAAAACACATTTTATTATTTCTGAACCCTGCAAGAGTAGACGTTTCAAATTTTGTAATTTTTTGCAGATCACATTGCACTAATAATTTGAATAATAATACTAAACAGAATGATAGATCATCCCTTCAAAGATATAATACCTACTCTTGATATGCAAAAGTTAAGAAATAAAGCATTGAATAAATTTCGTTAGACTAAACTGCCTCAACATTGGGAATACTACAAACAGTTGCGAAATTATACGAATACCGCAATAAAAGCCGAAAAACGGGCGTAACTAAATCACAGATTTCAAAGCTGCAGCAATAAAGAAAAATGGAAAGAACTTAAGAAATTGAATATAACCAAAAGCAACCATACGGAAATTCCTGCACATTTACAATCAGTCAACGACTTAAATACTTATTTTACTAACTCTGCAAGTAAGTTGCCTCCTGGCAATGAACTATTGAACTATTATAATAACAACAATTTCAATTTTATTATAGATGATGACATTACCAACATAATTAGGGATATGATATCCAAAGCTTTCGCTAATCACAATTTAAATATTGACATCATTAGGTTATGTTGCTCATTTATAGTACCCTATATTAGATATATAATTAATGCTTGCATAGAATCCCTTCAGCCTGGAAAATTGCAGTAGTAATACCTTTGGCTAAAATTAACAAACCTAAAACTTACAGCGACTTAAGATCAATAAACATTTTGCCAGTTTTGTCAAAAATTTTGGAAAAAATTATGGAAACAGAAATTAGAACATTTACTAATGATTACATTGTGCTACTGTGATAATCAGCCTGGATTTAGACCGGGATTTAGTTGTGCTACTGCACTCGCACATGTAACTGATGAATTAATATGGGACGCTGATGATAATAAGATATCGGTTCTGAATTCGCTGGATTATACCAAAGCCTTTGATATGATTGATCACAGTGTCCTGTTAGCTATATTGAAATTTATCAATGTTGGTGATACCGCTAGGGCACTCTTGGGATCCTATCTATGCGATAGAAGTCAGACTGTTGAAATCTGTAACATAGATTCTAATTTTTTAGAATTAAAAGTCGGAGTTCCACAGTGCAGTATACTAGGACCCTTATTATTCACTATTTATACATCTAATTTTGTCACTTGTCTAAACTACATAAATTGTCATTATTACGCAGATGATACTCAGCTTTATTATTCCTTTAAACACGAAGATCTTTTAGAAGCCTCTCAGAAAATAGATAGAGATCTCAATGATATTTTGGAAATATCAGAAAAACACTGCCTATAAATTAATCCCAGTAAATCGGCTGTACTATATTTTTGTGGTGAGGAGTATCATCAAACTATAGTGAACAATATTTCGCTTAAAATTAGGGCCTAATAATTGATTCTAAATTTAGGTTTAGGGAACACGTTACAGCAAAATTACAAAGCGCATACGCCTCATTAAAATTAATCTATCCTCAGAGACATATACTATCTACCGAAACTAAAAAAACGTTATGTAATGCTTTGCTTCCTCTCATTTCAATCATTGCGACACAGTATATGGCCCTTGTCTTGATGCTAGAGATTCTCAACGTATACAAAAGGTACAAAATACTTGTGTAAGACTGATCTATCGAATAAAAAAAATTCTAAAAAAATCCGCACAAATTTAAAGAATTAAAATGGTTAAACATGTTTAGTCGTAGAAACTTACATTTAGCAGTTTTTTATCATAAAATATATAGTACAAAAACGCCGGCTCATTTACATAGGAAACTTACGTTCAGAACTGATATCCACAATTTAAATGTAAAAATGAAAACAATTCTTCGTATTCCACGTTACTCCAAATCTATTTTCAAAGGTTCTTTCTCATATGGCATATCACTCCACATCAATAGAATACATGCTCTAAATTCATCATATCTTCGTTGTTCGGCTATGAAATTTAAATAAAAATACAAAAACTATCTATTTGAATTTCAGAAATAAGTATAAGGCTGCTCCTTCTTTGATCCCTTCTTGCTTATATCATCCCGTCTTTCCTCTATTCACATCTTAAATTTTTTATATTTATATTATTTTAATTACCCCTCATTTAAAATTTGTCGTTTTCTTGTGGACATTTATTGTTTAATTAGTATAAGTTTTGTGTATATTTAGTATTTTATATTATTATTACTGGCATTGGTAGAAGAACAAGAGAGGAATACTCGTCTGATCCTGAACCAATCTAGCCATTTATCCACATTTATTGGAAACATTAAAAAAAATTTATCTATACTGTAATGTTCATCTTGCACCGTATCGTCCTTCTGTTATATACTTAATGTGGATAATAAATGTATTATGTATTATTATTATTATTATTTTTTTTTTGTTGATGAAGGCGTCGACTACGTGGTCATTAGCCTTATATATGTCTTAACTATTTACATTTTGGTATTAGTTAAATTAAATTTTGTTATATACATTTATCATTTTCAAATAGGTAATAACTTTTTTTATATTTTTTGTAATGGTTAAACAAAGTTTTATATCATTTGGAAGCATAACCTGTTGGCGTTGGTTAATATATTGTGTACATTCTAATAATAAGTGATCAATTGTTAAAATTGTATTGCATATTTCGCATCTTGGTGGATTTTGTCCTAGTAACATGTAGGAGGATGTAAGATGTGTATGTCCAATTCTCTGTCTTGTCAATTTCACTTGTTCCTGTCTCTTTAGTTGCAAATTCGCCGCCCAGGGTTTGACTTGAATCTTTAACCTTCTCAGTTTTGACACATGTTGATTCCAGTGTTCTTGCCATGTTGACATAATTTTCAGTTTCATGTAATTTTTGTAGTTTTCTGATCTTATTGGGATATCTTCTGGTTGATTACTTAGTGCTTCTTTTGCGGCAACATCGTCATACTCGTTACCAGCTATACCAATATGACTTGGTATCCACACAAATATAACTTTTTTTCCGACAGTCTCCAAGTGGAATATATTGTTATGAATGTGTCTAATTAGGGGGTCGGAATTGAAGTTGTTTTCCAATGCCTTCAGTGAGCTAAGCGAATCAGTACATATTATACTGGTACCATGGTTTCCATTTTCTATGTATTTCAAAGATTATTATTATTATTATTATTTTTTTTTTCACAGGGTTTTCCTGGGTTTGCTTGGCTAATCCGGGATGCCATATCAACGGATCAGTCATGTGTGAGCGCCCGCCGGACTGCTCGACAAGTGCCCAGAATTGCTGCTTTTTGGGCGGTGAGTATCAGTTTCGTAGGGTCTTCTAATTCCAATCTTTTTAGTTCCTGTTTCAAATTTATTTCAACAAGGCCGGTCGCAGATATAACTAATGGATGTATTGTGACCTGATCGAGCTGATAGATAGTTTTTATTTCGTGAGAAAGATCTATATATTTTGTGATCTTTTGGTCTCTCGCTTCTCGGAGATTGTGATCATTAGGTACTGTAATGTCGATTATTCTTGCCACCTTTTTATCTTTTCCTATCACCAATATGTCGGGTCTATTGTGTGCCATTTCCCGATCACTAATGATAGGCTTATCCCAATAGATTTTTGTTTTCTCGTCTTCCATATGATCCCTTGGTGTATATTTGTAGTACTGTGTTATATCTTTTATTAGCTCGAATTTTTTACATAGCGCTTGATGAAATACCTTTGACACGTTGTCGTGCCTTGCCTTATGGTCACGCGGTGCTAGATATGAGCACCCTGCTGTTAGGTGCTGAATGGTTTCTGTTTTATTTCGACATAGTCTGCATCTGTCATCCGATGTATCCTGATGCAGTATAAACCGTCGGTAGTTTCTTGTACAAATAACTTGGTCCTGTATGGCTAGTAGAAATCCCTCTGTTTCCATCATCAGTACACCCCTAATTAAAAATAGTGTGGATAAGTTCTTGTCTGCTTCTTGACTGTTTAGTATTGCCGCATAGCGTCCATGTAATTCTTTATTTTTCCAGCTTTCTTCCAACTCTGTGTAATAGTTCTCATTTTCTTTTACTGGTGGCTCTTGGTTCGACAGTTTCAAAGGTGTCAAGTTGTTGTCTAACGTTGAAATTGTCACATACGTTGGATGGGTTCTAGATTTAAGGTAAGTGAAAAGGTTTTCGCATTCTTTGTTATGTGCCTCTCTGAGGTTCCTCAGTCCTCTTCCCCCTCTGTTCCGTGGTAAATACAGCCTGTGCATGGAAGCATTTGGGTGGTGCAATCGGTTCTTTGTTAGGGCCACTCGTATAGATCGATCGAGACTTTCTAAATCTGTGGTACTCCATTTGAGTATTCCAAAACTATAAGTAATAGCAGGTATTACCCAAGCGTTTATTGCTGTTATTTTTGCCAAGGAGTAAAGTTTTGTTTTCAGTATTAGGCGGAGTCTAGTTTTAAGTGTTTCTTGAATAAGCTGCTTACTGTGTGCTTGTTCTATATTGAGAGTTTGTTGCATTCCAAGATATTTGTACTTCTGTTCCAGCGGTAGAGGTGTAAACTGGTTGTGATCTAATAAGAATATGTTTTCAGTTTCCTGAGTTTTTCCCGCTTTAACGTGAACAAAAGCACATTTTTCAAGTCCAGACTCCATTGAGATGGCTTTACTAAATGATGCGACCAGTTCCAGGAGGGCGGTAAGTTGTTCTGGATTAGAGGCATACAATTTTAAGTCATCCATATAGAGGAGATGGGAAAGTTTCATGTTTGGCCTTTTAGCTATGGTGTATCCGTAAGTTCTTTCTTCCAGCATATTACTAGGTGCATTAAGCGCAAGACAGAACCACAGAGGACTAAGGCTATCTCCTTGGAAGATTCCTCTTTTAATTTTAATTCCTTCAGTAGTATAGTGTGTGTTTTCTACGCTGACAGATAGGTACGTTTCCCAGTTATGCATAGTAGTTTTGAGGAATTCAATTAGGTCTTTGTTTATTTTGTAAATTTGTAGTATTTCCAACAGCCATGAATGCGCCACCGAATCAAATGCTTTGCGGTAATCGATCCAGGCAACTGAGAGGTTCCTCTTTTTAGTTCTTGCGTGGTTCGTAACTACTGAGTCCAGGATTAACCACTCTTTACTTCCCTTTGCTTTGCTTTTACATCCATGTTGTTGCCAAGCTAATATTTGGTGTTCTTTTAGATGTTGGTTAATTTTTTGTTCAATTATTCCAGTGAGAATCTTATAGACAATAGGTAAACATGTAATCGGTCTATAATTTTGTGGGTTTTCGACGTTTTTATTTTTTGGCAACATGTAAGTAATTCCCTTGGTGAAAAATAAAGGGATCTGTGTTGGATCCATTATAGCCGAATCAAGCTGATGTGCTAAAGTTTCGTGGATGGCGGTGAGGTTTTTCCACCAGTATGCATGGATTTTATCAATCCCTGGGGCTTTCCAATTAGATAGCCTTTTGGTGGCATTCTCAACAACTTGCACCAATATATGTATCCTTTGCATTTCCGGGGTCCCTACCATTCTTTTCTTCTCTTGATTGATCCAGTAGGCCCTTCCATCATGTTTTCTGGGTATTTCTCACAACTGTGACCAATATTGGTGCATTTGGTTTTGGTCCGCAGGTGCTGCTTCATACTGGTTCGACTGTTTTTCTCCGAGTGAGCGGTAATATAGTTTTTGGTTCTGCTGGAATAGGTTATTTTCTTTGTAACGATTAACGCGTTCTTTGTACCCTCTTATTCTGCCCCCCAACATTTTTATTTTTTGTTTTAGATCTTCCATGTAAGACATCAGTTTTTGTTTGAAGTTAGGTAAGTTGTGTTTAATTTTTTGTTTTTTGCACAGCTTTTTAATTTGGTTATTTAGGCGTGCTGTGGTTTTAGTAGTTTGGAGGTAGGTATAAATTTGCCCTATTTATCTTCTTATGTTATTGATTTTGGTTTGAATTCTCTTAGCCCATGGGGGTTCTTCCTGATTCTGCTTTGTACTTCTTTTAGCTCTGTCAAATGGTGTTCCCAGCATTTCCAATGTTGTCAGCGCAGCGCTGTAGACTAGATGGCATGTGCCTTCCAAGTTGGTACAGGCGGGTAGCTCTTCTTCTAAGACATTGTTTATTTGGGCTACTGTCTCTTTGGCTGTCTTTGAGTACCTTATTTTGGGTAATGGAGGTCGATTTCTGAACGGAATACCATCATATTTTAATATGTTTTCATTGAAAGCGTTTTGAATTTCAGTAGGGATTTCTTCTGTTTGGATTTCAAAGATTGTCGATCTTCTAGTTACGACTATAGGTTCTCGTTGTTCAATGTCACGATTTTCATTGTTTTCTAATAGCTGTAGTTGTCGTCTCGCTTCACTCTTCAGTTCTTCGATTTCAGGCTCCGAGAAAACTTTTCTTCTAACTATGGACCTTACTTGATCTGAAAGTTGTTGCGGTTGGCGTCGAAAATCGGGTCGTACCGCTCGCCATCTTTCGTGAAGTCTATTTCGGTAATTAGTTCTATTTTGTCCGGCGTTCGTCACAGAAAAGTATACGCGCATAAGATCAAGATTATCTTGTCTGTTCCAGCGTATACGCCTTCCTTATTATTATTATTATTATTATTATTATTATTTTCCGTTTCCTCCCTTGCGGGGTTGCTCCACAACGTGAGATTCATGATCATTCACGTTGCTTGAAACTTGCGATTCTTCTAGCAGGATTTCGCACTCACATATTTTCAGGTAAGTTAAGAGTTTTTCTGACAATTCTACACGTTTCCAGTACGACAGATTTCTGCATTTCGGGGAACACTTCTTTATGATTTATTTCCAACGTTTCGACGTATTTTTTTACGTTCTTTGTTACTAATCCGGTTGCAGAGATGACTATCGGTAGAACTTCGACTTTTTTTAAGTTATTAATAACTTTGAATTCTTCGGCCAGTTCGAAATATTTATTAACCTTTTCTCTTTCTGTTTTATTCAGGTTGTGATCGTTCGGATGGGCAATATCTACGAAGTATCCAATCTTGTCCTGTTTATTAATAAGCACGATATCTGGTCGATTGCTCGCCACAGTTTTGTCCGTTTGTATTGTTGTGTCCCAGTATAGACGGAAAGTATTATTTTCAAGGACGGGGAAAAGGGACATATTTGTAATAACGTTCTTTTTGTTCTTCCAGTTTGCAGAGTATTGCCAGTTCTTGATGGAATATATTCGCCGACAAATTATGGCGTTGGAGATATTCCGTTGGAGCAAGGTAACTGCATCCTGAGATAATGTGCTCTATTGTTTCCGCATGTCTATTACACAGTCTGCACAGATCGTTATCCAGCTGTACTCCATGTACAAATTTCACATGATTTTTGGTCGCAATTACGTTGTCTTGTATTGCTACCATGAATCCTTCTGTTTCTCCGAATAATTGTCCCCTCCGAAGCCACTCCGTTGAAGAATTAACATCAGCTTCATTTAGTTTATTGGGAAATCTACCGTGTAATGGTTTTGACAGCCAAGCAGTTTTTCGTTCAGCCAAAGTTGGTACAGGGACCTCTTCTCCGGCGGACAGATTAAGCGGTGAGTAGTGATCCAGCACACAGATCATCTTATGCAACTCTGACATCTCTGTTTTGGCCTTAAAGTACTTTTTTAGTTCATTTATTTGTCTGTGATATAGAGTTTTGAGATCTAGTAGACCTCGACCACCCATGCTTCGTGGCATGTACAGCCTCTCAATGCATGCTCTTGAATGGTGTATGCTGAACTTGGTCAGTTGTACTCGGATGGATCTATTTGCAGCTTCAAGTTCCGTTTGTGACCACCCAATTACCCCAAATGAGTAGGTTATCGCAGGCACTGCCCATGAATTGACGGCCTTTATTTTATTTTTTGCAGTGAGTTCCGTACACAGAATGCTGGACACTCTAATTACTAAGGTTTTATTTAATTTTTCTTTTGCAGATTTCCGGTTTATTATTAGTTCCTGGTCATAGTCCAGATACTTATAACTGCCTTTGTTTAGATAGCGAATATTTTCATTTTCTAAGTTGTCAATTTCCTGAGGTTTTCCCTTGCGAGCTACCAACTTGGCACATTTGTCCAATCCAAATTTCATTTTTATATCGGTGCTAAATATTTCCGTAAGGCTAGTTAATCGATTTAGATCGTTCTCTGTTGAGGCATAGAGCTTGACATCATCTACATAGAAAAGATGGGATACGTTATAACAATGATTGCCATTCTTAAGTTTGTATCCCAGAGCCGATTGACAAAGAGCTTTCGATAGTGGATCAAGACTGAGTATAAACCACAGCGGGCTAAGCGAATCTCCCTGAAAGATTCCGCTTGGTATCGATATTTCCTCAGTTGTTATTTGTTTATTATTATTATTATTATTATCAATATTATTATTATTACTATTATTATTATTATTATTATTAAAATTGCGAAAAAGAATGCATATGAAAAAAACATTAATGAGTCAGATAACAAGAGTAAAGCTATCTGGAGTATTGTAAATCAGGAAAGAAACAGTAAACATCAGAACAGAGTGTCGCACACATTAGAATCTAGTGAATTCAACAAATTTTTCGCAGGCATATCGGAAACTATTCTGAAAAGTATTGACAGTCCCCAAACTGACCCATTACATTTTTTGAATGCCCTACCTAGACCATCATCATCCTTTTTCATGTCGTCAATTTTGGAGACTGATGTTCACGAGGCTGTATTATCTCTAAAATGTAAGCCAAGTCTGGATTTTTATAATTTGAACGCAAAGATGATTAAAGTTACTTTGACTTCGCTAGTTGGACCATTGACAACCTTATACAACAAATGTATAAATGAGGGGACTTGGCCCCACGTACTGAAAATAGCAAAAATTATTCCGGTATTCAAAAGTGGCGACATCGATCTCGTTAACAACTATAGGCCTATAGCTATTATACCTGTAATCTCCAAAATATTTGAAATACTGATAAAAAATAAACTAAGCTCCTATTTAGAACATAAGAACTTAATATCTGAATGTCAATTTGGGTTTCAGGAACATAAGTCAACCATTCTGGCAATCTTGAATGTGATTGAGAGCATAGTTGAGGGTCTGGATGCGGGTAAAAACACGTACGCCATTATGTGTGACCTAACTAAGGCCTTCGACTGTGTGAGCTCGGACATTTTATTGCGAAAGATAGAACATTACGGATTCCGTGGTAGAGAGTTGGAATTGTTTAAATCTTATTTGTGTTCTCTTTTTTGATTTGTAATGTTATTATTATTATTATTATCATTTTCCTTTTTGTGTCACCGGATTCACACCCGGTGTGTTTCAACGACAGTCGGCCTCAACAGCAAGACTTTCGTTGGGTGTCACTATTCTAGAAATGACCTAACAATGTTTGTCGCATCTAGGATTACAGATTTTTGCATTAATCTGTAGGTTGACTCAGGAATATCAATGTCTTTGAGGGAAGTACTTAGTTTCTTGGGAATTAGCCCCATGTAGGATAAAACAACTGGAATGATCTTGACTTCTTTAAGATTCCACAATCCTTTTATTTCAGTCCTTAGCTCGGCGTATTTGTTTAGTTTTTCATTGTATTTGCTTTCTGTGTTAGAATTATTTGGGATCGATATGTCAATAAGCAGAGCTTGCTTGGATTGTTTATTAATGACTGTGATGTCCGGCCTGTTGTGTCGTACTGTTACGTCCGTCATGATAGTTTTATCCCAGTAGATCTTAACATACTGATTTTCAATAACTGGAAGGGGCTTATATTTGTAATATGGCTCGTTGTTTTGTGGATCAAGGTTAAGTTTTTTCAGTACTTCTAGGTATACTACTGTGGCAACTTTGTTATGTCGTTCCAGATATTTAGTTTCAGCTATGCTTTGGCAACTAGAAAGAATGTGTTCAATCGTTTCTTGACTTCTGTTGCACTTTCTGCACCTATCTGTTGGTATTTCTTCCTTCAAGATATACTTTTGGTAATTCCTCGTTTTTATAACCTGATCTTGTATACCAACCATAAAACCTTCAGTTTCTGGGAACAGCGTTCCAGTTTTAAGCCATTCAACCGATTTAGCTTGATCTATCGTGTCTTTCTGTAAATCATTAATGAATCTTCCGTGCAATTCTTTTGAACGCCAATTTTTAATTTTATCTTCCTCATTTCGTGTATTAAAGGGCGTAAAGTTTTCCATGCTTAGGTTTAAAGGTGTATAACCCGTATCTGTTTTCACTATGGCTTTATGAAGTTGACTATTTTGGTGGCGGAAAAAACTCCTCAAGCCTGCAATTTGCTGACTGCAAGCTTCCACAACATCTTTTATTCCTCTACCTCCTTTTTCTCTAGGTAAATTTACCCTTTCGACGGACGCTTTTAGATGGTGTTTTCTATGTTTTGTTAGCTCGGTTCTAATCTTTCTGTTTACTGCTTCCAGGTCCGTTTGAGTCCATTTAATTATTCCGAAGGAGTACTGAAGAGCGGATATGGCGTAGCTATTTATGGCCGTGGTAAGGTTTCTTGAATTTAGCTTACTTTTTAAAAGGTTGTAAAGGCGTTTTTCGAATTCGGTGGTTAATATGGCTTTTATTCCTTTATGTTCTATCTTGTGTGTCTGAAGGATTCCTAAGTACTTGTAGGGTTTGTCTGTGTATTATTATTATTATTATTATTATTATTATTATTATTATTATTATTATTATTATTATTATTATTATTATATAAAGTATTTCGTTTTGTTGAAATCTGGTTATTTCCATCAAAACAATTTGTCACAGCACCTATTCCACCAGTGGTCAGATTTTAAACGAAACTTCTCTCTTTTATTCGATATTACTTGATTTGTTCGGCATTTGCAACGGAATATGGACTCAATAAATAAGTGTAAAAGATGCAAAAAAGATGTTACATCAGGATTAAAATGTGTGACGTGTGGGGTTGTTTCCCATAAGAGTTGCTTGAAATCTGTCAAAAATGCAAAAATTATAGACGATTCTTCTTGCAACTGTTGTATAGACAGTGGAATTACTATGGAAACATCACCAATACCCACTTATAGTACCAGTGTTACATCAGAACTTCAACTTAAAGTGAAATATTTGGAAGAAATAATTAAAAACAAGGATAAGATTATTTTTAATCAAGAAATTGCGATCAGATCGCTTCAAGATCAGCTTAACATGATTAAAACAGTTAACTATAGAACACTTTTAGAACCATCAGATACTAAAGCACAAGTGGAACATGAAAATTTAAAACAGCCTTTTAGTAAAATGAGGCCAATGGTAAATTTCGAAGCTCCGGGTGTTTTCACATCATCTGAAGTTTCCAGTGCTATTGCCAATGCTCAGTCTTCCAACTTATGTCATTCTGTTATCAGTTTGGGAAACGATACCATACCTCATAAAAGTAACACCAGAGAAAGAGCAGCACCCAAAATTTTAATTACGGGCAACAAAGATGACGAATCATTTCATTTAAGATCGGCAAACAGACAGAGAATGAAACACCTCCATTCTACAAATTGGGATCCACACACATCAGAAGAGGATTTACTCAAGTATTTAGAAGAGTTTGTTCCCGATATTAGTGTTCAAAAGTTGAACTCTCGCCAACCACTCAAATATGCTTCATTCAAGATAACAGTGCCTGTTCTTGAACTAGAAAAAATTTTATTACCGGAAATATGGCCTACAGGAGTAATCATCAATCAGTTTTTTCAGCCAAGAAGAGTCATGTTCAATTCCGTGGAGCAGACGAATAAACAGTAAATATAGACAGCATCTTTCGGTTTTCCATATTAACGTAAATAGTCTTCAAAATAAGTTACATGAACTTTCAGTTTTCTTAACCGAACATCCATTTGATATCGTATGTTTTTCAGAACATTGGTTAGATAAGAATAACTTGGAATTAATCAAATTAAATGATTATAACTTCATTTCCGATTTTACTCGTTCTAGAAAGCAACATGGGGGAGTAGCAATATTTTCAAAATCGCATCTAATATGCAAGGCAGTTGATCTGAAGCAGTTTTCTGTTATCTTCGATGCCAAGTTTTGTGGAGTAGAATTGAAAGACACCATAATAATTGCTCTTTATAGATCGTCAAGTAGAGATAATTTTACCATATTTAAAGATAAAATTATTAAACTTCTTGAATATATTCATAGAAAATACAAAAACATTATCTTGGTAGGGGACTTTAATTTAGACATTTCAAAGAACGACGATAAATCCAAAGATCTTAAAACAGTCTTCACAAGTTTCGGATTACGCCATACGATTGAGGAGCCCACTAGAATAGTCCTGAATAGTCAATCCTGTCTAGATAACATAGTTACAAACATAGACCCTAGTCTCACTAAAGTGGGAGTAGTAGATCCTCTAGTGTCTGATCACAACGGCCAATACATATATTTTAATCACCTATTGAATGAAAATGTCCCCATTATTAAACGTGTTATTAACGACGCAACAATAACGGCTTTTTCTGATAAACTTTCTGAAGTTTCTTGGAATGATTTGGATGTTCATAATATGGGTGCAGATAATTTGGCAGAAAACATATTGAATACTCTGAAACATATCTCTGATACTTGTTTTTGTGATAAAACTGTTAAAACAAAAAAATCTAATATCAAATGGTTCAACAACACATTGCGTAGTATGAGAAAAAATGTTATTACAGCAAAAAACAAATTTATGAATACTTATTTGGAAGGTGATTGGGTGAATTACAAAAATTTAAACAAAATATATAAAAAAGCAATTCGCTCTGAAAAGAAGTTAGCCTACTCAAAGATAATAAAAGATTCGGATAATAAAAATAAAACATGTTGGACAATCGTTAATTCGGAAAGAAGAACTAAAATTAATAAAACCAAACAGTCCGATATATCACCACAAAAATTCAATGAATTTTTTACATCGGTATCGGAAATAGTATTAAAATCTCTTGGTGATTCTCAATACGAGTCGAGTTTCTTTTTAAATAAACTAAATAAACCTGCATTTTCATTCTTTATGAGTGCAATCTTGGAAAGTGATGTCCATGAGGCTATATGGAAATTAAGTCATTCGTCATGTTTAGATTTTTACAATATAAATAGCAAAATATTGAAACGTTGTATACACTCATTGACATATCCACTGACCATTTTATTTAATAAATGCTTAGAGGAAGGATCTTGGCCTGACTCCTTTAAAATATCAAAAATTATTCCATTATATAAAAATGGTGATATAGATTCTCCAGAAAATTTTAGACCCATAGCAATTTTACCGACGATTAACAAAATATTTGAATTGATAGTCAAAGAAAAATTAATCAATTATTTGGAAGATAAGTCACTTCTAACGGAATTTCAATTCGGCTATCGCAAAAATAAATCATGCATACGTGCTCTTCTTCGACTCTTAGAGGAAGTTTTACAGAAACTAGAGGAAGGCGTCAACTCTGTTGCCACGTTATGCGACTTAACGAAGGCTTTTGATTGTGTTCCAGCGGATTTACTCCTAAGTAAACTGAAATTTTATGGTATTAGAGGAAATGCATACAAATTACTGACATCTTATTTAGGTAATAGGAAACAGTATGTAGTTTGTGGAAACAGCCAGTCTGATTTACGTAATATTGACAACGGCATTCCTCAGGGCTCGATTTTGGGTCCAATACTTTTTATAATATTTGTTAACGATTTACCAGAGGCTATTGACACTTTTTGTATTTTATTCGCTGATGATACTACAACTTTATCTGATGGCACACAAGCTGGTGATAATATTTTGTTGAATCAGTGGTTCCTGGCAAATAAGCTGAAACTCAACAACACTAAAACGAAACTCATTCTTTTCAGTTTAGATGAATGGGCTATAAAATCAGAGCCAGTTAAATTACTGGGCATTCATTTGGATACAAACTTAAGTTGGTCACCTCATGTTGACTACCTTTGTTCAAAATTAGCGAGCCAAGTTTTTGTAATTCGTCAACTAAAATCATGTATACCAACTCATTTGTTAAAGTCTGTATATTATTCACTTTTTCAGAGCAATTTAACATATGGTATTATGCTATGGGGCAGCAGCACATCAGTGCACAAAGTATTTGTGCTACAGAAAACTGTAGTTAGAATAATTTACAACGCACCAAGAAACACCAATTGTAAAAAAATATTCAAAAAACTTGAAATATTGCCGCTTCCGTGCTTGTATATTTTCGAAAAGTTAATTGAAACACATAAAAATCGATATGTTCTGACTAAACATGCAGATGTTCATAATTATGATACTAGAAATAGTAAAGACATTGTCATTCTCAAATCTAGACTGAAAACAACAAAAAACAATAAGTTGGATGTTACATTGTACAATTCATTTGTAAAATATTTTGAACATATAAATATAAGTGATATGACGAGAGTTCAATTTAAACATTTTGCTGAGTCTTTTCTTTTAAATTATTGTTTTTATACAGTTGATGAGTTTTTGGAGGAATTGAATACTTGGGCTTAATGCTTATATGTTTGTTTGTTTTGTTTAATTTAATTTTTACTTTCTATTATTTTTTAACTTATTTTATATTTTAAAATTGTCATATTTTCATCAATATTTCTACTTTATGAAATGTATGTCTGTATTTATGTAAAATTTTTACTTTCTATTATTTTTATTATATTTTAAATTTGTCATATACAACACTATACAATCTTTAATATTTTTAGTTGGTAAAATGTATTCATATGTACTACTTTCACTGACTTCTAATGTACTATGTATGTGAATGGGGTCAATAAACCATCTATCTATCTATTATTATTATTATTATTATTATTTTTTTTTTATTATATCACACTTGTTAGTGGAGGATTGGCATGTCCAGGCTGGGATTCTCAAGGTTTCAGCAGCCTAGTCATGTGTGAGCACTCGTCGGACGGTTCGGCATGTTCCCAATATAGCTGCTTGTTGGGCGGTAATTATGTTCTTATCAACATTTTCCAATTTCAGTTTCTTTAACTCGTTTTGTAAATGTACTTCAACGAGGCCAGTGGTTGAGATAACCAGCGGATGTATGGTTACGTGTTCTAATTGATAAGCATCCTTTAGTTCGTGCGGAAAGTCAATATATTTGTGTATTTTTTGGGTCCTAGCTTCTTTAATGTTGTGATCGTTAGGTATAGTGATGTCTATTATTTTAGCTGTCCTTCCTTGTTTTTCTAGTACAAGTATATCTGATTTATTGTGTGCTATTTCCTTATCTGTAATTATCTTTTTGTCCCAGTATACTTTTACATTTTGGTTTTCAAGTTGTTCTTTCGGGGTGTACTTGTAATAGGGCACTTGTTCTGTCAGCAGACCATATTTTATGCAGATTGCCTGGTGGAATACTTTGGCTACATCATCATGTCTTTTCTTGTGGTCCCGAGATACCAAGTAGGAGCATCCTGCCAAGAGGTGTTGAATGGTCTCTGGTTTTTCCTGGCATAATCTGCAACTATCGGATGGGATTTCCTGTCGGATGATGAATCGTCTGTAGTTTCGTGTGCTTATTATTTGATCTTGTATGGCCAGTAGAAAACCCTCCGTTTCGGCCATGAGTGTTCCACTCAACAGGTACAGATTTGATAAGCGTTTATCAACCTTATTATTATTATTATTATTATTATTATTATTATTATTATTATTATTATTATTATTATTATTATTATTATTATTATTATTATTATTATTATTATTATTATTATTATTGTTCGTCTCTATTTCTCACAATTGTGGTTTTTTATAAATAGCTCTATCTTTGGTTTAGAAATGATCTGATAATATTGCATGTGTGTAGGATTACTGCTTTTTGTATCTGGGTGTGGGTGTAATGTGGAAGATTTAACTGCGTGAGGTGTGTGATGAATGTTTTTGGGGTAATTCCTGTAACAGATATTATAAAAGGTATTACAATTATTTGTTTCTGTTCCCATATACGTTCTATTTCTATTGCTAACTGCTGGTATTTATCTTTCTTTTCTCTGTATTTGTTATTTATATTATTGTCAGATGGAACAGCAATATCAATAATGTAGGTGATCTTCTCTTTTTTGATTTGTAATGTTATATCCGGTCTATTGTGCATTACTGTTTTGTCTGTATGAATGGTTATATCCCAATATAACTTGTATTCTTCACTTTCCAATATCGTTTGTGGTGTGTATGTGTAATATGGTTGTGTTTCTGTGATGAGTTTATGTTGTAGTGCAAGCTGCTGGTGTATGATCGTTGCCGCTGTATTATGTCTGTTAGTATATTCAGATCCAGCCATCAACTTACATCCTGTCGTAATGTGGTCGATTGTTTCGGGAAATTGGTGGCATTTTCTGCATTTGTCGTCTGTGGTGTTAGGGTCGTTCATTATGTATTTTTTGTAATTTATTGTAGCAATAACCTGATCCTGGATCGCTAATGTGAAGCATTCTGTTTCAGGATACAGTTAACCTTTTTGGAGCCATTTGTGCGAGTCTGTCTTACTGATGTATTCGTTTTTCATGTTGTAAGTATGTTTACCATGTAATTTTTTCTGTGTCCATTCTTCTATCTTCTGATGTTGTGTTTGTGTATTGTATATTTGCTGCGTGTGCGAGAGGTTGAGAGGTGTGTATTCTCTGTCTGCTTGTACAATTGTCTATGTATAATGACTGTTCACTATAGAAGGAATTTCTGAGTTTTTGCATCTGGTTTGTGTGTAGTGTGACAACATCCATCATTCCTCTTCCTCCCTCTTTTATTCCTATGGTTATTCTTTCTTTGCATGCGTGTGGGTGGTGGTTTCTATGTTTTGTTTATTCTGTTCTCGTAAGTCTGTTGATGTTTTCAAGGTCGGTTTACGACCATTTGATGATCCCGAATGAATATGTAAGGAGGGTAATTGCGTATCTGTTTATTGCTTTGAAGAGGTTTTTCGAATTATTATTATTATTATTATTATTATTAATATTATTATTATTATTATTATTATTTTTTTTCACACTTGTACGTGGTTGGTGGTAGCAGTTTCTACCGGACGCAGTTGCATCAAGGTATAAACCTACTTAATTAGGGGGTTAGTGTTCTTCGGACAATTGCAGTTGTTCCCAGAATTACTGCTTTTTGCATCAAACCACAGATATGTCGAGATATGCTAAGCTCTTCCAGGTGTTTAGTTACTTTAACGTGCACTAAGCCATTTGCAGAAATTATGAATGGTTTGATCTTTACCTTTCTTAAATTCCATAAATCTCTTACCTCATCTGCTAGCGGACGATATCGCATTATCTTGTCTTTGTAAGCTTTCCCCAGATTTTCGTCCAGTGGGACCGAAAAATCAATAATGATCGCAGATTTGCTGTTTTTATCTAGCACGATCATGTCCGGTTTGTTGTGTTGAACTTCTCGGTCTGTTCTTATCAAAGTATCCCAATAGACTTTATAGTGCTCATTTTCAACTAGACTTAACGGTTGATGTTTGTACCCTGGTGTTTTTCCTGTTTTTAGATTTAATCTTTGGGTCACAGCGAGATGTAGTTCCTTTCCCATATTGTTGTGTCTACTCAGGTAAGCGGTGGGGGCTAATTGGGTGCAGGCTGATATTATGTGCTGGATCATCTCCTGTTCCTTATTACAGAGTCTACAGCGGGGGTTTGGGATGTCCATTTTAATGATATATTTCTGGTGGCAACGCGTTGCCACCACTTGGTCCTGGATTGCATGGAGTGCGCCTTCGGTTTCCGCAAACAAGTACCCCGTCATGAGGTAAGTATTCGTTGCTCTGAAATCTGCATCTTCCTGGTGCAGTGAGTTGTAATATCTGCCATGTAACACTTTTACCTGCCAAGTTTCCTTCATTTTATTGATGCAGTCATTTTCCCTATCGGGTTCCCCGTCGGCGAGGTTTAGTGCCGAGTATCCATCATCAACTGTAACTAGGCATCTGAATAGAGGTAAGTTCGTATTTCTAAAATATCCTCTCAGTTTTTGAGTTTCATCCGCTAACATGCTCTCGAGATTAGTCATTCCAGTACCCTGGTGTTTTTCCTGTTTTTAGATTTAATCTTTGGGTCACAGCGAGATGTAGTTCCTTTCCCATATTGTTGTGTCTACTCAGGTAAGAGGTGGGGGCTAATTGGGTGCAGGCTGATATTATGTGCTGGATCGTCTCCTGTTCCTTATTACAGAGTCTACAGCGGGGGTTTGGGATGTCCATTTTAATGATATATTTCTGGTGGCAACGCGTTGCCACCACTTGGTCCTGGATTGCATGGAGTGCGCCTTCGGTTTCCGCAAACAAGTACCCCATCATGAGGTAAGTATACGTTGCTCTGAAATCTGCATCTTCCTGGTGCAGTGAGTTGTAATATCTGCCATGTAACAATTTTAACTGCCAAGTTTCCTTCATTTTATTGATGCAGTCATTTTCCCTATCGGGTTCCCCGTCGGCGAGGTTTAGTGCCGAGTATCCATCATCAACTGTAACTAGGCATCTGAATAGAGGTAAGTTCGTATTTCTAAAATATCCTCTCAGTTTTTGAGTTTCATCCGCTAACATGCTCTCGAGATTAGTCAGTCCACGGCCACCTTCTTTCCTGGGTATATACAATCGCTCCATCGTAGATTTTGGATGGTGTAGGCGAAATTTTGTGAGCATTGTACGTACTTGTCTGTCTATTTGTTGTATTTCTGTATGTGTCCAATCTATTATGCCAAATGAGTACGCCAACCCGGGTACTGCCCATCCATTGATTGCCTGTATTTTGTTCTAAGAGTTCAGTTGTGTTTTCAAAACGGTATTAATGCGACGGAAAAATTCTGCTGTTGCTCTTTCTTGATTACCTTTCTTGTCGAGGCTTAATCCTTGCTGAAAGCCTAAGTATTTGTATCTGTCCTCTGGGCCTAGAGATGGGATTGTTGTTATGTTATCCATCAGTGTCATATTTTGGGACTGTGTGACCTTTCCTCTATCCACATGAACGACTGCACATTTTTCTAGCCCCATTTCCATTTTAGTCGCATCGCTGAACGCCTTAACAAGCTCTAGCGAACTTTGCAATTGTTGAGGGTTTTTGGCATACACCTTAAGATCATCCATGTAAAATGCATGGGATATTTTTGTCCCTTTGTCAAGGTCGTATGAGTTTCCACTTTTTTTTAACATGTCGCTTAAAGGGTTAAGTGCTAAACAGAACCAGATTGGGCTCAGGATGTCACCCTGGAAAATGCCTCTATTGATTTTTATCTCATCTGTTCTGTAGGTTTGAAGATTTAGTGTCGTTCGCCATGTTGCCATTAAATGTCTCAGCACTGCAGAAAGATGGGGATGGATTTTATATACCTCTAGTACTTTCAGTAGCCAGGAGTGGGGAACTGAGTCGAAGGCTTTCCTATCATCGATCCATGCCATGGATAGTTTTCTTTTCTTCAATTTTGCTTGTCTAGTAACAATGTTGTCAATTACAAGAAGTTCCTTACATTCCCGTGCTTTTTGTTTACATCCGTTCTGTTCCCATGCAAGAATATTGTTTGCATTTATGTGATGTGTGATCTTTGAGCATATGATCGAAGTGAAGATTTTATAAATGGACGGTAGACAAGTTATGGGCCGATAATTTTTAGGGTCTTTTATGTCTTCACATTTAGGGAGTATGTGGGTAATCCCGAGAGTGAACTATTCTGGTATAATCGAAAGATCCAGGATGGCTGCTGCAAATTCATCTGCTATTATTATTTTTTTTTTTCTTGGAGCTTCGACTACTTTGGCCATTAGCTCTTTTGAATCCTCCCTTTCACTCTTTTTAATTAATTATATTTTTCTAAATATGTCGATTGCTTGTAGGAAAGTAAGTATTTTCTTTAAAGTGTCGTTGTTTTCCATCGCTTTTAAGTCTACGTCGGCGTCCAATCCATCAAATACTCTCTGAAGTCTATATTTTTTACATTTCAATAGGTGTTCTACAGATAAGAGTGTCTTACATGTTTCGCATTGTGGTCTGGATTTGCCAGTCAATAGATAGTGATGTGTGATATACGTGTGGCCTATTCGAATTCTGCACATAACAACTTGTTCTCTCCTTGTTGCCTTTGGGTAGATCCATTTATTTATACTAGGCTTGATCATTGACAGCTGGCCTCCAAAGTTAGTCCATCTTTGTTGCCAAAGAGAGCGTATTTTTGTTTTTACTGCCTTTTTCAAATCATCCAGAGGGATAGGGCATCCAACGTCACTTAGGTTCTGTGTTGCTGCTTTGGCTGCTTGATCGGCAAGTTCATTACCAGGAATATTGCAGTGGCCCGGGATCCATATGATAGTGCAAGCTTTCCCTAAAGAGGTGAGGTGAGTGTTTAATTCCAGAATATTCTTACAATAGGGCTCATTTGGAAAAAATTTGCCAATGGCTTGGATAACACTAAGGGAATCGGTGCATATTAGGCAGGAGAGAAGACTTGAGAAGGAAAAATATAGGAGTGCTTGCCAGACTGCATAGATTTCCGCTGTAAAAATTGAACTCATAGGATCTAGGCACCAGAAGTGTGTTTCGTTTTCTGTGACAAAGGCTGCCCCTACCCCGTTTTGAGTCTTGGAGCCGTCGGTATTAATTATAAGGTTATTGGGGTAAGATTTGAGTATTTCTTCAAATTTTTCTCCATAAACGGTTGGTGGCGTTTCCTCTTTTTTTAAGCTAGCTAGTGTAGTATCAGTATGTGGGGTAACAAGAGTCCAAGGGGTAGTCACTGAAATATTTTCTTGCATAACTCCTTCCAGATTGATTGATAACATGTTGCATAGCTCTTTATTGCGATAGAATGTTGATTTTTTGTTAAGCTGTTCGTTTGAAACGAGATTTTCATTTGGGTGAGATGGATAAACTATAGCTTTTGCGCAATATATTATGGTCTGGTATTTTCTTCTCAGATCAAGAGCTATTTGTCCGGTATCGCATTGGAGAGAATTTATTGGACTTGCTCTAAACGCACCACTTGCAGAACGTAGAGCAGATGATTGTATTCGGTCTAGCTGTTTTAGGCGTGTTGCAGTGCAGGAGTTGTATATATGAGCTCCATAATCTAATCTTCCTTGAATTAGGGACTGATACATATTCAATAAAATCTCTCTATCTGCACCCCACGTGATGTTAGCTAAGCATCTAATGATATTGAGTGCTTTTTGGCATTTGCTGACAAGATAGTTCACGTGTTCTGCCCAATATAAACCCTTATCCAATGTCATACCTAGTATACAAACAGTATCTTTAATATTAATTAGGTGGTTTTGCATGTATAACTGGGGTTCGGGATGTGGTTTTTTATTCCTGCAGAAGTGTATACAATTGGTTTTCTCACGAGAGAAAGTAAAACCTTTTGATTCGGCCGATCGATTTATAGTGTTTATATCTGTATTTAATACATCTTCAATTGTATCCATTGATTTGTGGCGACATGACATAACTAAATCATCGACATAGAGAACTTTCTTAGTAAGTTGGTTTGTTTCTTCTAAGATAAAGTTGATAGCTATTGCGAATAAAGTACCACTGAGGACTGATCCTTGTGGGATACCATTTTGTAGCAGTTTATTAGACGACTCTTGATTTCCGATACGAATGCGAAATGATCTGTCTGAGAGAAATCCTAATAATACTGTTGGCAGAGTACCTCGGAGGCCCCATGATTGTAATTGTTTTAAAATTGAGAATCTCCAGGTTCTATCATATGCTTTTTGTAAATCGAAAGTTACGGCTACTAGGTGTTCTTTCTTTGTGAATGCTTCTTGAATTTCGTTCTCAAGGTACGTCAGTGCATCCATTGTTGACCTATTTTTTCTGCAGCCGACTTGGAATTGGGAAAGCAAAGAGTTGGATTCTAACCACCAGGTTAGTCGAAAGTTAATCATTTTTTCATATATTTTCCACAGACAACTGGTGAGTGAAATTGGTCGATAACTGTTCAGGTCGGATGATGGTTTATCGGGTTTGAGGATTGGGATCACTATAGCAGTTTTCCATTGTTTAGGATAAATGTTTGACAGCCACAATTTGTTGAAGAATTCCAAAAGTTTGTACTTTTCCGTTGGTGGTAGTTTCTTCAGCATGCAATACAGGATTTCATCATGGCCTCCTGCTGATTCTGGGGTGTTTTCTAAGGCTTGTTTCATTTCATCAAATATGAATGGCAGATTATAATCTTCTTCTTGTAGCGGCGTGAAATCAATATCGACAGCTTCTTCTCGTTCTTTTAAAATTAAAAATTCATTTTCGTAATTGTTTGTGCTACTCTGGGATTCAAAATAATTCGCAAATATTTCACATATTTCTTGGAGGTTATCTATAATCTTATTTTGGTGCATCAGATATTCGGGAAAATCTAGAGTATTTTTTCCCGAGATTATTTTGATTTTCCTCCATATGTCGCTAAAATTGGTTTCTGATGTTAGCGTTGATACATATTTCTCCCATGAATTCTTTTTGGCTGTTGTGATTTTTCTTTTAGCTGAAGCTCTAGCCCTTTTGAAGGTTATGAGATTTTCTATGGTTGGATGTTTTTCAAATAAGTTATAAGTTCTTTTTCTTTCTCTGATAGCAACTTTAATATCCTCAGTCCACCATGGGACAGGTCGATGTGATTTTATTGGTTTGGATCTTGGGATGCTAGATGTGGCAGCTTGGATAATGGCGTTTGTGAGAGAGTTCACGGAGGTCTGGATGTCATTGACAAGTGGAGGAATATTTATGATTGATGAGTATTTTTCCCAGTTTGCTAGGTTTGGTAACCATTTCTCACGATTTGTGTAGGATTTTCTTAGGAGGTTGTCAATATATATAATAATTGGGAAATGATCGCTCGAATGGAGATCTTCCAATGTTTCCCATCTCAGTTTTGGCGCTAATTGTGGAGAGCATAAGCTGAGATCAATACATGATGTTTCTCCTGTAATTACATTGAATCTGGTTGGAGCACCTGTGTTTAAAATCACAATGTTGTTTTCTTCTATTAGAGATTCTAAGCGGCCGCCTCTGATGTCTTGTGATAAAGATCCCCACTGTGGTGAATGGGCATTGAAGTCACCTGTTATGAGGAAAGGGCGGGGGAGGTGGTTAACTATCTGTTGTAGATCGCGTGGGTTCCATTTATCGTTGGGTAAGTATATATTACAAATTTTAATCTTTGTGGGATATTGGATTTGCACTGCCACTACCTGTAGTTCTGAAGTAATACTAATTTCTTTAGCAGGGATGTTATTTTTGATAAAGATGGCCACCCCTCCATTTGCTCTGTACTTTGGTATAGTATCTTTTCGGAAGCAGCGATATTGTCTTAATCGGAAGGGTTCTTGTGGTTTTAGGTGGGTCTCTTGTAGACAGAAAATTAAGGGCAGGAATTGGTTTCTTATTATTTGCAGTTCACTGAGATTATTTTTTAGGCCATTGCAGTTCCATTGTATAATAAAGTTTTTGTTAATCATTATATGATTTGTTTTATGATTCAGAGTAGTTATTTATAATAGCTTGGTTCAAATTTGTAACAATCTCAGTTCATTTAATTAGGAGTAATGAGTATGATATATACATCTATAGGAGCAGACGAATGAAAAAAAGATAGAAATATAAAATTTATATATCGAGATAGCAAATGAGTATATGAATTAAGTAATTAATAATTTTTGGTTATATGTTATCATCTTCTGTCAATGCGTTCGTAGATGTTTCTCGTTCAAGTGGATGTTTCTCTTTTTCAGATATTGTTTTGGGTGGGTTTTCCAAAGGGGGCCTTTTGGATCTAGGTTTCCCTTTTGGCCATCCCTTTTTCTTTTTATAGGATGCTGTTGAAGTATCGCTTTTCTGAGAAGAACACATGTCATCAGAATTATTATTATTATTATTATTATCATTATTATTATTATTATTATAATTATTATTATTATCATTATTATTATTATTATTATTCTTATATATACACAATGAAATTTAAAACACTTTTTGTAATTTTTCTCGAAACTATCATTTAGTGACGTATACCCTTTTTGCATTAGGCGATTCAATTAATGAGATTGCATAGAACTACCTCACAAAAGAATATAAATTCGTTCATTAAATAACATCCAGTAGTGAATTGAAATATTTTTCCTGTTGAAAATGAATTCTCTTCGACGTTTAGCAGCGGATATTTGAAAGGATAAATTTCATTTTACGTTCTGGGGTCTTGAGTAATACATTAGACAGAGTTATCCGGAGGACATACACAAAGGCAGCTCGGATGAATTATCTGGATTTGAAGGCGATTGCAGTGAAGAAATCTCATGTCGGTTTGAGAAAACTAATATCCGAGAGAAATGGCGGTAATGCACTCTATCGAGTTCGTACGTAATGGCTTATGCTAAATTAAATCAAAAATGAAATTTTGTTATTTGTAATTTTAATATTTGTTTGTAAACCTCAACATGATTCGTGGTAGTTTGTATGCATAGCTTAACGACTTTATATTACATTCACAATTTACCTAGTGCTTCTGGTCGTTGGAAAGGAAAGAAAATAGATATAAAACCTATTAGGTAATCCATTAATCGGTCAAATCCTATTCAATATGACGGTTGTGGGCAATCACAGTTAATTTCATTGTATAATCGTTATTTCTTTCTTTAAAAGGCGGATAACGTATCTTGTTTGTGGGTTGTAGAAGTCGTTCCAATATTCAATATTCGTTTTAATTCAGTACCTGCTCTTTTGAACAATAAATTCTTAACAAACAAAAACGAATTAGCAGAAATACGTAGGAAATGTTGGTTGTGTGTCATGAAACGAGATAATCTAGCCGAATGATGTGGAGTATAGGAAACATTTTTGACTACCCGGTTTTTTAACCTAGCATCAATAAAACTGATATATTAGTTATGTTCGTTTGTATCAATATCGCGAACGTTTTCAAATGGCAAAGAACGTGGATGACAGTGTATTATATCTGACAAGCATCCATTAAACGGGGTGTTTGAGTGTCCGATTTGACGGTGCATTTTCAAGTGTAGATCGAAGGCAGAACTGCGGAAATACGAAAACAATAACAAATTTTAGGTTGTCCGGCGAGGTCTTATAGAAACCATAATAAAAAATAACGACGTTTTCGTTTATACATGTTATTATTAAAATCTTTAACGTTATATATATATATATATATATATATATATATATATATAGATATATGTATTATATATATGTGTGTGTGTATATAATAATGTTATAATTATTATAGTAATAATTAGAATTCTTATTGGGTTCGCCAAATTACACATATATTTTAATAATGATTCCTTTTATTTAGTATGCTATTTATAAACATGTAGTTTATTTAATTCTTATGTTTTCTTACCTCGGCTGCTCTTATTCGTTTACGACTCTTAAAATCAGTAGGGTTCTGGGCATATTATTATAATAAAATCAACCTTACTTATTAATGTCATATATTTATGTGACTGATAAAAAAATTTTGAAAACTTTTAAAAACATAGAAAAAAATGATTCATATATAAACTATTTGTTACGTCTTATCACACAGTTAGACTGATGAAACTACTTATTAATAAAATAAATGATTAACCTTTTGTTCTACCAATTCTCACGTTATACATAAATAATGAGTTATTTATATATATCTAAATTTCCACTTTGAATATGACTTTCTTTATATTACAAAAAAAATTATACCTTTCTTTTTTAAAACGACTTTTTCTGTCTCATTTGCATAAACTTGGTCGAAATCTTGTGAGCGTTGAAATTCTTAGAAATTTACAAGCACCTGCATTTCTATATTTGCTTCTACTTTAAACAAAAAACCTTTTAAAATGTTTCTTTCTAACTAGGAGGATTATGAAATGATTTTAAATGCTAATTTTTAGTTTTATTCGGGACGTGAAATTGGAAACACATTTGATATTTTTATCGACTCAAAATTTACGTTTTAAACATTATTTTACCGTATGGTAATAATTGTGTATTGATATAAACTGGAATTAGTTGTGGTCTGTTACTAGTGGAAATTTTTATATATATTTTTGGTGAAGTTCGACATGAAAGAAATTATACATTTATCTACACTTTACAATGGTAAGTTTTAATATTACTTTTCTCTGGTATATTATATTCATGTAAAGATAAAAGAACTTTACTACCAGGTATATGAGCTCTTAAATTTTCTTATATCATTCGAAATTATTATCTTAAAATTATTATTCATACGTTCTTATTTGAAAGTTATTATTTATTTGGTACCAAATATATTTAATTAACACACAACCGACCTTTTGTTCCTTTTTCTTGAAATGATGCCACACCAGTGGAACGCTTCCAATAGATTTTCCTGCCTTCGATGGATGAATTTCTTGCTCGTGATTATCTGGGTGATAATTGTTTCCTCTGCTATTCGTAGTCTCACAAAAACTTAGTTCTACTTGATTTATTTATAACTGATTAAATTTATATGGATTTATATACCTTTGCCTTGATTAATTATAAAATTTGTTACATTGAAAAAATTGGATAACTTTATATTCGTGTTACTTATATGATCACTGACGCTCAACTCCCAATTTCCCGAATTTTACATCGAACAAAACCCTTTTTATGGTTCGTCACCGGAAGTGGATTTTGTTCTCGAAAGTTCGATTGAAAAATTCACCTGTCACTTTGTTTATTCTTGTTTTTTATTGTTTTCTAACTTAAACTTATTGCAAACTATTGTTTTTTATTCATAATACACTTATTGTCATTGACTTATTCACTCACACCTTATTATTATTGTCTTTTTCCATATTACTGTTTATTTGCGTTGTTTTGATTGGTCAATGCAATTTCATTAATTTTACGTTTTCTACAACCTACATATTTACCTGTTATACATGTATACAATTTATTTCTCATTATGTTTGATGTTATTACATCTATACACATAAACTATGTCGGTAATCATTTATTTCATTATTGTATTTTATATTCAAAATTATTTATGTTGGTATAATTTGTCTCAACTGTTTCATTTGGTATAAATTTGACCTTGCCTATATTACAGATTCCTACTTATTATAATATTTCCTATATCTACTTTTATGATTAATTATTAACTAAATATCTTATTATATATATTTTATTACTTCTAAGTGTCTTTTTATTGTTTAATCATTATAGTTTTTGTTGATTTTGTTAGGTGATACTATTTATTTTTAAAATATAGACAGATGCTCTGGGTGTCTAAGATTCCATGCAGCGTTATATTATTTCTTGATCTGCGTTTACTTGTGAGGTTCTGTCTAAGGTTGTTTTTATTGAGTTGAAGAATTAATTTTACAACTGTTTTTCTGATGGTTGTTTATGATTTCTTTCTATATTTATTTACTTTCTTTTTGATTATACCCATTGATCGTACTTGGTTATATTGTTATACAAGGTATTTTATTATTTCGATACATTATCTTTAAAAAATCATTTTTATTGACAAATTTTAATTTTATATCCTTTATCAGGATTCTATATAGGTTATGTATATGTTCTATTTACAACAATATATATATATATATATATATATATATATATATATATATATATATATATTAAAGTGAAACATGGCTACAAGGTAAATTAAACTAATTAGCATCATTTGAATAATGTCAATCAGTAGTAAATATTCAATAAAAAGATAATTCATGACGATATGCTGATTTAAATAGACATAGCTTAAACACGTTAAGAAATACCTACGCATAATGTAGATTTAATAAAATGATTTACAAGATTTCTATTCAATTTAGTAATTATATTTCAAAGAATAAAAAAGGAATATGAAACAACCACGAGTAAATTTCGTGAACAATATATTATAGTATATAATTATAAGGAACCCTGTATATAGCATAAACTTTTCAATCATATTATATCAAAATGTCAAATCGAAATATTAACGCGAGAGTCGACGTTCTTTCGATAGTTCTTGTAGAGTGATTCGGAGTGATTACAGAGTGTAAATAAACACAGTGAATTTATCTACAATAACACAGGAATGAATGTTTTGATTCGAGAAAAACAATTATATTCACTTAGCTACAATGAACAATGAAACAAAATAATTGAAAGCAATGCAAGTTGTTGATTTCAAGCTTGGGAGAGAAGCGTCGTGATCCTATAAATGGAGAGACATGTTAATTTTTTCGTTCTCCAAATGAATTAAAAAGTAAAGATAATTTGAACAAAATCATATAATAAGTTAACCAAAGTAATCAACAAAGTATAGAAATAAAAATAACAAAATAATAACTCTTATTTTAAACAAAAAGTGAATATAATTTGTGCTATCGACCAGAACTTGGTAAGACTGAATAAAATTACCTTATTAGCATAGTTTTGATGACTGTTGATACATATTACCATTAATTGTGGTACTTTACTGGTGAAACAATTCACAATTCTTCATTTTTTCAATCTCCACTAGTATCACGGACATAAAACACTAACTATTTGTTCAAATAATTACTCACCAAATTTAGAATAATCACAGTTGAGGTTGAAGAGCTGCAAATGACCACTCTACGCAAATAGTAGATAGTTTTTGAGCGCAATTTACTCGATGAGGGTTTTAAACAAAGTTTGTAATAACTGGAATGAATCAATTTATGAGAAGGTTTTTGCAAGCATTTCTAGTGAAACTATAACACATGTATTGTTTAATATTGTAATTAACAAAGAACCATTTTTTCTTCTTTTCATCATCTATTAAATCGTTTGTCTATGATCTTTTGTGTTTTTTCTGATATCTCAACCTAAAGTTTCCTGTTAGTGGCGAGCGCTAAGTGCCGAATTCATCCATGAGATGAGGTAATAATAATATAAAAGAAATTTACAATTTTTATCAAACTTATATCTTAATTGCGGACCAATTCTGGCGCCCATAATTGAAATCAAACAACCATAATAACTATAAAACAATCATACGATATTGAACATATAATAACGTGGCTCACTCCAACGTGAAGCTAAATTAAATTATACAATAATATATATATATATATATATATATATATATATATATATATATATATATATATATATATGATTCATTACTAATTGGAAATAATTTGATAGTAGATTCCTGACTTCAAATTATGAATATTCAACCCAAAACACCTAAATAAAATTTAGCTGCTTACGGAGTTTCAGGGTGCTTTGTTTAAAAATTTAAAAAGTATTTGGGCTCAGTACTTTAAAACTGTTTTACCTATCCATTTCATATTTGGCAGAAAGTGTAGACACTGTACACCCTACCAAATTAAAATGAACAAACGTTTCTGGCTACTACCAGAGGCGTACGACAGGGGCAAGTGACAGGTTAATCGTTCCCAAATTCTACGCCACTGGCGAAATAGGAATTTTAGTACAATTTTTTGATTCTCCAATACTTTTTACGTAAATAAAGTACTTTTTTCATAACGATAAAGTCAATATTTCTCGAGATATTCCAAGTTAAACACGAAGCTTCCCAATTTTGATGTCTAATAACTATGTCAATGTTTTGGACCAGTGAATTGCATTAAATACGCAAATGAAACTTTAATACGTGTCAACAATAAAGAACACAACTATTAAATGAAGGGATGAATTAAAAACAAATTGTGGTTCTGAAAATTATAATCTAAATAAAAGTAGGTTCCTACAATTTTAATAACATATCGGAAATATCAGAAACGAATAGTACCTAAAAAACGTTCATAACAAATGTTCTATGTTACCCCCGTTTACTTCAATAAGCTTATTCATCCTCTGGCTAAATGATCTCCTTACCTTGAAAAATATGTTAGGTTGATTGGCAATAAAATTAGCCGAATTTACAATTTGCTGCCATTGTTCCTGACGAGTGTTTATTTCTGGTGAATATACTAATGATTTCATATGGCCCCAAAAATAAAAATCTAGGGGATTATCTTCGGGAGTTCTAGGCGGTCACGGAAATTCGCTATCTCCGCCAATCCAACGATGAGGAAATTGGTTATCGAGATAATTCCTCACTATCATCTGATAATGAGGTGGTGCTCCATCCTGCATGAACCACATGTATCTTCTTCGATCAAGTGGCAATTCCTCGAGATGATCGAATAGAGTTGTTTCCAAAAATTGTAAATATGAGTTACCATTCAAATTTGCTGGTAACTCATATGGACCCAACAAACTATCTCCAATGATACCGCACCATACATTTATCTTGAATTCGTGCTGAAAATGTGATTTTTGGAATACATGGGGATTTGAAATATCCCAATTGTGGCTGGTCCTCCAGTTAAAAGCTCCTCTGCGAGTGAATGTGGCCTCGTCAGTAGAAAGAATTTTGTGAAAAAAGTTCCGATCTTCATTTTTTTTATTTACATCCACTGCGCAAAGGTCATCCTTAAAGGATAATCTCTAGGCAATAAGTTTTGTACCGGTGTAAAATGCTGAGGTCGTAAAATTTCCTTTTTCAAAATTCGCAAAACTGAAGATTGACTTACTCCCGTCATTGCTGCTAAACGCCGAGTACTTAGTTCCGGACTATTAGCAACTCGTACTAAAATATCGTCCTCCTGATCCACATTTATTATTTTCGGTCGTCCCATACCACTATGACGCTTACATTGTCCAGTTTCTCCTAATCGACGAAAAATATTGCTGAAAGTTTGCCGATTGGGTTGAACTCTGTTTGGATACATTTGTTGATATCTGCGAGCAGCAGCAACACAGGAATAATTTTCTTGTACATAAACACAAAGCATGTCTCGCATTTCAAGATTAGTAAAATTGTTGTGTCGAGGCATTTTCACTTAACCGACTTTAAATTTCACAACAATCACAATTTCAAGTATAAGCAACAACAAATAGCTATGACAGCAATGACAGCACCCCACTAGATCGAAGCAATCAATTCAGACCAGAGCCAACTGATATTGAAAAATTATCCATCAAATGCGATTTATCTGATTGTAATTAAAAATAGAGATCAGTTTATTTGTTTGAAAATATTTTTAAATCATTTTAATACTATTCTAAGTTTTTTGTCAATAATTTTAATATCTTTATTTATGGATTGAAGTTTCATTTGCGTATTTAATGCAATTCACTGGTCCAAACCATCGACATAGTTATTACACATCAAAATTGGGCAGCTTCGTGTTTAACTTGAAATATCTCGAGAAATATTGACTTTATCGTTATGGAATAAGAGTACCTGACTTACGTAAAAAGTATTGTAGAATCAAAAAATTGTGCTGAAATTCCTATTCCGCCAGTGGCGTAGAATTTGGGAACGATTAACCTGTCACTTGCCCCTGTCGTACGCCTCTTGTAGTAGCCAGAAACGTTTGTTTATTTTAATTTGGTAGGGTGTACAGTGTCTACACTTCATGCCAAATATGAAATGAATAGGTAGAACAGTTTCAAAATACTGAGCACGAATAATTTTTAAACAAAACACCCTGTAACTCAGTAAGCAGCTACATATTATTTAGGTGTTTTGGGTCAAATCTTCATAATTTTATGTCAGGATTCTACTATTAAATCATTTCCATATATAGTTTATTTTGTATTCTTGGGATTGAGGACCATTTTTAAAGACATTTAACTAGTAGTTAATACATTTTCATTTATTGTTTCGGTCTTTCCATGACCTTCATCAGAAATAAAATTTTTTGTTAAAATTAAAAGAAATGGTACAAGTTACAAAAAGAATTTTGAAAGCAAAACAAATAAATCTTACTTTCGACAGAACGTTCATTTCATTATTCAATATATTTTATAGATGTTTAGGACGTATCACATAACAGATTATAACTCACACCCAAACAAAACGAACATTTTAAAAATATGACAGTCATTGATGAAAATTTTTATTGGAATATACGAGTATTTGTTCTATACAATGAAAGCAGGCGTAACGAGGTTTTAATGTGTCGTTTTTGTGTTGACTGGTATTGGAAAGGATTTTATATTTATATAGGGACTGGTAATACATTTATTATATTTGGAATGTGCCACGTGTTTCTCTCTATTTCTAACTTTTTATAATTTTATTATGAATTTTCATCAATGACTATCATATTTTTAAAATGTTCGTTTTGTTTGGGTGTGAGTTATATTCTGTTATGTGATACGTCCTAAACATCTATAAAATATATTGAATAATCAAATGAACGTTCTGTCGAAGGTAAGATTCATTTGTTTTGCTTTCAAAATTCTTTTTGTAACTTGTACCATTTCTTTTAGTTTTCACAAAATTTTTTATTTCTGATGAAGGTCATGGAAAGACCGAAACGGTCAATAAAAATGTATTAACTACTAGTTAAATGTCTTTAAAAATGGTTCTCAATCCCAAGAATACAAAACTATATATATATATATATATATATATATATATATATAGATATATATATATATATATATAGATATATATATATATATATATATATATATATATATATATATATATATATATATATATACATATATATATATATATATATTATACAGTGTGTCCAATTAAGTCGGAACCATATGGAAAACGATTTTATTCTTAGTTTTATGAAGAAAAGTTGTGCTTGGTTCAAAACCTGGAATGCACTCATCAGATATCAAAATTTGTTAGTCGTATACAAGGTATGCAAAAAATATGAATTTTCACTCAAGAGTAAAGTACCTTCATTTTTGAGAATATTGATAATTGTTATCAAAAAAAGTTGATCATTATCGAAAATTATTGTCAGATATCCAATAATATCCATCTGCCATGAAAAAATTATTTTATTTGTGTTTATCAACTTCCCTGTATCAGCATTGCCCTGACAAATTCAGGAGATTAGCAATTTGCGTATAGAACGATTTGTTATCTAGGATGCACTGACAGCAAACGTCAAATCGCTAGTTAGATTTTATAAAATACAAGAAGTGACGGTTCGGTTAAGTAATGAGGAAAAAATTGAAATAGTTTTGATTGTGGGCGATAATTATGAGACTCATCGAGAAGCAGCAGCTATATTTAACAACAGACATCAGAATAGAAATATTCGGTATTCGACATTCAAAAATTTTGAATAAATTCAAGACGTCTGGAAGTGTTCACAATAATTTTAATAAAAAACGCCAGAAGAGGGTTGCCAGTGAGAACACGCAATTACAAGTGATGTTATCTGTAGTAGAACACCCTAAAATGTCATTGAGAAAAATAATGTCTTTGATCCGAAATGAAATAAGTAGATGTACAATGGCAAATATTATAAAAAATCACAGTAATCATCCATACAAAACCCAGTTTGTGCATACACTGAAAGATAGAGATTATGACAGACGGTTTGAATTCTGCTCGTCGATACAAGGAGAGTTAGAAAAGTATCCCTTTTTATTGAAAAATATAATTGTTACCGATGAGTCAATATTCACATCAAATGGAACTATCAGCAATCCTCACTTTACCATCAAAATACGAGACCAATATTCATTCAAGACCAACGTATGGTGTGGTATTTACAAAAATAAAATCATAGAACCATATTTTTTTCGAGAATCAATGAATGCTGAACGCTATCTAAGTTTTTTTACAAAATGAATTATACAATGATTTTATTAGCGAACTATCCCTAATAAACCGTTAACGTGCATGGTTCCAACAAGACGGTGCTACATGCCATACCACAGTAGCTGTGAGGGAATACCTTGAATCGACTTTCAATATCAAAGCAATACACGGACATTCGCACATTTTTTGGCCGGCTAGATCTCCAGACTTAACACCCCTCTGGATTATTTCTTATGGGGCTACTTAAAACATAGGGTTTACCAGCAAAGGCCTTTTCAAAATATTGACCATTTGGAAAGGACAATTACAGAGGTATGTCAGGAAATTACTGCAGACATTATAAGGCAAGTATTAAGGGAATTTAATAGACGAACCACTAAATGTTTAGAAAGAGATGGTGGATCTGTTGAGGCTTTAGTCAATTGAAACAGAGAATGAATTATTTCACTTCCATTTTTCTATTATCTCTCGTTCAAATATTGAAAAATAACTATTTGAAGGATTCATTATATTGTTATGAATGTTATTTACTACTTATTGGTTAACTTAATTATCTCTTCATTTGCAAAATAAAATATTATGATATATATGCATAACTATTCAATTGCAATGTACATTGTTGCATAACTTAATAATGAACCGAAAGGTTATCATGTCTTTCAATAAAATAGCTGATTACAAGATTCACATATGCATGTATTTTATTTGTACCAAAAATTATATTTTTATGGCAGAAGGGCACTATTGGATATCTGACAAAAGTTTTCAATCGTGATCAACTTTTTTTAATAACAATTTTCGATTTTATGAAAAATAAAAGTACTTTACTCATGGGTGAAAATCAAGTTTTTTGACGAACCTCGTATATGACTGATAGAAGCTGTCATCTGATGGTTGAATTTCAAGTTTTAGACCATGCAAAACTTTTTATGAGGAATGACTTTTTTTCGTGAAACTAAAAATAAAAAAGTTTCCCATATGGTTCCGACTTAATTGGACACATTGTATATATATATATATATATATATATATATATAAAAATATATACCTGATAATAATCACCTTTTGCTTATATATATATATATATATATATATATATATATATATATATATATATATATATATATATATATATATATATATATATATATATATATATATATATATATATATATATATATATATATATATATTTATATATATATATATATATATAAAGCAAAATGGTATTCTTGACGGTAGATAAATCAAAAATCAAAGATTTTTATATATATATGTATATATATATATATATATATATATTGAACTAAAATTTTAATTCTCAAATTAATCTAATTCTATACTTATTATTAATCCAATAATTTGTTATAATTATTTTAATTTCGATCTATTATAAAACTATTAGATAAGAAACTTCGAAGTGTGCAAGTGAAGTGTGCTAGGTCATTTAGTCAAAAGAAAAAAATTAAAAGTTTCATCTAGGATGAAGATAAAAAAATGTTGATGGTTGCTAAGCGGGAATCGACGGAGTTTGTTGATTGAATTTTGATTGAAAAGAAGGGAAGAAAATTAAGAGAGATTTCTAAAGAGATTATTAAAATAGAGACATTCAGAAGAATCAAATAAGATTATAATAAGAAAACTAAAGAAAGAAGATACATGTTGAAATATAAGAAAAGCTGTAGAAGAAATTATTCTCAAATATAAGTAAAGTCAATCAAGTATTACTTCAAAGTACAATAACACTAGTGGAGAATATTGTAGATTAAATAAAGAGGAGAAAAGGTATTTGATCACAACACAAGTAAATATAATAAAGCATTACTTACTGGAACTACGGAGAAGCAGTCTTCGGTATCCAGCAAAGACATAGAACTGAATTTTGGTTCAGTTCATTACTACATCTAATTGAATTAAGAAACAACGAAGAAAAATCCAGTGCATGATTACAAACTGTAAGGTAAATTTATAAAAACTAAATTCATATAATTTCTATTTTTCACAAAGGAACTGTCAAAACTTAGTACATAACCTTTTTATCTGATCGGACTTGTGTCAATTCAAATGGTAATTTTTTGATATATTTCACATAAAATTCAACGACCAGATAAAAAAGTTACTCAACAAATTTTAGATAAGAATATTATAACAAATTTTACTGAATAGATTTATAACTAATATAAAAAAAAAGAAGGAACTTTTCGATAATTTCAATATTATTTCTCATAACCTCTAAATATTATTCAGTAAGATAGTTAAAACCATTGGCCAAGGTATTTATTAGTAGTACAGAGTCGTATTGAATGCTATTTAGATCTATTTAAAAATTATTGGAAAATAATTAGTAACAGTTAGTCTAAATATTTCTTTTCATTATAAATTATATAACATCTTAAATATTTTGAAGTTTAAATTTAAATATAAACGTATCCTTACTCACGATAATTCCCTACGAATGATTAAGAGTTTCATCTTGAGGACTGAAGTTAGCTGGCCTATTATTTTTTAAACTAAACAGACATTCATTCATTATTTCATTAATTTCATCTGGCGCTCACCAACTAAAATCATAATAAATAATATAAACCTAATATAAATAATATAAAAAAATATAAACAATTAAATAAATAAAAGATACTATTATCACAATATATATATATATATATATATATATATATATATATATATATATATATATATATATATATATATATAAGCACTTTCATTTGGTTCTATTCAATTTAATAAGGATTAACAGTATTACTGAAATAAGTCATATTGATTTTTTCAATCTTGTACTCTATTAGCCATCATTTTAACGAATATTTATAAATTGTAAAAAAAAACATGTCTAAATCAATTATAGATGCTGATAGTAAAAACAGTGAACAAAATCCTCACTATAATACTAAGGAAAATCTGACCAAAGATATTGAAACAGACGATATACTCTTTGAACCATCAGAATCGAAAATATTGAAATCTGATTCAGATACAATAAAAATTAAAATTAATAATGCAGTACATGATGTAATTTCAAAAGCATCCGTTGAAATTAGAATGAAATTCAAAATAATTTAAAAGAAACGCGTTAAATTTTCATATAGTTAGTAATTAGGTTATTTTATGCAAGGGATTTCAGGAATTTTAATAAATAGTAAATAAGTTATGTTAATATTTATATGTATAAAAATCTTTATCTCTATATGCTAATTTCTAATACAAAAATGTCATTTTCATGTTTCATATACGGCTTAAAATTTCATGGTAATATAAACAGTGAATCGTCGTTAATCACACAATATCTATACAAATCATACGATATAGAGAAGTTTCGATAGCAACCCGCAACGTGATAGATTATGATGGAAATCAGAAAAGTCAGTTGGTTTTTAAAATGTCAAAGTGAAAAGTCGTATTATAATTGATCTCGTCAAGAAGAACGTGCTAATTTACGCAAACTTTTCGGATTATTGTGGAGAAACGACCTCGTTCGAATTACAAGGAAGCATACAGTATATATCATCTGACAGAAACAGTAATAGTTTATGTAATTGGGTAATACCTTCACCAGAAAATACAATAACTACATTAAGAATATTAAAATTGAACTTCTCAAGAAATTCCACGTGCTTGTCGATTAGAAACTTCGACAATGTTCAATTGAACGTGTGCAGTAACGACATACTACCCAAACCTGTTGTACTATCTTCAAGAAACAAACTCTCCGTAACTTTAAAATATAATAACCCAGTGTTTTTATGTGTTTGGATTGATCTGGTTGTTACAATTCCACAAATATTTGTAGAACAGCAGATTTCGTTTGTACAGACCATTCTGATTTCACGGGGTGTGCTATTTGTAATTCATCAACTACCCCTTGCAGTAATATTTCTATAGATAGATGTTTCGACCCGTATAAAGACAAATGTGACGGAATCATTAATTGTCCAAAAGGCGAAGAAGAAATAAACTGTTCAGAACTTTGTCCTCAGCTTATCAAATGTCCAAATGAAGATTAGTTTGAAGTGGATACAAACCTAGTAAATAAAAGGTACCATTTTAAAATATTATATTAGAGATCTCTAAATTAAAAAAGGCCTTTATTTAAAAAACATTTTAATTGTTCAATAGTAATAGTAGTTTTATTTTTTTGTAGTATATCTGTACACATTTTCGGTTTGTAAATTTCTATGTTTTAAAAAAATTCCTGAAATCATAATTTTGTTCATTTTAATTTCACAAACCAATAATTAGAGTAAATTTGAATGGCGCACTTGAACCCTACCCTTTGAAAGAGTTGGTATACATGTTTAATGATTTTTCAGTGTCAAATAATAAATAATAAAATACAAATTGGCGCCCAACGTGGGGCTTTGAAAATTGCTGATAAAGTATTTTGAGGAATTTCAAATTGATTAGAAATCATTTAAAATATTTGTTTCAATATTCTTGATTTTCTGTATATTGGTATGAACAATAGGATGTCGAGACGCATGATTTTGAGAGATGGGAAGGAGATAGGAGAGAGCAGTAGTGAGAAAGAAACTGTTGAGAATGTGAAGGAGACAGAAGGAGACGTAACAGTACGAGAAGAGCATGAATTGAGATTAGGATCAGGGAACTTTACATGGCAATACATGGAACAGGGAAGAATTTCAGAGGGAGACTTGATAGGAGATGAAAAGGAACAGATTCTTATAGGTAATGAGGAATATGTAGAAAAAAAAGTAGAGGAGGATAAAAGACAAGAGAAACAATTCCGAACAAGTAGAGATGATCAATTGATGGAATTTCTAATTAAAATGAATGAAGATATAAACAATATGAGGGGAGACATTTATAAGAAATTTGAAGAAAATAGAGAAGAAATTAGAGAAGACATACAGAAAAATAGAGAAGAAATGCAGAATATTCGAGAGGATATCAATAAAAAACATGTTGAGAATTTGAGAGAGATAAAAAAGATAAGAGAAGATCACAATAAAATGAGACAAGAAGTGGAAAGTTTTCGAGTGGACATTGAGGAGCAGGCTAAAATTATGAGAGTTGAAATACAAGAGAGTGGTGTTCAAATTAAGTCAGAAATAGAGAAAAATGTAGAAAAAAAATTAAGTCATGTGAAGAGACAAATAGCAGAGAATTTACCAGCAGAAGTCAGGAAGGAAGTAGAGAAACAAACAGTTGAGATTTGTAGGGAGTTTGAACAGGTAAAAGTACAAGGACAAATGTGTGCGGTAGATTTGAACAATTTCAAGGTGGATGTTGGAAAAGAAATTGAGAGGTTTTCTGAGAAAGTAATGCAAAGCTACCAAGAAAAAGTAAAAAAAAAATTCAATGACTTAGAAGATCTAGTAGAAGAAAAAACAGGTACATGCGTTAAACGAAATGAAACAATGGGTAAACAGTTTAATAAGGAACTGGAGGAGATGAATAGGAAACTGAAGGATACTATGGAAGAAATAGAACAAACCACAAAACAAAATGCCGGACGGTTAATTTATACAGAAAGTATCGAAATAAGAGTGAAATTTGATAGAAATATGAAAATAATTGATCCTAGAATTTTTATTAATATAATTGGAAATGAAGTAATAGGAATTGAGATTAGGGAGGAGAAGAAAATAATAAAAAATCAGTTCAATGATACGGAAGAATTTGAGATGCAAATTGTAATGCATTTCTGGGAAGGAAGTACAGAAACAGGAATATATGATGAAGATAATGAGATATGGGGCAATTAATTTAAAAAGAATATAGTGGAAAATTTAGTCGATTTTAGGAAACCGATAGAGAGTCAAACAATAAGAGAAGAGAATAAGACGAAGTTTAGGAAAAGAAAATAAAATTGAGTTATATGACAGGATTATAGGAACGAAATCTAGAAACGAAAAGGAATTGTACATGGTAAGGAAGGGATATAAAAACGATGTGTAAATAAAAGGTTTATGATTAACAAGTAATATTTAAAATTATATTTAAATAAAAAATATATAAACATGGATTGATAATAGAAGAAATGATAGACATGTTGATATGAATTATGGAAATGAAAATATAAGTTACAGAAATGAAAAACGAATATATGGAAATGGAGATAAAATTTATGACAACAAGTATTGTGAGAATAGAAGAGATTTTAGAAACTTTGATAGAAGAAATGATAAAGAAAATAGGAATGAAATTAAGCAACAAAATAGATGTACAGGATGAAATAATTACATTTATAGGAACAAACAGACATAGTTATTGATGTATTGATGAAATATAAGGAAATAATTGATTTTGAATAGATAGATAGAATTTAATGGTAAAATAATTGAATTTAAGGAGGTAAATATGGAAGTATTGGCAATTGAAGAGGATAATAGGAAGTTATGGAATATAAAGAGGAATGGAATTATGGTAGAATTGGAGTTAATGGGTGGAAATAAGGAATATGAAGAGAAAGTGAAGAGTTTGATGATGAAATATGAAGGATTGTATGAAAAAGAAATTAGAATGGTGAATAATTATGTGCGTGAGATAGAATAAATAGAAGATGTGAAAAGTAATGGTAATTGGTCAGATTGTGAAGAAGAACATTATGAATTTATAAATGAATTGTTAAAGATGTATACAAAAAGAATTTTGAAGTAACTTAGGGTTGCTTAATTAAAATATGGATATAATAAAGGAGAAGAATACTGAGAAAGGTTAAAGTAAAATCATATCCAGTTCCATGTAAGTTGTTTAGGCGGAATAGAATAAAAAAGAGTTGGAAATATGGCAGATTATAGAAGAATTCGGGAAACCTGAGACTATCATACTAGATCATGCGACGTACTTTGAAAGTGACAAATTGGGAAGGATATGCCAAGAGCTTCAAATAAAATTAAATTTTATTAGTGTACGAAAGCCATCAACAAATCCTGCAGAACGATATATTAAAGAAATAATAAAATATCTAAGAATATTATGTCATCAGCAACATGATCAGTGGGAAAACAATTTAAAACAAGTGGATAAATTCCTTAATCACACACCTCATGGTATTATGAGAGAATGTCCTATCTATTTAATGACAGGTCAGCTACCAGAGAGAAAATGGATATTGAGCCGAGACATGCATATGTTGGAAATTCTTGACAAAGTGAATAAAAAATTACAAAAACAAGCAGAACGATACATTAAAAGAGCAAACAAGAAGGGAAAAAGAAAAATGATTTTCCAGAAAGGAGATTTAGTTTTAATTAAATCACTACAAGTTGCAAAAAGGAAAGATAATATGTGTGCTAAGTTATTATTACCATTGGAAGGGCCATACGTAGTGGTAAATGAAAATGCTCAAAATAGTTATAAACTTGCACATCCAGATACTGGGTTAATAAGGGGGATATTTAATATTGAGAGTGTATTCCAATATCATCAGTATTCAAATTAAAATAAAAAAAATTGTAAATTAAATAGGTTAGATGTATACATGTTTTGGAGTTTAAATTGGATAGGGGGGAGAAATTGATGATATTATGAATCAAAATTTATGTAAATATTTAAAGTAAGATATTTCATTCAAATGAGAAAGAAACATATTTATTGAATTGAGATTATTAAAAAAATAAAGGATTTAAATTTTAATATAATCAAATAAGTTTGAATATATAAAAATATAAATGGGGAGAGTTGAAGCACTTTCATTTGGTTCTATTCAATTTAATAAGGATTAACAGTATTACTGAAATAAGTCATATTGATTTTTTCAATCTTGTACTTTATTAGCCATCATTTTAACGAATATTCATAAATTGTAAAAAAAAACATGTCTAAATTAATTATAGATGCTGATAGTAAAAACAGTGAACAAAATCCTCACTATAATACTGAAGAAAATCTGACCAAAGATATTGAAACAGACGATATACTCTTTGAACCATCAGAAAATATTGAAATCTGATTCAGATACAATAAAAATTAAAATTAATAATGCAGTACATGATGTAATTTCTAGAGCATCCGTTGAAATTAGAATGAAATTCAAAATAATTTGAAAGAAACGCGTTAAATTTTCATATAGTTAGTAATTAGGTTATTTTATGCAAGGGATTTCAGGAATTTTAATAAATAGTAAATAAGTTATGTTAATATTTATATGTATAAAAATCTTTATCTCTATATGCTAATTTCTAATACAAAAATGTCATTTTCATGTTTCATATACGGCTTAAAATTTCATGGTAATATAAACAGTGAATCGTCGTTAATCACACAATATCTATACAATTCATACGATATAGAGAAGTTTCGATAGCAACCCGCAACGTGATAGATTATGATGGAAATCAGAAAAGTCAGTTGGTTTTTAAAATGTCAAAGTGAAAAGTCGTATTATAATTGATCTCGTCAAGAAGAACGTGCTAATTTACGCAAACTTTTCGGATTATTGTGGAGAAACGACCTCGTTCGAATTACAAGGAAGCATACAGTATATATCATCTGACAGAAACAGTAATAGTTTATGTAATTGGGTAATACCTTCACCAGAAAATACAATAACTACATTAAGAATATTAAAATTGAACTTCTCAAGAAATTCCACGTGCTTGTCGATTAGAAACTTCGACAATATTCAATTGAACGTGTGCAGTAACGACATACTACCCAAACCTGTTGTACTATCTTCAAGAAACAAACTCTCCGTAACTTTAAAATATAATAACCCAGTGTTTTTATGTGTTTGGATTGATCTGGTTGTTACAATTCCACAAATATTTGTAGAACAGCAGATTTCGTTTGTACAGACCATTCTGATTTCACGGGGTGTGCTATTTGTAATTCATCAACTACCCCTTGCAGTAATATTTCTATAGATAGATGTTTCGACCCGTATAAAGACAAATGTGACGGAATCATTAATTGTCCAAAAGGCGAAGAAGAAATAAACTGTTCAGAACTTTGTCCTCAGCTTATCAAATGTCCAAATGAAGATTAGTTTGAAGTGGATACAAACCTAGTAAATAAAAGGTACTATTTTAAAATATTATATTAGAGATCTCTAAATTAAAAAAGGCCTTTATTTAAAAAACATTTTAATTGTTCAATAGTAATAGTAGTTTTATTTTTTTTGTAGTATATCTGTACACATTTTCTGTTTGTAAATTTCTATGTTTTAAAAAAATTCCTGAAATCATAATTTTGTTCATTTTAATTTCACAAACCAATAATTAGAGTAAATTTGAATGGCGCACTTGAACCCTACCCTTTGAAAGAGTTGGTATACATGTTTAATGATTTTTCAGTGTCAAATAATAAATAATAAAATACAAATTGAGGAAGTAAACAATTTGTATTTTATTATTTATCATTTGACACTGAAAAATGATGGCTAATAAAGTACAAGATTGAAAAAATCAATATGACTTATTTCAATAATACTGTTAATCCTTATTAAATTGAATAGAACCAAATGAAAGTGCTTCAATATATATATATATATATATATATATATATATATATATATATATATATGAGCAAAAGGTGATGATTATCAGGTATGCGGTCAGTATAGGAATTGAAACTCTATATTCGCATTCTCAATATTTCGCCATTGTTTAATAGCTTCATCAGGAGACACTACAATAATTAAAATATAAATAAAATAACAATGAAACGAACATAAACACTTACAGCTTTTAAGCGTCAATTAAATTTGATGTACACCATGTCAAGCCACAACTGGACTAATAGACTAATTACTAATTTACAAAATCGGTCTGAGTGTGAATAGGTGAAAACAAGGTACAATTTAAATTGAAAGGAGCAACAATAAAATGAGTAATCTGAACATATAAATATCTGATGTGACAAAACAATCTTAAAATGAATTTAACAGGTGACAATAAATATCACTGAGTTAGTTTATTAGTGTCAGATTTGAGATTTATAGTATCCTTTTTATTGTTGATGTGATACATTTCAAAAATTAAACGATTCTTGTAATGGTCAACTTTCTGCAGAATTTCTGTCTCGTCTTAATTGAATGTATGTTCTGTTTTTATAAAATGATCAACTATTGCACAGTTATTCTTACCTACTCGGCAATCACTTCTGTGTTGGTTAATACGGCTTTTTAACCATTGAGACGTTTGACCAACGTAGCATCCTGAACACTGCGAGCAATTTATTTTGTAAATAACGTTGGTTTGGTACATTCAAGGTGTTTTATCTTTGAGTTTAGAAAAGAGGAGAGAGTTAGTAGTTGAACTGTATTTGGCAACTCTGAAATTGGTGAACTGTTTAAAATTGATTCTGCCACTTTCTAAACAGTTCACCAATTTCAGAGTTGCCAAATACAGTTCAACTACTAATTCTCTCGTCTTTTCCGTCTTTTCTAACGTCAAATATAAAACACCTTTAATGTACCTACCAACGTTATTTACAAAATATATTGCTCGCAGTGTTCAGGATCCTACGTTGGTTAAACGTCTCAATGGTTAAAAAACTGTATTACCCAACACAGAAATAATTGCCGAGTAGGTAAGAATAATTGTGCAATAGTTGATCATTTTATAAAAACAGGACATACATTCAATTATGAGAAGACAAAAATTCTGCAGAAAGTTGACCATTACAAGAATCGTTTATTTTTTGAAATGTATCACAATCAACAAGCAAAAGGATACTATTAATCTCAAATCTAACACTAATAAACTCAGTGATATTTATTGTCACCTGTTAAATTAATTTTAAGATTTTTTTGTCACATTAGATATTTATATGTTCAGATCACTCATGTGTTTTATATACCAATCGATGATTATGGTGTTACTCGAATTACGTTAAAATCTCGTGTCTAAAAAAGGAACACTAAAATTATCGGCCTCTTTTTCAATCGTAAACAGTTGTGTTCGTCGTAACTGTTGAAAGGTTTCTGTTAACTGTGAACGAGGAAGGGAGAGAATGATATCATCAACATATTTTTTAATAAAGGAAACATTGAAAGGAAGGACATTCAAGACACTGTCAAGCACATCATCCATCACGTAACATGCCAGTATTGGGCTTATTTTCGCTCCCATAAGGGTGCCAAAAGTTTGTCTATAAATTTGGTTGTTGAAACAAAAATATGTATTCTCAAAAAGAAAAGTCAACAAGTTGATGAAGTTACTCTTACTAATACAGCTAAAGTTACTAATATTAAACCAATTATTATGGACAGTTCTAATACAAGCTTAAGATAAACATTACTTAAAAGTGACACCACATCGAAACTGGCCAAAACATAGTCTTCAGGAAGTTGAAAATTATTATACTTTAGAGAGAGGTCAAAAGAGTCTTTAATATAGTACTGATTTTTTCAATCATAAGCCCTCGTCAGTATGTCAGTCAAGTAAGCAGATAAAAACACCGAAGAAATTATTGGTTAGGTTCGCCTTTATGTGATCAATGTTAATTTTTCAATAATAATAATAATAATATTAATGTTGAAATAATTACAATAATTCCTTTTTAAACTTAAATAATTAAAATATTATTAAAAATAAAAAAAATTTCGCTCACCCTGTATGATGAACAAATAATATGTTTATTTGTTGGAGTGGTGAAAATACAAACGTTTCTCACAACTTTTCAGTTGGCAGTCATGATCAAACTTTTTGACATGACAGTTCATTTAACTAGCACGTGCTCGACCTTCAATTTGTCGGCATTTAAATTTTCAAGTCTTAAATAATTTTAGTTATATGTTTGTGGTATTCATTTGCATATTTTTGTGCGGTTTTGGTTGATGAATGTGCTTGAAGTTTTGGATATTTTCCATCAATACGTACAACTTCGCTAACATTGGGTTAGGTTTTTCATTTTTTCAAAACTTTTAAGTATTTAATTATATTGTAGCTCCCTGATGATGACAATATTCATTGTCGAAATATTAGAAATATAATGTTATAAGAGTACACGTTCGTTTCGCTGCTTTCAAAAAAATTGGTTTTTCGATTTATATATACAATGTGTCCAATTAAGTCGGAACCATATGGGAAACTTTTTTTATTTTTAGTTTAACTAAAAAAAGTCATTCCTCATAAAAAGTTTTGCATGGTCTAAAACGTAAAACTCAACCATCAGATGACAACTTTTATCAGTCATATACGAGGTTCGTAAAAAAACATAATTTTCACCCAAGAGTAAAGTACTTTTATTTTTTACCAAATCGAAAATTGTTATTGAAAAAAGTTGATCACGATTGAAAACTATTGTCAGATATCCAATATTGCCCTTCTGCCATGAAAAAATATTTTTTTGGTATCAATAAAATACATGCATATGTAACTCTTGTAATCAGATATTTTATTGAAAGTCCTGATAACCTTTCGGTTAATTATTAAGGTATGCAACAATGTACATTGCAATTGAATAGTTAATGCATACATATCATAATATTTTATTTTGCAAATGAAAATATAAACAATTTAACTAATAAGTAGTAAATAACATTCATAACAATATAATGAATCCTTCAAATAATTATTTTTCAATATTTGAACGAAAGATAATAAAAAATAGAAGTAAAATTGGATATCTGAAAATAGTTTTCAATCGTGTTCAACTTTTTTTAATAACAATTTTCGATTTTGTAAAAAATAAAAGTACTTTACTCTTGGGTGAAAATCATGTTTTTTGACGAACCTCGTATATGACTGATAAAAGTTGTCATCTGATGGTTGAATTTTACGTTTTAGACCATGCAAAACTATTTATGTTGAATGACTTTTTTTAGTAAAACGAAAAATAAAAAAGTTTCCCATATGGTTCCGACTTAATTGGACACATTGTATATACATATATATATATATTTATATATACACAAACTGAAAAATATCTTATTGGGGATTGCAGCATAAGAGGAAAAATACACTCTATTCAATTCTCCAAGCTTTCGTAAATCTTTATTTACATCATCAGGGAACTACAATAAGGAAGGAAAAACATAAATTATAAAAAGTGTTCATAAAAACATTTCTACAACTTACATTGATCGAGATTGCATCATTGATCTTGAACACAGGAAAAGTGCACAACAGAAAGTCATTAAAGAAATAGGTCCAGTCGGCAATACATTTGCCTATTACTGGTAAACATTTTTATTAAAACATTATTAAAAAGTAAAAAGTTTAAAAAACATTTAAAATCGAGAATCCACACACCCACGCGGACTTGTGAGAATAATGGCGGAAACTAAAAATGTCAGGTTAAGTACACCAATCATCATTACTAAATGAATGAAAAGAATCGATCTTTGCAATGACGCGAGACACTGAAACAATCGAATTGAAACTTTAAAGAGAATACAAGGGTGGTACCAAAATTATGGAAATGTATTTGAGTAATCATTCCAATGAAAAAATTATTTTAATCACGAGAATTAATATGTGATTATTAATGTTATTAATTATTATTATAAATATTATTATGGAGCTAATAATAATGGGGGAACACCTACAAAGAGGGGGAACAACTACAAAACAGGGGGAACACCTACCATGATGCCACAAGTAGGAAACTAGTGAGAATTATTCATATTCTCATTATTATTATTATTGTTATTAATATGGAGACAATTGTGCTTATCAAGCGTTAGGAGGAGGGAGTAGAGATTACTCAAATTTTGAATGTCAGTCTTCCTATATATATGGATATATATATATATATATATATATGTATATATATATATATATATATATATATATATATATATATATAGTAACAATTCGTATTAGTAGCTGTTTATTTCACAATATATATATATATATATATATATATATTTATATATTTATACTGTTATACTGTCTGACTTTCCATCTATTTGGTAAATTATTGCTGACCCCGATGTGATCGTCTCCAGACTGAAGTGGTTTTCTCCAACCAACGGAGACCTAGTTTCTAGGCGGATCCAAGACCATCCACAACATCGTATCAATACGAGAAAACGCACTGACGAATATGGTAAGCAAACATGTTGTTATTTAGTTATCTTTGCCGTCAGATATTAATATTAATTTCGGGATTCGTAGTAGAAGTATAATTCAAATAAACGAATATAGCAGTTGATGAACATATTGATGACATTAGGCACGTTGAATTTCCAACATCTGAATCTCTAAAAGTTTGAAGGGTGGGTGACCTAACAGCAATTAGGCCACTATTGTTCAATTGTGATTCCTTTTGAGGTTGAAAACTTCCTTCTAGCTCGTCATCCAGCCTACTTCTTTGAAGTATGCGATAACGTCGCCTGCATTAAATTCCCTAATTCTGGCGTATGTTAGCTTGTGCTCTCCGAATACAAGAAACCTAAAATGAGAGAGTGTCTGACATTCGCAAGGAATGTGTTCAACAGTCTAATCTTCTTTTTCAAATCCTCCACAAAGTAGGGTGTTAGAGAGACCCAGTCTGTGGAGATGTTTTCGTAAGTGGCAGTGACCAGTCAGAATACCCGTGGCTGTTCGTAGGTTCTGCCTGTTCATGTCACGTATTTTGCCTTCCTGGCTAGCGAGTCTGCAATATGGTTTCCTTCTGATTTCTCATGGCCCTTGATCGAGCCTAAAGTGACCGTGTTGTTGTTACAGGCTTCGAATAAGGCCATGTGACATTCTAGTAATAGGCCTGATGTAATTCGTGGTCTGTTGAGGGCTAGTAGTGAATGTCTACTATCCGTAAGGATATATATATATATATATATATATATATATATATATATATGTACCGGGGATATATATATATTCCTCTGATTTTCCTTTTGGTAATCCCTTTTGCAGCGATGCAGTTAGCAAAGAGCTCTGTTTGAGCAACACTTGCATTGCAGCTCATTCCCCATTTTATTTCTTATATTCAGGGATCTGGAAAAAATTCTACATCCTGAGCCTACATTAGATTTGTACCCATCTGTGAAGACGCGGATTTCGCTTTATTCCAATGGGTTTTGTGCGTTGTTTTTAAAGATTACCTTGTAGGGCCTGTGGAAGGCATATCACGGTGGAATCGAATTCGTATTGGCCTGCAGCAGTGGGACCTCCCTGAGGGCCTCATGCCACAAGTTACGTCTTACTTTACCGGATCCTACATGAGGTTGTATATCGGTAGAGCATAGACGTGTCATGGTCATCAAAACAACCTCCTTGATGTCTATGTCAAGGGGAATGAGACCGGGCATTACCTCCATAGCTCTTGTTGGCAATCGCGCCGTAAGTCAGCATAGGTCTGATGATGGCAGTGGAGATCCAGGCAGCGACCCTAGGTGACATTACCCAGATGCGGCCGATGGTTCTATAACACTGTTCATGAGAAATTTGTGCTGCTTCAACTCTACTTTCTAAGTAACTTACTGTCGACGGTGACCTCGAAATATTTCACCTCTGAAAAGAAATTTAGTTTGGTATCTAAGAGCTTTGGGGCTTGATGTTTTACAAGCTTCCTGTTTCAGTGAAAAGAACCATCTTCGTTTTTTTTTGGATTTATTGACAGTAAATGGTCTTTGCACCATTGTTCTATGATACTGAGGGCCTCTTGCATTAGAGCGCAGAGTGTCTCCTCGAATCTTCCTGTTAGCAGAATCACTAGGTCATCTGCATATGCTAATGTGGAGAAGTTGCTATCGTTGAGACGGCTGACCAAGGAGTCTAAGACCATGTTCCACAGTAGTGGCGAGAGTACCCTTCCCTGTGGACAACCTTTTACAACCAAGCCTCTGATGGTTACGTCATCCACACTGATTTTATTGCTATTTTGAGAGCAGGTTATATATCCAGCCACTTATGGTTTGGAGGATATTATTGTTTCAAAGTGCATTTGTTATTTGAGGAGAACTGGTTCTATCGAATGCACCTTCTATGCCTATGAATACACCCAGTGTGGACTCCTTTTTTTCTAACGATCCGCCACGATATGTAGAGTCGATTTCCCTGCAGTGTATGTATGTTGATTTGGATGCAGTGGATTTTGTGTTATCACTACATCTCTCATGTATCCTTCGCGAAGCCTCTCCAAGGTCTTCATTGAAAACGATGTGAGGCTTATGGGTCGATATGCTTTTGGAATGGGATGGTCCATTCTTTCTGGTTTTGGTATGAACAAAACTTTAACTTCTCTCCAACCTTTTAGAATAGTGCCAGTAAGGATCTGAGAATTCCTACCAGGTACGGCATTAGGTCATCCAGGCCCCACTGAAGTAGGGCTGGATAAATGCCGTCCGTTCCAGGGGATTTAAAGGGGGAAAAGCCAGAGATGGCCACCTCAGTCTGTCCGCGTCGGCGATCTGTTGTAACATGTCGCTGAGACATGTTCCTATTTTAATCAATTATTTTGGAGCGTTACTTATTCGTCGGCTACTACTCTCACCTCTAATTTCAAATCTCTTTATTTCAAATATTAGGAACATATCGGTGATCGTTTTTACCATCGTTAAAATATCTACTTAAACTACGATTCAAGTCGAGCTCGCTCTCTTTGGTTCATTCTTTGCTAACAAGCAATTTAACATTCAGTTTCTTAATGATTTTGTGTGTGACTCTTAATTTTCCTCGCTGGTAAGTTCTTTGTCTAGATCTTTCCAAATTGTAATTGTGTGCTTACAAATCAATCTATTCCGATTTTTCTATTTAGTTAAAATATTTCATTTTTAAAAAAACAATGTTTTTGTTATGGCGCTTCCAGTTTTTTTCCGCCGTTCCCTTTAAAAAAAATCTGGTGGCGTCAAAAGTTATTTTATCAAGCGAATTTATAACAGATTCTCGATATGGTTATTTTCCACCGATTTAAATTTGCTTTTTCTGATTATTTTGGGAACAGGACGGATAAAAATGATCAGATTTATGTGGTTTTATTTTGGAAATTAAATTCAAATTTTATATGTATTGGAATATAAGCTCCTCATCTGTTCTTTTTATTTCTCCTATTCAAATTTCAATTTCCTACTGTTTCTCCTGTTTTCTTTATTTCTTTCCCTACAGCTCTGCAGCCTGTATGGACCTCTACTGACCTCCACGGACCTATACACACCTTTACGGACGTTACGGACCTTTACAGACTTCACACAATCCACTCTACCGGACCATAGAGCTTCCGAGTCCACAGATCCCGACGGCTCAAGAACCGTGAATACTGCTGCGAGCTGTACGTCCCAAGCCTTCCCAAGATAAGTCCCTAACTTATTTTTGATAGATATAAAATATTGAGTTGGACATTTTTATTGTAATAACTAACTGTTGCTCGTATTGTATTGAGAATATACGGCTCATGTAAATTTATTTTTATGTCAAATAAATACATTTGTCCCGAAATTTTGTTTGTTGATTCACCTTATCCCAATTGAGGTAATGAAAAATAGTGTAACTAAGGCCGAATTCACCACCTAAGGAGAGTCCCAAGGCCGGGTAAACTTAGGAATGTGACACTGTCGAGATATACGCCAGTCATCGTCCGTCGGCTAGTGATTCTCCTCATCCTCCCAGGCTGCCGTGTTTGTGGTTCTGGTGTCAGGGAAGTTAGTTAACATTAATAGTTGGAAGCTCTCCATTAAGTTGGCAGTTTTTGTGCCATCTTCTCTGGTTAGTATACCGATATGACGGTGGGGATCTTTTGAGAGGGCTTTTTGGAGTCTAGCTGCTTGGGGGAAATTTTCGATTTCCTCGCAATCGATTCTCCATGCTTCTCTTTGTTTTTGTCCAATGATTTTATTATACTCCTTGAGTTGAGACTTGTATGAGCTCCAATCCGCTTCGAGTCTGGTTCTTTATCCTTATTAAAATATCTCCTCACCGTCCTACTGAGCTGATCAATCTCATGGCACCACCACGGAGTGGAGGCTCCATCAATATCGACCCGCCTGAGTGGGCAAGATATCTTGTAGGCATTAATTATGGAGATTTGAATGGTATCAGAATAAATTTCCAAATCTCCTCTATTGTTAGGCAACACATCCTCGACTCCACGCAGATCCACTTTCAAACAGTGGGCAAATTTTGTCCTGTCCATTTTCCTGGGGTCGCGAGGTATTGTAGAGATTGTGAGCGCCAGTTTTATTTCGAATTTTATACAGTGTTAGCCCGACATATATTCGAAAAGTTTATAGTAGATAGGGTGATATCTATTCGGGTTTGACTACGAGAGTTAATTAAAGTTGGTTCAGTACCTCTATTTAGAATACAGAGATTATTGTAAGTTATGTAATTATAAAAAGACTTAACTCTAGTGTTAATATATTTGCTGCTCCTTTTACGTGGTGAGAGTTTGAATCGCAGCCTATTACCAATTCAAGTTTCTGAGTGAGACAGTGTTCCACAAGCTCCTCCAACTCCTTAATTGTTGATTGTTTAGATGCGTCTGAGGGGAGGAATGCGGATGCCAGTATAAACACTTTCTTTTGACCTTTCTGTGCATATTCAACCTTCACTACCGTTAAGTCGGAGGACAAAAAATGCGTCAGTGGGTAGGTCTTGAAATTTCTAGGGGCGTATATGGCCGTCCTAGGTTGCTGATTGTATGGGAAGCTGGAAATTTAACCTTTTGAATTATTTACACCATTGATTTTGGTTTGTCTTATCCAGGGTTCTTGGATAAGTGCTATTGTGTCCTGCATCACATCAAAGTGCATAGTGTTGCCGAAGCCACCTTTTTGTGTTGAAGGTTACACTGAATAAATCTTACCTATTCATTGTCCAACATATTCACATGCTAAACGGGACATGTGATTTAAATAAGTAGAGGCGCAGTTTTTCGTTAATAACATTACGGGTTACGACACCAAATATCATTTGACTCTTGCAAATTTACGTAGTGATATTTTTTGTCAAAAACCTGATATAATAGACAAACCACCAGTAAAGGAAAATGCGAAAATTTAATTGAGAAAATCATTAAGAGATTAACTTCATCAAAGGAATTAAGTTTGGAAATAATAATCACAAACGTAGAATTAGGAGATTGTTGGCCATCAGCTTTTTATAGAAAATTTTGTTTGCTCACAGGGGATAAAAACAACGAATTCGTTGACAAAGAAATCCTTAGCATACTATGGGCAAGGCGACTTCCTTAATTCTTGTTTAAGGATGGAATTAGTGAAATTCATTAAAACATCATATCGTCACTAAAGGACACCTTCCTTATTCAAAACCAAGGAAGTTGGATTCTAACAAATTCAAAATTGCCGAAAAATAATTCGATAAAATGTTAAATTTAAGAATTATGGGACCTTCATAATTTTCATTAACTTCATCTTTACACATGGTACCTAAAGTCGACGGTACTTGGCGAGGTTACGGTGACTATGAGCTGATTAACAAGGTACCTGAAGAATATCCTCTGCTGTTGATTTCAGATATAAATCTGAAATTTAATGTTTGTTGCATATTTTCTAAGGTAGATATAATCAGATCTTACCACCAAATACCTATTGCAGAAGATTTTCATAAAACAACGATTACTACAACTTCTGGCGATTTTGAATTTTTACGCTTATGTTTTGTAACTCGCAACGCAGGGACGTTATTCCGCAAATATTTGGCAGACGCCCTGAAAAATTTTGAATTTCTTTATTTTTACATCGATGATATTTTTTTCATGAGTAAAAATGAAAAAAAGCATCTTCAGCAATTAGAATCATTATTCCAAAGATTAGAAAAATAAACGGTCTTATAGATTAAAACTAACTTTTCCGCATCAGTGAGATGTCCTGAACACTATTCTTTCCTAAAATTGTCACTTGAATACACTGCTGAAAATCAATAGGGTAGATATGTGACAAACCTTGAAAAATATTCAATTAGGAAATTGGTGACTTGTATCCACTCTGGTGATTGTATCGTGCTAACAAACTGAAAATTCTCCAAAAATGACAAAAATTTGGTACTCCAAGTACCATAGCACTCGTTGTACTGGCTTTAGTGAGATGAATATCAATAGGATTCATCTTTGAGACGCTCTGAGTAATATCCCATCATGAAATTGGTCACTAGTATATACTACGGAGGCTGTATCGTGCTAACAATCTGAAATTTTCCCATAAATTACAAAAATGTCATACTTACACTTACTGTAGCACGTGTTGTACTTGCTCTGGTAAGCTGAAAATTAATAGGGTTCGTCTGTAAGATGTCCTGCATAATGTTCAATTATGAAATTGGTGACTTGTTGCACTGTGGAGGCTGTATCGTGCTAACAAACTGAAATTTCTCAAAAAATTACGAAAATGTCGTACTTCAAGTACCATGGCATCCGTTGTAATAGATCTAGTCAGCTGAAAATCAATGGGGTTCATCTGTGAGATGTACTGGACAATATTCAATTATAAAATTGGTGACTTGTTGCACTCCGGAGGCTGTATCGTGCTAACAAGTCATAGAACGGAAAGTGGCCGACGACAACGGCGACATACAGGATTTTTCTCTAGAAACCGTTTTTTCGTGTTGTTCTTGATGTAAAAAGTCCAAATGACTTAATTTTTTCTCCAAAATTCCCACTTTTTTGGCGTAAGACAATACTTCTCTCGCATATTAGATATGTTGGGCGGAAAAGTAATACGGCATCAATATTAATACAACTAAATCTATTTTTGGCGTAGGATAACTTATATTTCAAATTTCAGACAAGGGATTGGTTCCAAGTTAGGAAAAAGTTAAGGCCGTCGAGGATTTCCAGACCGTAAAACAGCTTCAACGTTTACTACAAATTTGTGCTGAAATTATTTTCCCTTTGCACGGACTCAAGCAGAGTTTGAATGAAAACATAGCTAAAAATATAGAGAAATGGTCAGACGCTCAGATGAGTAGTTGATTTTTGCAAGTAAAAAAAGAGCTTGTTAAAGCTACTTTGTTAGCACACCCCAAGGATGGCGCTAAACTATTTTTAATCACTAATGTACGTGGAAAAGATATCGGTGCCATCTTTGAACAGATATTCGATGGACACAGATAACCATTGGCGTTACATTCTGAAAATAAACGGTTTTAAAGTTTAACACTAACTTTTCCGCATCTGTGAGATACCCCGAACAATATTCTATCATAAACTTGCCACTTGTATACAATTCGGGAATGTATCGAAATTTCTCCAAAAATAAGCAAAAATGTAGTATATCTGGATTCATAGGACCCGTTGTACTCGTTATAGTCAGCTGAAAATCAATATGGTACATCTGTGAGACACCTTCAAAAATATACAATTATAAAAGTGGTCACTTGTATTCACTCCAGAGGCTGTATCGTGCTAAAACCCGAAATTTCTCCAAAAATTCGGCACTTCAGGTACCATAGGACCAGTTGTACTAGCTCTGGTGAGGTAAAGACAATTGAGGTCCATCTATAAGAGGCCTTGAACAATATTCGATCGTAAAATTGGTCACTGCTCTACACTCTGGAGGCTGTATCGTGCCAACAAACTGAAAATTCCCCAAAAATAACAAAAATTTAGTACCTCAAGTACTATAGCACCCGTTGTTCTGGCTTTAGTGAGCTGAGCATCAATAGGGTTTATCTTTGAGATGCTCTGAATAATATCTAATCATAAAATCGGTCACTTGTATATACTCCGGAGGCTGTATCGTGCTAACAAACTGAAATTTCTCCAAAAATGTTAAACATGTCGTACTTAAAGTACTATAGCACCTGTTGTACTGGCTCTGGTGAGCTAAAAATCGAAAGAGTTCATCTGTGAGATGTCCTGAATAATATTGAATCATAAAATTGGTGACTTATTGCACTCCGGAGGCTTAATTATGCTAACAAACTGGAATTTCTCATAAAGTAACAAAAATGTCGTACTTCAAGTACCATAGCAACCGTTTTTTCGTGTTGTTCTTGATGAAAAACGTGAAAATAACTCGAAAAAAATTTTAAAATTAGAACTTTTTCTAGGGTAAACCAATACTATTCTCGCATATTAGATACGCTGGGCAGAAAAGTAATAAACGGTTTTAAATATTAAAACTTACTTTTCCACATCTGTGAGATGCCCTAAACAATATTCTATCATGAAATTGGTCACTTGTATACACTTCGGGGGATGTATCGTGCTAACAAACCAAAAATGTAGTATATCTGGATTTATAGGACCCGCTGTATTCGCTCTAGTCAGCTGAAAATCAATAGGGTACATCTGTTAGGCACCTTGAAAAATATCCAATTATAAAATTGGTCACTTGTATACACTCCGGAGACTGTATTGTTATAACAACCCGTAATTTCTCCAAAAAATACCAAAAATGTGGCACTTCAGGTACCATAGCACCCGTTGTACTAGCTCTGGTGAGCTAAGAATCAATAAGCTTCATTTATAAGACGTCCTGAATAATATTCAATCATAAAAGTCAATTTTATACACTGTGGAGGCTGTATCGTGGTAACAAACTGAAAATTCTCCAAAAATTACAAAAATTTGGTATTGCAAGTATCATATCACTCGTTCTACTGGCTTTAGTGAGCTGAATATCAACACGAGTCATCTTTGAGATGCACTGAATAATATACAATCATAAAGTTGGTCACTTGTAAAACTCCGGAGGCTGTATCGTGCAGACAAACTGAAATTTCTCAAAAAATGACAAAAATGTCGTACTTAAAGTACTATAGCACCTGTTGCACTGGCTCTGGTGAGTTGAAAATCAATAAGGTCATCTGTAAGATGTTCTGAATAATATTCAATAATAAAATTGGTGACATGTACTTCGGAAGCTGTATCGTGCTAACAAACTGAAATTTCTCAAAAAAATACAAAAATGTCGTACTTTGAGTACCATATATAACGAGAAAACCTACTAAACCTCTTAGTGCTCGTTATAGGTATGCGGGTTGTCTCACGTGGTACAACCCGTGCTCGCCAGTGTAATCCACGCAAAATCGGTAGGAATCATCCTTCTTCTTGACCAGCAAAATTGGAGAAGTCCACGGACTATTGCTGGGTTCTACAACACCTAACTGCAGCATCTTATCAAATTCAGCATCAATATGCCTCTGTACAATGGGGTTGACCCTAAAATGTCGCTGCTTGATGGGGGGACTAGAAGTTACTATCACGTGTTCTACTCTATCGGTACACCCTAGACCTTTTCCCATAATTTCCATATTCCTATCAATCACCGCTTGAAGTCTCTGCTGTTCCAAAGGAGTGAGTACCGTTCTAGACGACACATGGTTCACACTATTTAACAACACAGGATCTGCCGAAAAATGCCACTCGTCATGACGAAGATCTGGGACGACGCCCATCAAATTCCAAAAATCTACACCAAGGATCAAAATGTGAGTTAATTCAGGGACACCCAGAGCCTCAATCAATCGCATACGACCCCTCAAAACCATGGGTAACACTACGGTTCCAATACTCTGTAACACATTACCGTTTGCCACTGTACAATTAGTCGTCCTACTTTTATCCAAAGTCAACCCTAAACAAGAAATTAACTCATAACCCTTACCTCCTAAAATAGTTCTTAAAGCGCCCGAATCCAAAAGTCCTAATAAAGTTTTACTCAGGATATCTATCTCAAGATAAGGACGTTCATCATTAACGACATGATCCAACACATAATCTATAACGGCATGAAAACTATTGACCGGGGGGTTTTCACTGACGCACTCTAACCGATCATTCAAGCACGCCTCGGTTCGTTTACGCTGGCTAATTCTGGAAGAGCAATCAGGACAAGTCCTAACCGTGAATCCTTCTTTCTTGCATCTAAAGCAAAATTTCCTATTACTACGACACGCTACGGCCCGATGACCTGGCTGCTTACAACGGAAACAAACGAGCTCATGAACTTTAGGAATAGATGATGAAGTAGGGAGAGGTAGAGTTCCAACCTCAGACACAGGTTCCACATGCGATGACACATATGCTAGATCCGGCTCCATACAATTTAGTTCCCTCGATGGTACACTGTAATTCTCGATAGCCAATTTCATAGCCTCCAATTTACGACCCAAAGTCAATAACTCACGCACGCTATTAATTTCCATATGTCCAAGATGATGTTGGTAGTAAGGCGTGATATTCCTTTTCCTCCAAAATGGGACAAGTCAACCTTTTAAAATAACCATACATCACAGCCAAGTAAATTCCTATACTTTCATCAGGACCTTGAGTTCTACTCTTAATTTCCTCGAACAGTTTTTTATTATAATCTACTGATAAATACTCTTCCCGTAATAGATCCACGAATTCATCCCAAGAATTGACTTCTTCTCTATAAGCTAAATAAAATTGATAAGCCCTACCAGAAAATAAATCGATACCACTAGCTAACAAAATTTCCTTATCTACATTACGTGAAACTCGATACTCTTCCACTTTTTCCAGGAAGCTCGATAGTGAAATACCTTTGATATCTCCAGAAAACACCAAACCCCACTTCGTCGATCTACGGATTGTAGACAAATGTGCAATGGACGGCCCAGGTTGAGAAAGAATTTCTAACTGGGGGGGGGGGTTGAGATTGACGGGAACGCTCATGTCTAGAAGCCTTACTTCCCAATGATTCGAATAAAGAGAGAGCTTTAGCCATTAGTTCATCTACTTTCGCCCTTTGCCGAACACCAGCATCACCTGCTTCGAAATTAGTCGCACGTTTCAACCGACCTATGACATGCACCAACTGACTCTGTAATTTCTGGAAATTATCACTCACACGAGTTTCATTGAACTCTTCTACATCGGGCTCAATCTGATCTAACTTATTCTCAACTGCACTCAAATCTTCAGCAGCTGTATACGGATACACTGGCGGATCTATACTATCATCTTCCTTCTCTACCTGCAACGCTAAAGCTAAACTACGCCGCATCTGACACCGTGCCACTTGCAATACCGCGTATTGTCAACTCATACACAAGCTCATCCTGAACCAATCGATTAACTACGAACCTACGAGACATTTTCTAAGTTCACCTAACAAGTAATCCAAACAGCAAACCAACTTCCAACCCAGCGGAACAATAATTCTTCACCGACACACATGTACCTCAAATGGCCTCCCTCCAACTGAAACCTAATTAGGAATTTAAAACCCAAATCCAGATACCGAATGTCCAAAAGTCCCTATTTGTCCAAACAATATCTCCAACCCACAGAGTTTCCACGAAGTGTACTTCTCGAACCAACGCAACGTTCCTTCCTCAAAAGCGATTCCAAAATACAGGAGTCCACGAGCCCAAGGCACCACTTCCAAAACACCGATCCGCTAAGGTTCGAACCCACAATGCAGCCTACAATCGTCGAAAGTCAAATAAACTTACCATAAAGCAAAATATATTCAAATTCAGTTACTGTTCTGGCACTAAAGTTTATACACAGTGTGACCCAACATGTAACTCACCTTTTAAATTTACGATATCTATAAATTACAAATATTTTACAAAAGATAATCAAATAAAATTTTCAAAATTACAATTTTTATTCAAACAATAATATCAATATCAGGTATCTTCTCATATACTTGCTACCTGAAAAAGAAGAAAAAGAAACAGAGCACATCAAACAATGAACAATTTGTCCGTTTCCTGTATTAAAACTTCAATTTAATATTTAACACTGCTCAACAAAATTCGGTAAATTGTTTACCACTTACGCCCCATAAAACAATTCCCTTCAAGACCTCAAACCCCAGATTTACTACAAACACTTAAATCTGGCACTATCAATAACTAATTAAGGGAAATTATTTCCAGGTTACGCCCACAATTGAAACAATTACCTTCAAAGTTAAGCAATCCCCAGATTTACTATAAAAACCCAATTAAATCCAGTGCAATAAATTACAAATGACACAATAACTGAAGGTAAATCTATAATGACTACGTTTCTAAGAAAAGGTTGAAAATTTATCAAAGCTTAAAAAAGATTAAATTTACAATATTGGATTGTTCAAAATTTAGATCAATATGAAAAGAAAATAACTGTTGCCCACGAACCAATGAACTCTTGTCCGATTTCTACCATAAAATTTTCAGTTTGATATCTATTATAATCTCACAGAATAAGGTGAGTTGTTTACAAATTACGTCCAATAAAACAATTCCCTTCGAATTGAACACAACCCCAGATTTACTAAAAACACTTAAATCTGGCACAATTAAAACATATTAAGGGAAATTATTTCCAGGTACGCCCCAATAAAACAATTACCCTCAAAATTGAAGCAAGCCCCAGATTTCCTACAAAACTCACTCATATCTGGTGCAGCCAATAGCTAAAAAAAAGCAAAAAAACAAACTGAAAATATATCTGCAAATCTAACTTGTCAAAAGTTCAAGTTTAATCAAATAGCTACAAATAAAATTTTGATTTTTGAAGTTCAAGCTTAATCAACGATGCTAAAAAAAATTCAATTTTGAAAGTTTAAGTTTAAATAACGGGATATGTATTGCTGACAAAAAAAAATTACTAACGGTCCCACGTTATGGGCACCAAAAACATATAACGAGAAAACCTACTAACCCTCTCAGTGCTCGTTATAGGTATGCGGGTTGTCTCACGTGGTACAACCCGTGTTCGCCAGTCGACTAGTTTCGAGTCGAAGGATTATTAAGTTCACAAAAAGGGCGCCAGAGAAGTTTTGGCAAGCACCCAAGACTTCTTAAGTTAGCTTAGAACTCCTCAGTGGGTTAACAACACTCACTACACACTCCAAAGGTAAAACTGATAGGTAAATTATCATAAGTAAATAAAAGTCAGCAAGTATCCCCTGATTGAAGATCTAATTAGTCTTTGTGGACCAAAGGTATCTTTTCAAAATATTTATTACAATGTCACTACCAAAAATGTTACAAATAACGTCTGAGCTCAGCTGAAGGCTGTAATCTCAGAACGTAGATGGGCTGAAGGCCGAAAACTACATAAATCCAAAAATTTCTCACTAATTTATCAGTTACAACGCAAGTAAATAACTGTCAAGCAGATTCTATAAACTCTGAGCAGAGCTAAAGGCTTCAAACTCAGGGTGCAGAAGAGCTGAGGGCCCCAAACTACACCGATGTCTCAATTCTAAAATTCTAGAGAATCGACCAAATTTTTCATGTACAATATCCCAAAAATACAACGATAATATATATATATATATATATATATATATATATATATATATATATATATATATATATATATATATATATATATATATCAAAATCAACAATGTATAGTTACAAGGGTTCACACTTCCGCAATTTATACCAGTATCAATATAAATATAAATAATTGTAAAAGCCAAAAATTTAAATAGCAACGAGTTTAGCGTTGCTAGAGAAAATACAACACAAAATTATGTACGGTGTAAGTTATATACATAAAATCATCAGAAATAGTCAAAAAGACCACTAAATAACGCAATACCAGGTACGTACCGTAGTGTCTTAGCGTATCTTAAACTATGAGCAAAGATTTCAAAATTTTCAAATATCAAGTACAAGTGTAAGCGAAATTATAGTAATTGCCGCAAAAAAAGAAATAAAAAACTTTATATGTGAAGCATAAATGTGAGTTTACTAATGAAGTTGAAGAATAAAGAAAAGGAAAACTGTTCACTTATCCTTTTCCGGCACCAGAACAGGAACTGAAGTTGCTCCAGAATATTCCAGCTCTCCTGGAACTGGTCTCACTGACCCATTAAATTCCAATCATTAATGTCCGCGTACGAAAACCCCCCTAAAATAGAGAAACGAATTAGCTTCTACATAGGGTTTACATTTTACCCCGGTCAAATTTTCGACGTACCCCCGTAATATCCCATCATACTGACAACATTATTAACACCCGAAATTCGCAAATAATCATACATCATGACTTTTAACTGTATAAAAGCCACCTACACTGAAAATAAAAACTTTATGACTGGTTTATTTTCCGCTTAGCAAAAAACTACGATACCAAAAAAAACCCATAATATAAAAACTATGTCGTTGGACACATCCCTGAATATTTATACAACCCCCGTGATATATTCTTATTTCAACAAAATATAAAGCATTGAATAATATGAACTAATAAGAATTTATGAAATGCATCGAAACTATCTAGTCAAATCCAGATTACATACTCCAATAAGCTACGAATCAAAACTAAAATTTCTACGTTAAAATACCTATAAAACTGTTAATTTCGAGAAAGTATTTTCAACCATTTACCTTTATTATGAATCCTTCTAACTAACGCCGTCTACGGAAATTACCACAAAACGCAATTCCTCTAAATTCTTATGGAATCCACAGTCATCGACCGTTTTTGGACCAGAAACCTATCGGGTCGGAGCTGCCAATTGTTGGTTCCAGCCGTATTTCTCTTCCCCTATGTCGGAATTGTCGGGTTTTCCAATAAAACACTTATGGCTCCCAGAGCACGTGCGAAAATTTTAAGTTCAAGCGGTGTGTTTACACCTTGACGGCAAATGGAGGACTGAAATTTTTAACTTCGGACCGAGAGCGCTGTGACTTCTCCCAGTCGACAGGTTAGCCAATATTAAGTCTCCGACGGCTCGGCGAATTTTCGCGTTACACATAGCACTCGCTGTACTTGCTCTAGTGAGTTTAAAACCAATATGGTTCATCTGTCAGATATCCTGAACAATATTCAATCATTAAATTGGTGACTTGTTGCACTCCGGAGGCTGTATCGTGCTAACAAGACCATGTTACGGAAAGTGGCCGACAACGACAACTACGCCGATGACGACGACGACATACCCACGAAATTTTTTATATAAAAAACGATTTTTGTGTTGTTCTAGGTGAAAAACGTAAAAAAAAATTCAAAATTCCAATTTTTTTTGTGGTAAACTAATACTTTTCTCGCATATTAGATAGGTTGGGCGGAAAAGTGAAATGTCGAGAACCAAAGCTAATTACTCTCCTTTTGATAGAAAACTAATTCCGTATTTTTTAGCAATACAACATTTTCGGCACATGCTGGAAGAAAAAGCACATTTGTTTGCATTTATGAATAACACAATGACTTTTTCAACATTTCATTGTAGGTAAATCGGCTGCTCTTGAAAATGATAAACCTCCAGATTGGATCCCTTCTCAAAATATGGGTCATGTTTCCCAAGCAGTAGCAAAAAGTCCCTATTCACTTAATAGGTAGGAAATACGGTGAAAGAGATTAAAAACTCTAGTGGTGAGTATATATTTGTTTGTTATTATGAATAATACTATTCTGTAGGCGTATGAAGGGAAAATGTGGACCATGTCTCTAATGAATCAGAAGGAGAGACCACAGGTATTTCCACAAACTGAACTTACAATGGCTAAGATATCGTTGTTTGAGAATCATATGAATTTTGCAGCAAGTAGAATATCTGGAATACCTAAGAAATTAGCAGATACTAAAGTAAAAATCCAGGGAAGAAGGATCATTGGACTAATAAAGAATAAATTTAATATTTTGAAACTATTTCAATCAAAATGATTAAAATAGGATGCGATGCATATGAAAATTCAAAAAGTATTTTAGATAAAACTGTAGCGGTTTGTTGTGCTTCGATAAATATTTCATCTCCCATTTTCGCTAAATGAACTATTTTAATATTTATAGTTTGATTGTATAAATACAAATAATTATATAAATTGAATGTTTTTTCGTTAGCCTATTCATTTAATTGTATATATTCTTAAAACAATTTCGTATTTGAGTCAATTTTATTGGAAAAGTGAAAAACGAATGGATGAAACATTTTTTATTGTGAATTAGCATTCAATACCGAGCCAAACAACATACTAATTTTATACATCCAAGATGATACCACACAACTGAGTAATTTTCATTATTGCATTTAATCATTGGTGTGCCATTATCTACTCTCAGATATAAACACTAGTTTCTGTACCATGTTAAGAATAACCCAAAAGTGCAGGTTAAATTACTTTTATGAAAATGTAAGGCAATTCCTATATGTTCATCCCAAAACTCGTTTGGAAGAATCCTTTTTTTAAAAAATATATTTGGACTCTAAATGACAAATTATAGTACAGTAACATTGACACAAATATTTGCATCTGGACCTGATAATAACAATTACAATTTTTATACAGTAAATAGATTCACCCATCTTTTACAAGACAACAGATCACAAATTTCAAAAGTATGGATGACCTATCAAGCTTTTTGTTTGTTCTTTTACATCAACTTATGTTGACGGAAGTACCACCTTTTCTTCATATCCTTATCGTGAGATAATTTTACTTTTAGATACTTTGTGTTACAAATTTTAGACAAAGAGGTTGGTTCTCCCACATTTCTTTCGTTACTTCAATTTTTATTGAAAAGTCAAGAAAAGTGCCGTAGGTGTATTATTTGAACCGCCTAGGCCGGGATTAACGGTTAGTTTGTCCATCGGCGAGACATATGTCAGTATCAGTCGATTTTGATTAAAAATTAACGGTTTTGAGGATTGAAACTAAATTTTCCGTATCTGTAGCCCTGAACAATTTTCTATCATAAAGTTGTCACTTGTAGACACTTTGGGGGATGTATCGTGCTATCAAACCGAAATTTCTCCAAAAGTAACCAAAAATTTAGTATATCTGGATTCATAAAACCCGCTGTACTCGCTCTAGTCAACTGAAAATCTATAGGATACATCATTCAGACACCTTGAACAATATTCGATCATAAAATTGATTATCCCTATACTCTCTGGAGCCTGTATCGTTCTAACAATCTGAAAATTCTCCAAAAATGACAAAAACTTGGTACTTCAAGTATTATATCACCCGTTGTACTGGCTTTCGTGAGCTGAATATCAATAAGGTATATCTGTGAGATGTCTTGAATAATATACAAACATAAAATTGGTCACTTGTATATACTCCGGAGGCTGTATCGTGCTAACAAACTGAAATTTCTCAAAAAAATACAAAAATGTCGTACTTTGAGTACCATATATAACGAGAAAACCTACTAACCCTCTTAGTGCTCGTTATAGGTATGCGGGTTGTCTCACGTGGTACAACCCGTGCTCGCCAGTGTAATTTACGCAAAATCGGTAGGAATCATCCTTCTTCTTGACCAGCAAAATTGGAGAAGTCCACGGACTATTGCTGGGTTCTACAACACCTAACTGCAGCATCTCATCAAATTCAGCATCAATATGCCTCTGTACAATGGGGTTGACCCTATAATATCGCTGCTTGATGGGGGGACTAGAAGTTACTATCACGTGTTCTACTCTATCGGTACACCCTAGACCTTTTCCCATAATTTCCATATTCCTATCAATCACCGCTTGAAGTCTCTGCTGTTCCAAAGGAGTGAGTACCGTTCTAGACGACACATGGTTCACACTATCTAACAACACAGGATCTGCCGAAAAATGCCACTCGTCATGACGAAGATCTGGGACGACGCCCATCAAATTCCAAAAATCTACACCAAGGATCAAAATGTGAGTTAATTCAGGGACACCCAGAGCCTCAATCAATCGCATACGACCCCTCAAAACCACGGGTAACACTACGGTTCCAATACTCTGTAACACATTACCGTTTGCCACTGTACAATTAGTCGTCCTACTTTTATCCAAAGTCAACCCTAAACAAGAAATTAACTCATAACCCTTACCTCCTAAAATAGTTCTTAAAGCGCCCGAATCCAAAAGTCCTAATAAAGTTTTACTCAGGATATCTATCTTAAGATAAGGACGTTCATCATTAACGACATGATCCAACACATAATCTATAACGGCACGAAAACTATTGACCGGGGGGTTTTCACTGACGCACTCTAACCGATCATTCAAGCACGCCTCGGTTCGTTTACGCTGGCTAATTCTGGAAGAGCAATCAGGACAAGTCCTAACCGTGAATCCTTCTTTCTTGCATCTAAAGCAAAATTTCCTATTACTACGACACGCTACAGCCCGATGACCTGGCTGCTTACAACGGAAACAAACGAGCTCATGAACTTTAGGAATAGATGATGAAGTAGGGAGAGGTAGATTTCCAACCTCAAACACAGGTTCCACATGCGATGACACATATGCTAGATCCGGCTCCATACAATTTAGTTCCCTCGATGGTACACTGTAATTCTCGATAGCCGATTTCCTAGCCTCCAATTTACGACCCAAAGTCAATAAATCACGCACGCTATTAATTTCCATTTGTCCAAGATGATGTTGGTAGTAAGGCGTGATATTCCTTTTCCTCCAAAATGGGACAAGTCAACCTTTTAAAATAACCATACATCACAGCCAAGTAAATTCCCATACTTTCATCAGGACCTTGAGTTCTACTCTTAATTTCCTCGAACAGTTTTTTATAATAATCTACTGATAAATACTCTTCCCGTAATAGATCCACGAATTCATCCCAAGAATTGACTTCTTCTCTATAAGCTAAATAAAATTGATAAGCCCTACCAGAAAATAAATCGATACCACTAGCTAACAAAATTTCCTTATCTACATTACGTGAAACTCGATACTCTTCCACTTTTTCCAGGAAGCTCGATAGTGAAATACCTTTGATATCTCCAGAAAACACCAAACCCCACTTCGTCGATCTACGGATTGTAGACAAATGTGCAAAAGACGGCCCAGGTTGAGAAAGAATTTCTAACTGGGAGGGGGGGTTGAGATTGACGGGAACGCTCATGTCTAGAAGCCTTACTTCCCAATGATTCGAATAAAGAGAGAGCTTTAGCCATTAGTTCATCTACTTTCGCCCTTTGCCGAACACCAGCATCACCTGCTTCGAAATTAGTCGCACGTTTCAACCGACCTATGACATGCACCAACTGACTCTGTAATTTCTGGAAATTATCACTCACACGAGTTTCATTGAACTCTTCTACATCGGGCTCAATCTGATCTAACTTATTCTCAACTGCACTCAAATCTTCAGCAGCTGTATACGGATACACTGGCGGATCTATACTATCATCTTCCTTCTCTACCTGCAACGCTAAAGCTAAACTACGCCGCATCTGACACCGTGCCACTTGCAATACCGCGTATTGTCAACTCATACACAAGCTCATCCTGAACCAATCGATTAACTACGAACCTACGAGACATTTTCTAAGTTCACCTAACAAGTAATCCAAACAGCAAACCAACTTCCAACCCAGCGGAACAATAATTCTTCACCGACACACATGTACCTCAAATGGCCTCCCTCCAACTGAAACCTAATTAGGAATTTAAAACCCAAATCCAGATACCGAATGTCCAAAAGTCCCTATTTGTCCAAACAATATCTCCAACCCACAGAGTTTCCACGAAGTGTACTTCTCGAACCAACGCAACGTTCCTTCCTCAAAAGCGATTCCAAAATACAGGAGTCCACGAGCCCAAGGCACCACTTCCAAAACACCGATCCGCTAAGGTTCGAACCCACAATGCATCCTACAATCGTCGAAAGTCAAATAAACTTACCATAAAGCAAAATATTTACGAATTCAGTTACTTTTCTGGCACTAAAGTTTATACACAGTGTGACCCAATATGTAACTCACCTTTTAAATTTACGATATCTATAAATTACAAATATTTTACAAAAGATAATCAAATAAAATTTTCAAAATTACAATTTTTATTCAAACAATAATATCAATATCAGGTATCTTCTCATACACTTGCTACCTGAAAAAGAAAAAAAAAACAGAGCACATCAAACAATGAACAATTTGTCCGTTTCCTGTATTAAAACTTCAATTTAATATTTAACACTGCTCAACAAAATTCGGTAAATTGTTTACCACTTACGCCCCATAAAACAATTCCCTTCAAGACCTCAAACCCCAGATTTACTACAAACACTTAAATCTGGCACTATCAATAACTAATTAAGGGAAATTATTTCCAGGTTACGCCCACAATTGAAACAATTACCTTCAAAGTTAAGCAATCCCCAGATTTACTATAAAAACCCAATTAAATCCAGTGCAATAAATTACAAATGACACAATAACTGAAGTTAAATCTATAATGACTACGTTTCTAAGAAAAGGTTGAAAATTTATCAAAGCTTAAAAAAGATTGAATTTACAATATTGGATTGTTCAAAATTTAGATCAATATGAAAAGAAAATAACTGTTGCCCACGAACCAATGAACTCTTGTCCGATTTCTACCATAAAATTTTCAGTTTGATATCTATTATAATCTCACAGAATAAGGTAAGTTGTTTACAAATTACGTCCAATAAAACAATTCCCTTCGAATTGAACACAACCCCAGATTTACTAAAAACACTTAAATCTGGCACAATCAAAACATATTAAGGGAAATTATTTCCAGGTACGCCCCAATAAAACAATTACCCTCAAAATTGAAGCAAGCCCCAGATTTCCTACAAAACTCACTTATATCTGGTGCAGCCAATAGCTAAAAAAAAGCAAAAAAACAAACTGAAAATATATCTGCAAATCTAACTTGTCAAAAGTTCAAGTTTAATCAAATAGCTACAAATAAAATTTTGATTTTTGAAGTTCAAGCTTAATCAAAGATGCTAAAAAAAATTCAATTTTGAAAGTTTAAGTTTTAATAACGGGATATGTATTGCTGACAAAAAAAAATTACTAACGGCCCCACGTTATGGGCACCAAAAACATATAACGAGAAAACCTACTAACCCTCTCAGTGCTCGTTATAGGTATGCGGGTTGTCTCACGTGGTACAACCCGTGCTCGCCAGTCGACTTGTTTCGAGTCGAAGGAGGGGTGGATTCTTCAAAAAATTATTAAGTTCACAAAAAGGGCGCCAGAGAAGTTTTGGCAAGCACCCAAGACGTCTTAAGTTAGCCCAGAACTCCTCAGTGGGTTAACAACACTCACTACACACTCCAAAGGTAAAACTGATAGGTAAATTATCATAAGTAAATAAAAGTCAGCAAGTATCCCCTGATTGAAGATCTAATTAGTCTTTGTGGACCAAAGGTATCTTTTCAAAATATTTATTACAATGTCACTACCAAAAATGTTACAAATAACGTCTGAGCTCAGCTGAAGGCTGTAATCTCAGAACGTAGATGGGCTGAAGGCCGAAAACTACATAAATCCAAAAATTTCTCACTAATTTATCAGTTACAACGCAAGTAAATAACTGTCAAGCAGATTCTATAAACTCTGAGCAGAGCTAAAGGCTTCAAACTCAGGGTGCAGAAGAGCTGAGGGCCCCAAACTACACCGATGTCTCAATTCTAAAATTCTAGAGAATCGACCAAATTGTTCATGTACAATATCCCAAAAATACAACGATAATATATATATATATATATATATATATATATATATATATATATATATATATATATATATCAAAATCAACAATGTATAGTTACAAGGGTTCACACTTCCGCAATTTATACCAGTATCAATATAAATATAAATAATTGTATAAGCCAAAAATTCAAATAGCAACGAGTTTAGCGTTGCTAGAGAAAATACAACACAAAATTATGTACGGTGTAAGTTATATACATAAAATCATCAGAAATAGTCAAAAAGACCACTAAATAACGCAATACCAGGTACGTACCGTAGTGTCTTAGCGTATCTTAAACTATGAGCAAAGATTTCAAATTTTTCAAATATCAAGTACAAGTGTAAGCGAAATTATAGTAATTGCCGCAAAAAAAGAAATAAAAAACTTTATATGTGAAGCATAAATGTGAGTTTACTAATGAAGTTGAAGAATAAAGAAAAGGAAAACTGTTCACTTATCCTTTTCCGGCACCAGAACAGGAACTGAAGTTGCTCCAGAATATTCCAGCTCTCCTGGAACTGGTCTCACTGACCCATTAAATTCCAATCATTAATGTCCGCGTACGAAAACCCCCCTAAAATAGAGAAACGAATTAGCCTCTACATAGGGTTTACATTTTACCCCGGTCAAATTTTCGACGTACCCCCGTAATATCCCATCATACTGACAACATTATTAACACCCGAAATTCGCAAATAATCATACATCATGACTTTTAACTGTATAAAAGCCACCTACACTGAAAATAAAAACTTTATGACTGGTTTATTTTCCGCTTAGCAAAAAACTACGATACCAAAAAAAACCCATAATATAAAAATTATGTCGTTGGACACATCCCTGAATATTTATACAACCCCCGTGATATATTCTTATTTCAACAAAATATAAAGCATTGAATAATATGAACTAATAAGAATTTATGAAATGCATCGAAACTATCTCGTCAAATCCAGATTACATACTCCAATAAGCTACGAATCAAAACTAAAATTTCTACGTTAAAATACCTATAAAACTGTTAATTTCGAGAAAGTATTTTCAACCATTTACCTTTATAATGAATCCTTCTAACTAACGCCGTCTACGGAAATTACCACAAAACGCAATTCCTCTAAATTCTTATGGAATCCACAGTCATCGACCGTTTTTGGACCAGAAACCTATCGGGTCGGAGCTGCCAATTGTTGGTTCCAGCCGTATTTCTCTTCCCCTATGTCGGAGTTGTCGGGTTTTCCAATAAAACACTTATGGCTCCCAGAGCACGTGCGAAAATTTTAAGTTCAAGCGGTGTGTTTACACCTTGACAGCAAATGGAGGACTGAAATTTTTAACTTCGTACCGAGAGCGCTGTGACTTCTCCCAGTCGACAGGTTAGCCAATATTAAGTCTCCGACGGCTCGGCGAATTTTCGCGTTACACATAGCACTCGCTGTACTTGCTCTAGTGAGTTTAAAACCAATATGGTTCATCTGTCAGATATCCTGAACAATATTCAATCATTAAATTGGTGACTTGTTGCACTCCGGAGGCTGTATCGTGCTAACAAGACCATGTTACGGAAAGTGGCCGACAACGACAACTACGCCGATGACGACGACGACATACCCACGAAATTTTTTATATAAAAAACGATTTTTGTGTTGTTCTAGGTGAAAAACGTAAAAAAAAATTCAAAATTCCAATTTTTTTTGTGGTAAACTAATACTTTTCTCGCATATTAGATAGGTTGGGCGGAAAAGTGAAATGTCGAGAACCAAAGCTAATTACTCTCCTTTGATAGAAAACTAATTCCGTATTTTTTAGCAATACAACATTTTCGGCACATGCTGGAAGAAAAAGCACATTTGTTTGCATTTATGAATAACACAATGACTTTTTCAACATTTCATTGTAGGTAAATCGGCTGCTCTTGAAAATGATAAACCTCCAGATTGGATCCCTTCTCAAAATATGGGTCATGTTTCCCAAGCAGTAGCAAAAAGTCCCTATTCACTTAATAGGTAGGAAATACGGTGAAAGAGATTAAAAACTCTAGTGGTGAGTATATATTTGTTTGTTATTATGAATAATACTATTCTGTAGGCGTATGAAGGGAAAATGTGGACCATGTCTCTAATGAATCAGAAGGAGAGACCACAGGTATTTCCACAAACTGAACTTACAATGGCTAAGATATCGTTGTTTGAGAATCATATGAATTTTGCAGCAAGTAGAATATCTGGAATACCTAAGAAATTAGCAGATACTAAAGTAAAAATCCAGGGAAGAAGGATCATTGGACTAATAAAAAATTAATTTAATATTTTGAAACTATTTCAATCAAAATGATTAAAATAGGATGTGATGCATATGAAAATTCAAAAAGTATTTTAGATAAAACTGTAGCGGTTTGTTGTGCTTCGATAAATATTTCATCTCCCATTTTCGCTAAATGAATTATTTCAATATTTATAGTTTGATTGTATAAATACAATATTTATAGTTTGATTGTATAAATACAAATAATTATATAAATTGAATGTTTTTTCGTTAGCCTATTCATTTAATTGTATATATTCTTAAAACAATTTCGGATTTGAGTCAATTTTATTGGAAAAGTGAAAAACGAATGGATGAAACATTTTTTATTGTAAATTAGCATTCAATACCGAGCCAAACAACATACTACTAATTTTATACATCCAAGATGATACCACACAACTGAGTAATTTTCATTATTGCATTTAATCATTGGTGTGCCATTATCTACTCTCAGATATAAACACTAGTTTCTGTACCATGTTAAGAATAACCCAAAAGTGCAGGTTAAATTACTTCTATGAAAATGTAAGGCAATTCCTATATGTTCATCCCAAAACTCGTTTGGAAGAATCCTTTTTTTAAAAAATATATTTGGACTCTAAATGACAAATTATAGTACAGTAACATTGACACAAATATTTGCATCTGGACCTGATAATAACAATTACAATTTTTATACAGTAAATAGATTCACCCATCTTTTACAAGACAACAGATCACAAATTTCAAAAGTATGGATGACCTATCAAGCTTTTTGTTTGTTCTTTTACATCAAATTATGTTGACGGAAGTACCACCTTTTCTTCATATCCTTATCGTGAGATAATTTTACTTTTAGATACTTTGTGTTACAAATTTTAGACAAAGAGGTTGGTTTTCCCACATTTCTTTCGTTACTTCAATTTTTATTGAAATGTCAAGAAAAGTGCCGTAGGTGTATTATTTGAACCGCCTAGGCCGGGATTAACGGTTAGTTTGTCCATCGGCGAGACATATGTCAGTATCAGTCGATTTTGATTAAAAATTAACGGTTTTGAGGATTGAAACTAAATTTTCCGTATCTGTAGCCCTGAACAATTTTCTATCATAAAGTTGTCACTTGTAGACACTTTGGGGGATGTATCGTGCTAACAAACCGAAATTTCTCCAAAAGTAACCAAAAATCTAGTATATCTGGATTCATAAGACCCGCTGTACTCGCTCTAGTCAACTGAAAATCTATAGGATACATCTTTGAGACACCTTGAACAATATTCGATCATAAAATTGATTATCCCTATACTCTCTGGAGCCTGTATCATAAAGTTGTCACTTGTAGACACTTTGGGGGATGTATCGTGCTAACAAACCGAAATTTCTCCAAAAGTAACCAAAAATTTAGTATATCTGGATTTATAAGACCCGCTGTACTCGCTCTAGTCAACTGAAAATCTATAGGATACATCTTTGAGACACCTTGAACAATATTCGATCATAAAATTGATTATCCCTATACTCTCTGGAGCCTGTATCGTTCTAACAATCTGAAAATTCTCCAAAAATGACAAAAACTTGGTACTTCAAGTATTATAGCACCCGTTGTACTGGCTTTCGTGAGCTGAATATCAATAAGGTATATCTGTGAGATGTCTTGAATAATATACAAACATAAAATTGGTCACTTGTATATACTCCGGAGGCTGTATCGTGCTAACAAACTGTAATTTCTCCAAAAATGACAAAAATACCGTACATAAAGTACTGTAGCACCTGTTGTATTGGCTCTGGTGAGCTCAAAATCAATAGGGTTCATCAGTAATATATCCTGAATAATATTCAATGATAAAATTGGTGACTTGTTGAACTTCGGAGGCTGTATCGTGCTAGAAAACTAAAATTTATCAAAAAATGACAAAACGTCGTACTTCAAGTAGCATAGCACCCGTTGTACTGGCTCTGGTGAGCTGAAAATTGATAGGGTTCACCTGTGACATGTCCTTAACAATATTCAATCATAAAATTGGTGACTTTTTGCACTCCGGAATCTATATCGTGCTAACAATACATGTAAGGAAAAGTGGCCGACGACAACGACGACGACGACATACACACAGGATTTTTTTTCTAAAACCGTTTTTTCGTGTTATTGTTGATAGAAAACGTAGAAATAACTCGAAAAAAAATTTCAAAATTTTAACTTTTTTTGGGGTAAACCAATACTTTTCTCGCATATATATAGGTTGGGTGGAAAAGTAATAATAAGATGACATGCTAATTATGATGGTAAATATGTGGAAAAACTACGCAAAAAATAATAAATTGATAATATGAGGTATATCTGTTTTATTCCCTGGATATAGATAGCCCCTGGGTGCTAAAACGTATCTAAGAAGAGAAATTAGTCGTTAGACCAAAACCACATTTTTGGTGTCAAAGTCAATGTTATAGTGGAAACTGGGAACGATACCAATTTGAGATATGCTATATTATTATAATGAAATTAACTGTCTCGACCCTTACTTCGTGGAATATTCTCATATTAGTGTTTTTAAATGAAACTCACGGTCTCTAGTTAATTCCACAATATAATAAAAGTTATTGAAAATTCTAAAAAATTGACAATTGTTTCGATAAATCAATATCATCGCCAGGATGACAGAAGTTACATTTCATTTTATGCCTACCTGATGTTTAGTAGTTATTTTTGGCTAGACCAAGAAGTAACCTAACTTGTGATTGGCTTAATATATGTCTATAGAAAAAAGAAGAAGATGTGATATTACAAATATTGAAGCTTAAATATTATTAGCCCTATCGTGATATCCTGGATATCATTTTTCCAATTAAGATCAGTATAACTATGCATTAATCAGAATTATTTCACTTTTGACAATAAGATATATATTCAAAATGAAGGTTTACCAATGGGAAGCCTATATCACCTATTTTAGCAAACATTTTTATGGACAATTTAGAAAGAAATATCTTTGAAAGTAATATTTCGAAAAATATTTTATTTTGGTATAGATATGTTGATGACATATTAGCTTGTTTTATGGGTAGTGAACGACAATTAGATGTATTTTTCAACCTCATCAATAATTTACACCCGAAAATTGAATTTACATTAGAAATTGAAGAAAATAGCTCAATCAATTTTCTTGATTGAAAAATTCAAAGAGTTAATAATGTACTTGATTATTCAATTTACCGAAAACCAACACGGACTGATGTGACAATTCCATTCAATTCTAACCACCCTATGTCACACAGACTAGCGGCATATAATTCAATGATACATAGAGCTTTTTCAGTTCCTATGAACAAATGTAATTTTGATAGAGAGATTAATACAATTAGACAAATAGCAACATCTAACGGTTATCCATCAGATATGATAAATAAGCTAATTAGTAAAAAAGAAGAAAATGTGGCATTACAACTAATATATCCTAAACAAGCTGATGAAATTAAAACTTATAAAACCATCACATATGCAGGAAATATTTCTAATAATATTTCAAAGATAATATCTTCAGCAACGAATACAACAATTTCTTTCAAAACAGAAAGTAACGTTAGTACAAAATTGTTGAATGTAAAAACAAAAATACCACTATTAAAGAAGTCAGGTATATATAAACTCAAATGTCCAGAATGTAATGCTGTCTATTTGGGTAAGACCCTTAGGAATTTTGAAATACGATACAGTGAACACTCACGAACATACATATTAAAACAACCAGATAAATCCCACTACGCAAAACATCTACTTGACACCAATCATTCATTGACACCTAATACAGAACTAGAAGTGCTGCATATTTGTGAAAAGAAACAAAAACTGGATTTCCTTGAAGAACTGGAAATTAGAAGACATTTTAAGAAACTCACAATATGAAGTTGTCAATGAACAGATAACTCTAGGGAGTTCTCCACTAATAAACTGTCTTCTTAAGTGATAATTGTAAAGATCAGCAGATATAGTTTTTCCGGTTTTCTATATCATTGCACAGTTATACTGATCTTAATTGGAAAAATGATATCCTGGATATCACCATATGGCTAATAATATCTAAGCTTCAATTTTTGTAATATCACATCTTCTTTTTTCTATAAACATATATTAAGCCAATCACAAGTTAGGTTACTTCTTGGTCCAGCCAAAAAATAACTACTAAAAATCAGGTAGGCATAAAATGAAATGTAACTTCTGTCATTCTGACGATGATATTGATTTATCGAAACAATTGTCATTTTTTTAGAATTTTCAATAACTTTTATTATATTGTGGAATTAACTAGAGACCGTGAGTTTCATTTAAAAACACTGTATTATTATAATTTTTTTTAATTACTTGTATGTATAACACATTTGAATAGTTACTTTTCGACAACCATGACACATCAAATCAAATTAGGAACATGTATTGTTGCACCTGTTATAAATTATCAATATGGTTCTACGTGCAATCAAATGTTATGGTGCCGATTCGGTTCAATCAATTAATTTCATGGTAGCAATTGTATCGTTTTTTATATGCCTTACAACTTTTAATCAATTTATAATAGAAATTTTGCTGCATCATACATAATATTATTGATAAGTAACTCTTGAGTAATATTAAAAGTAAGTTAGTGAAATTTTTAGGTGAAGGCTAGAGGGAATGGTGTACTGAATAATTGCATTTGTGAAAACCACGAAGGTTTTTGTATACAGTGCTAGTCAAAAGTACTTTGCCCCTAGTATATTTTGAACGATTATAGGATAGGCTGAGTACGGTTATGACAATTGTTTCCTGGTACTGGTCGAAAATAGATCTCGATCCAAGATGAAGATGCTTACTATTTTCTCGTTTCTGAAATTCCAATTTTCGAACACATCTTATCCGCTCGCCCTGCCCTTTCAGGTGTCGGTGTGCGATTCCGGTTTACCATTTATCCATTTCGTCCACTCTCTATGTATGTATGTGTTCTTCTAAGTGATTCAATACTTTATACCTATTCACCGTATCAAAAGCTGCTTTTAAATCTATAAATGTTAGGAATAATTATTTTCCCTCCCCTAATATTATTTTTATTACCCTCCTTACTCCGAAAAAATTCTCATTCATTTGTCTTCCTGGTCTAAGTGCTGTCTGTGTATCTTCTATTATCTCCACAACGTAATCTCTCAATATCTCCTCTAAGATATTGGTATATAGCTCAAAACTTTTTTGTGCGTAGTTTCTGTATTTCTGCTCTGTTGTTTCCACATTGTGTTTGATCTGCCTTCTTATGTACCAATATTATTAAATTGTTTTCCCACCTTTTGGGTATCCTCGCTGTCCTCCACGATTTTTTTTAGTATAGTATATAAGTCATTCCTTTCCTCTATCGTCCATCCCTTTGACCATTTCTGGAGCTAAATCGTCTTCTCCGCCATCTTCTCATACTTTGATGCTTCGTATTGGCTTCTTCCATTTCCTTCTATCTTATTTCTAAAGTGTCGCTTGCTCCTTCTTCTTGGATATTCTCTGCTTCATTTTGTACTTCACTAAATTTTTCTTGATAGTACTTCCTCTATTTCTTAGTACTCCCTTTTCATCTACCCTTAGTGGGTTTTGGCTATATCTATTAGCTCTCATTTCGTTCTTCCTATCTCCTTTTAGTTCTTCTACTTGTACAGAATTGTCTGTTATCTGTCCTATAATTTTATGTTAATTCCTTTCCAAATTCTTTTAAACTCTCCTTTTTTGCTTTCTTCACTGCATGTTACGCATTCTTCCTTATATTATGTATTTATCTCTATCACTTTGATCTGCAGTCTGGGTGAATGTTTTCCATGTTTGTTTCTTTTTTTTACTAATTCCTAAATATCCTCACTCAATCATTCCGTCCTCTCTAGTTTTCCGTTGTATTGTCGTTTCCCGCATATCTCCTCTTCCATTTCTAATAGTACTTCTCTAAATTTTCCCATCTTTCTTCTAGTGTCCAACCTCCCCTGTGATTGTCTAGTCTTGTGAATTGCTCATTTGTTTCTTTTTGGTATTTATTTCTAAGTTCGCTATAGTTCAGCTGTGAATTGCAATTTTACTATATTAGTTTTCTTCAACTGCTTTTGTCGTGTTATCCGGTAGCTTTACTGTGACTCGATCCTATTTCTGATTTTTTATCTGTCTGTACTTTTTTAATTTTAGCGTCCGCTTTTGTGGATGCTTTTCGCCTCTCTTTCTATTGCTACAATAGCTATTTGTGTTTCTAGGCTACTTCTGCAGGCCCGAAAACCCACTTTCGCGACGTGGAATACACAATAGTTTTTATCCTGCACATAAAATGGTTAGATTCTAAAATGACAAAGGTGGGATATATTGTTATTGTACCGTTTAATGTTATGAACTAGTCATAAAAAATGGCAAATGAGTTGTTGAAATAGTTATTTGTATGCTTAGGCCGCGAAATACCTTTTTAACGTACCGAAAGAATAGTTATCGCCGAGGCCGCTTGCGGTCGAGGCAAGATAATCTTGAGGTCGTTAAAAAGTTTCGCGGCCATGGCATACACACTATTTTCCGTGCAATCGTTAAAATGATTAAACTAGATAATTGTAAATAAATATATTATTGCTTTAAAGTCAACAGCAGTTCAATTTATTTAACAATGTTAACGTGTGCTATGGAAATGATATGTTTCAATATATACAAAATATTTTGACAGTTCTTGACAAAACGCAAAACGTCTGATACTGATAGCAATATTTCAGTACCTTCCACTCCTCCTGAACTCAAAAGCGTTGTAAATTCGGCGCTTTCCATTTTAATACCCGAAAGGGCAGTACGATAAATGTTACGGCGAGTTTAAAGATTGGTGTGACAAACAGAGTATTAAGACGATGTCTGAAAACATTTTATTGGCTTATTTGATGCAGGAATCAAATGTTGTAAAAAGTATTCATCCTAAATAATATAAGTACTTGTGTATTTGTTGGTATTCAATAAAAAATAATCCTTGTCTTTGTAGTATTTTAGAAATGTCAAATTTAGAAGTGAGATTTAAATTTGGAAGTGACGTTTGGTTTCGCGGCCGTTGCTATGAGTAACGGCTGCGAACTTAAATTTCGCGGACTGTGCTGAGAACGCGAAATACTGACTTCGCGTGCAATTGCACGAAAATTGAATTTTCGCTGTACCTTGCAATGCAATAAACACCAATCCATAAAATGTGCATATTTTAAGTTACAGTTTCCCTTTTACTTTTCATATAGCAAATTTGGTGTAGCCTGTCTTTTTGAGTGATCCCTTCCGGTGTAGTATAACTGCTGTCGGATTCGTCCATATTACTTAACACAACGTTTTCCATCTTAGTTGTAATGTCAACATAACCTTAAATCTGCAATTTGAAATTTAAAAGTTACAGCCGCATCATCATTTATAATAGGGTGCCATCTAGTGTTATTTTTGAGAAGATCTTTTGCCTGTATAGCCATTATTTGCCATTTTCCTCGCCTAGCCGTACAATTACATATGTTCCCGTCCACGAAAATTGTGTTTTCGAGTAGTAGGATAAAATAGTATATTATATGCCTAGGCAGTGAAGTGGCATTTTTCAGGCAGAAAGAAAATTTGGCCACTTCTTGAGGGCTGAAAAAGCACGTTAATGCCGTGGTTTACACATAATTTTTTATCCTACACAATATTTGTTGATAATATTTTTTCTACAAAAATTGTATTTTATAATATGAAAGTCATTACTGTGAGCCATTATTTTTCACAGTGATATTAATAATTTGATAATGTATAGTACATTTAACAAGAGATATTGCTTGCTTGGATAAATTTGATAACAGTACTTGCTCAGAAAAGGAAGTAGTTGAAGTTTTTGCTCCTGTGTTTACTATATTTTCTATTAAAGGAGTCATTTCAGCAGTTTTAGTAGATGTAGATTCATTTTGTGTGATAGTCATAGTAGAAGATACGGCCATATCGTATCGAAAAACTGACAAGTTAACTTCAAATAAACATCAAATATGACAACTGCTGACAATTTTTTTCACTGATGTTTGATGGCGTTGTTTACTTCTAGCGATTCTCTTTTGCTCCTCCATACTACTTAATGTGATTGAAATCGGTAATGCTATTATGTGGGACATAATCAAATTGGCAATTTATTTTCATTTAATTTATGTCAATTGGGTCGCCACCTTTCGTAAAAATGAAAAAAATATTTCAGCCGAGGAAAAGATAACTTTCTCATCTCCGTAAGTTTGGTATAATTCAACTTTCTCACAGTGTAGGATGGGAATGAATACTTATCTTCTATTATTTTGTTCCCATTAGGTACTTCCTATTTAGGTACTTCCAATTGCCATGTCGTTTCTTCTGTAAAAATCTATCACTTTTGTACCGTTCCTATTTGCAATTTGTTCATCATATTTTCACATGCACCTCATGCTTACTCTTGCATTCCAATCTCCCATGATTATTGTTGGAATTTACACTAAGTAATTCCAACTGTTCTGATTATCTATTTCGAGACACCCTGTACATATGTCTTGGAACCAGCGTAGATGTCGCCGGGCACCTAACAGAGTAACGAATTTCTGCGTGCGCAAATTCATTTTTCAGAGAATTAAAATAGTCTTCACAAAAGTACTGAAGTAGCTTTCGCCCTAGGCACACCTACTGTGAGAGTCTCTACGTACATTTTTAGGAAAACTAGAGGAGAGGAAATGAGGAGGAGGAGTGAGAGGTTCTTGTTTCAAAGATCCGAACAAACGATAACTACGCTTACGTAGCAGAAGTAAAATTGCCCACGTTTAGTGACGCACATTTTGCAGAAGCCAAAAACACTACTCCGATTTATGAAAATATTGAAAAATTCATTTTTCAAAATCGTAATTTACCGGATGATCTAAATATTTCAATATTTTTTAGAAATGCTGAAGAAAAAGAAGAAACTAGTGATACCACCTTTCATGCCACCCGGCCAATCACCCAGCAACAGAGATGACGACGACAACGACAGCGAAAGCGACGAAGAAATCAACAAGGAGGAACAATACGCGAAGAATATGAAAGAAAGAGGCGACAAGCCCCTGAGAAAACCATCCAGCGGATGGAAGCGGAGCTGACAGGACTGAGGGAAGCCATGGAGAATATGGCAAATGTAATGCAGGAGAAGCTAGAGGACAAAAGATGCCAAAGCCCACAAGAAGGCACCCGAAGGAAGACCCAGAGGACGGAACCCCCCCCCCCCAAACCGAAGACGAGATCGAATAGATGGACTTCACGGAAGTGTTGTCCATCAAGACAATCCAGAAGAAGCAGAGGAAGGAAGCTGCCGCTAGGAAGGAAGCCGCCCCAAGGAAGGAGAGAAAAGAGGAAGACATTATGGACGAAGCCATCCTCCAGAACCAGACGAAGACGATCAGGCCACCGCCAATCATCCTACGGAGCACCAACCACTGGAGCTCGGTGAGGAATGAAATCCACAGAAGAGGGATAACGACGAGGTTTATCACCATCCGAGTGAGTGAAGATCCCCTGCGAAGGGCCAGAAGACTTCAAGAACCTGACGAGGTACCTGCAAGAAGAAAGGAGAGAAGTGTATTGGTACACCCACACACCACGGGACGAAAAGAAGGGAAAGCTCATCATCAAGGGACTGACGAACAGCGAGGACCTAGACGAACTCAAGGAGGAGATCCAAAAAGAGGGAGTCAAAATCGGAAGAGTAAGCCAAATGCACTCCAGATTCGGCGAGAAACGACCACAGCTCATCTACGTAGTAGAGCTAGACGAGGAAGAAAAGACCAACGCAAGAAAATCCGACACATCCAGTACGTGAGGATAAAATGGGATGAACTCAGGAGAAGACCAGGACCAACACAGTGCTACAACTGCCAGGGATTCCACCATGGACAGACGACATGCAGAGTCAACACCAAATGCGTCAGATGCGGAGGACCACACCGATCCAACGACTGCACAAGACCGAGAGACAAGCCAGCCACCTGCGCGAACTGCCAGGGAGAACATCCAGCGGACTACAAGGAATGCCCACAAGTACCGAACAGCAAGATGAAGAGGAAACCACAACCCTCAGCAACCACGAAGCCAGGAGTCAGCTACGCCCAAGCGACTACCATTAAGACAACGACAGCGGCCACCCCGAAGAAACAGGAGATTCTCGAACAGGTGACTAGGCTATTAGCCTAGCTAATAAACTAATCATTTTTGTTTCAGAATCTCGAGAAGACCTGCCTAGGAGAAGGCTCGGCACATCCATAAAAAGATGAGCCGAGGTTTCAAATAGGTCAACAAAAACAAGTGGATCCACTCTGTAAGGTCGTCTTTAGTCGTATTAAGTCGGCTAAGGATTTGCTCCTTACAGAGGCAGCGGAAAACACACACATTAGAAGACACAGAAAGCGTATAGACCGCCGAAGTTATAGCCACAATCCTGAGGCTGCACGGTAACACAGATGACAGCACGACCCTACCTACCATCCATTTCGGCTAGGGTTGGGCGGTAACGCGACAAACGCAAACGACGACTGAGGACCCATCGGATGAGATGGGGGGTGGATGGAAGTTCTTCCCGGGATGCAGCGCTCTCTGAGGGTTGCATCTTGGGAGGGACGGGCTCAGTACCGAGTGTGTGTATGAGTGTCTACGTATTTCAGACAAAAACCAACCCTATGTAAGAATTGCGAGCTCTATTGTGAAATCGGTGCATTGTTGTTTAAGTTATGTGTGGTTTAGTGATGTAACCTAACGTAGTTAACCGCTGTGGTCTTTCTTAAGAAAACCAGTAGTTCGTGCTCGCTCTAATATATCTCTCTGTCTGTCTCTCTCTCTCTCTCTACATCTATTACATGTTATCAATTCTCTCTTCTCTCTATTGAAAGTGCATTACATTTATCAAGTTTCTGATACATAGTTTTTTTTTTCTTTCCATGTTATAATTATTTTATATTAAGCGCTAACATCACAGTGTTGTCAAGTATTGGCATTAACAATTCTTGGTGATACCATTTTCACATGTTCATTTATTTTGTTTTTATGACCTTTCGTAGTTGCTTCATTGAAGATCAATTGAAATGAAACTGGCTATGTTATTGACATCTCAGAAATTAGTTTAACCTTTCGTGGTCAGCGGAGATAGGGTAGTATATGTTAGATGTCAGCATCCACCTCCCTAACAATTATACAGTCCACTGAAGTTACTGCCCGTCTTCGCTCCCCGACATGGTCCTCCGAGCCGGATATGATCCTATGGATGCGATGTTTCATTTTTCTATTGCTCTCTGGAACTTTCCGGTCATCACTTGATCGGTTTCTCGCAAGGGTTCCCGTTTTTTCGCCGTTAACTTGTGCCGTACTGTTAAAACGAGTTAAGTGCGCGAAACACAACTTCCGTATAAGCATCGTAATAGTATCAAGAAGATTTTTTGGTTTCCACGAAAAACCAACTCATTTTCCTGTCTACAAGAAGTTGCAGTGACGTAGCAACAGCGCAGAAAGTCCAGCTTGTCCTGATTTGTTTAAATGAAGAAAGCTCTTCATCATCTTTATCCACAGCGCTGGTTCATGCATATAGCAGGCTCTATCGAAATCAGCATTGCAATTGTTTCAAGTTTCACGGATAATCAGGTTTTTATGATTTCACGTTTTTATTAACATAAAAGTCGGTACATGTGCTGTTTACTATATCAATTTTAAAAATATTGATTTTCGTCTAATATTTTTGCCACTTTTACCGATATTAGTATAGTATACTCGTAGTAGGTCTAATTAGGAAACGTTTATTGACATTTTCTTATAATACTTGCGAGAATTTATTTAACATTCTCATGGTGATTAATATGTTCATCGATTTTTATTTTGAATAGGTTATTGAACTTTTATCGCTCTATAGATTAGTAGGAAAACAGTTCAGTCGCATATCATATACATTTTATTATTGTTTTCTCTTCAGATTATTACTAGTATATTTTTATATAATATTGTATTATTTTTGTAAGAATGGCTGCAAAACAATTTGGTGATTTAATTAAAAAACGTAACTCGTGCGTTGGTCAATTGAACAGATTATCTGATTAGATTACAGGTCATTTTGCCACGGGTAAGCGAGCATCTGAACTCGAAACAAGGGTAGACACCCTTCATGAAATTTTGCTAATTATACTAATGTACAGGACCAAATTGAAGATATAATTTCATCTAACCCTACTCTTACTGACACTGAAGAGCGTGCAGCGTTTGAAGGAAAGTTTTACGACACTCTTGCAGATTACAAAGATTGTATTCAAGATATCACCGGTACCCCTACTTCCTCCAGCGCTGGCAATGGTTCAGGGCCATTTACTGGTGACAAATCTAATGTTAGATTACCAGAAATTAAAACACCCAATTTTGACGGATCTAATCCGTCCGAATTTGCTCCCTTTTTCGATATATTTGAAGTTCTAATAGGCTCAAATCCTAAATTGAGGAAGGCTTAACATTGTATTATTTGCGCACTTTGGTTATAGATTCAGCTCTTCAGATAATAGAAAATTTAAAAATCATTCATTAAAATTATGATGAATGCGTCTCTCCAATGCATCGACCTGCAAACGGTTTCCTTTCGGCAAACTTTCGCCCTTTTTTTAGCTTGTCGGGCCGACGAAAACACCCATCTCTCTTTGGCTTCAGAAGCCTTATTATCTCAAACTTATATTGACGATATTCTTTCGGGTGCACAAACCCTCTCCGACTTGAAAACTATTTATCTGCAGCTTAACACAGCTCTAAATAACTCTGGTTTCAAAATGCATAGATGGCAATCCAACTCTACAGAATTTTTACAAGATATCGCTCATACTAATGCATCGGAAAAAGATTTGAATTTAAATGAATCCGCATGCAAAATTTTAGGTCTTAAGTGGAACCCCTCGCTTGATAAGTTTAGAATTTCAGTACCCTCAGTGTTAGATATCCACCCTCTTACGAAAAGAAAAGTTTTATCAGTAATTAGCTCATGTTCCGATCCGTTAGGTTTGGTAACCCTATCATCAACAAATCTAATTGGCACAGCCAGTAAGATTTTCATTCAAATTTGGTGAAATACAGAGGGTATTGTGAAATGCCCATTGTATTTTCGGAATTATTTTCGCTTGTATTCAAATTTGTTATTACGATTTCTAATAAATCGAGAGAAGAATCAGTCAAATAATTATGAACAGAGGAATCTGCTTAATCACTTGCAAAATTGTAATAAATGTTGAATGATATGTTTGGATAAAAATTTCAAATGTATATCCGTCTAGAAAGATGACTTTATTTTGTTATATCACTCTGTAGAAAAATGTGGATACTGAGATTCAAACTTTGCTAATCCAAGAATGCACTTTTTTAGTCGACTTTACTTTGGAGTTATTTTTTCAATGTTCAATGTATATATCTTAATATTTTAATTAAAGTTGGAATTTTGAGCTGCATCACAATATTTCTCAACTTTGAATCCTTCTTTTAAAAATATTGGAAATCATTCAAATTGAAGGAATGTTTTCGTATATATTATGATTAATTCTGATGAAAGATTCGTTCAAATAAATTTCTCAAATATCAATCAAGTAAAATAAACACGTACACTTATAATAACAATATTCCCAACCATTCATTTCGAGCCATATCCAAGTGTGTAATTAAAGTTAGATTTTCTCAACAGTAATTAAATGTAATTAGTGCAAAAAAGACTGAAATTATAATAATTTTCTAGAATCAATATACCCTACTGTCAATAATTCATTTTAAATTTCCTATAACTATTATTAAAATCATAATTTCAACAGAAATATCATGCATTTTTTCATAATGTAACTTTTACTTAAACTAATGACACCATTCATTTATTTCGGAAGGTTATGGCCAGAAGTGTTTGAGTATTGCCGTTTTCTCATTATCGAAACAATCGATTTACATACTGGTACTAATGTTTGATACTAATACGGTAACCGCAGGATAAACGAACAATAATATAAGGAAAATACTTAATAACTTAAGGAAATGTATTAAAAATAATATGAGATACAGGGCAACTTTAGTACTCACGGTGGAGCAATAATAATAGTAGGGAAATACTTGAATTGCTGTGAAGGAGACAATCAATTCAATATTCCCGATCCATTAGCTTAAAATCAATAAAAGCATATACACACGACGTATTCTTAAGGCGCTGACGACGAGCAGGTGAGGTGCGCTAGCGATACAAACGCGTTGATATGGCGATACAGACGCACTGCAGTCGCGCATATGTATTGTAATATAGTGAAACCTGGTTAATTGGGATCTCAAGGGACCAAGGCATATGTACCAATTATTGAGGGTTTCCAATAATCCAGTTTTCCAATTAAGCAGGTTTAAAATTATAAATGTCTCATTTACAGCCGCCCTTGCTTACAGATGTTGAAATGTGCCGTTATTCCATTTCTAGAGGTGGAAATGTTAATAAAAATGCGTATTTTTGGTGTTATGAAGCAATTGTAGGTATGGATGTACGTACATAATGTATTGCGTCGAAAAAAAAACAATACGGTAAAGCTTATGAGAGTAATCGGCTATGTTTGTTTGTACTTGATTGCTAGTTGCTGATCAAAAATACTAGAATTGTCAGTACTAGACATTTCGAAGTACTTGTGTGAAGTTTCTAAAGCTTCCAATGCCTCATCATTCGAAATTTTCACTGGAGTCTCTTCACAGTCTTCTTCTTCTTCTTACATGTGTACATAGAAGAATACATAGCAACTATGTCATTAACATTGAGCTCCTCTGAAATGAGTACATTATCATCCATAGAAACGAAGTCCTGAAAAGTCGCCTGCTGCTAATTTAAGTCATTCCTACATGTGGTAAATATTCTATCCCATTCTGGAAACGTTGCACAGATCTCCAGCTCCTCTTGTAGGCTCTCAGGTTCAGATACGTTCGTCACTTTGAATCCAGCTTTTTTAAAGCAATGACTAATTGTGGTTTTGCTAACAGAAAACCAAGCTTTTCTTGCAAATATCATGGCCTGGAGGATATTGATTTCTGGGCTTTTATCCTCTTCTATAGATTTGAGAACATACTGAACAACTTCCTTCGTGTAGTAAACTTTAAAGTTCTTGATAATACCCTGACCCATGGGCTGCAATTTACTTGTGGTATTGGCGGGTGAGTACAATGATGTAACATATTCCAATTTGCGCATATTGTTGTGAGCTGTGCAGTTGTCGGCAAACATAATGATTTTTCGTTTTTGGGCTCTCATATCGGCGTTCACTTTTTTTAAACAATCTGCAAATAATTCAGAAAAGATCCAGGCCTTTCTATTGTTTTGAACATTAACAGGCTACGTTTTAATACACTTGAAGCATCTTGGGCTCTTAGATTTTCCAATTAAAAGAGGTGGCAGTTTTTCAGTTCCAGACATATTCGCACTTACAAGTACAGTGACCCGTTCTTTACTCAATTTACCACCATGGCAAGGCAGACCTTTAAACGTAAATGTTTTATCCTGTAGATACTTGTAGAATAAGTTCGCTTCATCAGCGTTGAATACGTCATCGGGGGAATAATCGTGTAACAAAGCTGGAAGGTTTTTAATCCACTCGTTACATTCGTTATTGTCCACAGAATTGCTCTCGCCACAAACATTTTTGAATGCGATATCGTTTCTTTTCTTAAATCCCTCCAACCACCGATTACTGCCAGAAAAATTATCAATGTGGTGCTTACTTGCAAATTCCTGAGCTTTCTCTTTAATCATTGGTCCGCTTATTGGAATGTTATTATTCCATACCTGCTTTATCCAAGTACAGAGACACTTTCCAACTTCAGAATACTATGCTGCCCGTATTCGTTTGAGTTTTCTTTTTTCATCAATACACTGATAAATTAACTGTCTCGACCCTTACTCCGTAGAATATACTCATATTAGTGTTTTAAATGAAACTCACTGTTTCTAGCTAATTTAACAATATAATGAAAATTGTTGAAAATTCTAAAAAATTGAGAATTGTTTGGATAAATCCATATCATCGTTAGAATGACAGAAGTTACATTTCATTTGATGTCTATCTGATGTTTAGTAGTTATTTTTTGGCTAGACCAAGAAGTGACCTAGCTTGTGATTGACTTAATATATGTTAATAGAAAAAAGAAGAAGATGTGATGTCACAAATATTGAAGCTTAGATATTATAAGCTCTATGGTGATATCCTGGATATCATTTTTCCAATCAGTATAACTGTGCAATGATACAGAAAACCAGGAAAACTATATCTGCTGACCTTTACAATTATCACTTAAGAAGACAGTTTATTAGTGGAGAACTCCCTAGAGTTATCTGTTCATTGACAACTTCATATTGTGGGATTTTCAAATGTCTTCTTATTTCCAATTCTTCGAGAAAATCCAGTTCTTGTTTATTTTCACAAATATGCAGTACTTTCAGTTCTGTGTTAGGTGTCAATGAATGATAGGTGTCGAGTAGATGTTTTGCGTAGTGGGGTTTATCTGGTTGTTTTGATCTGTATGCTCGTTAAGAGCGAAAGGAGATTCAGTGATATTTTTTTTATAACTTTTAAAACATTGGTCAAACATAAAATATTTGAATAATAATTGTCAAACCGCTATCCCAAACATTCCTCTTCAAAACTTGAATAATCGGGCAGTAGTGAATTCCATATCGCTGGGCGATTTCCGTTATAGAGTGATCGGAATCGAAAGTTTCCATTTTACTTTATTAAAAACACGCGCAGTACAGGGATATTATCAAAAATCCGTGCGGATTGGGCCAAGAGGCACGGTGAAGTGAACCATGCTTCACCCCCACTCCCCTTTCTCCGACAATTTATAAACAAACGGGATACAGACGATCACTGAACGAGCTTCTCGAGCGCGTTTTAATGGCTTTGCATTCCCTTTCCAATCGATGGTGTATTAACGATGCAGTAGACGCGCCCAGACTGCCAGTCCAATCCATATGTTATGCGCAGTTAATTTTTAATTCATAGAACGCACCTCGTCTTAATTTTAAGTATTTGTTAGGATTGCTTTCGTCTCAACTTCTCTTGAATGACTCAGCTTTGCGTTCAGTCGCGTAAGAAATATTTTAGGCATTTTGTTACACTTAACACAAATGGACGAACTCGCAATAACTAACAATATCTGTACTGTCTAGACAGTAAATTTCATTAAATATCACTACTACTCAGCTTTCGTGAACAGCTTTCTTCAGAACTGAATTGAGTAAAAAAAATTGTTTTTGTAGACATGGTCAAGGATAAAACGTTGATATTGTTATCATAGCCTGCTGTAAATATTGTCACGACGTTACCAAAAAATCAAGGTCAGGAAATTATTTCTTCTGGATGTAACACTTCTAATGTCACTGAGTAGATTTTAACACTTTCATTCTTGTATTTAAATATTTAAGCAAATTCATTATTGAATTCTCCAAGTATCTTCACTGAGATTTTGACAGATATGCCTTTGAACTTTTCATTTTTTAAATGATCTCGTTAATTTCATGGGTAGTTAATTCATAGTTTCCTTTTATTACAACCAATATAAACCCTGGAGGTATCTGCACTACCGAAAAATATGAGTTAGCCCTATATTCTTATTGTCATTCGCTTTCTTTGTTTTTGGGTTGTGTGATTCATACTGCTACTGCATTTGTTTGGGAGAATTTAGCTGTAAATTTTGATAGAAATAGACTTAAAAAATTATACCACTCTAATCTTCCGATAATTCTATTAAATTCCAAATCTATACCTCGTAACTTTTTCATTCGGTTCAACACCTGAAAGCTGTTCTTGGTATGTGGTTGGAGACATCGTTCATTTGAACACCCAGTACAGTTTTCATTATTTAACGACTTATTTATTGGGTGTTTTCTCGTATAAGATCTGACCGGTTTGTCTGGACGTAAACTAGTTTGTGAAATTTTATTTAGAAGAGAGATTATTTAAGTATACATAACCAGAGGCTCATTTTAGTAGTTCTTTTCAAGATGGTTTCCTATTTGAAACAGTGGCTATTTTTGTTTACTGCGTTAAATCAACTGTGTTTATACCTTTGCTATATGACAGATCCTAATTGTTCAGAGTCAAGTAAGTTAATAATATTAATTTTTGTTGTTTCCATCGAACTTAGTATTGATTCATTAAAGAATAAAATTTTAAGCGTAATGTTGATGCAACTTATTAAAGTTAAATGATTCAATATTTAAATTAGCGTCTTAGATCATGTCAGTTAATCCAATTTTTGTATGAAGTCCAATGTTTATATAATAATAATGATAATAATATAATTTTATTAATCACACGTAAAGAGGTTGCATGAACAAGGAGAGCGGCAAAGGCTATGAATAAATACACTGTGAAACACAAAACACATACAAATTGTAAAAATGTGACATTTAGACACCAAATAAATATATATCTTATGACGATAATACTTCACTTCAATTTCCTAAGAAAGTAGAAGCTCACATCGGCATAGAACTGGTAGGGACATTTAGTGAGTTTTCATTTTACTTCTAAATCTATGGTTTTCATTCATTCACAATGAATTCCATTGCTCCACAGATGAAACGATATCTTTACATTATCGTAGATGAATCTATTAAGGAGTCTAGATCTTCCGAAAATCCTTGAATCCCAATAAAATTTTCTCTTAACCTTTTATACATCGGACAGAGCAGCAGTATATGTTCAAAATTTTCAGGCATTGGGAAGTTACACATGACTTTCAAATTACTAACTCGAAATACTCTTTTTAAAAACGTTTATTTTACAAAATGATAGGTTTACGAACTACGACAAACAACATGAAATCTAGTAACTGACTAACTTTATTTACCACAAGTAATTTTATATATATATATATATATATATATATATATATATATAATATTTGTGCTGATTGCGGGGTCTTCATCTTATACCGTGGAACAGCAACTCATCGGTTTCTATGGGAATCGTTGATATAATTCCTCCCCTCGTAAATTCAACTTACGCAGCTAGCGAGGAAGTTGAACGGTTGAGTGGTCCACCTGGGATGGTTTCTTTGCAGCTGTGCAGTACTTCGATGCCCATTTTTTCATATACAGAATACAAAAATAAAAATTAACAATAAATAAATTAATAAGGTCCATAAGCTGGGGGTTTTTGAGACTAGTCCGAATGTTAATTGAGGTTGATTTTCTACAAATTTACTTTTTAGTGGTTGAAGATCGTCTAGTTCTGCTTCCTCCAAATGAAAGTCGAGGTTTGATGTGGTTGGGCGAAAGGTACTGTTGTCTAGATTTAATAGTAGTATCGGCTGGCTGAAGCTACTATAGAGTTGTTGGTTATGTATGACTGTGTGATAAGCTACTACGTGGCATCTCAAAGGAATTTCTAAGAGATAAGTACTTGGTTTCCTCCTGATTTGGACATTTGAAATTTGCTGTATCCTGGAATGGAATGATGTACAACCAGTGGAAATTGTTTAGTTGTTTCAGAAATGGTTTCGACAATTGAAATTTGGTTTTCTCGCAGGTGAAAGTGCGTTTCATTTCAAGTAAGTTTATTTCACAAGGCCTTTCTTCTTGAATTTCCTGCAGGTCTATTCTCGGGCAGACATACTGCTGAGGGAGAATCTCTTTGCAAGGTATGCTTGAATCAGCGAAGTTGACACCATTCGTAATTAAAAATTTATTCTGAGGTATTATGGTAGTCATCAAAAACTTTGGGAAATGTTATAGGAATTTTTAAAATATATGTAATTTTATTATTATGTGAGTAGCAATCAATTTTAATTAATTTTTCATAGAGTAAAATTTTATCGAATTCAATTTCTAAGGGCAATTCGTTTTTTGTAAATATTTTCTCCAAATTCTTTAATTGTTTAAATAAATCAGAAGTTTTAATTATGCTTGGATGCATCACTTGAAGTTTAGCAAATGTAATTGAATTTTCAATATCGTTTAGAACTGAATTAATCAATTCATACAGATCTATGATTAAGCTAATAGACATCTTAATATGTGCATAATATTCGTAATTTGCTTGTCTGTTGATTAAATTAAGGATAAATTTAATTTTTGTTTCCAAAATTTGTTCGTTATTGGTTCGATGGTTCTATTGAATTTATCAATGAGCGAGACTGATAATGAATTTTGATTTCTTATACTACTAGCTAAATTATTTTGGTTATGTTGTAATTCTTTGTGTAAGTTGTGTAAAAATATCGTACATAATTTTCTATTTTTCACGTTTTTTCCGGGGACGTTTCAAGTTGTCCATATGTACATTATCTCTATTTTCAGTTGAAGCTGTTTTATTTGCATGGTTGACGGTTTTTAATTTGATTGGTAAAGTGTACTTATTAGCGTGTTTTTGTCGTATGTGTTTTCTTACATATACTTTTTGATTAGGTTTAAATATTTCCGGTTTGTCTCGGTTTGTATTTAGTTTAGAAGTAATGTTTTCTTTTCGATCAATTAAGTTGGAATTAATTTTTGAGTACAATAATTTTGTTTTTTCTTTGTGATTGTTGATGTAATCATTTAGGAGTATTTTATTTATGTCAATGTCATAAACGTCATTATTATTAATATGTCCGTTGACTATATCTATCGGTTTCATTTTTGTACTGGAATGAATCGAATAATTGTAAGCAAGTAAAGCATATAACATTTTCATTTTAACTGGGGTTTTTGAGAAACCTTTAGTATTTAGGAGTCGAATATGTTCTATTAGAGTTGAATGGAGTCTTTCTATTTGTCCGTTGGATTGAGGATGATTGGGAGAGGTAAAATGAACTTGAATGTTATGAAGGCTCAGTAGTTCTGTTAATACGAAATTTTTGAATTCTGTGCCATTGTCAAATATGATTTGTTTCGGTATGCCGTGATGAGAGAAGAATTTGATAAGATTTTCTACCACTTCTGTACCAGAGGCAGAATTTAAGTGAAATGCTTGAGCGTATTTAGAAAAGCTATCAATAATAATTTTGTTTGTTCGATCGTGAAAGAATCTAAATGAATAATTTCGAATGGATTTGAGGCGGTTGAGGTGATATTCAATTGCATATGTACTGGATTTCGTTCATATTTACTTTGATGGCAAATTTGACATTCGTTTATAAATGTTTGTACGGATTCTATTAGGTTAGGCCAATAATATTTTTCTTTTAATCTTAAATATGTTTCATCTATTCCTCGGTGATTTGATTTTCCTCCGTGATAGGTTTGTATGATAGTTTTGATCTCTTCTTGATCTGTTACATCTAATAATTTTGTGGTACAACGTTTTAATTGGATTGAATTTGATCTGAAATATTTTTGTAATATTGTCAAAAATGGTTCGTACAACTCGGGGCTTTCGAAATAAACGTGATATTGAATATTTGGTGAAATAAATTCTTTAATAAAATTGATAATGTCTTGTTCTAGGTTATTTTTTGATATTTGCACAGTTATTTGTTTCTTTTTCTCAAATAATATTCTAACTTTAGGTTTCGCTGGAGAATGTAAAACGGAACTAATTATAATTTGATTTTGTCCGACGTTAACTGCGCATTTTGCGATAGGGATACCTATTACCGGATTTTCTTCAGCATTAGAATGAATCGTAATAAGAGACTCGTTTTTGTTTACGTTGATTCTATCGTCGTTGGGTTCACTTTGACGGTCAGGTGTTATCTGCTGTAATGCAGAGTCAGGATTGTTGTCACTTGAGTTTGTTGTCGACAAATTTTCAATGTCTAGTTCAACGTCGGGATTTACTATCAAGGATATAGTGTCTAAGTCAGGGTTATCGTCTTGAGTTACTTCTGTTGTTGGAATTTTTAGTAGATTTTCAACAGAATAGAATAGAATAGAATAGAATAGAATAGAATAGAATAGAATAGAATAGAATAGATTAGAATAGAATAGAATAGAATAGAATAGAATAGAATAGAATAGAATAGAATAGAATAGAATAAAATAAAATAAAATAGAATAGAATATAATAGAATAGAATAGAATAGAATAGAATAGAATAGAATAGAATAGAATAGAATAGAATAGAATAGAATAGAATAGAATAGAATAGAATAGAATAGAATAGAATAGAATAGAATAGAATAGAATAGAATAGAATAGAATAGAATAGAATAGAATAGAATAGAATAGAATAGAATAGAATAGAAAGAAGTTCATCGTGCGGTGCATTAAATGCTTTTTTGAAGTCTACAAACAAAGTAAACAATTTTCTACTCGGAAGACGTAGATCGTAGATAGTTATTTGTGATTACTGACAAGACGAAAATATTATCCTCGCGACTTTTGGTTGGGCTTTTTTGTGGAAGTGGATCAATATTATGTCAGTCCATGTAGAGTATATCTTTTCTTGTGAGAGAATTGTATTAAAAAACTGTTTTAAATACAATACCCATTCTGTTGGCAAGTTTTTGTAGAACTCATTTCGTATTAAATCTTCTTCTGGCGCTTTGTTATTTTTTAGTGTATACATAACCTGGTAAATTTTCACATTTGTGAAATCTAAATCTAGGCCAGGATGTAAGATGTTTATAGAGAGGGTTGTTAAATAGGTTGTTGGTGTATAACAATTTCTGTAATAATCAAGCATTATATTCATGTCAATATTTACACTGTTGTTTATATTTAGTTGAGTTCAAGTTTTTCTAAAACTCGTTAGGACTGTTAATGCTTTCCGATATAATTCTGATATTCATATGTTTTATTCTTCAGTAATTGTTTATATTCTTTTTTAGTGGTTTTTTGGTTTAGAACTGCATTTTTTTTCGAATTTTGACTTAATTAGATTTTTTTTTGTTTCATTCAGATTCTTTTTAGGTTCCCAGCATATTTTGCTAAACCGCGGTTTTGATCTGGAGTATTGGTTTCCTTTTTTTCCATTCCTAGAAATTTTGATGTCCATCTAATAGCTTGGTTTAACTGATTATCTAAAACTTCCGGTGAGTTTGAACTAGGATTCATATTGTACAGGGACATTATGTTTTTATATGCCTTTACCTTTAGGGGATCCCATCTAACAATTACTATGCTGTATGAGTTTGAGTATATATTGGATATGTTTTGTTCAGTGTTAATACTTAAATTAAGCACACAACCTAAATGATCTGAAATGAGGGTTTTATTTACAGAGAAATTTGAAATTAAATTTATACTCTTAAAATTTGCCCACACTAAATCAATCACGCTATTACCGGTCAGCCCAATGTATGTCTAACTACCTTCATAGTCGCCTTACATGCCAATTAGTACGAAAAAACCTGAACAGTCAAAGGCTTCTGTGAATAGTTTTCCCCGTAAATTGCTCACTTTATCTATGGAGTCTCGGGGTTCTAGTGGAAATCAAAGTTGATATAGTGATATCCATCAATGATTATGTGAGGAAATACATGAAATAAAAATAATAAAGCATTAAAGATTATTTGTGTCAATTTGTAGAAGATTATAATGCAATTTGATTTATAAGTTTATCAAAATTCAAATGTGAAAATTTTGGAATACCAAGGTATTATCACTTTATCGAAAAATCGATTACAAGCTGATTAAAAATCTTTGAAAAAATCAATTTTCATACCCAGCAAACTCATCACTACATCTTCTTAAGTAAGAAAGTCTAGTCTGTTTGGAAATTTCAGACAGTATGAATGAACTAATATTATTAAGATCAAAACTATCCACTTTTCATCTTACAAACTTACGAACTGTAATTATCAAATACTATTTATTCTTAAACAGTTCTTGCGATAAGAACATTTGTCCATGGCAAGCTTTTTCCACCTATCTGGTTTAAAATTGCTGTATCAACATGAAATGAAAGCCACTCACACTCAGTGAAGTTAATCAAATAATACCGCGAAATGCGAGGAAATTGACAACCGGGTGACTTTGACAACCAATTCCATATTTTTAATTATCAAATTTCTCGAGCACGACGCCGACTGCGTAAACTCGTCAATCTATAAATGTTGTTCCGTGGTAATTTGCAAAGTAATCTTGTGTAGTCTATAGTCAATCCAAACGTGTTTTCATAGTTCAATCAACCGATAAAAATGAAAGTGTTTAGCTATCGATTTTAGGCATCTAAATATTTGTGTTCTATTCTAGTATTGGATTAATTAAGGCAGGTTTTCTTAAGAGAAACATGTTCGTAGATCACTTACAGCATCGTAACCTCGAGGCATCGCCTATGCATTGCCCACTGTAATGAAATTTCAATATTTGCTCACGTGGGATGAAATTGATCACCATATTGGGGTGTCATTGATCACTGTGCTGGAATGTCACTGATAATCGGTTGCTAACGTTATATGTTAGACAAAATGGGAATGCTCTTCATAGTAGCTCTATTAACACAAACATAAATTCAAGGGCTGGGAACCAACTATAAACATTAGGAATACAGCTAACCTATTATATTCATCAGCACACAAGACAAAAAAGAAAGAGGTTCAATGATTACGTTGGTCTTGTTTGAGGAATCAACCAATGATTTCTCGATTTCTCTATTTGGACAGAGGAGAAATGAAGAAAATATGTGACATGGAGGTAGAGGAACGTTATATTGTGAAAGATAATTAATTTTATTTTGTTTATATATATATATATATATATATATATATATATATATATATATATATATATATATTGTATATATATATATATATATATATATATATGCCTACCGTTGTTTAACGCCACGGCATCTGTCGTGTAATGATATTTACCGCGCCATTTGTGTACTTAGCGCGACGTCGCGCTAAATTTTTGATATTTATAGAGTTTTATCGCTACATTTCAACGTTGCCAGATAAATATTTTTTCTTATATACAGGGAATATTTATTTGTATTTTTCTCAGATATGTAAAAAAGTAAAAATTTTAAAATGATGTTTTTTTTGAACTATGAAGATTTTTAAACTACGTAGATGCTTAAACGGTCAGATATCCTAAGAAAATTTAAACTTGAATAACTAAACAGGCCATAGTTATAAGTAAAATTTCTTACAGGTTCATTGAGAACTCCAAATTCCTCTTTTGATTGATGTAGTGAAGTTAACTGCAAAAGTTATAAGTATATATACAGTGAGCGTCAAGTAACGAATAAATGTGTTTTTGCGTTATTATTCCTTTTTATGAAAAATGCCAAAAATTGTCAATTTTTGTTGTTAAATTCAAACTTTTTTACGTAACTATTACTACCCTGAATTGAACTCCTTCGTAGGAATTTTTTTGATAGGGAAGGGTGGCTGGTGATATATTGATTGATTGGAAATTTAATTATCAATCTGATGGTGTGATACGTAATTAAATTATTTTAGGCCTTGAAATTTAAAAAATTATATTTACAAACGAAAATTGCAGCATACGGTTATTTGGCTGATAGTTCAAAAAATATACGAGGAAATTGAAATCGCTATATTTGTAATTTTTGTTTGTTATATATATTTTTTTCAAATTTCAAGGCCTTAAAAATAAATTGATTTATTTATATACTTCGTCAAATAAATAATTAAATTTCCTTTCGATCGAAGTATCACAAGCCACTCCTCCCTATTAAAAAAATTGAGAAGATTGCTACCCCTACGAGGGAGTTCAAGTCAGGGTTGGAAAGTTTTAAATTAAAAACAAAAAATTGACCTGTTTCGGCTTTATTCATAAAAAGGAATGATAACGCCAAAAATGAATGTATTCGTTACTTATGCCGCTCACTGTATATGTTTAAAATGGTTAACAGCGACTCCCTCTTTTAACACATCTAGAGGTACGAGACCCTTAGCGAGCGCTTATCACACAAATGGCGCTGTATCATTACATGACAGATTCCATGGCGTTAAACTACGGTATACATATATATTTTTTGTACGACTATTATAGAATTTCTGTATTCCGACGTAGTTTTTGACTATGGAATGGCTTCACTCTAACCCTAGTGGAATAATATTCATACTCGCCCTTGGTATGGAATGAATACTTGTGGCGCCCTCTAAATGTGACGGTTCATTTGACAGAAAAAGAAAATAGGCGTGTTCCGTTTTGTACACCAGCTGTACCAGGTAGAATAGAAGTAGTGCAGAAATATCCAAATGCATAAAAAGTCCTCTAAAGTGAACGTACAATGGCAAATATGGTAGTAGAGTATTAATTATTAGAGCAGAGGAGTAGAGCATAAGTGTATTTTGTGGCACTTTTTGAGAATAAAATAGAAAACGCTATTTAGCAACAACTGTCAACTGTCAAAAACGTCTATTGTCGAAGTTGTCCAATCATCTATTTTTTAAATTAAAATTGATTAATACATCATAAAAAGTCAGTAAATAATTGTAATTAAATCATAGCTATTACATGGGTTCATTCATTTTTAGTGTTTGATACTGATAGCAGTAATTATTTCGCCACAACTACTCCAGAAATGAAGGAGTTAGCTATTTAATATATGTCGCTTGGTTTTTTATTTTATAGTCGTAGGAAACGTATAGTCTAAAACACGGGTGGAATTCAAAATTCTACACTCGTAGAATCGTTCATCTTTCTACTCGTGTGGCATTTAGTTTATTCCACCTTTGATATAGAATATATTATACTCAACCACAATAAGTTAACAAAATATTGATCGTGGATAAATGAAAAAGTACTGCTCGTTTACGCGTATTCACATTCGTTTATGTTTTTGCATTTGATCGAGTTTGTTTACCCTCATTCGTGTTTGTACGAGCTAACGTAAAAAAAATATGAACGAACGCAAACGAACACCAACAAACGTGATAGAACACGAATTAGCGCAAATGAGTGCAAATGAACATGAACGAGCATAAACGTGCACAAAAGTCAACAAACACAAACGAGCGCCAACGAACACGAGCAAATGCAAGCAAACACGAAATGGAAACAAACATGAGCGATCGCATACAAACATTACTTGAACGTACGGAAGGTAATACGACGAAAGTGACAGAATGAGACATACGATTGTGAGCAAACATGAACGAACATAAACAAAACGCGAACGATCGGAAACAAACACGAAAGGATGCTTAGAAAATAAATCAAGGAGTACCAAGCGAATGAGAATATAACAGTCATCAATTTCCGTATTTATAACATCGAAAGGTTTCGGATCATACAGTTGTTATTTTGAATCTACTAACTAAACATGAGATACTTTTGTTTGTATTGGTCAACGTTTGAGAATACAGTGTTTTCAAACTATAAGAATGATTACGTAAAATACTCTATCAAATATTTCACTGCGTTTTTTTATGAATAATTAAACAGTATTCGGATGCTGAACCTGAGCGTAGACCACCGCCGATTTCCTTTTGGACTCACTGGGACTATTGTCTAGTCTATTCCATAATTAAAATGAAAAACTGAAAGCAAAATTATAAACTGAGAACAAGAATTCTTTGGTGGAAAACCACCTTAAGCTGTTAGTAGCACCGTAGAAAACACGTGCTCATATAAATAATAACCACCAGACTAGTGGTATTTACAGCGACTAATATTGGCGGGAACTATTATGTAGTACGCCATTTACATAATTTGTTTAAAAATACAAAAACGAACAAAATATTGTAATGGTCTACTAGAATAGAGAGAGACACAGTAATAACATGTTCACTTTTTATAAATTTCGCTAACATACTTCTGATCATTTCGAATTAGTATTGTTCTGCTTATTATCAAAGAAAGATGTATTATCTTGTAAAATTTGAAGACGGCATTTATTACATCTGTAATAAATCTCGGATTGTATTTAAGGACAATAGTGTAAGTGTCAAATATACAGGTGGTGGATGGTATCCAGCTACAATTATTGATTGTCATGGTAAGTAGTAATATATATTTTTGAAGATTTATACCGTTTGTCCATATCTCATTTAAAGATCAAAGCCAAACTGATAAATTAAAATGGAAGAGGTCAATCAGGTTGCAATTAAATTTTGTATTTACACTTTTTATATAAAATGAACATTATGCAGATGTTTTTTTAACATATTATCTCAACAAAGAAACAAATAAGGGTGATAATATTCTTATTACCTTATATCAATATTTAATCTGATCAATTTATTTTATTTTTTTGCATAAGAAAAGTTGGAACTGAAGAAAAAACATTCTAACTTAAAGAAACTAAAAATATATTAACGAAGTATTGGTGCCGGACTAGGTATCTATAGTATTCGAGCAGAACCGGAAGCTTTGAAAATACTAAAAGGGGAACTTTTCGTTTAGTTGAAAATATCATACTGCAGCTGCTTGACAAATCTAGCTTGCGACATAGTTTAAAGCTTACATAAGCAGTTATTTCACTCGTTATCGGCGCCTATGTTCCAATTTTTCCACTAGATAACCTGAAATTGTTTCCTACGCGCTTGTAGGAGGAGCTAACTGATACAATGATGATTTCAAATTTTATTAAATAGGAGGGATAAGATTGGAACAGTGAAATCGGCAGACTGATCTAACTGCTTCTGAAAGCAATAAACTGCTTGCGACTTGGAAATGCCTGGTAGATGGAGAGAGAGAATGGCCTAATGCGCATTCAAGGTCAAGCCGAAAACTGGATTAATCAAGTAGTACTTGCATTTTTTAATTTATATTTTCACTTATTTCATTTTTGTAAGTCGAAAAATTTTAATGGAACAGTTACTCCAGTGGATCGTTTACTGACCTTAAATTTTTTAATTACAAATTTTATTTTTCCAATTTTGTTAAAAGCTATAATTTTTGCTACAATTTGAGTACAATTACGTATACAGCCCAGAGATAGGTTGCACCAAACTTTTGAACTTATATAGTAAAAAGTAAACTGCTGAACTAAAAAAAATCTTTAGTCTGCTTCATGCATATTTACGTAGTAGCAGTAATTTAGAGACAGAATGGTCTCTTTTAGTGCGCCATTAAACAATTTATATTTATAATTTGTAATAAAACATTGCGAAAGTGGAAAGCATTCGAAATTAAAATATAAAAAATACATAGATATACAGGGTTTTTCAGAAAAAGGTGGCCCTCCTATTAGGATAAATAGAATACTGTAAAATAAGTTGGGTTGGACCAGAAAAAAAATTTCGTAACAGCATCCGTTTTCAAGGTACAGGGTGTTGAGAAAATAATTCTTATACACATTTTTTACGATTATGTTGAAACTACTGGCGACATTTGAATGAAATTTTTTATGTTTTGGAAGCACTCTCTATGAGAGGCGGATATAAAAACAAATTTATGCGATCCATCAGCTTCCAAATCATATTTGTACAAAATTTCATTAAGATGTCGTCAGTAGTTTCAACATAGTCGTAAAAAATGTGTATAAGAATTATTTTTTCCACCTCCTGGATCTTGACAACGGATGCTATTACGAAATTTTTTCACTGGGCGAACCCAACTTATTTTGCAATATTCTACCGATCCTAGCAAGGGGGTCACCTTTTTTGAAACACCCTGTATACAGAGTGATTCATTATATACAGTCACCGACGAGATTTCGGAAACCAAAAGATCTAGAATGATAATAAACAAATTTCAATATTATTAATTTTCAATTGTGCTCGTTGGAGACCGCTGTTGCTCAGGTGATTATTAAAAATTAGTGTTTTAAATTATAATTCATTTTAGTTTTTCAAAAGAAACTATTTGTTTCTCAATAATTTCACAATATATTGAAAAAATGATAAAAAATTGACAATCTTTTCAATATATTGTGGAATTATTTAGAAACAATTAGTTTCATTTAAAAAATTATATGAGTAGATTCTACAGAGTAATGCACGACGACGGCACCGTCTAGTTAGAAGGATTATGTTAAATTTCAGACATATTGCTATAAGCATATTAAAGATTAAGTAACTCGTTTTTTGTTAATAGAATTTTTTGGTAATAAAATGTATTTTTGTGTGTTTCAACTGTATTATTTACTTAGCGGTTCAAATGTCGAATGTACATATAACAAAAAAAATAATGCGTTGGGAAATGATTCTAAATGGACTAATTTGTAATTTCAGAAAAGTTTGGGGTAGAAATATTAGACCAAATTTGGAATTATAACATGTCATATTCAAGATGGCCGACATCCGTATTAACAGGAAATGGCCCAAATTTCCTATTTTCAAATGGGACACCCTGTATATTTTTGCTTATTTGAATTTTACGGGTCAAAATACATTCAATCCAACTGCCAAACGTCACTTTTATCTTTATTTAAAATTAAGATTTTAATATATGATCGTAAGGTGCTACAACCTGCTTAAAATTATTCAAGAATGCTCTGTGACTACCAGCAACATGTTCTCCCTTCAAAAAGTTGCTATTACAGCTTACTGATTCCTTATCAACTCAATTTTTTTCAGAATCTCAATAAAACCCTTTTTTTTAAATGGTTCCATAGCGGGACAACCTGTACAATAACAAGAACTAGAAACTTCGAACAAAATGATGTGCATATTGCCTATCTTCTCTTCTAAATTGCTTTGCTAAACAATAAAAATTTAATTTTATCAAGTATTCTCCTAGTGGGACAACCTGTACATGTCGTGCCTAAGAGTACACACACATACTAACAAAATTATATTCATATAGCCTATCTTCTCTTTGATAAAGAATAACTAAGCTGTAAATGCAATGTTTGTAGGGAAAACGTGTTTCAGGTAGTCACAGAGCACTTTTGAATACTTTTCAGCAAGTTGCGAACCAAAATAAAAATTTTAAATTCATATAAAGATAGAAGCGACGTCTGGTAGTTGGGCTGTATGTATTTTGACCCGTAGAATCCAAATATATGAAAATATATAGTGTGTCTCATTTAAAAATCGAAAATTGGGGCCATTTCCTGTTAAACCGGAAGTTGACCATCCTGATTATTCACATGTCATAATTCCAAATTTTGTCTAATATTTCCACCCCAAATTTAGAAGCAATTAATTTGCCCGTTAAAAATATATAAGAGTGTCCCTATTGGCTGGGCCACCCGGTATAAGGTGTGTGGTTAACATTGCTATATTCGAAGGTCTATTTTGGAACACGATTAAAAAATGTTTACTATATCTGTTTCCATTTTCAAGTTATGAGGAGGAACCAAAGATGTATTAAAAGTTGTTAATAATGATGATTGTTTCTGGTACGAAACGTAGTAGAAACCTTAACTTATGCTTATGAATGTGTCTTTAAATGATTGATCGACATTACTAATAAAAATACACATCATATTATTGATAGTGGCCTTTGGAAAACTACGTTGCGTGACAAGAATTGTTTAAGCTTTAAGGCATCTTATTGAAACTTTGCATTTCCATTTTTCGACATCTTTCGTAATAAACTTGCTAGGCGCTATCGACAAAATTTTGCATTTTTCGTTATCCATATATAACTTTATAACGGTAACAGATAAGGTAGTATTTTTAACTACTATAATGTGCTCAAAAATAGGCAACTTATTTCCTATTCAACATTTCGTCAAAATTTCTAAACTATTTGAGCTCATCAGAAAAAAAAATACAAAACCTATTTACTTATACTTTTACAATTCATTATTCTTAACAATGTAATTCAGAAAATATAGAGTAATCCGGACCTCTGCATTTTAGATCGAAATCCAAAAGGAATGCACAGAAAAGTTAAATTTATTTTATTTTAAAACAATATTGTTGAAATGAGTTTTCTTAGATTTAAAAATAAAGCATATTCCTGAAATATCTGATTTTTTAGATAAAAAATCTCTGTTAGTGGAAACAAAGGCCAAACTAGAAAAATGCAGCAAAAATGATAATCCTCAAGAAGTAGATGTGACTGTTTCTTGCGAAAACTCCGGAAAAGGAAATTTAAACGATAACTCAGAATTTATTAAGCCCACAAATGATAACACTATCAAAAAAATGAAAACAGTTGCAACAAAAATGGGGAGACGGGAAGACACTGAGTTAATATTGATTGCTACTTGTGAAAATCGCGATATTGAAAATATTGACGAAAATTTACAATTTGTTGAAGCAACCTATGATGATTCTGTGACTAAAACTAAATCAGTTGCAACAGAAATGGAGATACAGGAAGACTCTGAGTTATTATTCACTGCTACTTGCGAAAACCCCGATGTTTGCGTAAATTCAGAATATGTTGAAGCAACCTGTGATCATAGTATGATTGAAACTAAACCGGTTTCAACAGAAAAGGGGTATATTGAACTGAGAGATACTGAGCCAAGAGTAATTGCTACTTATGATAAACCCGATATTGTAAATTTAAACGGAAATTCAGACTTTTTTGAAGCTAGTGCCTTACTAAATTTTGATGAAAACCAACACATTTTTTCAGAAAATTTAAGAAACAGTATAGATAAAGAAGGTATTTATATTTTTCATGTTATTAGAACCTTTAAATATCGATGTCACGGAACCTCTTGCGTCGACAATTTTTATCAATACAACATTGCAAAATTTTATTATTTAATTTCATATTATAGACGGTCCAACGCGGAACATTTCAAAATCCTTAGTTAAATGAAACTAATTTGTAGTTTGGTTATTTCTCAAAATCAGTCTTGAATCATTACCTCTTGAGGAAAAAATAGTTATCCAATAATTTTTTTTCTTTGTATATCCAACTAAATTGAACTCACGTGCAGTTTGGCTGTCGATTTTTTTTGTTAAGACTGATGGTTGGTATGGGTAAACACTTCTTAATTTGCAGATCTTTAAAAGGAGCCTTACGTTTATTCCTCTTTAGTGGTAGAATATTTCTGTAAACGTTTAGCTCGTTCATTCATTAACTTTTTCGACTTGATCATGAATAAAGATAAATTTTAAAACATATATTTCAAATGTAACAATGAAAGAAAAAAACAATTTTCAGAAATCACAAAAAAATGTTTGCTCTTGAAATATTCGATTTGTAAAATTTGCAACCAACTGTTAAAATTAATAAAAATTCTCGGTATGACGTGTCACTTTTGAATATGTGCGCTATGCGTTTATGATTTCCTTCATTTGAATATACTATATATAATAATGTGCAACACAATGTAATAGAAATAATTTTTAGGCGAAGACGAACAGAAGTTTTCTAAAAAATCAGGGCATAAACAGCATTCATGTCTGTACTGTAAAAAAGTACTCTACCAGTTACCAAGACATTGGTTTCAAATTCATTTTAGAGAGCCTAAAGTAAGAGAAATTATGTCGATCAATAGTAAGAATCCAGAGAGAAAAATGAAAATTGATAAATTAAGAAAAAAAGGGGATTATAAATTTAACCAGGAGACAGACGGTAGTAAAAATATTGTTTTGAGAAGGGGTATATCAGATAGTAAACATTATAGACCTTGTCCCTCATGTTTGGGATATTTTAGGAAAGACAATTTGCGACATCATCGAAAACGATGCTCGCCAAAAAAAGGTGATAGGGCTCTCCAGGGCAATTCCATTAAATTAACCAATTATATTCATAGTCGGGCTTCAGATATGTTAAGAAATGAAGTGGCCTCACATATGTTTAAAGATGAAATCAGCAAACATTTCCTTTTTGATGAAATTATTATAGTTTATGGAAATTTCTTATGTATTAAATACACAGAATCTCATTTGAAAACGCATATACGTGCCCAATTACGTTTGTTAGGGAGGTTTATGCAACAGTGTAAATTATTAGATCCGAAAATAAAATGTTGCAAGGACTTAATGCAGCCAGCCTGTATCGATACTATTAGAATGGCAATTGATGCGGTTGCAGAGTTCACTGCTGAATCCGGCGTTTATAAACATCCTACGAATGCTAGGACTTTGAGCACAGAATTCAAAAAAATATTGGAAGTAGTTTTATCAGAAAGCGATAAAAATGTAGACGAACAATTAAGAAAATTAACAAAAGCCTTGACACGTCGATATAACTTAGAATTAGCACCATATTTAAATCGAATCTGCAAACTCAGTGAAAACAGATACAAAAGATTAAAACCAATCAACAACTTACCAGAAAATAAACAGATTGAAGAATACTTAAATTATTTAACATATAAATCAATTGATCTTCTAAATAAATTAAAAACTGGCTATAATTTTAATAACTGGAATAAATTGTGCGAATGCCTTCTGGTAGCCTTGGCTGTATTCAACAGAAAACGACCGGGTGAAACCCAGCGAATTGAATTAGAAGACTTCTATAAAAAAGAGTGTGTTAGCCAACAGGATTTGATAAATCTGAGCGAAGAAGAAAAGATTCAAGCTGACAAATACATTCGAGTAACTTTTAGAGGCAAACTTGGCAACAATACTGCTTTACTGATTGATAAGCAGAGATTTATCCCAAGTTTAGAGATGATAATTAAATATAGATCAAGAGCTGGCGTTCATCCGGATAATCCATTTTTATTTGGTCTTCCATCAAAAGATAAAAATCTCACTTACTGCACCTATAGATGCCATCGCCAGTTTTTAGAAGAAAGTGGTATGAACTCATCGTCTTTAACATTTACCAATTTGAGAAAACATTTCGCTACCCAAGTTGCAAAAGAGGGTACTTCACATCAAGAAGAATTAAGAGTCTCAAATTATATGTCTCATAAATATAGTCTTCACAAAACAGTGTATGATCAAAGTACACCATTAGTAGATATTACAACAGTATCACAACATCTTGAAAGAAGTGCCAAGAGTGGAATAAAAGAAAAACATACAATTAAAAGAGGAATTGAAGATGTAAATGCCCTAAACTTGAAGAAAAAGCTAGAAACGGATAGTGACTCAGATGAAGAACATGAACTCAAAAATAATGAACCTGATGGAATTGATCCTGATTCAGATTTGACGATGTCTTATTCAGGTAGATTTTTATTTTACATAATATAACAAGTGCATGCTTAAAAAAAACATGTATAAATGAAGAAATCTTGAAATCAATTAAAGTTAAATTGACATTCTTCTACATACCCCACTTCAGGCATATCCCAACTAATACAACCTTTTTTGATCAGATACCAAAAAAAACAGTCGCGTCAACGCTACTCTATGAATGTTATTTTTTTTTCTCCCTTTCTACCCTGTCTATTATGTTTGAAAATCATCTTTTTTTTCGAAGTATAGATTACTACAAAAATTCTTGTTTTCTAGGAAAATTTAAAAGACGAAAACTATGGTCGTCAAAGGAAAAACATGTAACAAGAAGTTATTTTGGTAGGGAACTTAAAAATGATGGTTACATCAGTCCAAACAAAATTCGTAAGTTAAAGAATATTCATTCCGAGATATTACAGCATAGAAGTATTCCAATGATCAAGCAATGGCTAGAAGGAGAAAAACAAAAGACAAAAACAAGAGCTGACGGCATTGAAGGTACAATATTTCAGTATAATCCTATTAGAAGTATAAGTAATAAAATATTATTTTCAGCGACACGTTTAAGGTACTCAACTCCAGAGAAGGAGTTACTTGAGAAAAGTTTAGAACATCACTCACTTAATGGAAGTGAACCTTCCATAGAAGAATTGGAAAATTTGATCAAAGAGAATAATATTATCAAAAGAAGAAGTACTGATTGCCTTTTGAGAAAATTTAGATACATGCAAGCTTCTAAAATTCTATCATAATGTAGTCTACTTCGATATAAATTTTGTATTAAAACTTTTTGGTATTTCCAATTTAATTTACAATAGTAGAACATTTTTTAGAAATATTTATTATACATTTATATGGGAAGATTTTGAGTTTTATTTATAGTAGTTTCTCTTTCTCTTCGGTATATTAGGATATAAATAAATAAAGAGGCGGTTATTTTTCACTTAATATATCGAAGAAAGAGAGATATGAACCCTACAAAATAATTTGCTCTACGTGTTGAATGGCCAACGATTCAAATTTTGTACTTTCGTGACGTAGTCGCGGGCTTGACTCTTATTGGTTAGTCGGAGTAGGCAACCGTATAGTCTAAGAACCGTGATACTGACAGGCACAAAAAACAAATCATTCAAAGTTTTTAAAACACGTGCAACATATTTTATAAGGTGATCTGAATGTTTTGGTTAATAAATAATATTGACTCATTTCACTGCTTTGTTTTATTACAAAGTTAATGAGTTTTGGTTATGGTAGATTCAAGCCAAAACAAAATATAATTTTAGAGAAAAATTTTTACCCGTTGTTTAAGCCAATCAGATGCCTTGATTTTGACAGGTTGCCATAACGACAACCTAAATTTCTCGAAAAATGTTTCAGTCACGTGACGAGCTGCAAAATTAATAAGTGATAATTTCCCTGGCTTGACGGCTGTCACGTGTAGATGCCAGAATAACATAAGTGTAGATTATTTTTTACAAATATTTATTTCCAGATTAAACATAAGTACATGCTATTTATTATTGACAAGTGTTGTTGAAGTTCATTTTCCGCTTTTTTATTTTCGTCAAAGGGCTGTGAGTTTTCGTCACAAAATTTCTATATTTCATAGAATAAACGTAATATTTCGATATGATTTTGTTCTTCTCAACACTGGATTTTTGGTTGAAACATGGTATAATTTCACGAAGAATATTGCTTATATCTTTGAATAGATCTTCTTGTTCCGGATTTAAGCCAGAATTGTTCACCAAAAACGTTAAATATTTTATATTTTTTGAAAAATTTGAATCTAATATGGCGAATTATGTGAAACGTCATTCGACCAAAGCTGCAGTAACTTCCCAAAATTTATGTTACCGCGTAAAATTGTCATTGATTTTGCATGGGTCAATATTAATTTTCCTTTCTCTCTAGCAGTATAATAAAATAATAATAATAAAAGAAACGGTTCTGCGAGTGTAGAATTTTGAATTCCACTCGTGTTATGGACTATACTTTTTCTGCGACTATCAAATAGAAACAAAAAAAAATCATTACTGCTGTCAGTATAAAATACTAAAAAGGAATGAAGCGATGTAATAACTATTATTTAGATAAAATTATATAAATTTACTTACTTTTTATGAAGTATTAATCAATTTTATTTTAATAAAATAGATAATTAAACAATTTTGCCAATCCACATTTTTGACAGTTGACAATTGTTGTTATTCTGTTTTCTCAAAAGCGCCACAAAATACACGTATGCTGCACTTCTGGCTCTAACAATTAATACTCAATGACCATATTAGTCATTTTACGTTCAGTTTAGAGGATTTTTTCTGCATTTCGATATTTCTGCAGTACTTCTACTCTACGAAGTGCAGCTGATGTAGCCTATTTTCTGTTTCTGTCAAATTATCCGTGACATTGAGAGGGCGCCACATACCAAGGGCGAGAATGAATATTCTTGCTCAAGGGCTATTCTATATTAAAAAACCACTTCGGAAGATAGAAATTCCATAATAGTTGTAGAAAAAATTATTCATAGTATGATGAAATGTATTTATTTAAGATTGATTCCTACTTTTTCTAATAGGGCAGAGGGAAATTAAAAAACATTGAAACTATTTAGAATACAATCCGCTAGCTTGAATTATTCTCCGTACATTTTTTCTTGGTTGCGAATTTCAGGGATTCTCTTTTTGAGTAGGTCAGTGTATTTAATAAATGCTCAAAAAAGTATAATTAAACAAAGAGAAAAAAATAACAAAGTATGTAAATAGAAAAAAAATTTAATCCCTTGAAATGGGTGCAATTTCATTTCTTTTAAAGACTGCTTCATTCTCATCTTCTGCATTAAAGTGCTCATCCTCATCTTCTTCCTTTAAAGGTATATATTCATCCCATAGATCGTCATTAGTATAGCAGAATTTGTGAAGGATGCCACATACGGATATAATGTTTATACCTCTTTCCACACTATCTACATTAATATTCTAACCACATGTTCAACCACAATCCTTGTTTGGCTAAGCTTCATATTGAGTCTTGGTTTTTGTGCACCAATTTGTAGAGTTCTTCAGTAGGTTGTCAATTGGTTCATGGCCTCCAACAAACTGTCTTTCAATGTATTCTCTAATTAAATTTGATCAGCTGTTAAAAGTGTACCGATTCATTCTGAATGATTGAGAGAAAGCATACTTATCGTATCTCTCAATTCAATTTTCAACAAATTGAGGAAGTCTCGTATGTTCTTCTGTATAAGTTGAGATTAATAATGAGTAAGTCTAAATTTAAATTGCTCTCGATAAATCGTTGAAGTAATAAAATATTTTGTACACATTCCTCTTGTTGACCATTAATAAATTATAGAACGGCTTCCATGATTATTTTCTGTTCACATATAAAATTTAAAAATTATTTTTAGGAACGCGTTCCAAAACTTGCAAAACAGTTGGGGTGAGAAAATAATATATTCACATATATCGGGTGACAGGTATGGCTTTTGGAATCATATATATATACTTAATACTCCTATATTGCTAGCGACCGTATGTGGAAGTATCAGACCGTAAGTGAGACAAAAAATTACTGTTTCTAGTATTTCTACCTCTGTCGCGGAACTCGACTCGTTATGCGCAAGCGTCACGATTCTCAACTCGTGTGGTGTGGAAAGCCACCTGCCCTCGAAATTTAAAGTTCAGTTAGGGTAAATGAAATATATTGTTATGATTAATAATTCTTCTTACTTAACTTTTAAAAAAAATCATATTAGGATTAATATTTTATGAAAATCAATTCGCTAAAAAACAATTGTACCGGGTGGCCAACTAAGAACGGCCGTCGACCATATCTCAGGAGTGGATTATAGCACAGGTTCGGGAAAAAAATTTATAACAAAAGTGGCTTCGAGAAGCGCCTGGAAATTATTTTCAGAATTGTAGGTCCACCGCTAGAGGGCGCATTTGACGGTTAAAATTTTGAAATGCAATTTTTTTCAAAATTTACTGAATTAAGGAGCATATTAAATATTATAATCAAATTCTTCGACAAATTCTGCTTATTTTTAATATAACAAGTTTAAGTCTATCTCTTCAAATAAGGGGTGGGGGAGAGTAAGAACCTTGTTACGAAAAAAACGCCTGTGATTCCGGTTCTGCTTGACCGATTTTAATAAACTTGATGTTGTTTGAAAAAGCTTTTGTTGAACAATCGAAAATTTGTAAATATGAAGCAATCTGATTACTAACATAAATGCTAGAGGGCGATGTTTTTTTTAAATATTGTGTTTTCACGTAACAGTTTTAAATGGAATCCTACAAATTAAAGTAGAGGTCTTTAAAAAGTAGACTAAATTAGTAATAAAACAGTGCAAACCGCAAGGCGATATCTCTTTTCTATCCTGAGATATCGTAAGAAACAGGTAAATGGCGGGAATTGTTCTTCCAACGTCTAGTAGACTGGTTCGCGTTAACAGAAATTATTAAATTTAGCCTGAATAAAAAGATCTTACATTGGTCTGCAGTAATTTAAACTGTTATCATACTAATGTTATGGTTGCCACTAGATTACCTAAATGTAATGCTGTGGCAACTAACAATGGGAACGAATTTTAAATAATGTGATAAATCGAACAATTGAAAGCTCTAATAAGTTACTACGTAATAAGTGCCGCCCTAGATGTTTGGAATGTCGTCCATCATTTTCAATGCATGAAATCAATCGCTGACGGGTACAGAAAACAGCAGCTTCAATTTCTGCCCTTGAAATACTTCGTATTGTCTGTCTTATCTTTTCAACCATGTCAGCTCTTGTTGCCGGTCTATCGGCATAAACGAGATCTTTTACTAGCCCCCACAAATAGAAATCTAAACAAGTTTTCTAAAAGAAGTGGCAATTCGTTCCTTAAAACATCTAAATATCTTTCTCCGTTAACAGTCTCATTAAAAAAAGGCTCAATTATTTCTCCACCTAGAATCTCACACCACACACTTACAGACCAACGACCCTGATGTTGGATCTGATTTACACTACCATCATTATGAAACGTAGCCTCATCTGTCCACAAAATGGTGAACGTATTTCAGGATCGTCGTGTATCATATGTGAGACACAGCTGCAAAAATCCAACCTGGTATCGAAATCATTAGCATTCAAACTTTGGTGTAGGACCATGTGATATGGGTGCAATCTAAAATAGTATAATCATATCAATAAGACACATTGAAGGCCTTATTCGTTGTTATATAGTAAACGAAAAATGACTTTAAATACATTAACACTTGTAATTTTATTACGAATTTTTTTTGCCAGGCCTCTCATTATTTTTATTATTGGTACATTTTTACTTTAGTTTGCCTCACTTAATTATCATGTTGTTAGTTAAAAATATACTCACACAGCATAAGATAATTTCATTAAATAATTTGGTGTTTTATTGAAACTGGACATGAAATGGCGGCAAATACATTAGTCATGTTTTCACAAGTTAACTTTGATTTAATGATATTTTCGGTATGATAAGAATGAGAAACATATAAGTAGTTGCCTACTGGACAAACGCAAAAGATTCAAACATTTTTTTCATCCTAACACCGAATAAGACATGTATTAATAAATAAGTAGTCACCTGTGTTCTCCTAAAATTTTTTGAACGGTGGTTCGACATATACCTAGGTCTCTAGATATGGCTCTGGTGCTTGAATGAGGGTTAACATTGATATAAGCTAAAACATCAATGACATTTTCTTCTGTTCTACCTCTGCGTTGTCTTCGGTACACAGGAAGATTCACACTTCCAGTAGTACGCACACGGTGTGCGAGTCGGCGAAAAACTCTTCTGCTGTGATGCCGTCTGTTTGGGTACTGCAGTGTATACACTCGAGCAGCAACGGTTGCATTTCTCATACAATCAAAATAAACTGCCAACATATCAAAAGCTTCTTCATTTGTAAGAATCATTTTATTGCGAAATGATAAAGAAAGTCTATTAACTGCAACACGATTAATAATTTTTGACATATGCGTCAAAATCATAGCTTGCTTGTTTTCAAATGGGAATCTATTTTAGATCTTACATGGCCATCTTAACAAACTTCGTTGGCATCATTAAGGGCGCGTTGTATCAAATACCTAAACTCGGTTTAATAATAATTCATGTTTAGACTGTGACAGATTGATGTATTGATAATCAATCAATTACATCCGTCTAAACATCAGTTATCATTAAATCGATTTTAGGTGTTTCATTCAACGCGATCTAAATCGTAATTCATATTTTAAATAAACTGTATTTATTGTGGCTGGGCAAATAGTGGTTTATATTGATATTTTATACTTTTGATTTTTTAACACATCGCTTGAAAACAAATATAACATTCTAATATAATTGAAAAAATGTAGCACAACTTACTTCACCAGCCTTCTACACGTTGGAAGATCAATTCTCGCCATTTACCTGTTTCTTACGATATCTCAGGACAGAAAAGAGATATCGCCTTGCGGTTTGCACTGTTTTATTACTAATTTAATCTACTTTCCAAAGACCTACTTCAATTTGTACGCTTCCGTTTAAAATTATTACGAGAAAACACAATATTTAAAAAAAATTAAAACCGCGCCCTCTAGCATTTATGTTATTAATCAGATTGCTTCATATTTACAAATTATCGATTGTTCAACAAAGCTCTTTCAAACAACATCAAGTTTATTAAAACCGGCACGCAGAACCGGAATCACAGGCTTTTTTTCGTAACAAGGTTCTTACTCTCCCCCGCCTCTTATTTGAAGAGATAGACTTAAACTTGTCATATTAAAAATATGCAGAATTTGTCGAGGAATCTGATCATATTTAATATGCTCCTTCATTTAGAAAATTTTGCATTTCAAAATTTAATCTTTCAAATGCGCCCTCAAGTGTTGGACCTACAATTCTGAAAATAATTTCCAGGCGTTTGTCGAGGCCAGTTTTGTTATACATTTTTTTTCCCGAACCTGTGTTATAATCCACTTCTGGCCGTTCTTAGTTGTCTTAGTACATGAAAGGAAAATTAAGAATATACTTTTCAAATACTTAATTCATTAAAAAACGAATATTCAACAACGTCAGGTCAAGATTGTCAAGTGTACGGGTGTAACCTATAATAATATTTGTGTAAATTTTATGTGTAAAATTTTGAGATTCAAATGTGGATCAAGTCAAGAGGGACGCAGAGCGATAAAAATACCTGGGCTCTCAAAATCAAATTAGACATAAAATAATAGTGTTCATGAATTAAATGATGTTTAGGTTTTTTGCGATCCCTGATAACCGCTTATCATTTTATCCGCATTCCATTTAATATTCATTGTAATTTCTCTCAAATTAAAAACATAATAATTAATCTGAGCGTGAAACAATATAACCCCAACTTTGGCAACTTTCCTAAATTAATAGTCAAGTGAAGAATATGTAACTATTTACCGCACTCTAAACACCATCGAAAAGTTGTACACTCAAGTAAATCAACCAAGGTTTTGGAACGAGATAATAATATACAGAGTATCCCATTTAAGAATCAAAGGATGATGACGTTTCTGGTGAAACCGTAAGTTGCAAAAAATATATTTTTATGCAAAAAGTTAGTATTAACTGTGTACCATTGATGTCCCGAATTAAAAAGATCTATTAAAAAAATGTGGGAAAAAGTGGTGTGTGCCATCCTGATGTGACACACGGTATAATAAAAAGTATAAGGATTACCTATATGTGAATTTTATAAAGGGCATACTTTTGTTACTAAATATCTCTCGTTATCTCAATATGAAAATTATAAATATTTGAATGAAAGTAAATCCTCCATCTCTCAAATATGGGTGAATAGATAGAATGTGTACTATTATAGGTATATATGAAATTTTCACGAAAGGTATTACATATTATACAATGAATTATTATACGCTTGAAGGAAAGATATTTTTTGGATTGTGAGTGTTTTCCGAAAACGTGATAACAAGTGTTTTAAATGAAACTCACGGTTTCTAGTTAATTCCACAATATAATAAAAGTTATTGAATTAACTAGAAACCGTGAGTTTCATTTAAAACACTAATATGAGCAGAATTCCACGAAGTAAGGGTCGAGACAGTTAATTTCGTGATAATAAGTCTTTCTTGCTCTCACTCAAAGATAGTTCACGACTAAATTAAGTGCTAACCTTCGATATATGTTTTTTGTACTTTCGTTAAAGTTATGATTCGCGCCAGTTTTTCTAGATTAGCGTCTGTCGCGATAAAAACCCCTACGTTTGTAATGGTTGCTGTTTCTAAGCGCATGCGTCCCACGGGTTGATCATAGACAATACTTAAGGAGGTTTTACACTAAACGCACTATTTATTTATCATATGGCACATACATGGAGTTATTCTCAAAAGTATAAAATACGTAAACAAACATGAACTAACCAATACAAATCTCACATAAGCATGAAAATAGTAAGAAGATACACTGAAAACAGTTCACAAATGAACGTATAAGTAGGTAACACTGGGCTTAATTTACAGTGCAACGTCCAGGTTCTTCGTCCACTTAACCATTGGCGGCGTTAGTTTGATTACATCAATTGGGTTTCCAGCATAGGCCCTACTTCCACACTCCTGAACTATGTGGCACATGGTTTGACGCGGGTAATCACAGCCACACTGAGCAGATGTCAATTTTCCCCATTTGTGCAAAAAGTCAGCGGTTCTTCCATGGCCGTGCAGATTCTGTTAGAAGTCTTCCAAATCTGTCGCGGGATATCAAATCCATTAGTTTTATATGTTCTTGTAAGGTTAAAATGGATGTCGGGCATCGTAACCTATATTCACTCCTCTGACCATTTCTGTTCGATGTTAAAATTGTCATTGTATAATTCAACTCCTATCCTCACTGGTGGTCTGCGAGATTTAAGCCTTCGGGGAGAGGCGCTGGTGATGTTTTGGTGGATGGACAATTGTTGATCTTCCATGATTTTTGTGTATTGATGCATCAAGGCCTTCTGTTTTCTAAGATGTGGGGGAGCGATGTGGCTTATTGTTGAGAACCAAATGTGTTGGTGTTGATTTGATGCATTCCGTAATAACGCGAATCATTTGGTTCAGCTGTACATACACTTGCCGTATATAATGGGTATTCAGCCACACGGGGGCCCTATATTCCGCAGCACTATAAACAAGGCCTAGAGCCGAGGTCCGGAGCGTAGTAGCAGTGGCGCCCCAGGTTGAGCCACACAGCATCTGTATGATGTTGTCACGAGTGCGGACTTTAGCTGCGGCATTATTCAGTTGTTTTTTGTAGGTTAGTGTTCTGTGGAGGGTGATACCTAGGTAGATTGGAGTAGGGTTATGGTGAATTATGGTGCCGTTGAAGACCAGAGTAAGTTGTTGATTGGAAAGCTTATTGTTTAGATGAAAGCACGTGGATTCCGTTTTATTCGGGTTTGCAGTGAGTCCCCATTTATGGTAGTATTACTTTAAGATTTGCAGGTGATTATATAGTATGTGCTCTGTGCTTTCAATCGTTTTCCGTTGTATAGCTATTGCTAGATCATCAGCGTATAACAAATTTATCGAAATTGTTTCTGGCAGGTCTGATATATATTCATCATTTGAAATACTCTATCTATAAGCATGTTGTTTAGAATACAGGTTTATGTTGTGGATTATTCGCCGTAATTTATAAATCAACCCATTCCTCCAAGCCGTGTCGAATGCCGCTGTGAGATCAATAAACACAGCTGTGTTTTCTTACACTCCAGGAAACCTGGCTCTATGAACGTGGTAAGGCTCAAAACCTGGTCTGCGCAGTTACGTCCAGGTCGAAGTCCAGCTTACTCTACGGGGATGTTTTCGTTTATTCTATCTGCTATTCTTTCCAGGAAAAATTTCTCAAGGAGTTTATAACAAGAGCTCAGGAGGGATATTAGTCTATAACTCTCTGCTTTATTTTTCGGTTTTCCTGGTTTTAATATAGCTATGATTTTGGCCTTTTTGAATTCTTTTGAGAAACTGCCTGTTTTAAGTATGTCGGTGAAAAAGTCAGCTAACCATTTTTTAGCTGTTCGGCCAGTGTTCTTTAGGAGCTCATTTTGAATTCCGTCAAAACCAAGAGCCTTACCAGCTCTAATAGTTTTCAGCACATTGGTAATTTCCTCAGGGGCAAATGGTCTTGAAGGTTGCCGCTCGTTCGAGATATTATTCCTGTTTCCGTTGTTCACACTTTGGGCTTTTTGTGAGTGAAACATCCCTGGGAGCCCTCGATAGGGCCACGAGACGGCTTGCAATTTGATTTGGTGTTACTTCTGGGGCTTCACGTGTTACGGGATTGGCAGCACCTAATTTTCTGAGTAGGCTCCAAGCTTTTCTACTTGAGTGCTGGATGTCAAGGTTTTCAGTTTTTCATACTATTTTTCCTACGCGCAGCATCTAGAGAGTGCAGTAATTCATCTGCTATCTCTGGGTCCCCGCTCTCGAAAAAGTTTTTATATAGGGATTCTGTTTCGTAGCTCCAGCCCGGTATATACTCTTTGTAGTAGCATCGACAGATGTGTTTTCTTGCTACGCATTTGATAGAGCCAACAAATCTATGATAGTTTTCCTGTTGAGCGGGGATCCATCTGAGACAGCTGTCAAGCTCAGATTTGGAGAGTTGCCATTTAGCTTTTTCAAAGTTCCATCTGGGCCTAGGAAATGATTTTATTATTGGAATTTGAATATTTGGTAGGTGTTGGCTTTTGGGGAAATCCTCAAGGACCTTCCTAGAGATTGTGATGGGTTCACCATTCTGATTTGATGTAGCAAAAGTAAGATCGGGATTATATTCTCTACCCCGAACTGCAGATTTGAAAGTTCCACTGTCTCTGGTGTTGAATACCAGGTACAGACTTTGGTATTCAGCCCAGTAAGCTAGTATTTCGCCATTGGAGTCATTTTGGTAGAACTTCCAGTTGGTGTGGTGGCTGTTAAAATCTCCAGCGTACAGGGTTGGGTGAGATAAGGCCAGGAGTGCGTGCGGGGACCAACGAGTTGATGGGGGTTTGTATACATTAACTATATTCATGTCTCCTAGCCTCTCAACTATTATGTGAATATCGTCATCTGTGGATGTGGTTATCAGCTTAATGTTCTCTATGTCCTTCCTGGCATATGTATTTAGTCCGTATGTATGGTGGTAGGTAATGCCGATTATATTATTATAGCCAACAATTTTACTCCTCATTCTAGCCTGTGTATCATCGACCAAATGAGTTTCCTAGACGAGCACTACGTCAACGTTGTTATCCTTCAGGATATTACCAATAGCTTAACTAATGCCCTCAATATTCAGCTGGCAAATCCGGATTATATCTCTAATATTTCGTGTGATATTGTCATTAAAAGGACAGTTTGGCGAGGTTGCTTCAACGTATCTAACGTTGCCAGGAGATTCCAAGAAGCCTGGATGCCGATCGCACTAGCTTTTTAGCGTTACCCAGGGTGCACCACGAGGAGGCGAGCTAGATTTGCACTAGGTTGTCGTGTTCCTTTGCATTCGTCCGCATTTTTTCGTTCAGGTTTGTTGGTATTCTTCCAAGTTTGCGTAAACAATTCATTTGATTTACCATCTCTTCGTTAATTCGTTTGGGCTGTGCTTAATAGGGCGGGCACTTGAACTAAATCATTGTACCATTTCCAAAATTATCTACTTTCACTCCAGAAGCTTCGTGTCCTCGATATAGACCACTAGCTTATTTGGGGGGATTTTGAGTAGTTCGGATGGTTGTATTATTTCCTTTCCAAAATGCTTCTGCCCTATTTCTTTTACGTTCTTACATTAGCAGAGTATATGAGTAAGTGTTTTATCCCTTAGTTCACATTTTCTACATGTATTCCCACTGTATTTTGAATAGATGTTTGCTTAGGGTACAGTGGACAGTAATCAAATCGGCAACTGTCTTCAAATGTATCTTGGCTCAGTTTCTTATTGTTTTTATTTCGCTCTTCGTCAGTTTGAGTATTGACTTCACGTCTCACTTTGATAAGTAACTGATTTATTAACAATGAACTTAATTATTTAAAATTAACTTAGTTACTTTAAAAGAACTTAGTTATTTTTAAGTCACTTAGTTTCTTCTAGAAGTAGAATTACTAAATACCTAATTTTAATAATATCAAATTATAAGCATTTTTGTTAATAACTAATTTCCGTAAGTAACTGAAAAATAAGTTTAGACACCCCCAGCTTGAATACAGTGTCGTGCTCAAACTACGCATAATTAATACTCGAACATATGCAATATACAAGGTACAAAAATGATAGTAAATCAAAACATAAAATACAACCATTTCTACTTAGAGGTCGTCAATAGATAGAAAAAGTTCAATTGTAATCATTCGAATAATGTTATTTTCTATTTCAAGTATTTGCATTTGAATATTTCTTTATTTCATCATCACACAGTTATTTGTGGTTTCTCTTAATTTACGAAATTAATTGCTCAAATTGTATTATTACAAATATTCTCAGGCACTGGCTCAGGTCTTAAAAATCTTCTTCTGAGGGTCAAAATTATTACTATTGTAATAGTCATATTACTCAGAGCAAAGTATTTTGGGTATAAAATGTGTATGTTTCAATTTTACTAAATTATTTCTGTAGGGTTTTTTAGCGACAATTGCACTGTTGCCAATTTTCATTACAATTTGGGGCGTCTCGTACCTCTAGATGTGTAAACAAAGTGAGTCGCGGTGAACACCTTTAAACATATATATATATATATATATAATATATATATATATTAAACTGATATGTAAGGTGTGTAATTTAAATGTTTCAGAACAAATATACTTTCCCTAATTTGCCCTACGTTGGGCCGACATGTTAAACTGGATAGAACGGGGAGAGAAATAATGATTTATAGTTATTATTAGTTTAGTTTATATTTAGTTTTGATTTGCCCGGTATATTGTAAAAATTTAAAATTCTATTACTAAAATGGTTATATTTTAAAACATGAGAAACTCTTTAACCTCAGAGTAGGGTTCAGGTATAGAGAAACAAAAATTCAATTTATAGTGTGAGCGCCTAAATTTGATTAAATATCTCTGTCTTCATAAAAATTTTGTTAATAAAAATGTACTTGCTTGTTTAATAATACGTAATAAATTCTTAAGACGGTCCTGTGTTTCAAGTTGAACCTTTTTACTATTCACAGATGTCAGTTTAAACTACCAACGGTTCAAACTAGATGGAGCCATCACCACAAAGAAATAAAATGTATCAAAAACAATTTTACAATGTTCTTCAAACTAGAAAGAACGTTATTTAATATTTTGAATAGACAAATACATTGTTCTTTTACAAGACACAAATTAATAAAAAAAAACCTACTATCTATTATGACCACTCATTCAAACAAAATCACGTTCTCACATGAAAAAATTATCTCTATATACAAATCTAAAATAGGCAACATTTAATACAAATCTTATAATACTGAAACTTCTATATAAACGATTATTATATCAAAATGGCGAAACACAATGGTTGTAAATGTTTGTTTAATACCAAAGTTCAATTTTTTTTTACTAAATTGGTAAGTTTTATTCAAACTTTTTTATGTATAATGAAAATAGTCTAAATACCTTATTCCTGTATAGTAATTCACTTCAATTATCCTTTACTTTATTTTAGGTTACCTTCTGGAAATTGTCACATCACTGGTCCAGCTTACACAAAATCAGGAATCAATGCTATGTCCCGTCCACATCAATACATTTCAGTCCAATTACATAATCAAAAGCTTTCTAAAAGGTATGGTGGATATATCCATTCCACCATACAAATATTAATCAAGTATTATATATCAATTATACGGTTAGTATTCAAACATAATTACCAAATTGTTTCTTAGTTTCTACATCTGCTTGTTTGAATATATAATCTACCATATCATAAGTACAATGTATCTCTCTTTTCTGAATTTTGATGCCAAATATTTTATTTTTTGAAAGTTTTCTTAATTCCCAAAATTTTGCTGCTTCTCAAATTTTTTACCACCCAAAAAGAATTTTACCTAGTCAATAGTCTCTATAATCAACAAACTTTTCTCCTTCAATTTTTTTATTATTAACAACTACTTGTCGCAGATTAAAAGTTTGTTGAATACATTCCACCAATCAGATTTGGTTATCAAAACTTTTCTTTATAGATTTCATTTCAAATAGTGAATTGTCCATCTATCATTTGAAAACGCTTTGTTTTAAGGTTCTTTAATGATTTTAACTCATATTGTGTCTCTTAAATTATATTTCATTTAGTTTACAAAATGACATTTTCAAATTTACAAAATATGTGTTCATAACGTCAAACCGTTCAATAAATGTCACATTCCATAGAATTAATGTTTTTCAGTTTACTTCTTATATCGTTATGTTTTTAAATATTTATAAAATCTTATTTACATGTCCTTCAAACCCTAATATTCATTTTAAAAAGAATCTCACTATTTATTTACCTTGACAATAAAAATAAAGTATTATCATTTCCATTTGTATATGTAACAACGTTCTAATATTCCGTCTTGTAGGTTTATAGAGATTTTGTTAATTCATTTCACAAATGTTTTTTTTTTAAATCTTATTTTAAATTATACAGTTAGATGCTTTCTCTATTGAATAGTATATGGTACAGATTGTCTCCTTTTTTAGATAATCTTTTTTAAAAAAATTGAAATTTCAAAAATTTTTATTTCTTGAAATAAGTAGTTTTTTTATTTTATGTTCGGTATACAGGGTGTTGTTTTACTCTATGTTAACATCCCCTAAATTTTGCGTTTATCAAATTTTTATGTAAGTAAAAATTTTATGAACGCAAATTTTACTTCTAATAATTTGTTCTAAACATTGTCTTTCAATTTTACTAATAATACATTTCTTTTTATTTCAGGTCGCTGTTACAAAGATGATTCTGGAATCCTGTATTGCAGTATCCTCTTCAATTAGTTCTTATTTATTTATAATACTATAAATTCTTAGTTTATTTTTAGTTTCAAGTTTCATTTATAAGTTTCATCCAAAGGAATTAGTTTAAAAAATCATGTTATAAATCCATTTTTGAAAATTCTTTAATGTTCGTTATGCGTCTTATTACTTCTACATTTCTCAGAGTCGCTTATCTCGGTACAATTTATTGATTTATATTTCTTGTGTTACATCTTTCTATAATACTGTCTTTAAGATATTTTGTATCTCTGAATCAACTTCTTTTCTATATTTATAAGGTATGGGATATGTTCTTATTCTTAAATTTTCTATTCCTCTAACTTCTATCTTATGTACATAATTATTTGCCATTCTCATCTCCTTTTTAATCAATCCTTCATACTTCACAATCAAATTCTTCACTTTCTCTTCATATTCCTTATTTCCACACACTAATACCAATTCCTCCATAATTATATTCCTTTCTATATTCCATAACTGCCTATTATCCTCTCCAATTTCCAATTCTTACATATTTCCACTCCTTTTTATATTCCATAACTTCCTATTATCCTCTTCAATTGCCAATACTTCCATATTTCCATTCGTTTCTATATTCCATAACTGCCTATTATCCTCTCCAATTTCCAATTCTTCCATATTTTCTTTTTCAAATTCAATCTTATTACCATTTAATTCTATCTCCAACTTTTCAAAATCAATTCTTGCTTTATATTTCGTTGATTCATCTATTCCTATAACTATGTCTGTTTCTAAATTATCCACTAGCAATAATTGCATCTCAATTTCTTTCCCATCCTTTAATTCAATGCTTTGTATTATAGATCTGCTAACTTCACACAATTTCTTTCCATTTGCTCCTATTAATGTAGTTTTCGGTATCTTGACTAGCTTGTTTTCATGATTTTTAATATTTTCTTCTATCAATTTTGTTTTTATTATGGACGCTTCCGAACCTGTATCTATTAATATTTTAACTTGTTTCCCATTTAATTTTCCTTTAATTTTTATTAATCCCATTATTTCTTTTAATTCCAAATCTTCCCCAAATTTAATATATTCCCTTGGATGTTCATATGTCATCACTCTATCTTCTCTCCTTTGAATACTGTTCTCTGTAATTGTTATTTTTTTGTTATTATATTTAAAGTTTCTGTTACAGTTGTTTTGGTTGCTATCGTTCTTATTATAGTTATTGTTATTTCCTGAATTGTTATTATAATTGTTGTTTTTGTTATAATATCCATTGGTATTATATCTGTTAATGTAATTATTTCTGTATTTCATCATTATATTTTTACATATCGTAATTGTTATCTATATACAAAATTATATTTACATATGTTTTTTTTTTAATTATTATTTGTTAATTATAAACTTTTTATTTACATGTGGTTTTTACATCCCTTCTTGACCTTTTACAATTCCTTATTCGTCTTCTAGATTCCAGTCCTATAATACAGCCTTATTATTCAATTTTATTTTCTTTTCCTAAATTTCGTCTTGTCCTCTTCTCTTATTGTTTGATTCTCTTGTATCTGCTTCCTAAGTTTCTTTAAATTTTCCACTGTGTTCTTTTTTATTTTGTTATCCCCTATCTCATCAATTTTTACCAATAAATTCATCAAAATTTGCGTTTCCAATTTCTTCATACTATTGTTTCTTCTTTTTATTATTCCATTTCCCATAATACTCTCATTTCCTATCATTTCATTTTTAATTATCCTATTAAAATTTCTTGGATCAATTATCTTTATATTTCTGCCAAGTTTTACCCTCATCTCGAAATTTTCTGCATAAATTATTGTTTCTATATTCTGTCTTATGGTTTCTTCTATTTCTTCCTTGGTCTCTTGTAATATCTTATTCATTTCCTCTAATTTCCAATTAAGTTGTATCCCCCAATTATTATCATTATTTGTCTTACCATATGTCACTATTCGTTTCAATATATTAACATCTGGGTCTGTTATTTCCCAATAAATCTCTTTTTCATAAATTTTCATAGCTTCCTCACTTCCTAGATTCTGTATATTGCTATCTATCATCTCCTCATTTAGTTGTCTTTGTATTTTTATTTCATCAATTTCCATTTTATTACTTAATTTTGGTTCTATAGTATCATCATTTATATTTTCATTTTGTAACTTTACATCCATTTGAATCTCTCCTTTGAAATCCTTTTCCTTCTCTTCTATTTCCTTGATTCTGTTGATCTGTGAATTGTCTATTTCTGTGGTTTTTTCAATCCCCTCTCCTCTTATTTCTTGTTTAGTGGATTCTGTTTTATTTTCTATGTATGTTTTTGATTTTTCCAATATCTTCTCAAAATGTCCCAATTTTTCTTCCATCAATTTTATTATTAGATCCTTAGTTTGTTTTATTTCTTCCTTATTCTGGTCCATCTTTATATTCATTTCCTGTTTTATTTCTTCCTTATTCTGGTCCATCTTTATATTCATTTCTTGTTTTAATTCTTCCTTATTTTGGTCCATTTTTCCATTCAAATTTTCTTCTATTCTGTTCATATTTTCATTTTGTTTATCCATTTTTCCATTTATATTATTCATATCTTCCTTATTTTGTTTCATCATCATTTGGAGCATACTCATCACGTCCATTTCCTCTTTTTCTCTTGATTCTTGTTTGTCCTTCTTTCCTGTTTCTTCTGATAATGGTACATCTTCTTCTTCCTGACCTTGTTCTGTAATGTCTTCTTCCGAATGTTCCCTCCCCTGTTCCAAGTTTTGTACCTGAAAATCTCCTCTGCCATTGCTCCTTTCTTCTCTTTCTTCTTCAGACCTACTTTCGACTCCTACCTGCTTTCCGTCCCTTAATGTCATTTTCCGTTCCATTTCAATATATATATATATATATATATATATATATATATATATATATATATTGTATATGCGCCTCCGTCTCTATGCTGGATGTTGTCTCGAATTTTCGAGATCTTCCAATATTACTGACACAAATGTTGCGTTTGACTATCCTGTTGAATTCTGTTGTATACTCTCATGTTTCATTCAACATCTTTGCTCCTAGATATAACACCCTTACTTGGTTGTACCGTACTGAGGACGGCTAATTAGCCAGATACATGCATGTCTGCGGTTACCACTATTTTTAGTAGCCCCCTTATTATTTATGCGTGCAATACCCACTAATCCCTTTGTTGCTTGTTATATCATCATCATCCTCATATGCAGCTCATTCAACCGTTTTCCAATTATGGTGTAGCCTCCCTTTACATATTTATATATTCTTTTTCCGTTTGGGCCCAATGTTGTCTATTACTAGCTATGCGGCCCCAAGTTGATACTGCGAGTTTCATTATATCGTAGTCCCATTCTTAAGTTGGGGCGTCTTCTTGGTCTTTTCACGCCCCTGGGATACCATTGCGTTATCTTTGTGGTCCATCTATCGTCTTTCCTTTTAGCGAGATGCCCCGTCCATTGCCACTTTAGGGATCTGATTCTATTAATGACATCTATCACTTTGGTTTTCTGTCTGACCCATTCAACCCTTTTTCTATATCTTCTTGTTATTACAAGCATGCATCGTTCCATAGATCTCTGTGTTACCTGGAGTTTTCTAATGATATCAGTTTTCAGGGTTCAGGTTTCACATCCGTATGTTAGTACTGGTAGTGCACACTGATCAAACGCTTTATTTTTCAAACGGAGTGGCATTCTAGACTTGAAGATGATAAAGTTCTTTACAAATGTTCTCCATGCTAATTTGGTCCTTCTATTTATTTCTGGAAGTAGAGAGCCTGATATGTGTATTAGTTGACCCAGGTATATGTATTCCTCTACTATTTCCTGGGCAGTGTCATTAATTATTATTTCTTGTGCGTTTATTAGTTCGTTATAGCTTGATCTTACTCAGATTTTTTTAAGGCCTACTTCACTGCTTGCTGTATTTTATTCATTTATCGTTTGTTGTAATTTGCCAGGGTTACTCGCTATCAGGATGATGTCATCAGCGAATCTTAGATGGTTCAAGTATTCTCCATCTATATTCAGACCTGTGTTGTTCCAGTCTAATTTTCTGATTATGCTTTCCAGTGTTGCCGTAAATAACTTTGGTGATACTGCGTCTCCTTGTCTAACTCCTCTGCTGGTGGGGAATGCTGGAGTGCCCTAATATATCCTGATTCTCGCTTTGGCTTCCCTATATATATATTTGCTAGGGTCTCAATATATGGCTTGTCGACTCCTTGTTCTATTAGGGCATTTATTACTGCTCTGGGATATATAGAGTCGAATGCTTTCTCAATGTCAATGAAGGCTAGTGCTAGTGGTTGGTCGTATCCTTTGGTTCGACTGATAATCTCTTGGAGGGTATGGATGTGGTCTATTGTGCTGAAGCCTTTGCGGAATCCAGCCTGTTCTCGTGGTTAGGCCGAGTCTAGTGTGTTTTGTATTCTGTTGTGAATTATCTTTGTGAACACCTTGTACGTTACTGGTAGTAGACTTATTGGTCTGTAGTTCTTAATGTCTTCTATGCTGCCTTTCTTGTGGATCAACACTATTAGGGCGCTGTTCCATTCTTTAGGTATGCTCCTGGACATTAGACAGCTCGTGAATAGTTTGGCAAGGTACTTCCATGTTTTAGCTCCTCCATATTTGAGTATTTCTGTCGTGATGCCGTCATTTCCCGCTGCTTTGCCATTTCTCATGTTTTTCGGTGCCATTTCTATTTCCTCCACCAATACTTCTGGTATGGCCTCTTCTGAGTGTTCTATTATTTCTTCCAAATTTTCAGGGCCCTTGTATAGGTCTCCATTTATTTTGGCTACTAGGTCTATTATTTTATTCCTGTCTGTGGTTCTTGTGTTTCCATCAGTTAATGCAACTGTCTGTCTTTTCCCTATTATTAGTGCTCTTTTTGCATGTTTGTAGCATTTACGGTTTTCTATTGTTGTTTGTACCAGTTTCCCATTATGTATTTGAAGTGACTATTGTCGTTGCTGAGCGCTTGGGTTATTTCATTATAGAAATCTTCTATTTCGTCGTCACTATGGCTCATTGTTGAGGCGTAAACCTGAATAATCTGGATAGTATATCTTTTTGAGAGCTTTAGTGTTATGCTGGCTACTCTGTCTGAGGTGCTTGTTACGCCTATGATTCTATTTTTCCAGGTTTTCTTAATTAGGAATCCTACTCCGCTTGTTCTTCCTGTTGGTATCCCTTGGTGGTATAGAAGATTTCCTGATTCAAGTTCAATAAGTTCTTAATCTTTTCGTCCTACTTCGCTAATGCTCATGATGTCCAAATTTATTTTTGCTGTCTCTGTTTCTATTCTATAATCCTAGCTTGAGTAGAGAGTATACGGCACTTATAAACTGCTAGGTATAATGTAGTTAATGGGTAGTGGTTTAGACTCCGCAGATTCTTAGCACCCTCTGCCCTCGTGGCTGGTTCCCAGGATCTACCCCTCCTAGGGCCCTTCGGACTTACGAAGAATGAGAGACGTAACTTGTCCTTGTTTGTCATGCTGGGTTTGTGAGGCGTACCTTACCACGCTGCCTCAGTGCGGGTTGGCAAGGGGCGAGGGATGTCGTCCGCCAGTTTTTAACATTTACTGATGGACCCTGTACCCCCAGATTTTTTAGTAGAACTTTTTATTCATGAAAAAGCCCTTACTAGAATGGGATTCGAACCTCCGTCCTTCAGGTTGAGAAAACCCAAGTTCCGGCGCTCTAACGCACTCCGCCATCTGGAGATATATATATAAACAAAAACCAATTCTAAAAATTATCTTATTTGTGTATTGAAATCTGATTCGAGAGTTACTTATTTGTATAAAATATTTGTTTTGCTATTTCATAGTTTGTTAATTATGTTTTATTTTTTTCGTACTCATGACTGTTTAATCTATTTTCTAAATATTGAGAAGTTTGTCCTATATAGCATCGCAGTTGTTACAAGTGCATAAGTATATTATATAACTCGATTATTTCACATTGTTTTATAGTTATATCAAACTAACTATTGAATTGACAATTCTTGAATGAAACTTTCATCTCTAATAAAATTATGATTAGTTTTAGGTAATCAAAATGAATCTAACCAAACTATTGTAAAAGCGAAATATTGGACGCTTACGAAATATTTCGATGGTTATACTGAAAAAACGGACATGGGTATTAAGGAAGAACTGTTACCCCCATTAACAAGCGGAGGTAAATTTCAAACTGGCCACTCACAGAGGAAATTAATTTACTTCAACCTACGAATTAAAAATGTTTTATTGCTGTGGAACTTACTGTTTCTAGATAATTCCACAATGTATTGAAAAAAAATTAAAAATTCTAAGAAATTTCGATATTGATTATCGATGATATTTAAAATCGAAACAGTTGTCAAATAATAACATTTTTTTCAATACATCGTAGAATTATCTCGAAACAGTAAGTTTTATTTACAACAGTAGTATGAGTAGATTCCACGCAGTAAGTGCCGAGACAGTTAATTTCATCAAACATGTTTTAGTCTATTTTTCTATTCTTATTCCAACTTTAAGTAAATCTTGGTGATAATGAGCTTGAAAATTGGAAATATCCGATGAGATATAATTGCCACCGGGGTGCGACTGGGCGCTAACGTTTCGCTCTCGAACTAGCCTTGTCCAGTGGTCGGTTACAGTTTTTTGTTACCAACAGATCATTTGTGTATGACCTTGTTGTTTCAGATTCCATAAATAGAATTGTTTATGTACACTTAAACTGAACGCAGCACTACTGATTGTCTTTATATATCACTGCACTTGGTATTTTCGGGCTCTCGTGAGGTCTGCTGGCCCGTGAGGACCGACTGGATATGAGTTCAATAACGACATCTCGAGTGGGGCGATTTTATACCAGACCGTGTGAGCGTGTCTATTGTTTGAACTTGCAGTCGCTTGTTTGTCGACGCATTGAGTAGGCCTAGGCCCTAGACTATAAGTCGTTTCCGCCTGCGGCCTGTATCTGACTACCAGTCTTCTATCTGCGGGCCTGTAGATTGTTTGGCTAGTTTTAGCTAGACCGCTTGAAGTTAGGATGCGATTAGGTATTCAGGCACTCCCATCTCATGCAGAATCTCTTTGCAGTTAAGACAGTTAAAGGCCTTTTGGTAGTGTAAGAAGCAGGTGATCATTGGAATATTGGATTCTGGGCATTTTCAATGAGTTATTGTTAATTAAGAATCCGTTCTTTTGCACCTTTGCCTTTCACAAACCCTGCTTGCTCGTGGAAATCTGTTGATCTGGATGATATGTTCCTAGGCGTCGGTTAATAATTCATAGAATGCGATATCGAGTATCAGGTAGCTGCTAAACTTCGTGGTTACATCCTTTTTATGTATTGGAATGAATATAGGTGCAGACCAGTTATTGGGCCACAGCCCGTGCTTCCATATTACATTACATAGATTAGTTATTATTTTTGTGCCGTATCGATCTAAACTCTTTATTAGTTCTCCCTTGATATCGTCACAGCTTGAAGATATTTCTTCTTTCAAATGTCCTATTGCCTGCTCCACCTCAGTATGCATGATGTTTGATTCGTGCGCTATCTCATTTATAACAAGAATTTTGTCATCATCATTAAGAATCTGTTGTTAATTGAACAGTTCCATGCAAAACTTTTACCAGACGTTCAATATTGCACCGTTGACCCCAACAACAGTGCTTGCGCATCTACGTTATTGCGTGGTTTTAAATTATTTTGCGAGAAGCTTGACTTGCTATAAAAGATCTTTAATTTCATTTCGGTGTGCATTTGTTTCTATCTCTTGGTATATGCTAGGTATGTAATTATCTTCATCATCACACTATTTTTTCTGGATACAATCAAATAGAGATATGTATCTAGTTTCATCGAGGCGGTCAATTTTCAGGTGTTTCCTTAATTCTATAACTCTATATAACTATAAGGATAACACCGGATGGCTCTTAATACATTCATTATTGCAATTCATAACATTTTGTTACACGATGTACTCGAAATTTGAGTAGCATGTGACTTACACAAGTCAATACGTTCATTAACAGCTTTTTTTTTTTTTTTTTTTCAAAGATGTTTAGGAAATCTGCTAGCAGACCCCCCAGGCATTGGTGTTTCGGCGCTTGGGGGAGTGTGGGGATGGGGAGACCCCCGACCCACTAAAACCCTTTACTCTTTTAAGAACTTCCACTTTCCTTCTTGGACCCGCCGTTAGGACATATCCTCAAGAAAGAAAGGAATATTGCCTAATATTCTGCATTTTCCTGGGCTCGTAACTCAACTTTCTCTTTTGCGCTTATCACATAGGTTATGAAATCTGTTACCTTATTCCACCCATTTTCACATTTAAGCATATTGTCAATGACGTTGCTTGCACTTATTTCCCCTAAATCTGAGCACAGTTCTTGGCGCTTCTCTGCCCATTGAGGACATTCGAAGACAGTGTGATTTGGGTCATCTACAGCTGCCCCGCAGCATATGCAACTTTCGTCTCTCTTTTTTTTAATTTTAAAAGTAAAAGTGCCGAAAGTACCGTGGCCTGAGAGGAACTGAGTGAGATGATAGGATACTGTCCCCCATTTCCTATTGTGCCAAGGTCGAATATTCCGGATAAGGCGTCTGGTCCAAGTTTCAGGGCCGCTCTGCCACTCTTCCTGCCATTGCTGCAGAGTCATCTCCCTCTCTATCTGTTTCTGGATAACAGAAGCTACACCAGCCATGTGGAATATTCTCCTCCTCTCTTTCGCCAAAAGGTGCAGCGGAATGAGACCAGCAATAACCATTGCAGATGCACCTGAAACGGTGCAGTAAGCAGAACAGACTCTAAGCGCAATGCTTCGCTGTGTCTTCATAAGTCTCATTTTATTGACTTCTAAATATGTCTTAAGGGCCCAAATTGGCGCACCATATAAGATTACACTTTGACACACCATCGCCAGAATTCGCCGCTTCGGTGCTGTTAGTCCTCCTATATTTGGTAAAAGGCAATTTAGAGCCTTTATTGTTTTCTCAGCCTTCAGACAGGTTTCTCGGATGTGGTTTGTCATATTTAGCCTTCGGTCTAGGTGGAATCCCAAATATTTGACTGTTCCCTGGGGTTTTATTTCTTGGCTCTGCATTTTAAATTTTATCGCATCGGTCTTTCTTTTGTAGCTAAGAAGAATAGCTTCGGTTTTTTCAGGAGCAATCTCTAGATGATGTTGAGTCATCCACTGAAATACAAGATCAAGAGTATGGTTTGCCTTATCAATCATTTGGTTGGAGGTCCGAGAAGCTACGAATACCGCTAGATCGTCGGCATAGCACAATATTACTACTCCATTTGGCGTTGGAAGGTTCATCACTTCGTTATATAGAATATTCCACATACTAGGGCCGAGAATTTAAAATGTTCTTAAGGTATGCACTCACCCCTATTCTGTTAAGCTGGTCGCTGATGACTGTCCAGGATGCGGTGTTAAACGCATTTTTAACATCCACCAAGATTAATGCACAATGTTTTCCTTTATTTGCTGCTACCATGTCTTGAATCTTTTCCATTGCATGTGAAGTAGACCGTCCTTTACGGAATCCAAATTGGTTTTCGTGGAAGCCATTAATTTTGTTTTGCAATCCCGCAATCAACCGGGTATTTAAGAGTCTTTCGTAGACTTTTCCAATTTCATCTATTAAGCAAATTGGGCGATATTTTGCAGGGTCGTCAGGTGACTTTCTTGGTTTCTCGATAAGCGATAGCTTGGTTCTTTTCCATTCTCCTGGAAAACACTGCCTGGTTAAAAACGAATTATAAAAATTTACAAAAAATTGGACATTACCATTAATCACAGCTTTTATTATCACAGATGGTATATTATCTGGGCCTGGGGCTTTGCCAACCTTGATACTATCACAGGCATCCAATATTTCCTGGTGTTTGAGCATATCACAGTCTTGTATCACAGTTAGTTCTTTTTGTCGCTGTTTTCTATTTGGGCAGTTGGTGACAAACAACTCCTTAAAATGTCTCTCCCTTTCCTCTCTTGACATTTCAACATGAGCCGGCATTTTTTGCAATTGAGCTCTTGTTATTTGGAATCCCTGGCCAAATATGTCGTCTTCGAGGTCATTGCAAAGGTTTTGCCAAGCTCCCCTTTTCAATGTTTTGATTTCAGTCTTTAGCAGATTTTTTGCAGTCTTATATTCTCTATATTTTTCTTCACGCCGGTTTGGATCATTTTTTATTCTCTGAAAGAGACGCCTCTTATGATGAACATCTAAGATGGCCTCTTGTATTGACTCGTTCCACCAGTAAGGCAAGCGATAGTCCTCATTGCAGCAAACCCTCGGTGTGCATTCTTGGTAAGCCTTGCGGATGCGACTCACCAGATCAGAAACACTCGTAGAATCCAGCATATCTCTGGTCTTTTTTCTAAACATGTGAACTAGTAATTCTTTATTCGGTTCACCAAACCTTGTTTTCCTTTTCTTGACTACAGGCTTCACGGTTGAGAGTTCGGTTAAAATAAACCTGTGCTCCGTCACGTCAGGATCCACAAGCACCGTCCACTGAGGGTCTTGTCGTTGTATTCGGTCACACACCACAGTAAGATCGATGTATGATTGCCCAGTGTCTCTAACAAGCGTGGGGACAAGTCCATCATTAATGACATTTAAGTTCGTAGCATTGCACCAGGACAAGAATTCTCTGCCCCCACGGTTTGTTACTCTGCCCCCCCAGACTTCATTCTTTGAGTTAAAATCTCCAGTTATCACAAATGGTGTGTTTTTATTCCCATGCCGAAGGCGCAGAACTATATCCTGCAACTCCCCTAAGCAGTTTTGGAAGCTTTGAAAAGGGATGTTTGGGGAGATATACACTGACATTACAAACAAGTTCGTATACTGGACACACACAAAACAGTTCCCACTAAACACATTTAAAACAGGCATGGAGCTATTTACATTAACAATTAAAGCGTCTTTGGTAGGGTTTACGTTTACATTTCTATTCCCAGTTTCACACTTTTTGATATTGGGCTCGCTGATGCAAATAACATCACATTTATTGTTAGAAGCAGTAAGTGCAGCATGGACTGGGACACTACGGTTGGCGTTAATTTGTAATATTTTCATTACGGGAGTAAAGTTTTCGACGTTTCATTCTTTTAGTCGTACTCAGAGCTCTACGGAAGCTAATGCATTTTCCGGTATTTGACTTATGCGTCTCTTTGCAAACTGGGCAGAATGGTTTATCTTTGCATTCTTTTGACAGATGTCCTTCCTGTCCACAATTATAGCAGCAATTTCTGCGATCCGGACCCTTACACTCTTCAGTCTGGTGGTTGTATAACCAGCATCTTTTGCAACGTTCGACCCTCACTCTGGGTTCGATCCTGCAATTCGATAGCCCGATACGAATATACGGGTTCTGGGTTAATTCACGGGCCTTGTCTTCCGATATAGATATTGTAACTGCCAAAGTGCTGCCAGCATTTGGCCTGAGATTTCCAATAGAGCAGTTTTCCTTAATCTGCTCCCCGACCTTTCGCCCTATTGCTCCAGCCACATCTTCTACTGTGACTGTTGCATCAATCCCACGAATGTGGAATGTTTTCTTTTTAGGCCAATGGGTACCCCTCGTGCTCACTTTCATGTTGGTGGATTCCACTGCTGCTTTTAAGGAATTCATTGCTTCCTGGTTCTTGTCCATGGTTATTAGAACTTTGCCGTCTTTGGTTTCTCTGATTTGCCTTATGCTGTTAGCATCTTTCGGATTTTGAACAGCTTCCTTTATGGTCTTCAGAGCTTCCAGGTACGTATTATTGTGCTTGCTGACTATAAGGGCATATGATGTTGGTTGTCGTTTGCTTGTCAGTGGCTGAACACTTTCCGTTTCCTGTTTTTTTTAGTGGTATAGATGAAAACCTCTATACCCGAACTATGAAAGACACACTCAACGAGTTTCCTGAACTTCCCTAGGGTCATATTGTCAACATGGTGCAGTGCAACCTGACCATCTTCTATTGTGTTATCTCTGACAGTCCCTAGGGAATTCCATAGGTCTTCTTCACTGGAAATTTGTGACAATTTTATGATTTTCTGAGTGATTGTGTCTTGTCCATGGTCAGTCCTGAGTTTTGTGACTTGCTCAATCACCGTATATTTTTCATTGGTGTCAACAATGCCTGGAAACCTATATTTGTACCGGTTTTGTATTCCTACAGTCATATTTGGATCACTGGGTTCTACTATTACCACCTTGGTTACCATCGTCTTTGCCTCCAGGGGATCGCCAACAATCACTTCTGTGGTACTGTATGCCTCATCACTCCAGTCCATATTGATTATGTTCTTGCACTCCGAGAAGTCTAAAACTGTCCCTAGTGATCTAATTATCTTAGGTTCTGTTGTCAATATTGTTTGGGTTTCTTTATGTTTGGTTTCCGTATTTTTAAAGCTGCATGTTTGGGCGCTAACTTTTTCAACGTCCATTTCTCTAAACAAAAATTGAAGCTTTTGGATGCTGGCGACCAAATCTCTTCGAGTGTTGTGGTTTTCCTTCGCTATTTTCGCTAAATTTTCCATCTCAGCTTTGGCTTTTAGGATCCATTTACATATATCATATGCATCCTCTCTTTTTAAAAGTGGCGATTCTTTTCTTTTCCGTTTCGACGGATTTTCTTGCGCGTCTACTAGGCTGCCATTCTTGGATGTGATGCGCTCTGATTCCTTTGGGTTCTCTAAGTTATCACTTGCTGGAAAACTCCATGAAAGACTTCGCTGCGTCGGTAACTGCTTCATCTGCTGGTGGACATAACGAACAAAATGTATCAATAACAGTAATTATTCCTTCAATAACTATATTTTTCTAGTGCTTTCGATATGATATCCTGATAATAGTTAACTAAATTCACTATTCGGACCCTTACTCTGTGGAATCTACTCATATTACTTTTTTAAATGAAACCAACTGTTTCTAGATAATTCCACAGTATATTGAAAAAATGGTTAAAATTCTAATAAATTTGACATTTGTTTCGATATTGCTATCATCGTCAGAATGACATAAATCACACTTTACGTGATACCTACCAGATGTTTCATAATTATTTTTGACTAGACCAAGAGGCGACCTACCTTGTGATTGACTTAATTAATATAAGAGAAAGAAGGAAATATTAGATCAAAAATATTATAGCTTAGATATTATTAGCCCTGTGGGGATATCCTGGATATCTTTTCCCCATTTAAGACCAGTATAACTCTGCAATTATATAGAAAACGAAGAAAAATCTATCTGCTGATCTCTGCAGTTTAAAAAAGTGGAGAACTCCCTACATTTACCTGTTCATTGACGACTTCATATCGTGCCATCTCAGCTTTGGCTTTTAGGATCCATTCACATATATCATATGCATCCTCTCTTTTTAAAAGTGGCGATTCTTTTCTTTTCCGTTTCGACGGATTTTCTTGCGCGTCTACTAGGCTGCCATTCTTGGATGTGATGCGCTCTGATTCTTTTGGGTTCTCTAAGTTATCACTTGCTGGAAAACTCCATGAAAGACTTCGCTGCGTCGGTAACTGCTTCATCTGCTGGTGGACATAACGAACAAAATGTATCAATAACAGTAATTATTCCTTCAATAACTATATTTTTTTAGTGCTTTCGATATGATATCCTGATAATAGTTAACGAAATTCACTATTCAGACCCTTACTCTGTGGAATCTACTCATATTACTTTTTTAAATGAAACCAACTGTTTCTAAATAATTCCACAGTATATTGAAAAAATGGTAAAAATTCTAATAAATTTGACATTTGTTTCGATATTGCTATCATCGTCGGAATTACATAAATCACACTTTACGTGATACCTACCAGATGTTACATAATTATTTTTGACTAGACCAAGAGGCGACCTACCTTGTGATTGACTTAATTAATATAAGAAAAAAGAAGGAAATATTAGATCAAAAATATTATAGCGTAGATATTATTAGCCCTGTGGGGATATCCTGGATATCTTTTTCCCATTTAAGACCAGTATAACTCTGCAATTATATAGAAAACGAAGAAAAATCTATCTGCTGATCTTTGCAGTTTAAAAAAGTGGAGAACTCCCTACATTTACCTGTTCATTGACGACTTCATATTGTGCGTCTCTTAAGTGTCTTCTAATTTTTTACTTTTCAAGGAAACGCAGATCTTGTTTCTTATCACAAATATGTAGTACTTCTAGTTCTGTGTTAGGTGTGAAATATCATTTTTAAATAAAGGTTTGAAATCAAGCATACCACCAAAAATCACGAATAGTATTAAACAGATATTAGCTACAGAATCAGAAATAGCTTTAAAATCTAATTCAAATAATTTTCTTCATGAGAAATTGCCAATTCACTCAAAAATATTGCGCGAAAGGTTAAACGTCAAACAAAAAATGACATTTCAGTTTTGAATTCAGTCATAAAGAAAGTAAAAGATAATAACCTTACAATTACGAAATCTGACAAAGAAAATGCCACTGTCATATTAAAAACTGGAGATTATAAGTCAAAAATGAATAACTTTATAGAATCTAGCCATATACAAATTCTTAGAGCAGGCCCAACAAAAACGTTTTCTAAAAATGTTAGAGAGATTGTTAATAATTCAAACTTCTAACTGATTATGAAAAGAAATACATCATAAATAAAAATGCTGAGTATCCACAATTATATGGAACTGTTAAATTACATAAAATATCGAAACCAATTACACCTGTAGATTCTTATGTTAATACTCCTAATAATATATTAGCAAATAGTATATTAAAGTAAAAGTGGATAAAGAGGTCTTTCAAACACGCGCGATTTTTCGAGCCCGACGGCGCAGCCCGAGTGCTCGAAATAGAGTTTCGTGAAAGTCCATCCTAAATAGTATTTTTTATTAGACGTTACGAGGTACTGCTGTCAGATCAATAATCAAAAAGTCTCTTTATTTATATTTAAAAGGATACAATGCATATATGAATATATAAATAACTTTTGCAGAAAAACCAAATAAGACATTGTTTCACAATGAAAATATACAATTTAAAAACTGATAAACAAAGTTGTCATTGATACTTACGTTTCTCGAGTTGTGGTTGTTATCATAGGGACTTTAAAAAACGCGCGTGTTTGACAGTTCGATTTAAACACGCTGAGGCGTGCTTTAAAAAGGTAATATGAGACATCAATAAAAAAAACATAACAATATACTTAAGAATCACGGATATATATATATATATATATATATATATATATATATATATATTGATATGGAAAAAATAATGCTACACATTGTATATATGTAACACGAATCAATTACAACTTAAAATATTAATGACTATAAGATTAATGAAAGTAAAACTATTCTAGGGTTGAAATTAACCTCAATCGAACTAAAGAATTTCATTAAACTTTTTAATGTACCTTCTACATACATACATGACATAGATATAATATGAATTAAAAAAATTTTATGCAGAAAAACTTAAAAACATCACCTGTTATGAAATGAAAGAATCCACTCTTCAAATGGAATCGTTAAATGTTTATGTATTATCTTAAATTGCTATAAGATACCATCAAAAATATTTAGAAGCCCTATAAATGTTTCTTGCAATATATCCAACGGTGAAATTCAAAATAAAAACATTAGGGTTATGAAATCTTTGACAACTGTGGAAGTATCTGTCATCTGGCATAGAGCAAGAATAAGAAAGGTCGATGACAGCTGAAAAATTTTAAGAATTGATAAAATGCAATATATTTGTTTACTTAGAATTGTAGAAGATTATGTTTTATAATTAAAAAGTAAATATTTTGAACAATATGATGAAATCTATCAAATGAACAACTATAAGTTACTTTGATTGGTTACTAATATTTATATGATTTCAATAAGCAGAGGGATGATTCAAAAATAATAAAAAAAAGGTTTTTGTTTAAAAAAAAGTTGTTGATTACAGAAAAAAGAAAGGGTGAACGTGAGTATTGAAAATTTAAAGGAAATACATTATTCTTTAATGAAACTAAAAAGAATTGTCTCAAAATATCAAATAAAATAAGTTGTGAATATTATAACTAACCTCTCAAAACCATTCCCGAAGACAGGGAATATCCTATACAGTTAAAATATTATTTTTCACAATCCCGAAGAGTCTACATATCCCGTATTGTGGGAATAATAATTTTCACGATCCTTGAAGACAACATATCTGGTAAGCCAACGAAATTAAAGTGAATCGAATGGATTCCTGAATCAACTTTGGTATTCTATGAAGCAACCTACAAAAATGTAAATAAAACAAGATCAGTGGATGATAAAAGAAAGGTATTCAAAACTATTTCATTTCAAACAAAACTTACTTGTGTGTATTGAACATTAGATGTTGAAACTCTGCTGACAGCGTGTGTTTTAGACAGTCATCCATTTTCTAACGAGAATCTTGGTGTATATCAAGTTACTTTCATATTGTATATTGTCTAAAACGTATAACAAGTGGCATACTTGTATGTATTTAATATCATTTCATTTGTGTGAATGTGGATCGTATGAAAGGTCATTATAAATAAGTTAGTTTTTTCCAATTTATGATAAAAAATAGTCATGTAGTTTCTTGTATAAATTAAAAAATCTTTCCCTTCGGAAAGAATAAATTATAATGTTTGTAGTCTGTAGACTGCATTTCTAAGCGTTTAATTTTTATCAGTTGGTAGTGGTGCTTGAAGTTACGAGCCATGAGCGTATTCCGAATAAGATACACAGGACCGTTATGTAAAATTTATTCAACCCAAATATTTCAGTTCACAATTTCTTTATCAAAATTCAATATCAAGATTTGGCGCTTATTATAAAAAAATCATATGAATATTTAACCTTATGAACCCAAGATCCTGAGAAGCTTAGTGCTCATTAAAAAAATAATAATAAAAAGAGATATAAAGGTAAGTGCACTGTGTGGCATTATTGAACTTAAATAATTTCTTAAATATACCGGGCAAATTAAAAAAACCTTCAATAAATCAAAGATATAATAAAATTAAATTAAAAGGTAACATATTTAAAATAATCCAAACTACAATATATATATATATATATATATATATATATATATATATATATATATATATATATATATATAGAGTTGTATTTATTGTATGCACAGACCGGATCCCGATACTCCAAAAACAAATTATATATATATATATATATATATATATATATATATATTCCCCAGATGGCGGAGTGCGTTAGAGCGCCGGAACTTGGGTTTTCACAACCTGAAGGACGGAGGTTCGAATCTCACTTTAGTAAGGGCTTTTTCATAAATAAAAAGTTCCACTTAAAAATCTGGGGGTATAGGGTCCGTCAGTTAATGGCGAAAACTGGCGGACAGACAAGGACAAGTTACGGCCCTTATTCTCCGTAAGCCCGAAGGGCCCTAGGAGGGGTAGATCCTGGGAACCAGCCACAAGGGCAGAGGGTGCTAAGAATCTGCGGAGTCTAAACCACTACCCATTAACTTCATTACACCTAACAACTTATAACTGCCGTACGCTCTCTAATCAAGCTAGGATTATAGAACTAGAAACAGAGGCAGCGTAAAAAAATGAGGCATCATGGGAATTAGCGAAGTAAGACGAAAAAATGAAGAACTTATAGAACTTGAATCAGGGAATCTTCTTTACAATCAAGGGACACCAACAGGAAGAACAAGCGAAGTAGGATTCCTAATTAAGAAAACCTGGAAAAATAGAATCATAGGGATAACAAGCACCTGAGACAGAGTAGCCAGCATAACACTAAGGCTCTCAAAAAGATATACTATCCAGATTATTCAGATATACGCCCCAACAATCAGCCATAGTGACGACGAAATAGAAGAATTCTATAATGAAATAACCCAAGCGCTAGCAACGACAATAGTCACTCCAAATACATAATGGGAGACTTTAATGCCAAAGTAGGAGACAGGAAAGACCAAGAAAAATGAATGGGCAAATATGGATTTGGAGAAAGGAATGAAAGAGGAGAGAGATTAATACAGTTCGCACACTTTCAGAACATGTATGTGGTAAACTCCTTCTTCAAGAAGAACCCTAATAGGAAATGGACGTGAGAAGCCCCCGGTGCAACTATTAAAAACGAAATAGACTTTATCCTCACCAATAAAATCAACACAGTAAAAGATTTAGGCACACTCAACAAGTTCACTACAGGAAGCGACCATCGACTTATTAGAGCTCGACTGGTCTTAGATATAAAACTAGAAAGGTCAAGACTATTCAAAACCACCACAACGAAAAACATTAACAACGAAAGACTGAAAGAGAACTCTCACCAATATGAAGCACTACTCGAAGAAAGACTACAAAAAGTGGAATATAACAACCCTGAACTGATCGACACAATTCGAAACTGCGCCATAGAAGTGGGAGGTCTGCAACAACGAAGTGAACACAAAAAACTGACACCGGAAACAAAAGCACTATTACAAAAAAGAAGAGAAATGAAATGAAGAACAAACATTCATAGAATTGGATACGCCAAACTGTGCAAGACGATACGAAAGAAAATCGCAGAAGATATCAGGAATTACAACGAGAAACTGATACAAACAACAATAGAAAGCCGTAAAAGCTACACACATGCAAAAAGAGCACTAATAATAGGGAAAAGACAGATAGTTGCATTAACTGATGGAAACACAAGAACCACAGACAGAAATAAAACAATAGACCTAGTAGCCAAATTCTATGGAGACCTATACAAGGCCCCTGAAAATTTGGAAGAAATAATAGAACACTCAGAAGAGGCCATACCAGAAGTATTGGTGGAGGAAGTAGAAATGGCACTGAAAAGCATGAGAAATGTTAAAGCAGCGGAAAATGACGGCATCACGACAGAAATACTCAAATATGCAGGAGCTAAAACATGGAATTACCTTGCCAAACTATACACGAGTTGTCTAATGTCCCGAAGTATACCTAAATAGTGGAACAGCGCCCTTATAATGTTGATCCACAAGAAAGGCAGCAAAGAAGATATTAAGAACTACAGACCAATAAGTCTACTACCAGTAACGTACAAGGTATTCACAAAGATCATTCACAACACAATACAAAACACACTAGACTCGGCCCAACCACGAGAACAGGCTGGATTCCGCAAAAGCTTCAGTACGATAGACCACATCCATGCCCTCAAAGAGGTTATCAATCGAACCAAAGAATACGACCAACCACAAGCACTAGCCTTCATTGACTTTGAGAAAGCATTCGACTCTATATACCCCAGAGCAGTAATAAATGCCCTAACAGAACAAGGGGTCGACAAGGCATATATTGAGACCCTAGCAAATATATATAGGGGAGCCAAAGCGAGAGTCAGGATATATGAGGGTACTCCAAATTCCCCACCAGCAGAGGAGTTAGACAAGGAGACGCCATATCACCAAAGTTATTTACGGCAACACTAGAAAGCATCTTCAGAAAATTAGACTGGAACAACACAGGTCTGAATATAAATGGAGAATACTTGAACCATCTAAGATTCGCTGATGACATCATCCTGATAGCGAGTAACCCTGGCGAATTGCAACAACAGATACATGAATTAAATACAGCAAGCAACGAAGTAGGCCTTAAAATAAATCTGAGTAAGACCAAGGTAATGGATAACGAAGTAATAAACGCACAAGAAATAATAATTAATGACACTGCCCTGGAAATAGTAGAGGAATACATATACCTGGGTCAACTAATACATATATCAGGCTCTCTACTTCCAGAAATAAATAGTAGGACCAAATTAGCATGGAGAACATTTGGACAAAGCTCTATCATCTTCAAGTCTAGAATGCCACTCCGTTGAAAAAAGAAAGCGTTGGATCAGTGCGTACTACCAGTACTAACATACGGATGTGAAACTTGGACCCTGAAAACTGATATCATTAGAAAACTCCAGGTAACACAGAGGTCGATGGAACGATGCATGCTTGGAATAACAAGGAGAGATAGAAAAAGGGTTGAATGGAACAGACAGAAAACCCAAGTGATAAATGTCATTCATAGAATCAGATCCCTAAAATGGCAATGGGCGGGGCATCTCGCTAGAAGGACAGACGATAGATGGACCAGAAAGATAACGCAATGGTATCTCCGAAGCGTGAAAAGACCAAGAAGACGCCCCAACTTAAGATAGGACTACGATATAAAGAAACTCGCAGGATCAACTTGGGGCCGCATAGCCAGCAATAGACAACAATGGGCCCAAATGAAAATAAAACATATAAATATGTGAAAGGGAGGCTACACCATAGGAAAATGGTTGAATGAGCTGCATATGATGATGATATATATATATATATATATATATATATATATATATATATATATATATATATATATATATATGTTATATACCTTAAATTACTTAGTTCATTGTATTTTTTACCTTTTTGAATTGTTTAGTTATATTGGCAGTCTAGAATTTACTTCGAATCTTGAAACTTGTAACTTTTGTTAAATAAATAATTTTTTGAAAAACCTTTTTCCGTGTCATATTTTAAAGTAGATTTAAGTGCTCCTTTGGAGGTTGAACAGTTCGACGAATACGAACAAACCTTGAGCCCTAATTTTAATGCTATTAATGCAGAAAAATTCAAATTTGATATTAATAAAGTTCGAACAGAACATATGAACTCTGAAGAACGCAACTTAAATTAATTAAAGAATATTCTGACATTTTTCATGTTGATGGTAATCAACTAACTTTTACTAGTGAAATCAAGCATCAAATAAAAACTACAAATGATGTACCTATCTATACTGAATCGTATAGATATCCAGAAGTATATAAAAAAGGAGTCCAAAATCAAATATAGAGTATGTTAGATCAAAATATCATAAGAGCCTCATCCTCACCGTACTCGAGTAGTATCTGGATTGTTCCAAAATAATTGGACTCTACAGGTAAACAAAAGTTCAGAGTCGTCGTGGACTATCGAAAGCTTAACGAAATAACTATTGGAGATAGATATCCATTACCAAACATAACTGATCTATTGGATAAATTAGGACGTTGCCAATACTTCACTACATTGGATCTTGCCTCCGGATTTCACCAAATTGAGATGGCTGAAGAAGATATACCCAAAACGGCTTTTACTACTGAAAATGGCCACTGGGAATTTTTGAGAATGCCATTCGGACTAAAGGGAGCTCCAGCAACTTTTCAAAGAGTGATGGACAACATTTTAAGATGTATCCAAAACGAAAAATGTTTAGTTTATCTTGACGATATCATTATATTTAGTACAAGCTTGCAAGAACACATAAATCATTTAAAAGAAGTATTTAAAAGGTTACGCGAATCAAATTTTAAATTACAAATTGACAAATCCGAATTTTTGAGGAAAGAAGTAGCTTATTTGGGACATATTGTTACCCCTGAAGGTGTAAAACCAAATTCCGATAAAATAAGTGATATTCAAAAATTTCCCATACCAAAAACTAGTAAAGAAATCAAAGCTTTTCTCGGACTTCTTGGATATTATAGAAAATTCATTAAAGATTTTTCAAAACTGGCTAAACCTTTAACTAATCGTCTTAAGAAAAATGCAGTAATTAACATAAAAGGTCCTGATTATATTAATTGTTTTGATATTTGTAAAAATATGTTATTAAATGATCCCATTTTACAATACCCTGACTTTTCTCGTCCATTTAATCTCACAACAGACGCAAGCAATTTTGCTCTAGGCGCTGTTCTTAGCCAAGGAAAAATCGGAACAGATGTACCTGTGGCATATGCTAGCAGAACACTTAATGATTCTGAAGTAAATTATTCAACAATTCAGAAGGAACTCCTTGCAATTGTTTGGGCTCTAAAATATTTCCGCTCATACCTTTTCGGAAGAAAATTCACTATAGTAACAGATCATAAACCACTTCAATGGTTACTTTCTTTGAAGGAACCCAATTCTAAATTAGTTAGATGGCGGTTGAAACTCGAAGAATGCGACTATGATATAGTGTACAAGAAAGGTGCATTGAACACTAATAGTGACTGTTTATCACGAATCCAGCTAATTATGGATGAAGTAAATTCTTCGGATAATCCTCCCAAAAAATTATTAGTTTATATGGAAAGATTTAACGACTCACTTTCGAATAATACTAAAAATTAAAATGTAGAAACCGAATGACTTATTGTAGAAGCTGGAGATTTTAATGACGAAATTGATGACGATAATAATACTATTCACACTAACATAGAAAATCCTATTGCAGGAATACCTATTTCGCAATCTGCAGTAAATGTGGGAAAAAATCAAATTATAATCTCTGAAGTAAATTTTGAACCAGCTATACCAACTATAATTAAATTATATGAAACTAAGCAAAGAATTCTAGTACAATTTTCTGAAAATACCTTTGAACAAGATGTAATAAATTTTGTGATAGAGTATGTAGCACCAAAAGCAAAATATCATATTTATTTTGAAGATCCCTTATACGAAAAATTTAGCACTGTTATACAAACATATTTCAAAAATTCACACATTTCATTTATCAAATGTAATAAAAAATTAATTGACATCCCTCTAAATGAAATCAAAGAAGTAATACAAAACTATCATGGAAGTGAACGGAATCATAGAGGATTAGATGAAACCGAAACTAATATAAAATCTCGATACTATTGGCCTAATCAAAGATCTTCTATTCAAACGTACATTAACGAATGCGAAATATGTCAAATAACAAAATATGATCGGAAACCCGTGAAACCATATTTTAATATTACCCCAACGGCTATTAAACCATTTCAAATAATACATTTAGACACTATTACTTTAGAAAATACGAAATTTCTAACTATAATAGACTCATTTTCACAATACGGGCAGTTGTATAAATTGAACTCAGCCCAAGGTATAGAGATAGTTAATAATTTGATTAGATATTTCACCCATCATTGTATACCGGAACAAATAATATCCGATAACGGAACAGAATTAAAAAATAGTTTAGTAAAAGATTTATTAGAAACTCATAAAATTCAAATTCATTTTATCAGTTCACAACATCCTGAATCAAACGGCATTGCCAAACGATTTCATTCAACAATTATTGAACATATTAGACTTCTAAATAATCAGAACGAATTTAAGAAAGAACCTATTGAAATAAAAGTAAATTATGCTCTTTTGGCATATAATAATAGTATTCACTCTGTAACGAAACTAAAACCATACGAAATTATTACAGGTCATTTAGAGAATAACTCTTCTTTTGATTTAGACATTGATCGACAATTAGTAGATAATTATATTCATAATCACAAAGAAAAAATGGAGTTACTTTATTCTAAAATAAATAAATCATTGCAAGAAGCTAAAGATAAAGTTATTTCAAAAGCTGGAAGAATATAATTCTTTAAATAACCACTTTGAAAATATCACAGTTGAGATATCAAATAGTACATATTTCGTACAACAAACGGAAAATATAGTTAATCCTATTTTTAATGTTAAGAGTAATATAGAAGAAAAATTTGAAAATTTAAATATTCATTCAATAACAAATAGAAACAAAAGAAGCTTAATAAATGGACTTGGATCTATAATAAAAGCCATAACCGGCAACCTTGATTCTCAAGCTAATCCTCAAATTCAAATTCAAATGCAGTACAGCGTTAGCGAACAAATAATAAATAACTTCAATAAAACTATTCAAGATATTCAAAATAATGAAATATTGCTCAAATCGAAATTATTAGACATAAAATATATGCTTGTCCTTCAAGTGCAATATGAGAATCTTATTTATCTCAAAGATATGTTGAATGAAGTTTTAATTATTTATAATGTTATATTAGATGTAATAGAATCTATAGAGAATTCCTGGACATTCAGCAAACTAAAGACAATGCACCCTAGTATAATTAAACCAAAGGAATTATTTACAGAGTTGCAAAAAATATCTTCGTATTATAAATTACAATTACCGTTGGGATTGAAATACTAGAATATTTTGAACTTTGAATCAATTTTAGATGTAACATGTAGAGTAAGTAAAAATAGAATAGAATATTTTTTATCGATTCCTATAGATTTTAATATTGAGTTTGAATTATTCTACTTATTACCCATACCTACTAAGTTAGAATCAGAATTTGTAATAATAATACCAAATTCAAAGTATTTGCTAAGATCTGATATACAGATAAAACCTCTAAACGATATTTGTACAAGAAGTGAAAATTTTCAATGTGCTTCCCACCTTCAAGATAATAGTAAACAGTTATGTGAAGAACAAATACTATTAATGGAAAAGTCTACTAACTGCGAATACACTAAAATCAAAATTATTGAAAATCATTTGGAAATTATACCAGAAATAAACCAATACCTAGTAGTATTTCCAGAAGAAGGAAAATTGATAATTAAATGTTCAAACGACACAGAAATCAAAATTTCAAAAGGGATTTTCCTAATAAAAAATTCGCCATGTAAAATAACTTCTAAAAATCAAGAATTAATATTTCAAGATAGAACTTTTGGTCAACCACTAGTACTGAATAAACTTCAGACACATTTTAATAAAATTAAAATCCAGCCTTTGGAAATAAATTTGAAAAAATTAAAAGAAATATCTTCGCAAGGATTGACACCAATTCATGAAGACTATATTTCTATATTCTAGCGGAGTATTGATAATTATTTGGCTACTCTTGAAGAAAATTCAGAAAATTCAACTTCCAGGGGGTGCGTCGATCTAATGGGGGAGCTGTTTTATACCTTAAATTACTTAGTACATATTAAGTAAATTGCTTATTCAGTATATTGTGTAACAACCTGTTGTTTTATAAATTGTTGAACCTTATTTTTGCTTACATTGTATTTTTTACCTTTTTGAATTGTTTAGTTTTATAGTCAGTCTAGAATTTACTTCGAATCTTGAAACTTGTAACTTTTGTTAAATAAATAATTTTTTATAAAACCTATTCCCGTGTGTAAAAAGTTATTTTATATATATATATATATATATATATATATATATATATATATATATATATATATATATATATATATATATATATATATATATATATATATTATATATATATATATATATATATATATATATATATATATATTTATATTATCATATTATCGAAAATTCAAATATTAACCAATAAAATTGTAGAATGAATTTTGTATAAATGAATAAAATACTGAGATTAAACCAGAAAAGCAATTTGATGCGGTTACCATATTTTTATGTATCTGTATCCATTTCATAGCAATCAAATCAGCTATTTTAAAAAATAAATCAACTGTGAGAAAAGATGAGTTATTAGTCAAATGAAAAAATCAGAATTCATCATTTCTGCCAACAAAATTTAGCATCCTGTTGAAAGAAATATGAACGTCAAAATAGGACTAGACAGATAAAAGAAATTTTTGGAATTTAAAAAATGCAAGTAAGGGGTATTTATTAGAAATATAAACAAAACTGTTTATTAATTAGTTAGTAACAATTATATATAATGTGAAACTTAGTGAATGAGGGAAATTGTAAAAAAAAATTAGTGACTGGTAGCAACTGAAGCCAAATTTGAGAAGAATCCATGAAGATGGATATTGGGTTTGACAGTGAATGATAGATTGAAAAAGAGGAGTTCCTTTATGAGAAAGAATAGAGAATAATTATAAAATGTATCGAATTGAACAAGAGAAACCATCAAGCAAAACTTATATTATGAGAAAACTAATCCTGTGAGTAAAATTTGAAGAAAAATATTCACCAGAATACGACTTAAAATTCAATTTATGAATTACCGAAATAGAGAAGACGTCAACGTATACAAGGTAAAGACAATTTATATATAAATTTCATTCCCCCACGATAAACTATTGACCGTAAAAGACACTGAAGTGCATATTAATAGTGAATAATTTGAAGACTAACAAAAGCAATACAAGAATGAAAACTTTAATTTTGAATAGTTAAGGTTAGGTTAATTGAGTACTTGATAGATTTATATGACATTAGAATATAAAGTGTAAATCAAAAACATAGTAAATTCAGGGTGGGTTTTTGGAAAGATTGGGGTTTATTGAATTTGTAAAGAATTAGATAATAAGAATTTTGCAATTTGAATAATGTATAGTATTGAATATTTCTAATAAATACAAGTTATCATGTTTATTTGTACATTTGAAATGTAGTTGTTTATTTCACTAATAAATTTAGATAACAACCAACGGAAGAGAGAAATACAGGTAACTGATAAAAAAGGCGCACGGCACAACAAATTTCATTCTAAAATATATAAATTAAAATCTAATAAGAAATTGAATGCTCACAAAATCATAACAATATATATATATATATATATATATATATATATATATTATATATATCTATATCTTTATATATATATATATATATATATATATATTATAATATTTTAATTGTTCTACTGTTTTTATAATTATGTATTATATGATTTTATTTGAAATTTGATTATTAGATGCTGTTGTTACAATCGTGGTAGTAACTACACTAATGTGAAAACACCTTTATCACTGAATATAACCTATTTGAAATTTTGACAGGAATTGTCAAATTATTATGCCCGGCTCAGATGAATATGAAATTTTATATTCTGAAAGATAAATTACTACAAAATCGACTTACTCGCTCTTACCTCAGGGAGGGTTCAAAGATTAAAAAAAATTAATAATTTAAAATTTTAAATTTATAAATTTCCAAAGAATATTCCAAAATTGTCAATTATACTATTGCAAATCTATAGTGACTGCTTGTTCAATATATTCTAAGACCATTAGATTATCTAATGACATCTACAATTTTTCTGTCACTGAAAATTAACTAAATGTCACTGATTATATCAAAAGTTTTATAGGATCCAAAATTTTTCAAATTCAATGAAATAGGAGTTGAATTAATACCAAAGTGAGTTGGAATCAAAAATTATATATTATATACTATCAGATAACAAGTGAAAATGAATTATTATTCCCAAAATATAATAAAGAACAATAATCGTACTTTCTACGAACCTTAAAATTAAAAAAAACAACCTATATACTAGAAGAACAACCTAATTAACTACTTATTCTAAACGTTCAAATCGTCGAAAATTACACTTGACGTGTATAAATGTCAAATAACTATATGCGATAAAATTGTCTATTCAAAAAAAAATTCTCTTCTCTTCAGGTGAAATTTTATATATCTTTAACGTTAATTTTGTCAGTATTCAAAAATGTGATATAGATGCATCTATCTTAATTTTATTTAAAGGCCTGTTAATTCTTGAAAAATAATTTATAAAATCTGGACTGGACTCACCAACTAGGTATCAGGATCACTCGTTCTGATTCTAAGCACGTCTTTTAGAATCGCCGGAACCACTTTTCTAAATTTATAATTTAGAACCCGGAAAAATCACTAACACTATTTCAATATAATTATTTAAGGAATTATTCACGCACTGATCTTATCATGCTAATTATTATAATCTGATGCTATTTTAATATATCAATTACTATTATATTATTCAGCAAATTTGAGAGAACTCATATTAGATGTTCTCTCGAGAGGGGTTCAAAATCAACTAACTAAACTTTTTCCATAAATAATTCTCTTCTCCTTTGGTTACCAAAGAATTCCTTTTTTAAAAAAAAAATACAAATTTATGTTTTCATATAACAAAGAGAGATTTTCATTCTTTAATTCTAATTGTAATTTTGCTACCAGCGACATCTGTATTCTTTTTTTAAAATCTTTATAAAATCTATGTATCATTAAGTATCTTCTGCATTATTGTCATTCGAAATTGTAATGTCAAATTTTATTTGCATATTGAATCTTTTAAATTATTTATAATACATTGTATATCACTAGTATTACATCCAAATATGTACATTTTTCTTTATTTCAATGTTTTCTTTAGAATTTAGATAGAGTATATGTATTAAATCCCCCTAATAAAAGAATGATAAATCGATTCTTGCATATAATTATAATTTATCTTTCAAAATTGCCAAATATCATACTAATATCTTAGCAACAAATAATTATCTCTAAAATTTATCTTCAATCAAATTAAACTATTATTCCTAATTCCTATAAAACTTCTTAAATCTACTATATCTATTAAAGTTTCACGTAACATAATATCATTTGTTCCGAGTTAAGTATAATATTTATATACCTGTTCTATGTTAAAAACTCCTCTTTCATTTCCCGTAATGGGGTCTAATAATTGGTAACTATTTTGTGCTCCTTCGTTACCTACTAAATAAGGTCCCTTAAACGGTAGCAATAATTTTGCGCAACTATTCTCTGATCTTTTTGCAACTTGCAATGATCTTACAATCACCAATTCTCCGTTTTCAAAAACTGTCTTCTTTTTATTTTTTTGGTTCATCCTTTTAATATATTTTTTAGCTTGCTTCTGCAGTCTTTCATTCACCCTATTCAAAACATCTTCCATTTCCAATTTTCGATTCACTATCCAATTTCTTTGGGGTATTGTGCCAGTAAATAAATATTCTGGGCATTCATTTGTAACACCATGAGGTATTTGGTTAAGGAATCTTTCTACGTGATTTAAATTATTTTCCCATTGACAGTGATCCTGATTACATAAAATTCGTAAGTACTTGTTTATCTCTTTGATGTATGTCTCAGCTGGATTTGACGATGGTTTCCTAATGCTAATAAAGTTCAACTTAGTTTCTTGATTTTGACTAAATTTAGCTAGTTTTTCACTTTCAAAATAAGTTGCATGATCTAATATTATTGTTTTTGGCGTTCCATATTCTTTAATGTACATTTTCAAAACTTCTATCACAGTTTTTGCATTGGTTCTTTTGCATGGGTAAACTTTAACAAATTTCGTAAAAATATCAGTGATAACAAATATGTGTTTATTCTCTTGTATGCTCGGTATTAAATTGCTTATGAAATCTATAGCAACAATTTGTAATGGCTTCTGTGCAACTATTGATTTTGTCAAATTTTTATTGTGATAATTTTTTTCTTTTGCTAGTTGACATATAGCACACACTTTACAAATATTTTTGGCAATTGCTAAATCCTTTTTTGTTATATAGTTTTCTCTAATAAGCATCCATAACTTCCTAGTCCCAACATGTCCATGTTCTTTATGTAAATTTTTCAAAATTTCCTTTGCATAGTCTTGTGTAATTACAAATACTTCTCTATCTTCCAGACATTTATACCATATTTCCTCTATATTAATAGCATTATTTTTATAATTTGATTCCAAATTTTGTTGATCTTTCCTAATTCTATCCAACGAATATAATCCTTCCTCTTGTAGCATTCTATTTATACCAATTTTATACTTTCTCCGTTCAAATGTGGTTTCTGTCTCTCTACTTAAAGCATCTGCAACAATATTCTGTTTTCCAGGAATGTATTTTATTTCAAAATCATATTCTTGTAATAATAAAATCCAGCGATGTATTCTATTATTCGCATATCTATTTTTAAGCATAGCTGTCAAAGCTGAATGATCAGTTTCTATAATGAATTTAGCTCCTAATAAAAAAAATCTCAATTTAGTGATACAAAATACCACGCTTGCCATTTCAAGTTCAGTTACTGAATATTTCCTTTCATGCATTTTAGTAACCCTAGATATGAAACTAATAGGTACTTCTCCTTTTTCCTGTTCTTGTATCAGTACTCCAGCAAAACGATCAGCTGATGCATCTGTTCTCAAAATAAATTGTTTATCATACTGTGGGTGATATACCTTGAAATTATTTGTAAAATCTTCCTTTAGTTCTCTAAATGCTTTTTCCCGTTTGTCATTCCACTGCCATTTTACACCTTTTTTTAATAGTTCAATTAATGGTATTTCTTTTCTACTAAGATCCGGTATCAATCGTTTGAAATAGTTTAAAATTCCTAGAAACCCTCTCAAAGTTTTCAAATTTGTTGGTTGTTTATATTCTAAAATTGTCTTAATTCGATCAGGATCCATAGAAACTTCTTTAGTGTTCAAAACATATCCCAAATAATTTATCTCCTCTTGATAAAATTTACATTTTTCTATGTTTAATTTTAATCCAGCATTTTCTAGTTCTTCGAAAATAATGTTCAAATGCTCTTGATGTTTTTCTTCATTTTCCGAATATATAAGGATATCATCTATATAATGAAGTATGAAATTTTCATATTTGTTTAAAATAGTGTGAAGTGTTCTTACTAAAGCTGCACATGAGCTCTGTAATCTGAAAGGTACCACACAGAATTGATATACCACTCCATCTATCATAAACGCAGTATATTTCCGACTTTCTTTTTCTAAAGGAATTAACCAAAAACTATGTTTCAGATCTAATTTTGAAAATATGTTTGCATTAGTAATTCTACCAAATATACTATCGATATTCATAAGACTTTCGTATTGTTTCTTTGTGTAGCTGTTGATATTTCTTGCATCTAAACATATTCTTATTTCTCCAGATTTTTTTCGTACACACGTAACTGCATTAATATATGGTGAATTTGATCTTTCTATTATTCCATCTTTTAACATATTTTCTAATTCATGGTATACTTCATCCTTCAATTTATATGGAATTGGATATGTCCTTACTTTGAAATTCGATATATCTCTATTCATTTCCAGTTTATGTATATATTTCCTTGCTACTTGTACTTCTTCATTGAATAATCTGTTGTATTGTCTTATCAATTCCATTACAATTTTCACATATTTTTGTTTACACAAATTTAAATCTATTTTAGGTTCTTCATTGATTTGATTCATTACATAAAATGTATCTTCTTCTAATTTGTTTGTTTCTTGTTTGAGGAAATGAATATCTTCTCCTTATGCCCGGCTCAGATGAATATGAAATTTTATATTCTGAAAGATAAATTACTACAAAATCAACTTACTCGCTCTTACCTCAGGGAGGGTTCAAAGATTAAAAAAAATTAATAATTTAAAATTTAAAATTTATAAATTTCCAAAGAATATTCCAAAATTGTCAATTATACTATTGCAAATCTATAGTGACCGCTTGTTCAATATATTCTAAGACCATTAAATTATCTAATGACATCTACAATTTTTCTGTCACTGAAAATTAACTAAATGTCACTGATTATATCAAAAGTTTTATAGGATCCAAAATTTTTCAAATTCAATGAAATAGGAGTTGAATTAATACCAAAGTGAGTTGGAATCAAAAATTATATATTATATACCATCAGATAACAAGTGAAAATGAATTATTATTCCCAAAATATAATAAAGAACAATAATCGTACTTTCTACGAACCTTAAAATTAAAAAAACAACCTATATACTAGAAGAACAACCTAATTAACTACTTATTCTAAACGTTCAAATCGTCGAAAATTACACTTGACGTGTATAAATGTCAAATAACTATATGCGATAAAATTGTCTATTCAAAAAAATTTTCTCTTCTCTTCAGGTGAAATTTTATATATCTTTAACGTTAATTTTGTCAGTATTCAAAAATGTGATATAGATGCATCTATCTTAATTTTATTTAAAGGCCTGTTAATTCTTGAAAAATAATTTATAAAATCTGGACTGGACTCACCAACTAGGTATCAGGATCACTAGTTCTGATTCTAAGCACGTCTTTTAGAATCGCCGGAACCACTTTTCTAAATTTATAATTTAGAACCCGAAAAAATCACTAACACTATTTCAATATAATTATTTAAGGAATTATTCACGCACTGATCTTATCATGCTAATTATTATAATCTGATGCTATTTTAATATATCAATTACTATTATATTATTCAGCAAATTTGAGAGAACTCATATAAGATGTTCTCTCGAGAGGGGTTCAAAATCAACTAACTAAACTTTTTCCATAAATAATTCTCTTCTCCTTTGGTTACCAAAGAATTCCTTTTTTAAAAAAAAATACAAATTTATGTTTTCATATAACAAAGAGAGATTTTCATTCTTTAATTCTAATTGTAATTTTGCTACCAGCGACATCTGTATTCTTTTCTTAAAATCCTCATAAAATCTATGTATCATTAAGTATCTTCTGCATTATTGTCATTCGAAATTGTAATGTCAAATTTTATTTGCATATTGAATCTTTTAAATTATTTATAATACATTGTATATCACTAGTATTACATCCAAATATGTACATTTTTCTTTATTTCAATGTTTTCTTTAGAATTTAGATAGAGTATATGTATTAAAATATATATATATATATATATCTATATATATATATATATATATATATATATATATATATATATATATATATTCAAATCAGAAATTCAAAACAGATGTTTCTGTGGTAATTATCGACCGTACTATTAATCTAAGCAAAAGGTGATGATTATCAGGTATGCGGTCAGTATAAGAATTAAAACTCTATATTCCCATTCTCAATATTTCGCAATTGTTTAATAGCTCCGTCAGGAGACAAGATTTTATTAACGTTGAGTCAACTCATTCACATAAGTATAAATGTCCAGAATATAATGCTGTCTATTTGGGTCAAACCGTTAGAGATTTTGAAATTAGTTACAGTTTACACTTACATGCAGATCAAAACAACCAGAGAAATCTCACTACGCAAAACATCTACTTGTTGCCAAGCATTCATTGACACCTAACACAGAACTATAAGTACTACATAATTCCTTGAAGAGTTAGAAATTAGAAGACACTTAAGATACCCACAATATGAGGTCGTCAATGAACAGATAAATCTAAGGAATTTCAAACTGTCTTCTTAAGTAATAATTGTAAAGATCAGCAGATACTGTTTTATTGGTTTTCTATATCATTGCACAGTAATACTGATCTCAGATGAGAAAAGGATATCCAGTATATATCCATGGGACTAATAATATCTAAGCTTCAATAATATTAATAGAAACTGAGAGAGACATAAGCTTTATTGTCAAGAAAAATTTTTACAATTCCATGGACAAAGCGACATAATTTTAAAATAGATAATATTATCAAAATTACTAACTATACTATACTAACAATACAAAACATAATATAAAATACAAATTTAAATTAAAACTTTTAATGCAATATCAGTATCTTACACCATACCAAATATTTAAATATGCCAATGTAATTGAAAAGTCTAGGGTAGTTTGCAGAATTTTCCCACTGAATAATAAGGACTCTCAAGCAGAAACGCCGTTGTCAATCTCCGGAACCTATGTGTTTGCCACTTTTAATTCTAAAGGTAACTGAGTGAATAATTTTTTGGCATTGAAGGTGATGGAATTTTCTACCAGATCAGAGGTGGGTATTTTTAAGTCAATATCGATTTTTTTTTCTAGTAGGGTAACTACGAATTGGTCTCAGTAAAATTGTGAAAGTGTTTGCGAACCAAACACGAATTCCAAAATGAATAGACCGGGAAGAGTTATAATTTTATATTTTTTCAAATAGAATTAGCAATGCGTCCTACTACTTAAACCATAAATGTAACGGATAGCTATTTTTTGTAGTTTAATATAGATTCGAAGAGGTGCAAACTACAAGACCCACATAAAGGCAAACCATAGCGAAGGTGCGATTCGAACAAAGAGTAGTAAGTTGTTAAAGCTGTACAAGAATCAGGGTCTCTAGACACAGATTTAATAGCAAAACAAGCAGAGGATAATTTTTTCGCTGAAGTGTCTACATGTACAGACCATTTAAAGGCACCGTCAATATGGAGACCAAGAAACTTATCGAATTTGAAGGTCTTATTAAGTCATTGTTAAGTTTGAGAGGTTGCAAAACTTCTTTGTAAGTTAAAACTAAAGTTTTCTCAGTGTTAAAACAAAGCTCGTTCCAGTCAGTCAGACCAGGACTAAATAGTAATGATATATTTGCCTATGGCAGAATGTAGAGCTCGTATCTGTACTACTCCAGGTTACACTAGTGTCATTAGCAAATTATGTGAATTGACGATTAATTTGTAAGTCTATGACATCGTTAATGAATAACAAAAAATTTATTGGAACTAATACTGAATCCTGCGGTACATCATTGCTAACTTGTAAATTTTTCGAAACTTTACCATTTGTCGTACCAACTGTCTTCCGATTATCTTCGACAAGATTGGTAATGAGCCAATAGGACGACAGTTACTTGTATTATTTTTTTTCGCCACCCTTATGGAGGGCAACGATTATAGCTGTTAGTGAAGAGACCTTTTTCAAAGGATTCATTGATTCAAGAAAACATAAAACGTTAATCACCGCATTGAAAAATTTAAAAATAACTCAGCTAATAACCCATCAATGCAACAGGAAGTTTTGTTTTGAGTGCTGAATATGGTTTGCACTAGCTCAAATGTATTGTTACGATACAGCACAATGGTATAGTCCCTAAATTCGACTCTGTCTAAGCGAGGTATGAAAGTTAAAATTATGGCGGAGACACAGTATTTTTTATAACTGTTTACGATTGTGACTATCTTATCTAAACATTGTTTTTGTGACCAGTCTTATCTACAAAATGCGAGAGCCAATTGGTTTTGAGTAAGCCGCAATCTAGAATTATCTAGTGGAAAAGGCATTTTAATATATAAGGGACCGACCAGGAGAAGTTTAGTTGATAATTTGACATCGTGAGATAAACAAGTGAATACGTGAATATAAATTAGTGAACTGTTTATATAAATTAGTTTAAGTGAATATACTGTGTATATAATTAGTGAATAGTGTAGTGAATAAATAAATTAAGTAAGTGAACATACCGTGTGTTTAAAATTTATCCCACCCGTTCACTGTTTAAGTAAATTAGAAAAACATTACAGTATCTACTAGTCTAAGGAAAAATCGATCGATGATTCTTTTTGAAGGAACGAGGAAAGAAAGAGCATTTACGAAATAGTTGTTAAGTTCATCTGTGTCGAAGTCAATAAAGTTTGATGAACGAGCTTTGTTTCTTAAATCATTGATAACAGACCAAGTTTCTCTTGAGGAATTTTTAGCTCTAGAGATGCGATTGTTATAATAGATTTGATAGTTTTCCGGTACAATATTTCATAGTTAATAATATAATTGAGTATGTGAGGATTGCCTGTGAATGTATCCGTATTTATCCATGTTCCTTTCGTAGATCATGATTTGTGATGTTTAGTTTCACGAGAGCGAAGAGGAAATGATGTATGGAAGCACCTGATAATATTATTAAGAAAGTCCAAACATTTATAGACAATATCTTCAGAAAGATGAATCCAATCATTTGCTAAATATAAGTTATGCCATTTGGTGAAGTTTTGTTGAGAGAAGGTCCTCACCAACTGAGATTTACGAGGTAATACAAATTCGGCGAAAACTGCTTCATGGTCAGAGAGACCTGAGTTAATTACTCAGTGATTCAGATCATGGTGTAAAAAGTCGGAAACTATGTAATCTGAAATTGAAGAAGTTGTTTTAGTATTTCGAGTTGACATTTTCTGCTGTTTTATATTCATATATATTAATTCAATCACAAGGTAGGTCACTTCATGGTCTAGCCAAAACTAATTATTAAACATCAGGTAGGCATCAAATGAAATGCAACTCTTGAAATTTTGACGATGATAGCAATATCGGAACAATTATCATTTTTTTTTCAGAATTCTAACCATTTTTTCAATATATTGTGGAACTATCTAGGAACAGTTAGTTTCGTTTAAAAAATTAATAATAGTCGATTTTTTATCCAGAATTTTTAGCTGAAGCAGTTTATTTAAGTGTAGATCCTTATCAAAGAGTATTTGGTTCTGACCCGAGGGAAAATAAGTTGGGTGAAACGTTCATAGGAGCACAAATCGCCAAGTAAGTACTTCCATTCTATAATTTTTTTCAAGATCCTGGATCAATTAATTAAAGAGTATATATTTTAGATTTTTCAAGTAACAATTATTTGGAACTTTTTTTGGAAATATATAATTTCTAATTTATATCTAATTTTTCTACTCGTTTTTATCAACTATCAGAATAACCGTATAGTCATAATATATTTCCTAAAAGCTAACTATTTATGTTGGAAAAGTTATAACATCCATTGACACAAGCTTCTTAACTGAACTTACAGGAGGTTAAATGTCAATTTCGTTGTGGCTTTCAATAATAATCAAAGCTGATGCCAGTTTGTTGGAGAGATATTCAAGTTATTGTATTTTGTGTGCTTTTACCTATTTTGATTGATTATATAATAGAGAGATCCGCTCCTAATTACCTCTTTGGCCTCTTTGCTTGTTAACACTTTTCATAATTTAAGTTCGGAGTGTTTTCCTCTAAGAAAAGCTAAGCAAGGCACTGAACGTTCTCCAGTGTCTTGGTTTACAGATGATTTAAGGTACCTAAGAAATCAACTTTCATCTTTGAAGTTAATAGCCGATGCAAGAAAACAGAGAGAAAATATAAAAAAGTATAGGACTCTGAGGGTAGTGTATAATAGCAGGCTAAAATCTGCTATAAAATCAGCTTATGATAATTTTATCATGTCGTCTGAAAATAGAGTAAAGGCTTGTTGGAAGGTTATTAACTATGAAAGAAGAAAATCGAAATACTCCTTAAGAACTCCTGATTTGTCACCAAATGAGATAAATACCTTATTTTGTGAAATTGCTGTCAATATCATTCAATCTCTTCCTAACATTTCTAGTGCCGAGCTCTTATGTTTTAAAAATTTTCCTGCTGTTCATTCTATTTACACCCGGTCACTCACTTTGAGGTCTCTTCAGCCATTAATTCTTTGAAAAATTCGGATTGTCAAGATATTCATGAACTCAATAGCCGCATCTTGAAGGAGACCAATCTATTGCTGCAAAACATTTTACGGAACTCATAAATCTTATTTTTAACACCGGTATTTATCCTGATATTTTAAAACTATCCAAAGTGCTTCCCCTTTTTAAAAAAAGGGATGCTTCCGTAATAGATAATAACCGCCCTATCAGTATTATTTCAATATTCAGTAAAGTCATTGAAAAATTGATAAAAAAACAGTTGTATGACTATTTTGATTCAAACGAATTCTTCAGTAGCTCCCAATTTGGCTTTATAAATTCCCGCTCAACCACCCAGGCAGTTCTTAATGTTGTGAATGGCGTAGTGGGAGAACTTGAACACGGTAACCGTACGGCCATAATGCTGTGCGATCTTTCAAAGGCATTTGACTGCGTTTCTCACGACATTCTCTTAGAACAATTAAATTATTATGGTAGTGTTTTAAATGAAACTCACGGTTTCTAGTTAATTCCACAATATAATAAATTTAATTATTTAAAACACTAATATGAGCAAATTCCACGAAGTAAGGGTCGAGACAGTTAATTAAATTATTATGGAGTTGGGGAATTCCGTTGAAGCTTATTTGGTTCTTACCTGTCAAACAGAAAAAAATATGTAACAGTGAATGGTGTAACATCAGATTTTCTGGAGGTAAGTCATGGAGTCCCTCAGGGGTCGGTTCTAGGCCCGCTCTTGTTTATCATTTATATTAATGATCTAAGCCGTTTTATGTTACCCTATATATCGGTTCTATTTCCAGACGATTAAACATTTATTATTTCGGAAAAAGATAATACAAATTTAGCCGCCTCTCTAGATTGCGTTAGTAACAGGGCAAATGAATGGTTTTCATCGAACAAACTAAAATTTAATAATAATAAAACAGAAATCATGCATATATCTGCAAGTAATCAATTGTCATTTCACCAAAAACCAAAAAATGTGAAATTACTTGGATTAGTCCTAGATCACAGGCTAAGTTGGCAGGCACATATTGAGCATTTAGTCAAAAAACTTTCGAGTTCGTTATTCATTTTACGATAGTTGCAAAATATTACTAATTCAAGTACACTTGAAACTACGTATTTCTCACTCTTTCATTAGTATATTAGCTATGGCATCGCCCTCTGGGGTAATTCCTCCCATGCTTTAACAGTATTTAGAATGCAAAAAAGACGATAAGGGTGCTTGCTGATCTTGGTTTCATGGATCATTGTCAACAGTTTTTCATAAAATATAAAATTATGTCATTACCGTCATTGTTTTTATTTCATACTCTAATTGAAATTCATGGGAAACAGCCAATTTTGTCTAGAAATTCAGATATCCACGACTACAACACTCGTAATGCTCACCATATCAGATGCAGCTACTTTCGGCTAAATAAGACACAATCAAATTCACCAAACTATAGGCTTTTTAATATTTTGCCATCAATTGTAAAATCCTTGGGCTCCAATGCTTTTAAAAAATATTTGAGAAAGTTTTTGCTTAAATATTGTTTCTACTCTGTTGATGATTACATTGTGCATTGTCGAGGCAATCTCAACACCGTATCTCTGCTGTGACATTTTACTCTATTTTCATCTTAAGATATATTTTGTATATTTCTTTTGTATGTATTTTCCTTTTGACGTGCTACAAACATTTTATTGTAAAATAGGAAATAAAAATCTATCTATCTATCATCACTTCTATCTTTCGTTTGTTTTGGTTATAATAGAATAATTGAAATAATTATTGATTAAATTCTGAAAAGAAGATCTATAGTTGGTAATTGTTATATCCATACTAGGATGAAAACTAAATTATAACTATTTATTCGCTATAAATCTCATTAACAATGCAGATTAATATCAAATCAACTACTAATGAGATGTCACTAAGAATTCATATCCAATTAATTTATTTGAATTTTTAAGGATAGTGAAAAGTGAGAATAACAAATATCCAGTGGGAAAGTATGTTAGCGCTCCTTTTGGCTGGAGAACTCACACAATTTCAAATGGAGAAGGTGGTGTCACCATTTTACCAGAACTAGGTAATCTACCGGTTTCTCTTGGTCTAGGTATTTTAGGAATTCCAGGGTGAGTTTTTTATAATTATTCTGAATACGAACTGACATTTACACTAAAAGAAAAGTATATGAATAACACTGAAAAAAATTTAATTAACGTCTCCAAAATTGTCTTCATCTTTGTAGTATGACGGCTTATTTCGGTTTTCTGGAAATCTGCAAACCTAAAAATGGAGAAACATTGGTAGTATCTGGAGCAGCTAGCGCAGTTGGTAGTATAGTTGGTCAAATTGCGAAAATTAAAGGTTTGATAGTAATAGGAATAGTTGGTTCGGATACGAAAGGAAAATGGCTTACTCAGGAGTTGGGTTTTGATCATTTTATCAATTACAAAACTGACAATATTGACGAAAAACTTAAACAGGTTGCACCCCAAGGAGTTGACTGCTATTTTGACAATGTGAGTTCAATTAAGTTGGAATTTCTAGAACTGTTGGTGATATTCATACTGAACACACTGCTTTGTACAACTACGCCAATACTTACACTGCCTGATTCGATAACTAAATTATCTTTTTTTTTTGTTCCAGGTGAAAAATATGACTCCAGAGCTTTTTCGACTAAAAAACAGAGTTTCAAAATCAAACGAAAGGTTAGTGTTCTATGTCTTTTACATAAAAAACTATTTGAATGAACTTGGATTAAATCTTTATTTTATAAGACTCGTTACATGTGTCTTGTTTATGTCAATAGTGTCTATTTTTCCTTGTGACATTCATGATGACAAATGCTCGATTTAAAGGTTGATTTACACTAAACACCTTCCGCTCAAAGATCAAGGCGCAGAGAGGCCTTGATGCATCGTCCATATCGGGAGCGCACATTTTTTCCACTTTCACAACTTTGCTTAAAACTAGTATTTTCATGTGGTGAAGGAACCCCTAATAAGTTTGAGGTGCTGCTACATTTTTAATGCTGATGGCTTTGCTGAGAATTGTTTGAAGGGGTGCATGGATGGCTTACTGTGCTTGGACTATTTTAGTTTTGTAATGGGAAAATATTATTAGGGTGAATTTTGTTACTGTTGCTCTCGTTGGGGTACAACTCAGGTTCACAAATGAATTCATAATCTGATCTTGAGGATGACAATTTCATATGTGATGTATTGCGTCTTACAATTTTATTATTGTTCTCTTTTTTAACCCAATAAGATCTTGGCGCAATTGCTTTTTAAATAACAACTGCTTTTTGTCAAGTTTTTTCTTTAGAAGTTTTTATTACTACCTTATCCTCCGTTTTGTAGTCCAACGACTTTCTTCGAGTAAACTTATCAAATCTACTTTCCATTATATATTTTTGTTCGCAAAGTTTATCATAAATGTTATGTTGGATTTTTGGTTTTAATTGTTCTGAAATAATCGGAAGCTCTGTTTTTAAAATTCTGCTTTGCAAAATCCGAGCTGGGGTAGCCTTAAGACTTGTTATAGGTGAGTTGTTGTATCGTAATACACCTTCCCTAAAGTCAGATTGATCTTCAAAAATTTTCCTTAGTATTTGCTTTGCTAAGCTCACTGCTTTTTCTGCCATACCGTTGCTTTGGTGGTAATGTGGTGAAGAAGTTGTGATTGTAATATCTTTACTTCTATAATATTTTTTGCATTGTTTTGACACAAAAGACAAGTTGTCACCTATGATGACCTGACGATAACCAAATCGTGGAAAAATATTTTGGAAACAATCTATAACAGATGTAGATGTTTTATGATTTATGTAAATCAATTCAAGCCAATGAGAACAGTGGTCTATAAGTACGAAGTAGTTTTCACTGGCAAATTCTACAATTGCTACAGCTACTTTATTAAATCTTAACTTTGGGACTCTATGTGGCTTGTAGCTTGCTGGCAAGTATTTTTCACACACATGACAACCCTTGATATATCTTGTGATATCACTGGACATATTCGGCCAATAAAACAAAGATCTACCTCTACTGAATAAAAGGGATTCTTTATAATTATGGAATAAATAAATAAACAAAGGCGGAAAACATTTGACAAGTAGGCTTTGAAATAGTTTAATAGTGTCCGTAAATAATTCAGTTCGAATGGACTGCGATAATCGGACATCGGACGAACACATATGATCTCTCGTAAAAAGCTCACATCTCCAGCTATACTTTTTTTGCCGACACGACCTTCACTCCACCATTCACAATCGTTTCTCGGCCGTGCAGTGGAAATTGGTACGGAGTTTTAAATATTTTGAATATATACACAGGAGGCTGGCGGCTACAGTATCAAATATATGAATTTACCATTTTGTTAAAACACATAACACTCAATATAACTTTATTTTTTAATTTTAATATAATTATTATTTTACAATAAATATTCAAACGTTTTTAAATGTTTCCGAATTTTGTGAAAATAGTTGGATTAGGTTGAAAACGATGGGAGTACCTTTGCAAATATAATTCAGATTCAGGTTCTAAATTATGTCGGTTTCAGTCATATCCCACTTCATAAAACTTTTAAATCTTGGCATTTGTAAAATAATGAATTTTTTTAAGACCGAGAGTAGAAATAAACTTCTCTGATGTCAAAATCGTGACAGAAGTGGCAAATTAATCTCTAGGTAAATAATATTCCAAAAATGTTTATTATGTATCAAGCTGTTCCTTAAAACTTTCTCTAATTTTCTTGTAGTAAATCTACCCCCTCAGCAATTGTAATTTCTCAACATCCATATTTTAACATATAACAACTCAAACAAGCTCGTTTATTTATAAATTTTCACGACGATCAAAATTTGTTTCCTAATTTATTGGCAAAGACTACCAGTAGGTATTATTAAAATTAGTAAATGTCAATAAAATTGGATTTTTGGAAACGTTTTTTTCACTACATTTTGCATGAGTCGGGAAAAAGTAGTATATGCAACTCAGAGAGAATGCTGTTTCATCCTCAATGCCCCCCTGGTTATAAAATACATCTTTCTCCCTCATTGCATAGTCTACTATTATAGCCTACCAAAAATAAAATTGTCTGCGATATAATGTCACTGATTGCGCCATGTTTTATGTCTTTTAAATAAAATACTATTTAAATAAACTTGGATTGAATCTTCATTTTATAAGACTCTTTACATGTGCCATGTTTATGTCAAAAGTGTCTATTTTTCCTTTTGACATTTATGATGACAAATGCTCGGTTTAAAGGTCGATTTACACTAAACAGTTTATGTGAGACGGCAACATGGCTGATGTTGGTTGGGACAGATTTTTTGTTCTTGCTGAGAGATGTTTTGAATTTTGATTAGAAGTAACTAAGTTGACCTCTAATTTGAAGTAGTTGGTTGCTGAAGGTGAACAACTTATGTGAATAACTATATCTTCTGCGTGATTGGCGGCTTTGAGATTGTCACGAAGATCTTTAGCAAGACAATAGTGCTATTCAACGCGCCGATTGATTACAATCATTTCCTGTCATTTAAAAAACAACATGTTCAACAATACATTTTCGATATCAATCGATCACTCTAATTATAATCGGTCTAAAATTATGATGCTATTGAAAGTAATCGTAAATCGGAAGCATGTGATTGGTCGAAAATTTTAAATAAACTACCGTTCGTCTATGGGTTATGTAATGTGAGATGATATTTTGCAATTGTATATTACATTTTTACTTTAACAGAACAGCTTCTATAAAATTAAACGTGATTAAAATAAATGATTTTGTGAAATACACGTGAAATGAACTAAAATAATGATGAGGTTATGTCACTAAAAATGACATTTTTTTTTAACGTTCAACAAACATCAATCCGTTTTCGATTTCGATTATCAACTAAATCGGAATCAAGATCGAAGTGTTGAATAGCACTAATGATTGTAAAAGATTGTAGAAATGTTTGTGATGAGATCCTTGATAGTAAGTATGTCAGCTTTACTATGTAACCATGAAGTTTTGGGAAGTCAGGAATGTTTGATAGCCATGCGAAGACACTTATTCTACACCACCTGCAAAGTGCGCAAGTTGTGATTTTTGCCGCAGCGTAAATTCAAATTGTTCTTATAATGCATTAGTGTTAGTATTTCCTTTTATTGTATACCCAAAGTATTTTAAAGTGTTGCTGTCTTAATGTATTGTCGACTATGCACAGGTGTGATTGCAATGAGCTATTTTTCATCGCAATTCTACTGAGTAACAAGTACTCTATCTTAAAGGTTAACCCATTAGTGCTCAGAACTAAGAAACTCAAATCACTCAGTTATGCACCGTACTCAATCAAATAATGAAACCTGCGCCTGCGCATTGCCTCTGAAACATTTATTCTTCTTGCCAGTTGATAGACCCTATACAATAGTTCACTGTTAAATCCGCTTGGCGTGCGCAGTCGAGAATGCCATTTGTCTTGGGCGAGCGAGCCGTTATTCGTTTCTGTTATTAGCTGTTATATTATTCGTAAAACAGTATTTTAGAGTATGTAACGTCGACATCAAATTATTCGATCTATCCCCCGTCATTAGTTACAACAAAGTGACTGTTACGGTTTGAAGAAACTTATAGAGTTTTATCAATTATTTGCCATTATTTGAGTTTGAATTAAGAGGGTAAACACTTACCGCTGATATCAATAAGTCACTAATTCCATTTTCAATTATCTACTAACCCTTTACAATGTTTACATTGTGAAGTTGTCAAGTACAATGGAGGTTGACCTTGAGAAAGAGACTTCTTCTGTTCCAGAGTTTTCAAATTGATATAATTGTGCCTACCTTGGTTAAGGTTTAATTGATTAATTGATCACCACTAATACCCTAGTTGAAAGAATTTCCGTTTGCTGTTTCTTGGTTTTTTTTTGGTCGTTAAAAGGCTGGTTTTCTTTGGGCCATGTGGTCTCTGTGAATCTCGATTTAAATCGGATTTTAAAGCCTTAACTGAAAAGGTAGATAAAGTATTTTTATAGCATATCATAGGTTGATTCCCACGTTAGTGGATTTACATACTTTGCTACCTACCTGAAAGGCCAAACTTCAACTACGGTAAGTCGCCATCGTCAACTATATTTCCTTTCGCATAGTTATAACCAACCATGGGTTTTCAGGCCTTCTTTTGTCAGCCTTCACTGCTACTCAGCAAACCTTCCGGGACACAATTCCCACAACCTCCTAGATTCGGAAAACTAATCCATCATCTTCTAGAGGGGCTCAAGGCAGACACACATTTTAGCTCGTACCTGTTAATCATTGAAGAGAAGAAGCACACCTACTTATTCAAGCCGCCTTCATAGAAACAAACAAGTAAGATCTAACCTGTACTTTTCGGTTATAGTAAATAGTCCGGCCTGCTTTGGTGCGTTTCCTAGGCTGTTCCCTTTGGCACCCTAAATCTAGCTCAACCTACTGTACATGAGATTGTGGAGACCATTATCTTTTAACCGCTAAATTAATATAAAACCACCTCACTTAGGGTTAAGTTTCATCTCAAAATTTCCTAGCATATTTAGTAAGAGAACTAGTTTTATTAATCTAAACAAACTGTACACCAAATAGTACTACTTGGGAAGTATATTTTATTGTTCAGTGTATAATAATCGCCATTTCTTCAACTGTGTACAATAATGTGAATGGACACTCTCATTAAATTCATACCTAACATTGATAGAGATTCTTGATAAACCCACACCACTCTCCGGGAAATCATTAAAGTAAGTAGCTAGCCAGGTATTTGAAATCAAAGTAGTACTGAAAAGATTAACTCCGTTCTCTCCCTGTGTCAATTCGGGTAAAGAGGGAGGTATAATGGATATAAATATAACATGACGACGAAGATAAAACTAAAGACCATCGTGTCCCGTCGATGCCGTGAGTACACGTGCTTTGCTTTATCAATCGTCGACACACACAATAGTTATTTGTAAAACAAGTGTCACAATGACTCGTTTTGTAGTATCAGTGAAGTTTGCACAACGAACCTCGAAGCGGTGAGTTGTGCAAATCACGAGTACTACAGAAAGTCATTGTGGCACAAGTTTCACACAATAGTTTTTATAATTCGCATGTATTTAATTATTTAAATAAAATAGAATTTCATATAATACCTGTTTTTAAACTAGGAGGAGTGGTTTGAATTAAGTTGGCAATTCTGTAGATTCCTAATTGGTCAGATCACAGAGGGTTTTATTCAGCACTCCTGACTTTTGACATATTATAACCGAATAATTGTGTGAATTGTAAACAAACTTTCATTCAAGCAAAAAGAGGATGATTATTTGTTTGAAAAAGAGCTTATATGTATATGCTCTTGCGATCTATTTATATTATATCATGAACAGAATTATTTCTGAAATACATCTCCACATAGATATCTGGTAATTTATCCCAAAAATCGAACGTTTTGTAACCTTTATATTGATCCTATACAATATAAAAATAAATAATTGACAAATCATTGATAAATAAACGTTAGCGTACTTCATTCATTATTTTTTTTAATATACTTATAAATCATTCTAATTTACCTTTATTATAATAATTTGCTAGCTAGAACAACGCTAGATTTATTTATAATTTGTGTCAGGGTTAAAGTCAAATGTCAAATGAAAATATAACTAAATACAATAACCAACTGTACACTAAAAATTACTATAACAGTGTTCGAAGAGCTTCATTGTGACACTGTAAACAATGTTATAATAAAGTCTCTTTTATACGCGAATTATAAAAAAATACTTTCGAAACACGTCGAATCATGCAGTCAATATTGTCCGTAATAGCTAAAGTTTTACGCCAAAACAGGGGAATTCTTCAGTCTATGAAAACAAATCAGCTAACTTAACCAAACGTCAATGTCGTTTCAAATTTCGAATACTTCGACGGCGGTAAGGAATCATTTCGTCAATATCGTAAGCGCCTCGAGAATTGATTTGATTTGAAAAGAATTGAAGACAATAATATATATATATATATATATATATATATATATATATATATATATATATATATATATATATATATATATATTCATAATTTTGATGTCAGAGAATGTTTAAATTGCTCATTGTCGTAACTTATATTTTTGATCCTTAGGTAGAAAGGTAACTTTTTTGAGGGTATGTGTCTAGTAAAGTTTAAGATGATGTTTTGAAATGTGGAGGAAAATGATAAGTTGAAGATGTTTGCCGATATTCTAGCGGCATAGTTAAGGAAGAGCATTTGTCGACGTAGATGCAGTGGTGGCTCATTTGCTAATGCTAGAAGACCGGATATAGGGCTAGTTCTGAAAGCACCTAGTGATGCCCGTATGGCAGTGGATTGAATGAAGTTTAATTTTCTCAGCAAAGTTTTGCTGGCGGTTTCGTAGCAGATAGCTCCATAGTCCAGCTTGCTTCTTATCAGTGATTTGTATAGACTTAGTGAGATTGCAGTGTCTGAACCCCACGTAATGTTTGATAGAATCTTGAGTAAATTTATTCCTGATTGACATAATCGTTGTAAATTTGCCAAATGTGTTGCCCATTTTAACCGGTAATCAAAAATGAGTCCCAAAAAATTCATTTCACCAACTTTGGATATCGGCTTTTCATTTAGATAAATGTTTAAATTATTTAAATATTTCTTTTTACTATAGAACGTATAACGTGTTTTTCCAGGTGAGAAATGGAAACCTGTTTTGAGGGACCAATTTTCTAAGCTATTTAGGCATGTTTGTAAAATGTGCGACGCTAATGTTACATTTTGGCGTCTAATATAAATAACTAGATCGTCTGCATATAAGCGGACTTTTATAGGTTTGCGTATTTCTTTAACGAGACTGTTTATTGCTACGAGGAATAAAGTTGGGCTTAAAATGGATACTTGGGGTGTTCTTTTTTGTAGTTGTCTCACTGAAGATTTGTGGCTATTTTCTGTGACTTGGAAGGTTCTATTACTCAAAACGTTTTTTATGTATGCTAATATGTGGCTCTGAATATTTCATTCTTGGAGTGTTTTTAGGATGTGATATTTCCAAGTGGTATCAAAAGCTTTATTCAAGTCTAAGAATATGCCTATTAGTTTTTAATCCATTAGGAAAGCATCATGAATTTCAGATTCGAGTGTTACTAAGTTGTCACTAGTACTTCTTCCTCTACGAAAGCCGCTTTGATTGTGTATAAGGATATTCTCATTTTTCAAATGCCACGTCAGTCTATAGTTCATAATTTTTTCCAGAAGTTTGCACATATGAGTGAAATGGGACGATATGAAGTTGGGTCGATTTGAGGATAGTTATGACTATTGATTGACGCCAAAGATTGGGGAATTCTTCTTGTAAGAATATGTCATTGAAAAGCTCTAAAAGAATTTGTTTAGCTTTGTACGGAAGGTTTTTCAAAAATAAGGGAAGAAAATCATCAGGACCTGGGGCGGCAGTATTTTTCAATTATTTCAGACAAAAATCAAATTGTTGGTAAGTTATTGGATCATTTAGGTAAGAGTTATCGTTTATTGTTGGAATGTCGCAGTCAACTGAGTATTCATATTTCAAAAAGGTAGAATTCAGATGGTTTCCTTAAATTTTTCTCCAGATAACGTCTGATGAAGTGGAAGAATTTATAGACGATACGTAACTCGTTGCAAAATAAGGAAATTCGTTGCATTGATGTGTCCATAAGCTTAGGGTTATTTTAGACTTTGATCTCAAATTTAAATAATATGTATCCATTTGCATACAAAAAGCATACCGTTCATTAAAATTTTTATTTCAACATCAAAATAATCTAAGCTCCAAGCAAAAAATATTACTAACGGAATCTTTAGTGTTATCGCATTTCAATTACGGAGATGTAGTGTATGGTTTCTGTCTTGATAATAATGATATTAACAGGATACAAAAGGTGCAAAAGTCATATCTTAGATTTATTTATAGTATTAGGAAGTATAAGAGTGTTTCTCATAAACTTAAGAATGCCAATTGGCTTGATATGGCGAACCAACGAAAACTCCATGCTATTTGTCTCTATCATCGTATAATAATAACAAAATGCCCGACATATTTATATGACAAAATTAGGTTTAGGACAGACGTTCATAATATTAATGTCAGGTCCAAAAGTTTAATTCACCTACTTACAGAACAACCGTATTTCTTAAGTCATATTCTTATAATATATACAGGGTGTCCCGGGACTAATGGGAAAAAAGTCAGGAGCGTATAATCTGAGTCAAAATAATATTAGTACTTCATATAAACTTTTTTTATTCACGTCCTCGTTTTCGAGTTATAGGCCTCCAAAGTTTTAATTTTGAATTTGGTTTTTATTTTTTGTACTAAATATTTGATCTTTATAAAATTCACGGCAAAGCTATAATGTACGTGTATGTTTATTTTGGTAAGGTAAACAGATTTACAGTAGTGTCTTGAAGCCAGGGACGGACTACTCGCAATAGTTAGTGATCCAAAAAATTTGCAGGGATGGCACACCCTGTATGAAATTATCGAAATTCACTTCCCCACACATTAAGCTAACGAAAAGGTACTCTTGTTAGAATTCGATAAAATAAGCCGTTCGGCTAATATTGACAGTTTTATTGCACTACGTACATTCACCATTTTTATAAGTACACAACGAGGTAAAACTAACTTATTAATACGATGTCCAAGATTTACCTTCAGTACTACAAAAAAATAATTTAACGATAGCAGAAGATAAAAAACATTAACGACTTATTAATTGGGAAGTTGGTAAAAACTTTTTAAAAGTGTTTTTACCGTTTATCAAGTAACCATAGGATTAGTTGTCAAACATTGTGTAGAATAGTTCGTAGTCAGTACTTGTCAATAATTCATAAGTCCTTAATTTAACAGTTACAATGACAGAATTCACTTTTATTGAGTACGCAGATATGAATTTAATGTATGGACTGGTTTCTCGAAACTATTTAGAGGCCAGAAGGCTTTATGCAGAACATTTTACAAACAGACGAATGTTTGAGCTTATTGATCTCAGGTTACGAAAAACAGGTATGAATAAGTAAATGTAATTTTCCATGTATACAAAACAAAGTTATAAATTTTAGGACGTTTTTTGCCAAAAAAAAAGTGGAGAAGGTCCAGTACGAAGCGTACGTACTGTGGCAGTTGAACAAGGCTTGTTAAATGCAGTTGATAATGAACCATCAACGAGTTTACGAAAATTATCAAGAGAACATAACGTCTCGAAATCAGTTGTGCATCGCGTTCTAAAAGAACAGCTGTCCTTTTCACATGAAAAAAGTACACAGTATGACAGTGGCTGATCATCCTTCACGACTTGAGTATAGCCAGTGGTTTCTGCGACAACAACAAGCAGATAATACATTTATTAGTAACGTTCTCTTTACGAACGAATCCGGTTTCAACAGGGATGTAGTCATAAATTCTCATAATATGCATTTATGGGATGATGTGAATCCACATGCATTAGTCAAACTAGGAGCCAGCATAGATTCATGGTTAATGTTTGGGCAGGAATAGTTGGAAATCATTTGATAGGGCCATACTTTATTGACGATACTTTGACCGGTCAGAGATATTTGGAGTTTTGGCAAAATGAGTTATGGAACCTGTTTGATGATGTGCTACTACAAACTCGTAGGAATTTATGGTTCATGCATGATGGGGCGCCTCCCCATTTCAGTTTAGATGTACGATAGCATTTACACACAAGGTTTCCTAATAGATGGATTGGTCGTGGAGGCCCTTTTCAATGACCACCGCGATCAGGAGATGTTAATCCTATGGATTTCTTCCTCTAGGGTTATCTCAAAAGTAAGGTATACGCAACACCCGTGCAAACAAGGCAATATTTAATAGACAGAAATGTGTTACACTGCAATGTTATTAGAAGTGCAAAAAAACAACCGTCGTAGGCTTAGAACGTGCGTGGAAGTGGGAGTAGCTCATATTGAACATGTATTAGAAAAACTTTAGTTTTTGTTGTTTATGAATTAGTTTCAGTCGATTGTTTTATAACTTGTGTTTTATGAGGTTTTCTTAATGGTTTAATAATGTTGTGTTCGTAATTTTGATTAAAAGCAACTAATTACGTTGTCTTCGTACCTTTTTAATTCCCGTTAAATAAGTTCTTAATGTTTTTATCATCTGATATCTTCAAATTATTTTTTTGTAGTACATCGTATTAATAAGTTAGTTAGGTAAATTTGTACGTAGTGCATTAATAAAACTGTAAATATTAGCCAAACGGCTATTTTATCGAATTCCAGCAAGAGTACCTTTTCGTTAGATTAATGTGTGGGGAAGTCAATTTCGATAATTTCATACAGGGTTTGCCATCCCTGCAAATTTATGGATCACTAACCATTGCGAGTAGTCCGTCCCTGGCTTCAAGGCACTACTGTAAATCTGTTTACCTTTCCAAAATAAACATACATGTACATTATAGCTTTACCGTAGATTTTACAAAGATCAAATAACTAGTAAAAAAAATAAAAATAAAAACCAAATTCAAAATTAAAACTTTGGAGGCCTATAACTCGAAAACGAGGGCCTACATAGAAAAAGTTTATATGAAGTACTAACCTTATTTTGGCTCAGATTATACGCTCCTGACTTTTTTCCCATTAGTCCCGGGACACCCTGTATAACTTGTACAATAACATCCCTGAATCAACTAAAAAATTACCTATCTGCTCATTTAAAAAAAATGAAACTTCATCTTTTTAAGTCAACATATAATATTACATGAACATTGTTTTTCATATCTGTCGGTTATGTTGTTTCCTTTCTATCTCGATTGTTAATTTAATCTTAAATTATAGTTACTGTAATACAACTATGGCGTATTTGATTTATTTTATATACTAGTAGAATAAATCTTTTTATTTTCCTGAAAAAGGACAAGAGCTTTGATCAGCAGACACAGCATTCTTGTTGTGCTATGTTGTCCTCTATCTTCTTTTATAGAGTTTATTGTCTATATGTATATTGTTATACTTGTTATTTGTATTTTTAATTTTTTACTATGTAATAAACCATTTATTATTATTAACTTGCACATGATTCTCTCTTGCTTTTCTTTATAAGATACCGGGTCTTAGCTCTAAGGTTTTTGAACCTCAAGATATCTTCATTTGCCTCATGCGTTTTCCATGTATTAAACGCATGTTTGCTGGTTGTCAATGCTTGTGTTATATTTTGGTTCCACCAAGGCACTGGATGTTTTTTGCATAATTTGGTTTTTCCGATGTTTTCTATTAAAGATATTTCAAGGGAAAAATGATCACTATTATGTAAATATTTCATAGTTTCCCATTTCAAGCAGGATGCTATCAAAGGAGAAGAAAAGGAAAGGTCTATAGCTGAGAGGGTACCGTTGAATGAATTGAATCTTGTGATATCACAGGTGTTTAATAAAGTTAAATTTGAAGTGTTTATATGATGTTGCAGAAAATTTCCATTTTTATCGGTTGTATTACTACCCCAGGCTACGTTATGGCAAGTCATGTCACCAACAATAATTTTAGGAGGTGGAATGTGATTTCTTAGGTTATTTAATTCAACTAGGTCGGTATGATTGGGGTGAGGTAAGTATATATTACATATATTCATCTTTTTTTTGTGAATAACCGATACTGCAGCCGCTTCTAAGTTTGTATTCACTACAATTTCATTCGATTTGATGTGGTTCCTGACAAACATTGCTACTCCATCGCTAGCAAACTCTGAGTTCCTATTTTTTTGGTAGGCCGTGTAATCTATCAGGCAAATGTTTTTTTTTAATTTTTGAGATGTGTTTCTTGAAGGCAAAGTATTTTGGGGGATAATTCATTTAGGAGTAGTTTCAATTGTTCATGGTGGCACAAAAATCCGTATAAATTTCACTGAAGAATAAAATAATCCATCACAGAAATATATTAACTAATTTATTAAATGATGAGATAATGTGTCACAGTCACTTTAATCTGTAGTTGAGATATTTTTTAAGGTTTCATTTTTCATGTTTTTATAGATGAAATTGAGAATTTCAAGTAATTCAAATGGTTCGTTTGAATAATCTGGTGCGATTATTTCAGGGTTTGTAGCATTAATAGTGTTTTGAAGGAAGTTACAGATCTCATTGAAATTTGAAACAAAAGATGGGCTTCGACTTTAAATCCGATCTTTGATTGATTTTAGTAGGGAAGGAATATCTCCATTAGTTGATTTATATTTTTTTTTGTTATTTTTGTTTGTATTTTGGATGGCTCATCGGGTTGAGCGCAGGTGATATAAGGGGTTTCTGAACATTCAGATGATGTCGAAATTTGTCTTTTCGTAGTGAGAGAGGTGTTTGATTGTTGTGGATTCTGTGTAGATTTGGGTTTAGAAAATTTGACGATATTTGAGGAAGCCGTTGCTGTGGAAGTTTGGGGAGTGGTTGGTAAGGCTGGGGACGTTCTTGATGATTCTGGCAAGGAACTCTCAGCTGCTGTCTTTGTTTTAGTTTCTGTTGTGTTTTCTGTGTTGACTGTTTATTCATGAGAATTTGTTTTTGATGTTTTGTTTGGCCATGGTTATTTCCGATATCCATTTCTTCTACGGAAATGCATGTTTGTTTCAAACAGGCGGATTCTTCGTGACCTATGGCTTTACACATTGAACAATTCAATTCATCGATTGAAATAAATAATCGGTAAGTGGTAACATTGTTTGTTATTACGAAAGATTCTGGAATAGATTCATTTTCAAGAGGAGAGATGAAAATTTATCTGCGAAAGTTCAATACGTGACTATAATCTTCTTCAGGCATTCCTACCCTTACTCATTTGCGATACTGTTCTTATTCCCATTTTTTAAGTTTCTTCTTCGATTTGTGAATTAGGTATTGTTGGGCATACGTTTGATATTACTAGATGTTGTGACGGAGTTATTAAAGGTCGACATTCAGTATAGATTCCATTTGGTTTAATTGATTTATGTCGAGCAATCAGGTTATCAACTGTTGTTTTAGAGGAAAAGTAGATACAAATTCTGTTGTTTGTGATCCGAGATGCATATAAAACATGTTTCGGCTGGACTGTGGATCCAACACCAACGACGTAGTCGTGAATCTCGGCCCTATCAATTGATGTAAGGATGATGGCTTGTTCCTTTTAAGGGTATTTATGTGTAGCTAGTATGTTGGAGTAAGTTTGTTGTGATGGATCAATTCCATCGTTTGGGATTTTATCTGTGATATTCACATGTTTCAGACAATATTCTGAGGCCGACTCTGTCGCAGGTTAATTTACAGTATTTAAGACTGGTTCCGAAAAACCTGTCGAGAACTTCCCACAACAAAAACCTGATTGAAGAGACAATAGTTTGTGTATTAAGTTGATCTAGTACTCGCTGCGATTGTCTGAGATCAGTGGATGGGCACTACCACTTTTAACTTATGATACACTAAAGTATTTGTTTTAATTTTAATGAAAACTGTTTAATTTATTGGAGTAAAACAAGACCGAAATAAACGTGTTACTATAAACCAAATTCAGGATCGGTCTCGTTAGCGTACTTTATTTATTAAAATGTGTAATATATAATTTGTTCTAATTTACCTTTAAGAACATTTAATCTATTAATTTGCTAGCTAGAACTATGCCAGACCATTTTATAATTTGTTTTATGATAAGGTTAAAGTCAGATATCAAATAAAAATACATACGTTAACCAACTGTATAACACTAAAAATTACTAAAGAAATGTTCAAAGAGATTTCATTGTGACACCACAGATTAGAGAAAGAACAGATACGAATCCCGGTAAAACATCAAACGATTTTCAACTCCGTCTTCAACGACCTCGGACCTTTAACTCGGTATGGCCGCGATGTTGCCAGTTTAAAATATTTTCTGAATTTCTAACCAAATTGCAATGTTGACTCGGGGACAATAACAATTTCCAGTGCCGGATCTAGTTTTTTTTGGAAATTTCCACTAAATCTTTAAAATTGGGCCATGAATTAAAACAATAACCATAACCGAATATATATTCATGTATTTATTTAATACCTATGTGTACATTCTTATGATTTGTTATAAATAGTCATTACTCTTGGGAGATTAATTAATAAATACATTTTTAGATAACACAAATCACTACAAAAATTCATCAAATTCCAAATAATTCTCAATTTATCATTTATCAAAGGAAATACAAACGGGATGAGCCAAATACGGTATTAAATAACATATCAATTATACAGTATAAATTGGTAATTGTAATTATTGAAACTAAATAGTACGAAATTAAAACATAATTTTGTTATTAAGATACAGCTTTTTTAGCTTATTACAAAATGTAAAGAATTTGTCATGGAATATATCAATATCAACATGGTTATAGACTGAGTAGAAGGATTTACAACACCTACGCAAGGGAGAATTTTGATAATAATTTGTAGCACTAAAGTTAATATCAGAAACTTTAAAAATATTAAATTTAACGAGGCAGGCAATCTCGTTGGAATCAACAAGATTATTAACAATTTAACATAAAAATTGATTTATTGATTATAAATTGAGTAAAATAGACAGTTTTCTATTTTTCTTTTGCTGGAACTTAAAATCTCTATTGCTAAATTTCAGCAAATAAAAAATCCTTAATCGGATGAACAATTTTTTTAAATATTCGTGAGGGAAGCATTCACAAGGATGTGTAAATTCTGTAGCTGTTGATATCATATATAAATTATTTCCAACTGAAGGGTTCGGCAAATATTTCTCTATGTTTGTGAAAAAAAGGCATTCTAAATTATAAATATATTGACAAAACGAGTCCTCGGGTGTTTTGAGATTTCCAAATACTAAGTTCTTGTCATATGCTTTATAATGAATAAACATATTGGTGAAGTCCAAAACTTGCGTATTTGTAGAAAATTGTTGACAAACATCACATGAATGAATTTTTAGACACTTACCAATAAGATATCCAACCACATATTTAAATGCGTTTTGTTCTGGCAATGGATTTCGATGATAATCACAATTAGTGACTCTGAAATTTGCGGAAAATTGGTTAATGGCAATAGGAGTTTTAATAATCATAGATGTATTAGTGTTGGTCTGCGCCAAACAACATAATAAATTTTCAAACTGATCTTCACAATTCATGAAAGATGAATTGAAAAAGTTGATAGAAAATAATTTTTCAAATGCACGTGAAAACTGAATGGGGGTAGGGTTGGTAGCATTTCCACTTTGTTGTCTAATACTACCAAAAAAGTTTTCAAGACAGTCTTGATTTAGACGTCTTGTTAAAATAAATTTAAAATTTTTTGATTTTAAATATGCCCATATTTCTAACAAGGAATTAATTGTAATTTTCCACCCTTTAATAAATTTGCAATGGTTTGTAATATTTCTCCCTGCAATGCTCATAACACTCATGTTATTTAATATTTTAATTGAATCATTCAAAAAATCAATTTGGTGTATTTCCCCGGAAAATTTTCTGTTATATAGTTTGACATTGTTCAATGAAGAAGAATTGAAAATATCAAACAATTTGTCAGCATGTGAAATAAGTGTGACTGTATCTGAAGCCGTCACCGTTATTGTGCATGGTTGCCAAAGATATGATTTGTGAAAGAAAGTATATATTTATGGTATGATTTTTATACATTATAATTTTTTAAATTGTATAATTCTTTTGATGTTAATAAAATTGATTTAAAACAAGTGATTGTCGAATATTTGTATCTGTATAACTATCACACTTAACAATAATGCTTATAAAATATTTGACCAATGATCGTAAATTGAAGGAAATATTATGCAAATTGACAACCCTGTTGAAAATTTCGCGCAGCGGCCCGAACGGAGCCGACATACGACGATGGACATTTAAATGGGTATGTCTACCCATCTCTCTCTCTTTTTACTGTTCTCTGTCAAGCTTTCGTATCTGTTCTTTCTCTAATCTGTGGTGACACTGTAAACAATGTTATAATTAAGTCTTTTTATACGCGAATTAGAAAATAGTTATTTGTAAAACAAGTGTCACAATGACTCGTTTTGTAGTACGATTGCAGTACTACAGAAAGTCATTTTGACACAAGTTTTACATAATATTTGTTATAGTTCGCAATTATTGAGTTAGTTAAATAAAGTAGAATTACATTATCCCTGTTCTGAAACGCGAAGGAACGGTTTGAATTTAAGTTTGCAATTATGTAGATTCCTGATTGGTCAGATCACAGCCGGTTTTACTCTGCACTTTTGACTTTTGACATAACTATTTTATGACCAAACAATTGTGTAAATTCTAAACAAACTTTCATTTATACAAATAGAGGATGATTATTTGTTTACAACTAGCTTCTTCATATATTTTTGCGTCTAATTTATATTATATCATCAACAGAATCATTTCTGTAGTATATCTTCACATAGGTATCCCATAATTTATCCCAAAACTCTAGTGTTACTTTTACCTACCTATACATCGATCATACATATAAAATAACGAAATAAACAAATGACAAATCATTGATGAATAAACGTTAACGTACTATATTTATTAAAATTTTTTAATATATAATTTGTTCCAATTTACCTTTGACAACATTTAATCTATTAATTTGCTAGCTAGATTTATGCCTGACCAGTTTATAATTTGATTTAAATTACGGTTGAAGTCAAATGTCAAATGAAAATACATACAGTAACCAACTGTATGACACTAAAGATTACTAAGAAAGTGTTCAAAGAGACCTCATTGTGACACTGTAAACAATGTTATAATGAAGTCTCTTTTATACGCGAATTATAAAAAGTGAATTTGATATATGTTAATTATAAAAAGTTATTTTTATACCCGTTTGGACGTATGGTTCAGAAATCTAGGCTTGAACTTCTAACTCGAACTTGAAAATTCTAGGAAGGTTTCAAATTAAGATGCTGAGGATTATCTCCCAAGGACCATGATTAGTACCTAACAACATAATTGCAAGCGATCTCAAAGTACCAACAGTCAACCAGGAAATTAGACAACAGTATGTGAAATATTCTATATCTTACACAATTAATGCAACATAGACGCCTGAAACACCACTACTCTGTACATATTTTAGAGAATTATCTTCGGACTAATAATACACGTTCGCTCTGGTTATATTTAAAATACAACTAATGTAAATATAGGAATCAGTTGATGAAGTGCTTTTTGCAAAACTTAATTACACGACCACACAATTTACTTATTGTTATATTGTAAGAGGTTATAAATAAAGTTGGGAAAAAATATTCATTAATTTGTATATTAATCCCTTGATCCATATGGAGTAGAAGTCTTTTTGGATGTCAATAGTGACCATAACGGATTTGTTCTTCTCCCGGTATCCTTCTCTAATATAGTTGGAAAAAACTCTAATTATATTGTGCTATGTCCTATTTGCTTTAAAACCGTATTGCTTGGAAGTTACTATGTGGTATTTGTGACTGAAATTTCGATTTCTTTAAAGAATTATTTTATCTATAACCTTTGACATATTCTTCAATAAGGAAATAGGTTATAGCTATCCACATAGCGGGGTTGTTTGTTAGCTTTGATGATTGGTATAATGTTGGCAATCTTGAGCATATCGGGGTAGTTTCCTGTTTTAATAATATAGTTGGTAATATATGTAAATTGAACAAGGGCTTTCTTAGCTAGATTTTTTAGAAGAATGTTAGGGGCTGTTTGGTTTTTCAATGATTGTATGGTGCAAATCTGCTAAGGTATTATTATCCTGTGCAAATCTAAACGTACCCAGGTTTTTAGTGTTTGGTGTGTGTCGATGGTTTTGAACTATTTGTGTAATGTTGTATGTTTTGCGTATTGTTTGTAAAGTAATTTTGCAAATACTCTTCGAATTTTTCTGCTATTTCAGTTCTGTTTGTAATAGATCTCTTACAACAATTTTTGTCATTTCATTATTTTTTAATTTAGGTGCCTCTATATTACCAAATTATCGTCTTCATAGATCGAACGGAAATGTTAAGTTTATTTCCGATCTCTGAAGACGATCGCTTTGTTGTCGAAATGCGCGTTAGACAATGTGATTGTGAGTGTTGGTGTAGCGGTAGTAAACGATGTGTTCAGAATGTGAGTTATAGCAATTATTAAAGTCAATTCACCAAACAAACATACTTAGCATCAAAAATGCTGCAAGCCTAAGAATATGGAAGCATGAAGTAATTTTAGTATGAACAAAATTTGAAATGGGTCAAATGTCAAGCATAATAACGGAGATTTAACAAGAACAGCAGTCAAACTTTTGAAATCGTATAATATTGAATACATTCTTTATAGTCCAGGCGATAGAGCAATCAAAATGGATGTTGTTTGATAACGCAAAAAATTTTATGCAGAAAGTTGCCGAATATTGTGTACAACAATAATCTATGTTTGCCTACTCCAAAAAGTGCTTGCTAAATGCTGTAGAACAAACGTACCGAAATATCGAAAAATTACCCATTTTTCGATACATTTGTGTCTAAAACTTTGAAACAAAGCCTTAAATATAAAAAATACACTTCTTCTTTTTTGTTTAATTGACGATTTGCTATAAGGTTATGAGAATCTCGAATCGGAAAACTTTAATTTTCCTTGAATAATATGCGAAAATTAGTAAAAAATCATACGTAAACTTTGAGAAATGTGTTCGGTAAGTAAAAATTGATAAATATTTATCAAGTTTTCAGAAAAGATAGTAGAACATATGACAATTACGCACAACAATTTTTGTAACGATCCATCGCGTAGTTTTTCACTGCCACAATTATTAATTAACAAATTATAAAAAAGTTGGTCGCGCGTACCTTGTTTAAACAACGGTGAAAAAGGAGCACGCAATTTTTAACAATTGCTTGGTGTCATAACAAACAATTTGCAATTATAAAAATATCCATTTTACGTTTTAATAATTTTTTACATTTTTTTTAAATGTTGTAAAAATTTTTCCATTATTATTTATTTCTCGTTTACAGCATCGGTTCGATGTAATATAAAAATTGGGTCCCGACTGAATACTACTTTGCGAGCACTTTCATTTTAGCCCGAAACGACGAAATTTGATAGTGTTGATCCTGAGATAGAGGCCCACAGATTTAATAATAATTTATGGCAACATGTTTATTGTATTGTAATAATGTCATTTTATGGAAAAAAAAGCGCTACCATATTTATACAATTTATTATGAAAAAGGACGGTTAGTTATAATAAACAAAGACCATTTAAGAAAGGAAATATACTTTTTATCAATATTTATTATTGAAACGTTCAATTAGTTGCATGATTTGATGAACATTAAGCAACAAAATAACTTTTCAATCATATAACTATTTTTTTGATGCAAATGAAAATAGCAAACTTTTTTTATCTTGAAATTCGTGCAAAATTTCTTTGTAATATGGTTTTTTGATGTCATATTCTGATTCCTCTCATTTCGCTACATCGAATTAGAAAAAATCGTCTCGATAAGTACTACCGTTACCACGATATTTCATGTTTCACCGCGCATTCGCATTTTGAAAAACCCGGGCCGCGCGACAGCACAGCTGCTCTCCCCCCTCCCCACTCCTGCTCCCACGCCGCTCGGCCGACAAACTCCTCTGATTACGGTATTTTCATCGATTTTTTTTTCATTAGGCTTTCATCTGTCAATAATGCACAAGACGAATATAGAAAGTATTTGCAACGAGCTATAAGAGAGTATTTTTTTAATTCCGATTTAACGATTAAGTAAGCCATACTTTATTATTAATTTTGTGGGCTTCTATCTCCGGATCTACACGGTCAAATTTCGTCGTTTTGGGATAAAATGAAAGTGCTTGTAAAGCAGTATTTAGATGGGATACAATTTTTAAATTACACCGAACCGATGCTGTAAACGATAAATTATTTATAATGGAAAAAATTTAAAAAGATTGTAAAAAATTGATAAAACGTAAAATGGATATTTTTATAATTGTTTATTGTTTGTCATGACACTAAGTAACTGTTAAAAATTTCGTGCTCCTTTTTCACCGTTGTTTAAACAAGGTACGCGCGATCAACATTTTGTAATTTGTTAATTAATAATTGTGGCAGTGAAGAACTACGCGTTCGATTGTTACAAAAATTTTTGTGCGTAATTGTCATATGTTTATCTATCTTTTCTGAAAATTTGATAAATATTTATCAATTTTTACTTACCGAAAAAATTTCTCAAAGTTTACGTATGATGTATGAGTTTTTAAAGTTTTTCGATTCGCGATTCTCATAACCTTATAGGAAATCGTCAAATACACAAAAAAGAAGGAGTAATTTTTTTTGATTCAAGGCTTCGTTTCAAAGTTTTAGACACGAATGGGTCATTTTTCGATATTTCGGTACATTTGATGTTCTACAGCATTTACTTTTTGGAGTAGGCAAACATAGATTATTGTTGTACACAATATTAGGCAACTTTCTGCATAAAAGTTTTTGCGTTATCAAACAACATCCATTACACCCTACTTTTACTGCTCTACCGCCTGGACTATTACACATATGCTTCATATCATTACCTATTTTTACAGCCTTCATTTAACTTGCAATGTATACAGGGTGTCCCAAGATTTTTTTACAGGCTGTAACTCAGGAATTAATGAATAGGTTTATTTGAAAATTGGGTAACGTTTTTGGGACCTATAGTAATTTAATCCGACTGATCGTTTAAATGCCGCAATTACAATGTCCGGATTCACTTCAGATAGGTCATTTTTTACTTTGTAACTAGTTTTTATGAAAGCTGAAGAAAACAATTGGCGTTGGAATTCTATCTTAATCGCTTTTTGATTGATATTACTAAAATCAAATGTCACATTGATTGTTGTCACTTTCTAAATACTCATACCTAGTACCGTTTTAAAACAATACATAGTGTGAAAATTCTGAAGTTAAAATGCCATTCCTATTCACACCGAATGAATATGTAGATATGTTGCTAATCTATGGTGATTGTAGGATGAATTCTCGAAATGCTCAGGCCTTATGCCAGGAGCGTTTTCCCGAAAGAAGAACACCTTCTCATATGACTTTTGCTATGGTTGAAGAGAAGATGCGGCAGGGTTAATTTCCAAACTCAAAGCATAGTAATCATAACAAACCAACGCAGACCAAGCAGAATGTGGTGAATGTTTCAGCATATGTAGCGGTTAATCCCCATGTGTCCATAGGAACCATTACTGCAGAAATTGGCGTTTCTTCAAGTTCCGTTCATAGAATTTGAAAAACCCAACATCCATTTAAATTGCATTTGACTCATGAGTTGCGATCCACCGATCTGGATCGGAGATTAACATTTATCGCCATCATGCAAGTTATGATGCAAGACACTCCCAATGTGTTGAGTGAAATTTTGTGGAGTGATGAAGCGCGTTTCCATAATAATGGGGTCGTGAATCGGCATAGCTGTCATTATTGGTCAATGTAAAATCCGCGGTAGGTAAGGGAAACTCACTTCCAAACCAGATGGGGAGTTAATGTTTGTTGTGGATTATTTCTAAGAGTAATACTACAAATAGAGTCCGCAAGTCATTCATAAAACTATCCGAAAAGACGGCTAACATTCTATCGCCAGAGATATGTTTCTATGAATGACTTTCAAGAAGTGGGAAGAGACTGTCGGACATTGTTGTAGATAATTTTAATACAATTAATTATATGCATATATACTGCCCTCAGTTTTAACTATTAGAAATTGTTATTATACCAGAAACAAATTATTTTATGCAAACATTACCCACCTTGCAATAACTGGCCTGGGGTTTGCATTAGCATTTAAATATTTTCGTCCAGTGCATTTCTTGTAATGGGAATCCGTCGCCCCAAAATGTTCTGAACAAATTTCAGGACGCTTTGGAAAAGGTTGTTGTTCGCTTATTACCAATAATTCAAACCATTTCTATTTCTTATTCACATCACTTGGAAAACTAAAAATATAATAGCTCTTAGAGTAGTACTACAAAAATGTATTATAATATATAATGTATTATGTTTATATCGCAACTAATAAGTTTAACTAAAAATTATTACTTGGTGTGAAAATAAATAATACAGATTAAGTAACGTCGTGATGTTTTTATAAAAAGGAGATCATAAGCACATAGTATTAACTTACAGGTGAAAAGAGAGGTTAGGAAAATTCCAACTACTTTTTTTGCAAATTTGGCAGTGACGAACCATGATTTTCACAAAAAAATATTGTTTTTTATAGTGTCTGTACGCACACATACAAAACCACACAAATATCACTTGAAAAGACGAACACACGAGTTTCAATAAAGTAGGAACGTCGAAAGTTTGTAGTAAAATTGATAGTAAAATAGTTTCCGCCCCTTTCTCGGTGTTGCCATATTTCACATAGACAAAATTATTAACAGATATTTGTTTCGTTTAAACCTCAAACGTTTCAAACAAAAACATATTTTCATCACATAAACTACTTAGGAAAATTATTTTAAAATCGTTTTCATGTAATTTATTGAAAGTACTTTTTTATTTCGCGCGTTTCTATCGTGTCCTAGAATTCATTTGTCGCATTACAAAGGAAAAGTAAGAAATTTGGCAAATGGTCGGCAAGTTACCTTAGAATGTGATGTAATGTTGGGTTCGCTTCTAAATATAAACAAATGTATCTTTTTGATGTATTTATCTGAGGATTATTCAATGGTCGGTTGTGAGTGCCGTGGGTAGTCAGAGTGGTAGAACATATAGGGCTGTTTGATTAGAATTGCTTTTATTAAGATTTAGTTACAGTTATGCTGGAAACAAAATCAAATAAACTCTTTCATGGAAATAATAAAATTATGTACAATAAAATTTTCTATATAACTATGTACAAAGCGTCTCGCTTCTGGTCCACGCTCATTCCGGGATTCTAATCTTGGCCGTCGGTCGTCGGTTGAGTGGTCGGCTTCTATAAATCTCACGTACTCCGCCCCTAAAGTGCTCTGCGGTTTGTTCTGGGTTTAATAATGATCTCTCTTCCGATATCTCCGACTTCTTAGATATACCCGCGTCTTCTCTGGATTATCTACAACATATAGGGTCTAGGTGCCTCCCACCGTGATCAATACTCAGTAGGATTCGGTAGGGTGGGAGCTGGTCACTATCTCCGAGTCAATACTTGACGGAGATTTCGTACCAGCGAGGAATGCTTCTGACCCGGGATCAATTCTCACCGGAAGTTTAGCGACAGATACGGTTGGTTTGTGTTCTACCCTCCGGATCAATACTCGACGGAGGGGTAGGACAAGTACCTAGGGTCAATCGTGATCTCCGGATCAATATTCACCAGAGATTTGACTGCTGACGCCGACGGCGTCTCCTCTCGTCTTACAACGCGAGGCGTTTACTTTTATTGCAAAACTTCCTTGCATCGGCGGTGCCAGGACTAAGTTTCCGGTAGCTGGTTTCCTTTTCGCTTTTACGCGTAAAGGCTTAACCTTTAATGTGAAGCTACCTTTCACTCCTGGTGTCAGGTTCGAGCTTGTCTGGTGTTCGAATTACCTCGAAAGTATGTCCGTGATTCATTTCTATCGTTTACGGCGAAAGTACCGCCATCTCGGTGTGGGACGTCCAAACTTGTTAAAGTGTCGCTCTGGTCTGGTATTGCGACGTCGGTATCTACTCGCCGTGGTGTTGGAGTACTGGTTTGACGCCAGTGTCGTTACACCCCCCGCATGTCGGAAAAAATTTTGGCACAAAATTTTGGTCTCGCGGTCGCGAGACGCGAAAGCAGGCAGATCGTTAGATGATTTCGGCGATTTCTTGTGTTGGCTTGCTTAGTACGGGATGTTGAGCTTTCTCCCCTCGGCCAACGTGTATCGATACCTCCGTCTACCGCTCTTCGATCTCTCTTTTAGGTGTTCTGATACGAGGGCGGACAGCGGTATTGACACTTTTAGTGACCGATTTCTCATTTCCATGATGCCACTCGTTTTCCATTTTTTTTCCTGGAGTTGGGGGTCGGTTGGTTTGTTCCTCCCCTAGTTGCCCCAAGGAGTCATCCTGTAAGTCTGAGATATCTTCCATCTTCATGGTTTGTGCTTAGACTGATTCTTCCTCGGTATTTTCTGCGTATTTAAGTATTCTTAGTTGGTGGGGAGACGGTTGTGCTGCTGGTGGCGGGGCTGGCCTGTTTTCTTTTCCTGTCCATGCCGATTTTAGTTCCTTTACATGTACTCTGATGATTTTTGCGATATTGTCGGCTTTGATCTCGAAGATGGTGTTGGTTGTTTTCTTTTGTATAGTGTAGGGTCCGGTGTATTTCGGTGCTAATTTTGCGTTGAAATTATTTTCCGCGTTTGACAGATGATGCTCTCTTTTTATCACCGTGTCCTCGTTTTTCGGTGTACAGTTTCTGCTCCTTAGGTTATAATAGTGGCTCTGGGATGTGAATGATCATGCTCGGTTGATTTTAACTAGTTTGAATGATTCGTTTAATTTTGTCCACTTGTTGGGTGTTGTATTTTCGTTGTGTGGGGATGCGTCGTTCATGATCTTACTTGGCAGTCTCAATTCATGGCCGAAGTTAAAAAATGCTGGTGAAAACCCGGTTGATTGGTGTCTGGCGGTGTTTATGGCGAATGTCAATTCTGGTTTATATGTATCCCATTTTTTGTGGTTATTATCACAGAATTGTGAAATCATGGCTTAACCTTTAATGTGAAGCTACCTATCACTCTTGGTGTCAGGTTCGAGCTTGTCTGGTGTTCGAATTACCTCGAAGGTATGTCCGTGATTCATGTATATCGTTTTACGGCGAAAGTACCGCCATATCGATGTGGGACGTCCAAACTTGTTATAGTATCGCGCCGGTCTGGTTTTGCGACGTCGGTAACTGTTGTAGGATCTACTCGCCGTGGTGTTGGAGTACTGGTTAGTATGCCCATATTTTTTGAAGAATATCTCAATGGTCAGAGATATCTAAATTTTCTAGAAAATCACCTGCCTGCGTTATTGGAGAATATTCCTTTGAATGCAGAGATATGATAAGGCAGTAAGATAGCGCACCCCCCCCCCATAATAGCGGTATTATAGTAAATGATCTTAATGATAGATTTCCAAACAAATAGATTGGAACTCGTGGACACTTTCAATGGTCTCCACTATCGCCGGTGCTGTCACCCCTAGATTTTTTTGTATGGGGAAACTTAAGAGTTTGGTTATAATGAAAAACCTGTAGACACGAACGATTTAAAAAATAAAATAAGACAAGCTTGTAATAACCTTACGCAAGAGATGATACATTCGGCATGTACACGGAACCTACTTAGACGGTTCTATGCTTGTGTTGTTGCAGACGGCGGTCATGTTGAACATATTTTATAAAATCACTGTAAAGTCAAAATGTTCTGGTTATTATTGTAAATAATCATTAGGTATACTGAAAATTTGGTATAATTATCCATTTGACTACCCTCACTAAGATACACCGCTGAATTTGAAATAAAAAGTCCTATCATTTTAGTTAAGTTTGATCTCCCCCTTCCATTGACTTTTTTTGATTGTGATGACGTCCTTACTCCTATGATGACGTCACAGATACCCTGTATACTTCGAATGAAATTACTGTAGGACCCAAAAACATTACCCAATTTTCAAATAAACCTATACGCGCTTTTAGTGGTGACGTCATAGTCTTAGGTTATGTCAATTTTGTATCCAAACAAACTTAACTAGCCATTTAGATACCATTGGTGTGATTTTGGACCAGAGATTATTCCCTTATATTTTGAATATAACTGCTGATTTAGGCATTTAGATATACACTAAGACTTTTACAAAGAGATATATTCGATTCCAGCCAAAATATGTATGTATAACAATATAATTTTAATAAAGGGTTATCTAACCCAAACATGCTATTATAAACTTATGAAATACAATTGTTTTAATTCGTCTTCTATCTGTATTATCTAATTTTAGGTTTCTTCACATTAAGAATAATGGTACTGTGCTGGCCGCCAGGTTGTAAGCATTATAGTGTCAGAGAGAACTGTAAGTTTTATAGATTTCCAAAGGATCCAAAAGCAAATGGATGAAGCTGACAAGGTACCTACATAATGATAAATATAATATTTTATTTTGTGTGTATACAATATTTGTAGAACAATAGAACCAGATCCCGGAGCTTTTTGTGGATTTTATGGATGAAGAAAAGAAAATTAGCCAACTATTTTTTTGTGCATGATCAATCTTTGCAAACAAGGTAGAAGCAAACTTGTACGTGTTCATTGTATGTTTGATTTTGTACTGTATATATCGATCTCCATATAACATATACATTATTATTTGTCATTACAGATCTTTCGCTTCACATTTTTTATAAATTGCTTTGAATGATTTTTTAACCGTTTGCTATTTTAAATTGAAATTCCTCACTTTCCTCTTTCTATCAACTGTAAACCATTGTATTACAAGTAAATATTTCTCCATGTAATAAAGAAATTTGGAAACGTTTTTGTTTATATCATTTGTTTTTACATTAAATTGAATATGTTTACACATGTAGTTGAAAAAAGAGCCTACAGGTCAAATAAAATTTGAAAGCAACCAACAGAAACTCTGAACCTCATACAAATATGATTTGATTGAGGTAAAGGTGTGGCATGATGTTTTGAGTTTTCAGACTGAATGGCATATTTTCAATCATGTAAATTTGCAACGTTTCCTCAATTTAATTTTCTTAGCATGAAACAAACCAAAATTTATAATTATGAAAACATTTTATTATGTTAATATAAATGGTACAAATTTGTGAAGGTAGAATGTTATTAAAACATGTAAATTTTTCTTCCATTCTTGATGTCGAGCAATTCCCACAATAATGTCACTTGGTATCCATAATATTAAATAGTACATGTCCTATCATGCAATATGTCATGCACCTTGTATTTGGTGATAATAGTTATATTTTTCAATTATCACTAATATATTTTCATCAAAATGAATTATGTTATTACTGTCTTTTGAGAGTGGTTTTATTTTTTCGTCATTCGGATACTTGAAAGGACACTTCACTTCAATTAAGCATTCTTCACTAACAAACTCATATTATCATTAAAAAAGGTTTCAAGAGAATGTTGAAACATGTTTTGATGACACTAGAACAAACAATCACTATTATTATCTTATATTTTCACATTAATCAAATAATCCAGTGAATATAACCTCAAAAATAGCTTTTAAAATCAAAAATACGAATTGCAGGATAACTTACATTATCAAAACTAATATTTTTTATATTGAGTAAATACGATTACTTATTTTTCAACAATTTATTTCTTTCAAAAACACGTATGAAACGCTTAAATGATGAAAAATCTACACTCAAATGGAAATTCCTATGGCAAATAGTTTTGTTTGGATACAGCTTCAAATTGTGACGTCACACTAACCTCGCGTATTCGTTAACTCCTGAGTTACAACCTGTGGAAAAAAATCTTGGGACATCCTGTATATGTAACTATTAGTCCACGGTCCCACATATAAGAGATTTCAGTGATTAATAACAGGCTGAAAACTTATACACAGCTTCGTTTTGACGAGACACCCAACTTTTATCATTGGACCAAATTCTGATAGTGGGAGGAAAAAGCGCTATAGGGAGCGAAACACGTCGATTTTTCCCAAATTAAATAATAACAGTTTCTAAAAATCGATTTCGAGAAAATACGATGGAAAACTGAGAAAAACTTGTGGCATACAAAGTGAATGGTACCTTCCGAGTGACCCCCAGGTCTAACATGTCAGAATGGTGACTTGAAAAAATGTATTAGTAACAAGCTGATTTTTGTTTTGGGGATTGCGAAATATATATTTTTTATAAAATATGCATCGACATACAAATTTGTTGGTAATTTTTTTGAGACCCACACTCGAAAATTGTCAAGATTATGTTTATGTTTTTTCGACTAATAACAACTTCTTTTTCAATTTTTTTTGTTAAGAATCAAACATATAACACCATGAAACTATTGGCATACAAAAAAATAGAAGGGATTAATTACAAATGAACTTTTCGAAATTTTAAAACAAATGAAATCTTGAAAACATAATATGTTAAAGTCCTGTACATAATTTTCGCCAGCTTTTGTTTGAAATTGCTTAAATGGAATATTCGTGTACAATATTACAGTTTATTTAATGAAAATGAATATTATTTTTTAAATTACTTAATTATATAAACAATTACAGCAATATCAACAAGGGAATTACTTGCTTCAGTTCACAACAATTTTAAAGTTATAGTCAAGTAAGGAAAAAATCATTGTTTTGTGAAATAAGCCACATTTTGAAATTAATAACTTTTAATAGAAATAAAGTGCACATTATTTTTGATAAGTATAAGAGTCCAAGTTTGGAAGATTTCGAGCATGAAAGAAGAGGAGAAGAGGATACTCGTTATGATGTACGCGTCCTGCCGATTTCTGCAAGTTGCAAAGAAGTTGTAATTTTGAAGAGAAATTTGTGCAATTTTTAATCGAAGACTGGCAAAGCGACGAATATACTGCAATATTGAACAATACACTATTAAAAGTTAACTATGAATATTGCTACACCTACGAAGTCACAAGTGATATGAAAATAAAAAAAACAGTTGATCACAATCTTTCGTGTTTCTACGAAGAAGCAGACACAAAAATAATGTTTCACATTTGTCAACTTAATGTTAATTATCGTGTTCAAGTACACTGTTCGGATTCCGATATATGAGCTAATTTCAAGTATCTGAAAGATTACGTTGACGTTATAGGAAATATTCCTCAAAACTCAAGACGTGTAAGACGTGTTCTGAATGTGCTCTTCAATTTACTGTAATAACTAGTGTTGTTATAACATTGGAATTTTGCAAGTGAGTCTAATATATACAGTGTTGGGATCATTACGAGGGAACATAGGGTTAACCTTCAATGTGTTAGAAAGAGACAAAATACATATAAATTCAGTGCACCATTCTTTTTCGCTAACAGGATATCATAAAGTGGAAAACGTCCAATACAAGAAGTTAAAAATACAGATGTGTAATGTGAACAGTTTAGTTTATTATTTGAGAAATAATAAGATTGTATGTACTATACTGATAACTTAATGCAATGAACAATAAAAAAATCAACACTACTTTCGTTTATCCCTTCATGATTAATTTACCAAGAAATAATTCAGTAGTAATAAAATTCACTATATTAGTTCGGTTAGTATTGGAATAAATAACCTAAATAACCGTAACATGCGAAATAAAATTTGTATTAATAATAATATGTATTTCTAAATATCTCAATTCTCATTTTTCGTTAACAGGATCTCATAAAGTGAAAAATACATGCCCAGAACGCCAGCGTTTTACATATTCTTTTAGCTACTAACAGTATTGCCAATTTTCATTGTATATTTATAATAATTGTAAAATGCATTGTTCTAACACGAGAACAAGTTATAAGAAGATTTTAATCATGATAATTCAAGAGGTTGTAACAGATCAAGATATAATTAATTCCATCTATTCGTTAAATATTTTATTGTAATGCTGGAAATTGTTCTAGTTTTCAGTTTGAAAGCGGTTAAAACCTTTACTTTTTTTCAGATTTGGCAACGTGAAATTGGTCTCCAAACATCTGCTGTGTTTCGAATGAAAAAAATAGGTATCTTTATAGTTTGTTATCGTTTGTATGCAAATGAGAACGAATTCTCTGTGTAAACACACACAGAGTGCAAATTAAAAAAAAAACGAAAATAAAACTGAAATCGAATTCTAATGCCTACAATTTTTGAATAAAAGTAATATTATGATATGTAATAAATTAAAAAATAAAACTTAATTCTTCAATGAGCTTAAATCAAATGTTCGAATAAATCCCCATTTTGCGCTAAGTTCATTTAGAGAAGAGACTCTGTTTACTTGAAACCCATAAATTCTCGATTTCATATAACCCCAGAAAAAAAAATCGTTGGGAGCCAGATCTGGAGATCTGGCAGGCCATCTTATGTTACCATTCGTGGAGATTATCCGATTGGGAAATTGTGTATTTAGAAAGTTTATTGCTAGTCGATAATTATGTGATGCACAACCGTCATGTTGGTACCAGATATCATTGAAGTTGACACCTAATTGTATAAAGGCAGGAGTAATTTGGATTTCCAGCATGTCCAAATATTTCTGTCCGGTTAAATTGCCGTCAATATAAAATGGTCCAATTAAATGGTCACCTAATATTCCACTTTTGGGGATATTGAGTCCTGTTATTATAATGTTTGTGTAAATTTGTCCTTGACCAATATCGAATAATGGATGAATGTGCACCGTGTATGGGAAAAGTCCATTCATTTGTGAACAAAATATTTTTCGAAAAGTTTGCGTCCAATTGTATTCTTTCCATAATTATTTCACAAAATTCCATTCTACGAAATTGATCGTCTGGAAAAATTTCATGGCTCTTTTTCAGTTTGAAACTACGATAACCATTTTTTTTTAATACAGTCCGAATCGTTTTCGGATCAACATCAAAATCCTTTGCTATATGAGTGGACGATTGTAGGGGATTATTTTCCACATTGGCACAAGTTAAAATATCTCTTTCTTCCTTTGCGGGTTTTGTTTGACGTTTTGGTGTACGGGATCCATGTTTAGTAGGATTGACACATCCATGCTCTTCAAAATTTATTATAACCGTTCTCACTTGTTTTTCGCTAATTGGTTGGACATTTTCGAATGCCACAATAAACGAATTTTCTGCTATTTCTTGATATGAATGACCCTGGTAGTACCATTCTACAATTTGCACTTTATGGTGTATTTGCATAGGTACTCATTTTAATAAGATTTGCAAAAGATCGTTACTCCTTCGCAAACAAACGTTTAGTGAAGTACCCAGATTGTACAGTTGAACATCTTCAAGAGGCGCACGCGCGATTCGTATTCGTCTAGTGTAATAATCTACGCTGGCTTTTAATTCTCTGTTTCATGATTGTCCTTCTCCAACACACTGGTAACTCCATGTGACCATGATAATTTCTTTTTGGACGTGAGAGGATATCGTTTCACGTTGAAATTAAATGTGACTGATTTCTCTCACGAATAAAAAGGAATTTTTGAAGGGCACTCTACAATCTAACGCGTGGATTGGAAATGAAGAGCGGGGACAGATAAAAGTAGAATTTGAGCTATAAGCGAAATCGTTTTATCAGGAGCGTAGGAAACAGAGGCGGTTTACATTGAGATCTTCAAAACTATTCCTTATCTGACGATGATATTGATTTATCGAAACAATTGTCATTTTTTTAGAATTTGCAATAACTTTTACTATATTGTGGAATTAACTAGAGACCGTGAGTTTAATTCAAAACACTAACATGAGCATATTCCACGAAGTAAGAGTCGAGACCGTCAATTTCATGAATAATAACTCTTTAAAAATCGGTGAACTCGGAAATAAAACAGAAACTATTACGTCAAAGTGTATACATTTAGAAAAAGCTTTAAGGCGTAACAACATTTTTATTCACGGTCTGGATATACCAGATTAAGTCGACACTCTTGCATTTATTTTTTTAAAACTAAGTGAATTATTGGCAGTTACCGTTACAACTACAGATATTAACAACTATTCAGTTTTCAAAAGTAACAACACACCTACCATTAAGTTGGAGTTTTGTGCATTTATTAAAAAGAAAGAAATTATAAGAAATGCTAGCAAATTGAAGGGTAAATACATATTTATTGCATCAGATATTTGCGAGGAAGATAGGGAAGATCAAAAAACTCTTATTAAGCACCTTAAAGTTGCAAGAATACAGAAACATACAGCTAAAATTCATGGTAAATAATTAATAGTAAATGGTGTTGAGTATAGTGTTAATCAACTACAGTCTATAGATAACTCAACAGCACCAAACGTTGCTCAACAAACGGATACGCCATTACCAATTCCAGATCCACCTTTAAGCGAGAGTATTAAGAAAAGAGGGATCCCGTCATCTCTAGATAGAGTTTCAAGAAGCGGCAATGAGAAATAACGGTTATAATGGTACTTACGCTATGTTTCAACTCTACTCTTTATTTATAGAGGTCATAATTGTGGTACTTATATTGTTTTGTTTTAATATAGTAATAATATCTTCTGAACTTTTATTTGTAACGGTCTTAAATTCTGGTATTATTTTGTTTCAAGTTTGTAATATCTCTGAGTTCTTCTGAGTAAAATGAATGAGCCATTATCTGTTTGCCATATAAATGGAAGATCTATCTTAGCGAATTTTCTTGCATTCAAAGATGCAGTATTAGACAAATTCAATTCAATTACAATTTCGGAGGCGTGGCTGAAACCACATATTGTTAATAGATTAGTAAATTTACCGGGATATCAGATGTTTAGACGTGATAGATCTCCGAGGAAAGGCGGGGGTACTGTTATATATATATATATATATATATATATATATATATATATATCAAAAATAGATTCAAGTCTAAACTTATATCTAATTTGAATAACATTAATTCCGAACAGTTATGGATTTCGTTTTGTTTTAATAATAAAAATTACGTCTTGGGTTCACTCTACAGACCTAATGATTTTCCATATCAGGATTTTGCTGATGAATTTGATTTATGTTTAAGCACATTATCGCCATTTTTTTATTATGTTATTTGCGCGGGAGACCTTAGATCCAAGCAGCCTACAGTGTAGAACTCTGCAGTAACTTTTTGACACTTACAATCTTATTTAAATTGTTAACCAACCAACAAGAGGACCAACATTACTCGACGTTAGATTGTGTTCAGAAAATTTAAAAATCAGTGATGTAAATGTTACTAAATGTCCCTTAGTATCAGACCATTTCCTTCCATCTTGTTGCATTGGATGGCTATCTATCAAAAAACCTTAACCGTTTGAATTTACGTTCCGCGACTTTAGGAATTTTGAACCGCATCATTTTCATCAGGATTCAATAGCCTCTGATCTTCAACAAATGTATCATCTTAATGACATTGAAAGTAAATTCAAAATATTAAATTTAACAATTTCAAATTTACACATGCACCACTGCGTCAAGTTAAAATAACAAGAAATAAGTATCCATGGTTAACTGATACATTGAGGGACATGATGAAATTGAGATATGAGACAATATTAAGATTCAAAAAATCAAAAAATGAGAATCATTGGAATTACTATAAATCAATTGGTAATGAAGTCAATCATGCAATTAAACGCGAGAAAAAAACATATTTTGAATTTCAACTAAAACGAAAGAAAAATATCTGGAAAGAAATGAAAAAGCATAACATCATTCATAAGAAAAAAAGTTCAACAGTTATTCCTGATCACTTACAAGATCCCGACTCAAATAATATTTTCATCAATGGCATTGGTGGTGACAATAACCCAGATGCTGCTATTCTAAGTCACTATCTTTCAACTAAACTACCGAATGTTGATAATTTTAAATTTAGGGAAATTGATGAGTTAAAAGTTTATGAAAAAATACTTTCAATGAATTCAAATGCAGCTGGACCTGATAATATTAATATCACTATGATTCTCTATTGTTGTCCACATATTTTATCATTTATTACTCACATATTTTTGTTTAAATAATTCCGGTTTTCCTTTAATTTGGAAAGAATCTAAAGTTCTACCCATACCTAAGACGGATAATCCTGTTGATTTTAATGAACTTCGTCCCATAAGTATTCAGTGTATCTTTTCTAAAATCCTAGAAAAAGTGATGGATGAACAGATTCGTCAACACATCACCAAATTCGACCTTCTACCTGAACACCAGTCGGGGTTTCGTCCAGGATAACGCTGCACTACTACACTCCTCAAAGTTTTAGATGACATTTATTCTTATATTGATTCCAACCATATATGCATTTTAAATGGCATTCGATAAAATTAATCACCCTCTGCTTTTGTCATTATTTAACTATATGTGTTTGGATAAACAAGCGCAAAAAATGATGCAATCCTATTTAGATCACAGATCTCAAAGAGTATTTATAAATAAAAAATTATCTAGGAAAATATACCTATGGCGAGGAGTTCCGCAAGGTTCCATCTTAGGACCCTTGCTATTTACCCTATACACATCCCAATTTTCAATTTACTTTCATTTTATGAAGGCTCACTATTACGCCGACTATACACAATTGTACGTGGATTTTAAAGAATCAGAAGTTGTAAATGCTTGTATGAAAATTAATGAAGAACTGAGACTATTGTAGATATTTCTAATAAATTCTGCCTAAGCATGAATCCTTCAAAATCAAAAGCTATCCTATTTGAACGTAGAATTGAGAAAAATAAAGTCAAAAATAAAATACATTTGAAAATTAATAACCATAATTTAATTTTATCTAATTGTGAAAAAAACCTAGGTATCGTTTTAGATGACTCCTTAATATTCTCCAATCATATCTCATCAATTATTCGGAAAGCATTTTGCAACTTAAAACTTCTATTCTCACATAGACAATTATTTAATAAAGCAACCAAAATTATGCTCTGTGATAGTCTCGTGCTTTCACAGTTTAACTATTGTGATGTAATATATGGACCAGCCCTAACACAACTAGACCAAAATCGACTGCAGCGAATTCAAAATATGTGTGTTCGATTTATTTGTGGTATCAGACGTCGCAATCCAACCTCTAAGCATCTTGCAGACCTTGGCTGGATGAACATAAAAAATAGACGTATTCTTCACGGATCAGTACTATTTCATAAAACTATGTTTACCAAAATTCCTTTATACTTATCGAAAAAAATTAAAAAGCGATCAGAAGTTCACAATTTTAATGTAAGATTTAAAAATAAAACTAGTATGCCGAAACATAAAACCTCGTTATTTCGATCTAGCTTCTCATATAATATTGCAAATCTATAAAACATTACAAAACGATACCCATTTCTCAATTTAAACTTAACATTAAAAAGTCTCTATTTAATAATAGTATAACGTTGAAATTCTAATTTAAAGCAGGTAAAATTGGCCTTATTCATTTCAATATTTACAAAATTATGTTACATAACTTTTGTTATCTTAGCATGTAAGATATTATACGAACGGATATTTGATATTTAGTTTTGCGTTTTGCGGTTACGTGGAAGGCGCTACTTAGCTGGTGCTTCTAGTACGAAAACATCATCTTAGAGCGAACGTCGCCTTTGCTTGTAGTTGTATTCTTATACCAAAGCAATAAAGTCATTATTATTAAAAAAAAATCTGACCACAAGCAAGAAAAAAGTTATGCACACATTAACGAAATTTACAAAAATATTGGCGAGCGGTTGGCTGTATATCTTGCAGTTTGCCACATTTTTACAGGCAATTACTACAACCCTGCATTTTATCGTAAAGGAAGAAAAGACCTTTTAATATTTAAATAAAAAACAGCTACTTTGAATATGGATTTATTGAGTTACTACGTTCGCGCACCGATTTATCATGTTCGGACGATATCTTTAAAAGGATGGAAGAATATACGTGCAGAATGTATGCCTTAAAAACGAAAAATTATTTTAATAAAGGTCTAGCCGAGATTTTTGATAAAAATTATAGTTTCAAGAACGACAATGAAGAACTATTAAAAAAAATAATTGGCTACGATCCCTCAAACTTACCCCCAACAAAACAAGAACTGTTACAAGTAAGGCGAACACAGTATATTAGCAACATATGGTACTAGTGTTTTTAAATGAAACTCAAGGTCTCTAGTTAATTCCACAATATAATACAAGTTATTGAAAATTCTAAAAAATTGACAATTGTTTCGATAAATCAATATCATCGTCAGAATGACAGAAGTTACATTTCATTTTATGCCTACCTGATGTTTAGTAGTTAATTTTGGCTAGACCAAGAAGTAACCTAACTTTTGATTGGCTTAATATATGTTTATAGAAAAAATAAGAAGATGTGATATTACAAATATTGAAGCTTAGATATTATTAGCCCTATGGTGATATCCTGGAAATTAGAAGACATTTAAGAAACCCACAATATGAAGTTGTCAATGAACAGTTAAATCTAGGGAATTCTCCACTAATAAACTGTCTTCTTAAGTGATAATTGTAAAGATCAGCAGATATAGTTTTCCTGGTTTGCTATATCATTGCACAGTTATACTGATCTTAAATGGAAAAATGATATCCAGGATATCACCATAGGGCTAATAATATCTAAGCTTCAATATTTGTAATATCACATCTTCTTCTTTTTTCTATAAACATATATTAAGCCAATCACAAGTTAGGTTACTTCTTGGTCTAGCCAAAATTAACTACTAAACATCAGGTAGGCATAAAATGAAATGTAACTTCTGTCATTCTGACGATGATATTGATTTATCGAAACAATTGTCAATTTTTTAGAATTTTCAATAACTTGTATTATATTGTGGAATTAACTAGAGACCTTGAGTTTCATTTAAAAACACTAATATGAGCATATTCCACGAAGTAAGGCTCGAGACAGTCAATTTAACATATGGTACAATGCACATATGAGGAATCCAACTGACAAAATGTGAAAGGATTATGGATGGATATCAATTGATAATAATTATCATTATCATTGATTTGACTAACCACAAAGTCCATCACTCGATCAACTGTCTTCAACAGAAGGTTTTGTATTTATAATTTTTCAAATTCTTATTTCTAATGTAACGATTCTTATTCATATAATGTTACGTCTTTTATTCCAGAATCTGAACAGTATGATACCGATAATTCAGAAGATGACGATAACATCACACATAGTGAAGAGTCATCGAGTGACGAATCTGATTAAGATTGATTGATTTTTTTAATATTTATCATTAAATAATTCCTAAGTTTGATGCTACATTTAATTATTATTAAAGTTCTGATAATACACTCAAAATACAAGATTTTATTTTTATAACATTAGTTTAATACAAATGAAACTAGTGGTTACAAGACATAAGTACGGAGAACATTTTAAATGATTCGATTGTTTGTTTTTGTAGGTCACTATTATATTTAGATTAAGAATTAAGTAAATAATCATAAATTTTTCGTGGCATACGGTTATTAATCAAAAAAAGATCAACATAATCTTGAAAACTTTCGAGTGTAGGTCTCAAAAAAATTACCAACAAATTTGTATGCCGATGCATTTTTTATAAAAAATATATATTTCGCAAGCCCCATAACAAAAATCAGCTTGTTACTAATACATTTTTTCAAGTCACCATTCTGACTGATAGACCTGGGGGTCACTCGGAAGGTACCATTCACTTTGTATGCCACATGTTTTTCTCAGTTTTCCATCGTATTTTCTCAAAATCGATTTTTAGAAACTGTTATTATTTAATTTGGGACACTCATCAAATCGACGTGTTTGGCTCCCTATCGCGCTTTTTCGTCCCACTATTAAAATTTGGTCCAATGATAAAAGTTGGGTGTCTCGTCAAAACGAAGCTGTGTATAAACTTTCAGCCTGTTATTAATCTTGCAACTCAATTTTGAGGTATATATCTTCAACCGATGGCGGACTAGTTATTTTTGATGCGCTTCTACAATATGGGTATCAAATGAAAGCGATTTCTGAGATTAACTGGAAAAACAGAATGACGTCGATCTAAAACCAATATGGCGGACTTCTAAATATAGTGGAATAAGTTTTTATGCTTTCCTAGAATATGGGTATCAAATGAAAGGGCTTACTGATAATAACTCCAAAAATAAGTAGTCATCGTATGTCATTTTTTAGGTGGGAGGTGAAATAAGTACAACCGTTTTGTATCATATGAATGAATTTGGAAGAATAGCCGTTTGTGGGTACATTTCAGCCTACAAAACATGGACAAAACCAAAAGGTGAGTTATTTAACATCTAGAACCAAGTTTTACTAAGAGAAACACAAGATACGGCTTCGTTGGACCGTTATAAGTGATATTAGAGTTAGTTTTCGAATGATTGTTACTTTTCCGCCCAACCTATGCGAGGAAAGTATTGGTTCACCCTAAAAAATGTTGAAATTTTTCTACGTTTTCCGTCAAGAACAACACGAAAAAACGGTTTTTAGAAAAAAAATCCTGTGTGTATGTCGTCGTCGTCATTTTCGTCGGCCACTTTTCGTTACTTGGCTTATTAGCACGGTATAGCCTTCGGAGTGCAACAAGTCAACAATTTTATGATTGAATATTGTTCAGAACATCTTACAGATCAACCCTATCGATTTTCATCTTACTAGAGCCAGTCCAACGGGTACTATGATACTTGAAATACTACATTTTTGTCATTTTTTGAGAAATTTCTGTTTGTCAGCACGATACGGCCTCCGGAGTCCAACAAGTCACCAATTTTATGATTGAATATTATCCAGGACATCTCACTGATGAACCCTATCGATTAACAGCTCCCCAAAGCCAGAACAATAGGTGCTATAGTACTTTAAGTACAACATTCTTGTCATTTTTGGAAAAACTTAAGTCTATTAGCACGATGCAGCCTCCGGAGTATATACAAGTGACCAATTTTATGATTGGATATTATTCGGGCGTCTCAAAGATGAATTTCTATTGATATTCGGCACACTAAAGCCAGTAAAACAGGTGCTATGGTACTTGAAGTACCAAATTTTTGTTATTTTTGGAGAATTTTCAGTTTGTTAGCACGATACAGCTTCCAGAGTGTATACATGTGACCAATTTAGTAATTGGATATTTTTAAGGGTGTGTCACATATGTACCGCATTGATTTTCAGCTAACTAGAGCGAGTACAGCCGGTCCTATAAATCCAGATATACTATATTATTGGTTATTTTTGGAGAAATTTCGGTTAGTTAGCACGATTCATCCCCCTTTAAAATCGATTATTTTGCAGTTACAATTGTGCAAGAAGCCATGGTGTTGAAGAAACTTAAAATGGAGGGATTCACTGATGATCGTTTTATCGACCAATATCCAAAAGGTGTTGAGCAAAATTTGGAATGGATAAAACAGGGCAAACTTAAATACCAGGAAACTGTAATAGAAGGATTTGAAAACATGTTAAAAGCGTTCGTGGGAATGTTGAGACGTGAAAACCGTGGAAAGCCTGTAGTAAAAGTTTGAAGTATATTCAAATATTAATTCTTAATTGTGAAAGCGAAAAATTAAAAAAATATTTTTTTACTGTTGGAATAAATTGAGCAATCTAAAAAAACTGTTCTAATTCTCAAGTTAAAGATATAAAAAATTAGGATAGTTTCGGAATGTGGGAGTTTCAATTATGTTGTAACTAATGAACAGAACATTTTTTTACAAGTGAATATTTCAAATTCAAACAGTTTTATGCGCTTTTTCATTCGTAAAGTAAATATGTAAAAAAACTTTTTTCACTTTTGATTAGCATTTTCATTAATCAAATTGAATTGATTCGAAGATGAATATATGAAGTAAAAACTACACAAGGTATCTTACTTACATCCTCACTTAATCCGTACACCGTTGACATTTACAGGTGCAGGTTGTTTAGTGGAGTTGAGTATTCTGGTATTATTCTCCTGTTTTCTCTCTACTCATTTCTGTCCTGCTTTAGCCTCGTCCCATCTCAAGTCTCTCTTGCTGCCGCCCTCACATCCTCTAAGCATGTTCTTCTTTATCATCCTCTGGGCTTCTTCATGTATGTTCTAGCTTCAAATACTTGTTTCACTATTTTTTCTTCAGTCATTAGCTGTTGGTGGCCGAACCATCTCAGTTGACTTTCTTCAGTTTTTCATTCCATCGGTCTTAGCTTTAGATTTTGTCTATGTGTTACATTCCTAATTTTATCTCTCCTCATCTTATATTCTGGTTTCCTTACAGAACACTCATCTCCGTCGTATATAGTTTTTGTTTTAGTTTACCTGCCATTGACCACATTTCTGCGCCATATCCCAGGTAGCAGGGTGTCGTCATAATCACGTCATTTTCAAGTGATAAGTCGTCGCAACTCGTCAGTCACCCTGAAAATGACGTCAAAATAACGTGAAAAAAATGACGTCTTAATGACTGTACAAAAATAACGTCATAATGACGACGCTAAATGACTTTTTTGTTTCTCAATAAATTAAGGTTAGGTTAGTTATTATAGTAAGGATAAATTACCCAAGTAAACGCGTATAAAAACAAATAAAAGCGACCTAACTCGTTGCAATTTATGATGCTATTAAATCTTCGATGTGGCAAAAGTATAATTAAGAAAACTGATATCAGAGTTTGCATTGGTAAATGTTTAATAAATATAAAATAATAGATAATATCATTTACCGCTTATTATTATTTACATCTACGTGACTCCGGCGCCAAATACTACTCAATTGTTCTTTGATCTATTTGCCTACGCTTTACTTGAAATTTCAAATTTCCCACAATTATCAGAAAGACCTAGAAAATGCCAGTTGTTGTAAAAAAATTTTGTAGTGGCAATATGGACTACTGGAATCATCCATTTAAGGTGTGGTTAGCCATCAGATGTCAATCGTTTGACATACATGTATCTTATTTTCTACATCTACTTTTTTGGAAATATTCATAGTTTCTGATATCACATTGGTACATTTTAATCCAGGAAAATATCCAATTATTTTAACGACGGATGCAAGCACGAAAAGGCATATAAATTAAAAATATAAGTAAGTAAGTATTTACATAACCTAGATATTTTATAATAAATAATAACTATACGATTATTTTTTCTTGTATGTGTAAGCAATAAGCATACTAATAAAAGGATTAGGAAATTTTCTGAAGGAGAAGTGACTCATAAAATAGTTAATATTTGGTTATGCATGGAACTTATGAGATTTTCGTTAATTTAAATTAAAATAATCAGCACTCTCATCAATTTATGTTCCGTTATTTGGAGATAATGCAGTACTAGTAAAATCCATGTATTTTATATTGTAGTTGACTGCCTGCTTGAACTTTATTAACTATAACCTTCCAAAAGATATTATGGCTTATGTAGGGGTGGAATTTACCGAAAACGGGGCAATAGGACTTGTTCATTCCAAGTGGCTCACGCCTCTTAAAAAAGAAGTGTTTTGGCCCCCATACAAAACAACTGGTCTTTTCATTAAAGCTCTTACTGCAGCTGAAGAACCAGATGAAGATACTTGGAAGATCTCTAGTATAAAACGATCCTTTTTTGAATGTGGTGTGTAAAAAATTTTCTTATCGTTTCAGATAAAATACATTTGAGTAAACTTATTTTGGAATCACACTTAGATATATTTAGTATGTACCATTTTTTTTTATTTCAACAAAAAGTATTCTTGAGGTTTTTTCTTCCATTGTTATTTTGAGTTCCATACTCTATTACAGACGCTTAGTGAATTTTTGAAATATGTATAGCAATAAGTACTTTTGTTAAAAAATGACCTAAAATCATAACTTACTTAGTTATGATTTTGTGGAATATAAACTTACCTTCAATTTTACTTTACAGATGACATAGAAAAAGCTCAAAAAAAATTAAAAAAGTGTGAGGACAACTCAGATGTTCATACTACAGAAGTATCAGATGCTGATAATGAAAAAAGGCCAAAAAGAAAATTGAAAAAAAATAGAACTTTATCTAGCTCTAGTGATGGAGAATCCTCAGAAGAACCTAACTCATCACTCATAAGGCCACCAGCTTTTGTAAAATTAAAAAAAACTAGAATATACAGTAAGTAACTAATCACATCAAGTTTTTTTATTATTGTTTAACTTTTGATATAATATCTACCGGACTGTTTTTTGCACAGGCAAGTCATCTCTTCAGAAAAATAAAACATTACCGGATAAATCTGCCGAAACTGACAGGATAGAAGAGATTGCATCAAGTATGTATATTCGGGGTGTTTCAGAAAGATACATCACAAAACACCTTTTTTCTAGATATTATTACTCAAAACAGAATCTCATTTTTCAGCTCTCAATATCTCTACAAACATTTCAAATTAGGTGATAATATTCACTTTTTTATTAAGAATTACATGTATTTCTAATTAAAAAAGAAAACAAGGTGAATTTAGTTAGGCATGTCTCTGAAATACCCTGTATTTTTAAAAAACAATTTTGTCACTTATCGCGTCCTATAGTTTTTAATTTTTTTATATCAATAATGTATGCATTGCTTTATTGCATCAATGACTCATAATGTATTTTTATCAATGTATTTAATTGATTGGCATTATTAATAAATATATACATATTATAATCAAATAGGTGCATCCTTGTGTGAACCATCAACATCAGAGTTATCATCAGCATACAGAGAATCAAGAAGTGATGGGCATTTTACACTAAGTTCTGCCAACGAACATCCTATAGGGCAAAATCTGACAGGAGTGACTAATGTGAATAGTATTCGTAAGTGTCATGTACCACTTTGGTAGCCACATATATTTTAATAAAGTAAGCAGTTTATTTATAAATATTATTTTATTTTAAAATCTTATAGATTTGGAGAAAATTTACAATGAAATAAAAAAATTAAGAGAAGAAGTTAAAGAGATCAGAGTGCTGCTGAAGCAGTCAGGAAATTATATTATTGGAGCTGGTTTGCCTAGTGATATTCCTGTCCAATTTCCGTTAGCAACTGATAACAGTTTTAAAGTACTTGAAGAATATTTGAATACTCAAGACAAACGTACTGACTTGGTATGTTAATGATATTTAATTAGAAAAACTATTATTTCTTTTATTTTATCAATTTTAATTGAAATTGTTGCATCTTAATTAAATTAAGAGTGCATATTTTTGTTTCCTGAAATGTTTCTTAATTCTTTTTAACTTGAGTCTTATTTAGCACTGTATGAAACGCTAGCATTCTTTACCTTTTTTAGGCATCTTACTTTTCTACGCTAGGTGGTGGTGGAACCACGGGGCAAGTTAACAAAATTTTGAGATCAGTTTTTACCAATAGTTTGGCCACACATTACAATTTTGCCGGACAGAGAAAAAGTAAACAAGCTTTCAAGGACACACATTTAAAAGCAGTAATTATTCGTAAGTGGAATTTACTAATTTAAATTTCATTGCTTATTACTGGATGGATAAGGATAATGAAAATTATTCCATTTCAGGTGCTATTCAGACCAAATCTCCGGCAACAACTGAAACAGATATTGAAGCAGCTATCAAAATATGGCTTAAACATGCTAAGCAAAGACTGACAAGAAAGCATCAGGTGGCTCAACAAAACTAAAATTACCAACAACAAAACTAAAGTTACCAAATAAAACCAAACAGGTTTATTTTATAATTTTTTAGTTAATATTTTTAAGCAGTGTTTTTAATATGTCAAAACGTAAACTAAAGGAAATTGTGGGCCCAAGGCAGAGATCTCGAAGGGCTTTGAATGCCACAAAATTGCAATTTAGTGGGGATCCTTTGTTGGTAGATAATAATGTAAGCACACAGGAAGTGTGCAGTAATTTAAAATTCAATGTCACAAATTTCGATAGGGACAATTTGTGTCAGTTAATGTGTAATCCAATTTTTTTTAGCGAACCCCATTTAGACAGTGATGATGATATAAATAGTACTAGAAGAGAATCAGTTTCTGAATTTATATCAGATTCTGATGTAGAGGATAAAACTGTTTTATCCAAACAATTAGCAGAATGGGCAGTCAAACATAAAATTTCTATCTCAGCATTAACATCTTTACTTCATTCACTATCTCAGTATCATCCTGAACTACCTCTAGATGGTAGAACTTTATTAGCTACTCCTACTTCTACTCGTTCAATGAATTTAGAAACAGGACAGTTATGTTATTTTGGTATTAAAACATCGCTCTCCAAATATGTCTCAAATGAAATTACAGTTGAAAAAATTGAACTTTCATTTAATGTTGATGGTATCCCACTTTTAAAAAGTTCTAAGTTGCAACTTTGGCCAATTTTAGGGCTAATTACAAATGTTCGTAATTGTAAACCCTTTACTGTTTCAATTTTTTGTGGAAAAAACAAACCAAAACCATTAAATGTATTTCTGGACCAATTTATTCAAGAATTAAACAGTCTCTTACAAAATGGGTTTGTTAGTCAGTCAGGAAAACACTTCAAAATAGCAGTGCATAGTTTTGTTTGTGATGCACCTGCTCGGGCCTATTTAAAAGGTACAAAGTCACACACAGGATACTCTTCTTGCGATAAATGTACAGTACACGGAGATTATTTTAAAAACAAAGTTGTTTATGATAGTTTTAATTCTCAAAAACGTACTGACAATTCATTTAGAAAACAGCTTGATGAAGAGCATCATGTTTTTCCAACACCCTTGGTTAATTTACAAATAGATTTAATAGCATGTTTTCCAACTGACTACATGCATAATATTTGCTTGGGAATTGTAAGAAAGTTACTGAATACATGGACCGGAGGTTCATTACGTGTTAGGCTGCCACATCAAAAAGTAAAAACCATTTCTGAGCGTTTACTTAATCTTAAAAATATGGTACCTGTCGAATTTAATAGAAAACCCCGTTCCTTAGAGGAATTACAATATTGGAAAGCTACAGAATTTAGAAGTTTTTTAATATATTATGGTCCTTGTGTATTGAAAGATGTCTTAGATGTTGCGGTGTATGAAAATTTTCTTATATTTCACTTTTATATTTCAATTTTACTGTCCCAAAATCATATAAAAAAAATTGGCACTGCTGCAGTTCAAAATATGATACAGGTATTTATTAATCACCTTAAAACATTATATGGTATTGAATTCCTTGTCTACAATGTGCACCTGCTATCACATATTTGTGACGATGTAGATAGGTTTGGTAAATTAGACAATTTTTCGGCATTCCCTTTCGAGAATCATTTAGGACAACTAAAATCGCTAGTTAAATCTCCTAATTTCCATCTGCAACAGATTCATCGGCGACTGGTCGAAAAAGACATTGTGTCAAAGACAGTAAATTATTGTGAATTGTCAAATACTTTCAAGGCAAATCTTGAACATTTTGAAGGTCCTCTTACTCCTTCGACACAATTAATGTGGAGAAAGCAGTTTAAAAAACTTTGTTTCAAAGACTTGACATTTTCAAGAGTTACGGATTCCAAAGCAGATTCTTATGTCTTAAGCACAGCAGATAAAATTATTGAAATACATAATATTGTAACAACGGGCTGTAACGAAATTTTTATTTTAGGCAAGGAATTCATTTCTTATACCAGTTTATATTTGTATCCTTATCCCTCTAGTGAACTAAACATTTTTCTACTTAAAAATAACTTATCAGGAATTAAAGCATGGCCTGTCTCTGAAATATCTGGAAAATGTGTTCTATTACCTTTTAAAGACAACATGGTAGCCATGCCCATATTGCATAGTTTAAGGGGATAAATATTGAGTATTTACTTTAAAATAATACTAGAAGGTGATTCAAAAATGTGTATCACAAATGTATGAGGCAAAATTGTATTTTGCTGTGTCCAGAGAGAATTTAGAGATGAGAAAACTTAGATATAACTTTTAATTTATATTCATGAAACGTATACGGTTAAATTAATACAATTTCGAACTCTTAAGTTTTGGGCCGAATACGACCTTAAAAAATTAACGATTATGGTATGGCCACACATTTTTGTATTTTTGTATTTTTCTTCTATTTTCAATTATGTGTATCTATAGATAATCTTAAAAATTCGTGTATGAATACATTTTGTGGAGGAAGACTTCAAGTTTTTCTTTTGGTCTACATAACAATCTTTGAGAATGGACTGTTTTGGTTATTTTGTGTTTATTGTTTAATTATTTTGTTTGCAGTTAGTCCGGGAGACCAAAGGGGCTTTAGGGATGATAAGCGCCAAAGTGATATTTCGTAAGTGGCTTCCTTTCGACGAGTCACACACCTTTTTTATTTGCGAAAATTTCGGAAAACGGTAACTAAATTTTCTGAAGGCTGCTGAAGATTTCAGTTTGGTGGTAGATTTAAAGTTCATGAGTATCAGGTTATTTTCAAAGTTAAATTAGAAGATAATTATTTAAAATGTTTGTCCTACAAATCTGATGAAACATCATCAGTCTTCCATGTATTAGTTTTGACATTTTGGATGTTTAGATGTTTCGTCAGAAGGAAGTCGAAATATCAGCTTAATGCTTATCATCCCGAAAAACCCCTTTGGTCTTCTGGACTAAGTAGTCTCATTATTACTTTATATTCTCCCTGTAATTCCTTGTAGTTGGGAAATAAAATGCTTAAACTATTCATTTTATTCTATTATTATCCTGCTGTTCCTCTTGAACGTTGTGCGACAATATAAGCAATTTTTTATTTTTAGCAACTTTTGTGCATTTAATTAATGCATTTATTTGGATGTTTCGTCATTAAAAGAGAAGCTTCAGAATTTAAAATGTAAAAAATTCGGAATATTCACATTTTGTAGCAATAATTTGTAAAAAGGGATTAAAATATAACGTCAAAAAGACGTCACCTAAATGACGTCGAAAATACGGTATTTAAATGACGTCATCGGCCCGAGACATTAGGAGGTCATATTCACGTCATAATTACGTCATATATCACGTCAATTCTCGTCACCAGATGACTAGTTATTGACGTTATTATGACGTGACTCTGCTACCTGGGATGTAGGTAACGATATTTCTACTTTTTTATACACAATCGTATAACCCATTTAAGTTATGCTGCAGATTGTAACGATCCAAATTTCACAATAAGTTTATAATGATTTATTGAGTACTTACATGTAAATTCGCTGCAATTTATTTTGAGGATCAGGTCATTCGTATTTTAGACTAAATAAAAGGTTACGTCTCGCTTATGTGTTTCTGAATACATACCATTAATTGCCCTTAGTTTGATTCATTCAAAGGGCTTTCGTGAATTCAAAGTGGTTTATAATGAATAAGTTTTTTTCTGTAACAGGAAACTTTTTTTTCATTTTATGTCTGTTGACAGGTAACAAAATACAACTTTTCGCGAAATTACTTTTTTCCCCGGGAAAAAAGTGAGTACGTTTTTCGCGGATATATATACATATTGTTATATATCGATTATTTATAATTTATTTTGATGAATATATGAATATAACACTATTGAAGTTTTATTTGTCCACGTTGTACAATCTGTGATTGTAGCGACAATATTGCACACACACCTTTAGCAGCCTATGCAATATATTTCAATTTGACAGTAGTTGTCAAACAATGCCCGGCTATGATAAATATTATTTTTGTATTTCGAAATATGAATTTATTCACAATGAACTTTAATCACTCTATATCTCAGGGTGGGATCAAAATTGTTATTAAAATAATGAATCAAATTTTATAATTTTAAAGTATTCTCCAAATTAAATATTACTCTATTATTCAGATTGTTGACACAAGAATCTCCAGTGACTGTTTAATATTATAAAACGCCCTTTAATTATCTTATGACATTTACGACTTTTCTGTCACCGATAATTATTCAAATATCATTGATTAAATTAAAATTTTTATTCAGCGAAGCCGAAGGCCGTAAAGGTTGAAGACCTGGGACAACCGAGGAACCTCACCAACTGTTCATTTTTTTTAAAGAGTAAATTTGTAGATTATAGGATCTTCTCTGAGAGGTACTAATATTTTGTTCACATTCCAAGTATGGATCCTTTGTTTGCAGGCATTATTAGCATACAAATGTTTGACTCATCAGTCCATCCTTTCTCAACCGTGTCGTGTGTATCATACCAAGTTTCGTCCAAATAGGCAATTGGCCGGTTTCCTTCTCTATACTTAGTTACTTGTTCCAAGTATGTATACAGCATATCCACTATTCTTCTTATTTCCATGACTGTTTGACGTTTATTAACGATTATTAGTTGAAATTATAATAGTAAATGAATATATCATCAAATAAGCATTTTCAATTATAATATTGACTGGTTTATGACGGTAGTCAAGTCAAACGAAAAGCCGAAAGCTTAAAGTTCGTACTATATCTCTTACGCCGACTATACCTCTGTTTTCCCGATTTTATATTGTAATGAATATTAATTATTTATATACACCCTTTGATTATATGAAACTCTTTGTATACTTACTCTTATTATTTGATTTCTAAGTCCGGCTAGCTATTAAAAGGGCCTCGACTCTTTATCTTAGGTTGAGGTTTCCTCAATTAAAATTTTTTCTAATAAAATAACTTAGATTGTTTATTATATAAATGTTTCATGAAATGAATGTTGGAGCTCTTTGAATAAATTTGAATATACTCTTTAATAAAAAATTTGTAACTTTATATTTTTTTAATAATTTGCAAATTTCCACTGCAATCGAATATTGTCCTTCTTTCTTTTTATTCTTTTCTACTTATTAATGATTTAAATAATGCATTCTCTGTTTATGTATTTGAAGTTACTCGTCGTGTTCCCCTTGTAACACAAATATGAATCTGCGTAATAATGTGGTTTGGGGGCGTGCGCAAATACACAGTAACTGTTTCTAATTTCGACCGTAATTCGGCGATGGCATTCAACTACACGATGGGTCTGATTTATTTATTTGAAGAAGTGTTATTGAATTGCTTTGGAATATTTCTTTTAATAAGGTTTTAATTTATAACTATAAATATCAACAATACCAGCTAACTTAATGAATAAGAAGTACACAATTGAAAAATAAATGTTTTTACGATGAGCAGATTTATAGGTTACCTGCTTTCAGGAACTTTGACCAAATATATTCGTTTTTCTGCTATGTGCGATATAAATTAATCAGAATTGCATGCTGATTTTATACACACTATTATAGAAAGTAAAAAGCACCTTCTCTGGAATAAACTGCATACGGTATCCGTTGAAATGCTGGGACCTTATCTAGAGTCAAGGTTAAAATAGAGGATAAACAAAGCTTACCGCTTTCTAGTGCCTTTTATTTTTCAGATTCCCTGGTATGAATTTTGGTACCTTTCTTTTGATTTTACTTTCTTATTTTCACTCTTTATCATCTCCAGAATTTGTACCTCCTTTTTCCGTTTCAAAATCAACAACCAATCACCGTCATTTTTTTTTACTTCTATTGATATTTTGAGGTCCTTTCACATGCTTTAATATATCACTTGATGCAGTCAATCGTTAGAGGAAAGTGTAATAGCGGAGTTGGTAACTGGTTCAAACCAACTCATAGTCAACCTCACCGGCAACTTGGACGCCTCCACCAGCAAACCTACAAACCCACGTGTTCTGTCGAACTTTTTAGTCCGATTTATGAAATCCTGAAGAAACCCGCAACAATACAACATAATACCACACCAAACGTAGGAAGGATACTTAACTCAGGTAAATATAAAACACCCACAAAAGCTGATAAGTCAGGACACCCTTAACTGGGAAGGCAACTCCCTCCAGCAATGAGTCCGCTGTTGGTATTAGCTTTCACAGCCATCCACACCTATTCACAACACAAAAAACACCCAAAATGTCCTCCAGACGCTCCCGCAGATCTCAACGTACTACATCCCAAAGCACCACTTCCCAAACCATCAATTTCATCGACTTTTCCCGACAACTTGACGAATTGACGAACTTGAAAAAAAAATCAACTCCAGAAATCCACAGATGACTCCTCCACGTTAACCCCATGCTTACTCCGAGAACTAGACGAACTCGGAAAAAAATTCATCTCCAAACATCCATATCTGAAGCCTCTAATCCATCCTACCCACACACTGAAAACTCCTCCACATCAACCCCAAGCCCCCAAAACCCCTCCACGTCAACCCCAAACCCTCAAAACTCTTCCACGTCAACCCCAAACCCTCAAAACTCCTCCACGTCAACCCCAAAACACACTTCCATCTCATCCCCCACCAGGTCTTACGCTTCCTCTGTAAGATCCCCAACCCTCACTCCCTCAATTTCCCGACAACCATCCGGGCCCGGCTAGGATGATGTCATCCTCGTCGAGAAAACAAAACCCCGATCTACCCCAGCTCTTACCTCTTTCAACAACCCCACATCAACCCCCGCCAACAACACAACGTACACCCAACCCCTTAATCTCAGAAACCTCCCACCCTAATATTAAACCCAAAAATCGCTCTTCACTCTTGTAAACACCCTTGAACTTCTAAACGGACACATCCTTTATCTGAAAGCAAATTTCAATAGAACAGCCCTCCTCAAAACCTCTTCCACGATGTCAGTTAATACAATGCTAAGAAAAATCCAAAACTCCACTGGTGATCCCAACATCACCATAAACATGTTAAACTCCACGCAACGTCCACTCCAACCAGTCAAAACCCCAACACACTCTTACTCACTTGTCTGCAGTAATGAAGATCCAACGATCTCTCTCGAATAATTCGAAAATATTCTTCACGATCAACAATTCCCTTTCGTCAAAACTTCCACTAATAAACCCACATCGATGTTTCGCATCATCACACACTCCGAGATCCACTATCACCAAGCCCTCACTTCCGGCATCTCATTTTTTGGCCCCCCAGACTAGTGTGAACCATCCAACGCCAACCCTCTTCTCCCTGTCCCGAAATACTGCAATCGATGCACCAAAACCGGACATTCTTCCGATTCTTGTCGGTCTCAACCGATATGCCTCTCTTGCGGCCAAACCGGCCACCGCACCGAAAATTGCCTCAAGTCCGGTACTCCTACTTGCACCAATTGCGGCGGATCTCACGCCGCCTTTCACCCTCGCTGCCCCCATAAGCTAACCACACCAAACACCCTCCAATAAACTGCCCCAGTTACCCTCTTAAAGCCACCAGTTTCCTTCGAACTCTCAACTGACACCAAATCATTATAGAAATTCTAACTGTCACCCTAATGAACGCCATTCCCAATTCGAGGGACATCATAGCCGACACTCTTCGTCACCTAATTTCGTCCATATATCGACACCACTACTCTATCACAAACATAGGCAGGCGTGCCCACTTCGCTTTCACTCCCATCAGGAGTGAAAGTACTTCCACTTGAATCCGCGTCGGTGCTGCATGTTTTTCACGTTTTTTCCTGTAGCATCGTGAATTTATGCACCAGCCAAATGGGCCGATGTATCGACGAAATTTTTGGATTTACGATGATTACTCTATCAACTACACTGTCTTTTAAACTTTTGATTCAATTCGCGATTAAACACTGTCATTTCACAACATTTTGAAATTAATAACATAGATCGGTTTGGAATACAATATCTATCACACTCTACAAATAGTCTGTCAGTTCTAAAATTATTTATTGAGATTTGTAAAGATATTTTATAATTATCATTATTTCTACTCTAAGCTGTTCTCATTCTACTTATTACTAGATTTTAATGGAATTTATAATAAGGTGATTCCTATACAGGGTATTTCAAATTCATTAATGGTATGATATTATTGATAATAACTAATTTATTCTAAGGTCATTCACATTAATTTGTATCCACCTATTTTAAATCATCATAATATGTATACATATAAGGGAAGTATTGTAATGTAGTGATTTTGACTTTCGAGATTAGAGTGGGTCTACACGTTTTGAGTCCAAAAAACCTATTTTAAAAAAATGTCGGTCGGTCATTCTGTCAGTCGGTCGGTCGGTCGGTGGGTCAACACGATAACTCAAAAACGCAACAGAAATAAAAATTGGGGCGTAAATGAGTAAAATCTGATGTACGTTTTTCCGGAAACTTTTCTGAATTTTTCACGCGAAATAATTTTTTAACAAAAACTGAGAAATTTTGTTGTTGTAATTTTCAATTTTTACTCCAGCTTTAATCACAAATACTCTCTACAAATATAAAATGGAAGAATTCAAATTTGATAAGTGATTGATATGCATCGTTCCTCTATCGAATGGCATAAGAAACGAATCGTTATATACCTAACATATTATCGTGAGTATAGAGTTTTTTATGGAAACATGTTAAAAACTTTGCATCCTGATAAAAAAATTGTAAATTTTGGTTTACAGTGAATGTATGAAAAAAATTATGTAGTGTCATGTAATTTAATACGTGGAATCCATTTTTTGTTCAGTTTTGGGAAGTTTGTGTTCTTAAAGAAATTATTTTGTCAAGTAAGGTATTTGAAAAAAAATATGTTGGGTGAAAACTAATGGCCTCGTTATATAAGGTGAAGTCATGTGCTGAGTATATCATCTAGTTTATAATGTTAAACAGTCTTTCTCCTGCTGTCCTTCTTTCCTGTATTTCCTCCCCTAATTTCCCATCTTCTGATATAATGTAAGGCAAGTATTTGAACTTTTGGACTTGTTCTATATTTCATTATGAGTATGTCCAGAGTTCGACCCTAACTATCAAAGGCGAAACACGTGAAATCTCGAACCCGATTAAAATCCAAAAATTAGTGGTTTAAAAATCTGTGGAAATTTCGAAAACTGGGTAATAGCAGACTCAAAACTGTAGTAGTGAATAAGTAAGAAAAAAAGCAAAGCAGATAGAAATAGGTGAATTTTGTAACGTAAGATCAAACCCCGTGCACCTATGCACTTATCCCACTTACGTTAGCGACCTACTGAAGATAGATCGAACTTGTGGCCCCGAAATCAATTACTACTAATTTAACCAAGTTACCAGCAGATCGGATGGCCGATCTATGCCACAAGGTATTTTACCCGCTAGACTTCAGCCGAAGAAGGGAGGTTCGTATGCTGGTAACGAACAATCAAAATAAGCTATAAAACCCAAGGCGCCAGGTAAACCGTACCCGAGTAAATACCCCAGTTTACTTCCCTAATCGTAGTTTACCCCCAATTAGGAGAGGATTACCAAAATCAAACTCGTAACTCAACTCACAAGAGAAATGATTTATTGCGGTGGTGGTTTGGTTTGAGTACAGTTGTATGAAAATTGTGGAAGCAGTTATTCCCACAGTGGACACTTAAGGTCCATCAACCCTTACTATAAAAAAATATAAACAGATCGATATGAAATCCCTCACGAACTGTGGACATTTACAAAAGTCCCTTATAGTTCAATATCTACAATAATACAATTATTTAAAATCCTATATACCCCTACCCCAAAATTGATAAATGAATGCTCAGAAGGATTTGAAACAGAGACCAGTTCTGAGTTAAGTTAGTTTCTGAAACTTGCAAAAAAAATTACAATCATATAAAGTGAAAACGGTGAGAACCTGAAGGGTTACCCATACCGTGGCTTATCTGCGCATATCAAATTGTAAACTTACCAAAAGCAAAAAAAACAATATAAATTATCATAAACGTTCCGTGTGAGCTCAGACGCAACTTACCTACTTTACCTAGAGTAATAAATGACCAAGAAAAAAAATAAATTACAAGCCACTTGTATGTTCACAAATGGAGAATTATATATACGTACAAGTTATATATACGCTATAAAAAGAAATGATTATAAAAAAAAATATTAAATGTTTAAAACTTGCGCGTCTTCCCCCGCTGGTGATAAATCCTGACGATCCACAAACTGTTTCTGAGGTAGCAATCACTAAGGTGAGGCTGTAAGCATCCCAGGAATGTTGTGGTACTACGAACCAACACCAAGGGGACTCCGGAACTAATCCAATACGGGAAATACGAATCACCAAAGATCCAACAATACCCCAGAATAAATGTTTAAAACCCAAAAAAACAAAACCCTAGAAAAAAAATACACTAATTAGTGTTGTCACTACACTCAATTGACATTGAACCACCCTGGGAAATCATCACATTTATCCCAGTGTGACTCCTAATATTATCCTACTCAAAACCATTTACTACCCGAGTGGGACGGCCCACTTTTTTTGAAAAAAACCCAAGGTAGCCTTCAATTATACCATCTACTCGATAACGTAAGTATATTACCCCCTATAAAGTCTAAAAGTAACAAACCCGAGATAACCACCCCTTACTAACAAGTACTTTACCCCCAACATACTATACACAAGCTCTATCCTGAACATATAATTAGGTGGTGTCATCTTATCCGCAACACTATGAGGAACAATTACTAGTTACAGAAAATGTTAAAACAAATAAATCTCACCTGTTTGGCTAAGACAGGGTTCTCCTGTGTGCTGCTAATATAGTAGTTAAAAGCCGTTATCTGAACTTAACCGCATGGCGATGTAGGTGACTGGACTTACAAATCCATCTGCCTCTCACAGATGAGTTCTGGACGAAATACTAACTCCACCAACTTCTCCAACTCTCACTACTCCACCCAAACCCAACTACCCCCTCAAATTCATATTCCCCTGCGGGATGAATGTGGAATCTTCATGCGAATTTGTTTTTTTGGGGCTCCCAATAAGCACCTGCATACAACACCACGTTGATCAGAAAGCACAAGGCAACACGACCGGTTTCATTGACAACCCACCTTTCCGTTCGAGACACTCTCACTCGAGCAGTTTGGAGCACATACGTTCTATGACCTCGGAGTGAAATTACTCTACTTGCACATCGCATATTAAAACCCCCCGTATAAATACAATAATTAACTACTCAAAAATAACCTATATTCGCAAATATACCACACACCCCGACTGTATTTACAACATAAAACATCACTTATTATACCCTGATGTACAACCACAGTACACCGGTAGGCCACCTTCCGTACGAATCACCGATCTCTTAACGTTTGAAAAAGAAGAATAAACGAGGATATGACATATGGCGAATCAGCTGTTTGATTCGAGTGGTGACAAGTTTGTTTACATACAATTGTACATCATATAACAAAATTCATTCTTTTTAAGTGTATATACAGATTACTGTAACTATTCTACTGAGTGTATTTATTTCCTTTAAACTATTAGTTGGTGCTAAACAAACTGATGACCAGGCTATTGACTCACTGCATTAATGATATACCTAGAAATTGTCGACGTACGAAGCTAGTCTGACTTGATATTAAGGAAGGAATGTTTATTTATTATGACCAAAACTGCATGATTGTTGTATTTTTTTATGCGAATGATATATATTAACGAGAAAAACCGTAACAATTCCCCCCCCCCTTCTTGAAGAAGTTTACCCACGGGAAACTTCACAACTGACGTGCTGTCAATGGCCAGATGATCTATGAGTTACTTCGGATTCATGGCCTTGTGTTCAATGTGGAATTTAAAACCTCGAACCTTAAGACTTCGATTGTCTTGAGACCCAACCAACCCATATCTGAGTCCTGATTGGACTCTTCCAAACGAAGTCCCCAACCCACAGAGATTGCATCACCGTGAAATGATGTGTATCCCAAACCAACGCAACGTTCCTTCCACACCTTCAAGGAGGCCACACTCCCTATTAACACATTAGCCTAGATATCTTAACTTAGCGAGCCTTTGGTCAAGTTACTTAGTATGATGTACCACGAAACATTCCAAGACACCGTGGTCTAATGTGACAAGAGTTTCTTTCCTACTAGCGAATAAGCGATAGAGACTCATCCGAGTCTGGACATGGTTTCAAATCCTTAACTTGCCAGATACCCTTCGACACTCCATTATCATCTCTCAATTCATAAGTCCACGGTGAAATCCTCTTCTTGATGTAAAATGGTCCTACATACTTCGGTGCTAACTTCTTAGAAAAATACTTAGTAGCATCAGACAGAACATAATTCTTGCGCCAAACCAATTGGTTGGGAAGATACTCGATGTGACGTCGACGTAGATTATACCTAGCACAACTCTTCTCTGCCGCCAACTCCAACCGTTCTTTAATATCCGAGAACAGCTGTCTAAAATGTACATTACGACTTAACATCCCATTCTGTGTACCATCTTCAACACCCACTAAATCCTTCTCTTCATAATCCTTCCCCGATAACAACATATTACGCCCAAAATTAATAAAATAAGGAGTTAAATTAGTACCTTCATGAGTGCTGGTCCGGAGTGCACTACCAATTTCTAATAACCTTTCATCCCAGGACCTGTGATTGTCCGACACATACATGGAAATCATATTTTTAATAACCCTATTAACCCGTTCCGTCGGGTTTGCCCTTGGATTATAAAGTGCGCTAAACTTAACGTTGACATTATATTTATTAACTAGGTTGTTAAAATCCTTACTACGATATTGTACCCCATTATCACAAATTATGGTGCGAGGTACACCAAATACTAAAAATATTTCTTGTTCTAACTTACGACAAATTGCCACACTTGTAGCCTTCTTAAGGGGCCACATTAACGTGAACTTACTCAAATAATCAGTGACTACCAAAATATAACAATTTCCCTGTTTTGATCTAGGGAGGGGTCCCATGAGGTCCGTACAGATCATTTCCCATGGACGTCCTACTTTAGGATGGGAGACAATCTTATCAACCGGCACGGTCTGTGGTACCTTGTGTTCGGCGCAGGTTCGACAGCGTCGAACGACTTTAGCAACGTCGCTCCTCATCTTAGGCCAATAGAACTTCTCGGCTACTCTACAGAATGTTTTAAAGACACCAGGGTGACCTGCAGTGGCTGGTTCATGAGCCTTTAAGATCGTAGCCTTTCGCTCGGCTTTGGGAACAACTAACTTCCAGGAGTCAGACGGAGGAGACAATTCTGGATACAATGGAACCACGTACTTCCACAGACGACCATTTGCCACCCGCCAATTACTGAGCTTCTTAGGATCTTTACTCACCCTGTCCACCATCAGCTGATACCACCTGTCATCATCTGCCTTCCAAGTACTAGCTACACTTTCATCAGAGATAAGATCTATTGCAACATTATTGACATCATCAACTATAGGAACTGCCCTGGATAACATATCAGGTACGCCATTCAATTTACCCTTACGATGAACCACCTTGAAATCGTACTGTTGAAGACGAAATGACCAACGACATAATCGTCCACTCAAATCCTTCAAATTCTGAAGCCACAATAAACTATAGTGATCAGTTACGACTGTAAACTGTACTCCTTCAATATAGGGTCTTAACTTCTCGACTGCCCACAAAACTGCCAAACACTCTCGTTCCGTAGTGGAATAATTTCGTTCTTGACGCGTCAATGACCTGCTTAAATATGCTATTACACGTTCTCCATCAGGATGAGGTTGGGAAAGTACGGCACCAATTCCATAACCTGAAGCATCGGTCTGTACAACAAATGGTAGTGAATAATCGGGACAACTGAGCACAGGTGCTGCTACTAACTTTTCCTTGATAACCCTAAACGCCTCTGCACATTCTACAGTCCATTGAAACTTGGAACCCTTACGAAGTAGACTCGTTATGGGAGCGATGATAGAAGAAAAAGCAGGAATGAAACGTCTGTACCACGAAAATGTTCCTACTAAACGCCGAACTTCTGTAACACCTTTAGGTGTTGGTAACTCAAGCATAGCTCTTACCTTGTCAACATCGACATGGATACCATTACGGTCGACTACAAAACCTAAGTACTTCATCTCCGGTCTACAAAATTGACATTTCTCTGTATTGATGGTAATATTCGCTTCCCGAAGACGACGGAACACTTCCTCCAAAATCTGCAAATGTTGTTCGAAAGTCTGACTAACAATGACCACGTCATCAAGATATACAAAGACATGGGGTTCGAGGTCATGACCCAAAACATTGTCTATCAAGCGCTGCCACGTAGCAGGAGCGTTATGAAGACCAAAAGGAAGTCGTCGAAATTGAAATAACCCACGATTGGGTACTGTGAAGGCCGTATATTGTTTCGACTCTTCAGCCATTGGCACCTGCCAATAAGCACTTTTAACATCTAAGCTAGATAAATACTTAGCATCTCTCAGCTTATCTAACGTATCTGAAACTAATGGTAGAGGATAGCTATCTCTCACCGTTACTGAATTTAATTTCCTAAAATCCACACAAAATCTAAACTTGCCATCTTTCTTCTTCACGAGTAAAATCGGCGATGCCCAAGGACTATTACTAGGTTCAACAATACCCTGCCTCAACATTTCATCAAGTTCCTTATCAATCTGCTTCTGAACCACAGGATTCACTCGATAGTAACGTTGTTTGATTGGTGCACTATTGGTAATGATGATCTGTTCTGCCCTATTAGTACACCCCAAGGTTTCCTCCATCGAAGTACTATTCCTATCTACAACTGCTTGTAGCCTAGATTTTTCTAAAGGTGACAAATGAGACTGGCCAATAATATGAACCACGGAATTCACAACCACTGGCTCGTTGGAAAATTTCCATTCATTATGTCGCAGATCTGGTATAATATCCATCAATTTCCAAAAGTCTATCCCGAGTATCAACAAATGGGGAATCTCCGGCACTACTATAGCTTCAATCACCCGAAATCGACCCTTGAGAGTAATCGGCAACTCAACAACCCCAACAATACTGCACCGGTTCCCATTCCCAACTATACAAGACGACTGACGACTTACATCTATTTTTACACCTAACTCATGAATGAGGGATACACCCTTACCGCCTATCAGAGTCCGAGATGCTCCGGAATCAAGCAGTCCTAATAATGATTTACCTAAAATATTTACAGTGATATATGGTCTCTCATCTCCCGATGCATGCTCAATAACATAATCCAACAAAACCTTCACTCTATCGACCGAGAAGGAATGGTCGACATGCTTATCTCGATCATTTAGGCATGCCGCTCGTCGTTTCCCTGACTTCTACTACATCTTGGGCACGATTTAACGGTCACACCTTCCAACTTACACTTGAAACAAAATTTCTTAGGACAACCCCTAGCATAATGACCTGGCTGCTTACAATGATAACAATTGACCTGCTTCACCTCGTTCTTTGGAAATGCTGCCGAAGAGGTACTAGCTATAGCAAGATTTTCTACTTCATCTGCTACTTGGACATAAGCCAAATCCGGTTCTAAAACTTGCAACTTACGTGAAGGAGGAACGAAATTCTCGACTGCTTCCTTCCTAGCCTCAAGCTTCCTGCCTAATTCCCGCAAATGCGACACCGAGGTGACGTCCACCAAAGCTAACCGATTCTGGTAAAATGGAGCAATATTTCTGAGCAATATTTTCAGTTTAACCTCTTCAGAGACAGTACAAGTTAACCTATTAAAATACCCAATCATTACAGCTAAATAAAGTCCAATAGATTCATCTGGGCCTTGTGTTCGCCTACGGATCTCCTCAAAAAGTTTCTCGTTATAAGATGGAGACAGGTACTCCTCTCGCAGTAAAACGACCAGTTCATCCCATGATGACACTTCACCCCTATATGCAAGATAAAATTGATATGCTCTACCAGTAAACAAATCTATACCCGATTCCAACAAAGTTTCCTTACTAACATGGCGAGCAATACGCAATTCTTCTATGCGTTCTAAAAATGCACTTAAAGATAAACCTTTCTTGTCACCTGAAAATTTACAATCCCATTTATTTGGTAATATTGGTGTAACGTAGGTAGAGTTTCGAGGTGCGACAGTGTGTACATCACGACTTGGACTCAATGATGTGCTTGATGACCTCCTGTGGTGGTCAATGTTCGCGTTAAAGCTAGTTTGTTGAAGTAAACTAAGATGTGGTGGAACATTCTCCGGCGCTTTGTAATCCGCTGCCTTCTGATGTAGATCATCCAACAATGTCAAAGCTCTCGACCGCAGTATCGGACGCTCTTCCCTATCTTCTGGAATATGATCCATCCTGTAAAGAACATGATGCAACTTCGTCTCATATTTCTTAAAGTTTCCACTCGAAATTGTATCCCTAAAACCGGCAACCAACGGTGTGAGTTCATCCAGCTTCGCTTGTACAGCTTCTATGTCCTCTTCCGGTTTATAAGTATAAACAGGGTATGTAAAACTTTCACCAGTCTTCTCTAGTCGTCGAGCCATGGCTAAACTCTTTCTCATTTCATCGACAGTACCTGTGGCTACACCTCTTACTCTTACCTCATAAGTCAATTCATCTTGATTAAGTCTATGTACATTCATATTATACGAAGCCATCTTGCGATAGCCTAACAATTAAAATCAATGTCCCAAGCCGCCAATGCCTAGGTGTCTCAATCTCGAAATGTCTACTACCGCACGTCCCGTGAGTAGATTCTAAATAGGTCAAGAAATACAATATATACACGTATGGCGTTGTCTAAAATCAACCTTACCTGCCAGTTACTTACTAAACTCAAAATTAAATCGAAGTTTTATTACAACTACGATATAATATGCTATAGGACCTGAATAACTCAGTCTACCAACCCAATCTCAGAACATATACTGGTCAAATCCAACTAGCTGAGCTTAAGATTTAAATTTACAAAAATTTAACTTTACATAAAAAAAAACGCAAAACTTACTTAAACCACAAAGAAAAATTGCTATGTAGTGAGATGCAAGGCAATGCAATGCCATGCCCCACGTTGGGCGCCACCTATGTAACGTAAAATCAAACCCCGTGCACCTATGCACTTATCCCACTTACGTTAGCGACCTACTGAAGATAGATCGAACTTGTGGCCCCGAAATCAATTACTACTAATTTAACCAAGTTACCAGCAGATCGGATGGCCGATCTATGCCACAAGGTATTTTACCCGCTAGACTTCAGCCGAAGAAGGGAGGTTCGTATGCTGGTAACGAACAATCAAAATAAGCTATAAAACCCAAGGCGCCAGGTAAACCGTACCCGAGTAAATACCCCAGTTTACTTCCCTAATCGTAGTTTACCCCCAATTAGGAGAGGATTACCAAAATCAAACTCGTAACTCAACTCACAAGAGAAATGATTTATTGCGGTGGTGGTTTGGTTTGAGTACAGTTGTATGAAAATTGTGGAAGCAGTTATTCCCACAGTGGACACTTAAGGTCCATCAACCCTTACTATAAAAAAATATAAACAGATCGATATGAAATCCCTCACGAACTGTGGACATTTACAAAAGTCCCTTATAGTTCAATATCTACAATAATACAATTATTTAAAATCCTATATACCCCTACCCCAAAATTGATAAATGAATGCTCAGAAGGATTTGAAACAGAGACCAGTTCTGAGTTAAGTTAGTTTCTGAAACTTGCAAAAAAAATTACAATCATATAAAGTGAAAACGGTGAGAACCTGAAGGGTTACCCATACCGTGGCTTATCTGCGCATATCAAATTGTAAACTTACCAAAAGCAAAAAAAAACAATATAAATTATCATAAACGTTCCGTGTGAGCTCAGACGCAACTTACCTACTCTACCTAGAGTAATAAATGACCAAGAAAAAAAAAATTACAAGCCACTTGTATGTTCACAAATGGTGAATTATATATACGTACAAGTTATATATACGCTATAAAAAGAAATGATTATAAAAAAAAATATTAAATGTTTAAAACTTGCGCGTCTTCCCCCGCTGGTGATAAATCCTGACGATCCACAAACTGTTTCTGAGGTAGCAATCACTAAGGTGAGGCTGTAAGCATCCCAGGAATGTTGTGGTACTACGAACCAACACCAAGGGGACTCCGGAACTAATCCAATACGGGAAATACGAATCACCAAAGATCCAACAATACCCCAGAATAAATGTTTAAAACCCAAAAAAACAAAACCCTAGAAAAAAAAAATACACTAATTAGTTTTGTCACTTCACTCAATTGACATTGAACCACCCTGGGAATTCATCACATTTATCCCAGTGTGACTCCTAATATTATCCTACTCAAAACCATTTACTACCCGAGTGGGACGGCCCACTTTTTTTGAAAAAAACCCAAGGTAGCCTTCAATTATACCATCTACTCGATAACGTAAGTATATTACCCCCTATAAAGTCTAAAAGTAACAAACCCGAGATAACCACCCCTTACTAACAAGTACTTTACCCCCAACATACTATACACAAGCTCTATCCTGAACATATAATTAGGTGGTGTCATATTATCCGCAACACTATGAGGAACAATTACTAGTTACAGAAAATGTTAAAACAAATAAATCTCACCTGTTTGGCTAATACAGGGTTCTCCTGTGTGCTGCTAATATAGTAGTTAAAAGCCTTTATCTGAACTTAACCGCATGGCGATGTAGGTGACTGGGCTTACAAATCCATCTGCCTCTCACAGATGAGGTCTGGACGAAATACTAACTCCACCAACTTCTCCAACTCTCACTACTCCACCCAAACCCAACTACCCCCTCAAATTCATATTCCCCTGCGGGATGAATGTGGAATCTTCATGCGAATTTGTTTTTTTGGGGCTCCCAATAAGCACCTGCATACAACACCACGTTGATCAGAAAGCACAAGGCAACACGACCGGTTTCATTGACAACCCACCTTTCCGTTCGAGACACTCTCACTCGAGCAGTTTGGAGCACATACGTTCTATGACCTCGGAGTGAAATTACTCTACTTGCACATCGCATATTAAAACCCCCCGTATAAATACAATAATTAACTACTCAAAAATAACCTATATTCGCAAATATACCACACCCCCCGACTGTATTTACAACATAAAACATCACTTATTATACCCTGATGTACAACCACAGTACACCGGTAGGCCACCTTCCGTACGAATCACCGATCTCTTAACGTTTGAAAAAGAAGAATAAACGAGGATATGACATATGGCGAATCAGCTGTTTGATTCGAGTGGTGACAAGTTTGTTTACATACAATTGTACATCATATAACAAAATTCATTCTTTTTAAGTGTATATACAGATTACTGTAACTATTCTACTGAGTGTATTTATTTCCTTTAAACTATTAGTTGGTGCTAAACAAATTGACGACCAGGCTATTGATATACCTAGAAATTGTCGACGTACGAAGCTAGTCTGACTTGATATTAAGGTAGGAATGTTTATTTATTATGACCAAAACTGCATGATTGTTGTATTTTTTCATGCGAATGATATATATTAACGAGAAAAACCGTAACAATTTATAGTATATTACGTAACGTGTGTTGTAAGAAGTATTTTACGCACGAACGGAAAAGTTACGCATGAAGCCGCATAGCGGCGAGTGCGTAATTCCGTGAGTGCGTAAAATGCGTTACAACACGAGTTACGTACTATACTTTACCTACGACCCACTTGTACTTGTGTGTATGATCTTATTAAGGTATTTGAAGTACAAGTGAAAACGTACATCCTCGATGCCCAGCCAAGTTTTACAAAAGTCGCTCCTCGATGCTCAGCCAAGCATCTAAGAAGTTCACCCACGATACCCAGCCCAAGCCTCATATCTAATAAATGTTATCTACCATTTATACATAAAATAAAATTCAACGTCAAATATTTAAGTAATACATTTTGAATAAAATGACTACGTCTATTGACAGTAGCTAAGCGGTTGCTATGGAAGCCGTGCGTTTTGTTTTACCGTGCGTAATAGACGTCTTACATTGATTACCGACTGTGTGTTTTTGACTACTTACAGGGGTGGTCGTATGTAAAAACATTTATTGTATATGAGCATACATATTCAAAATAGAAACATAAACCAGTTGTCTAAAAAAAACAGTTATGGTACCATTGTTACGGGATGATCTTGCAACTCACCCCGCAACACTTTAATTATAGTTTTTGTTGATAAATTTTATAATATTTCGAATTCATAGGTACCTTTTTGTTGACAATATCAATCATATCGGTCATGAACATTTAAGAAACCGAAAGATTCTCTTTAAATTACATGTTCACTACCTACATTCTCCGCTGACAAGCTTACTTTGAGAGTGCATTGATAGATCAATATAATTTCAGCTGAGTTTTATTTGCTAAACATCAGTTTGACTTTTTAATATACAGTATCCGCCAAAATAAACAGTACCGAAAATAAAAATAAAAATTAATTTTTAATTTCTGTAATGTAAGTGTTCAAAATGTTCACCATTTCGACGCAAACAAGCTTCATATCGATTTTGTAAGTCAATAAACATATTTATAAAAAGTGGTTGATGTAACTGCCGAGAAATATTTTGTATTCTTTCCCGTAGTTCGGCAATATTCGCCGGCGGATTTTCCGTGTGAAATATTTTGTCCTTCATTATGCCCCAAATGTATGCGTCAGGTGGCGTCAGATCAGGTGAATGAGAAGGATATTCGAAGTCTGTTCCCCGAGAAATTATTCTATTATCGAAATGCTGACGGAGTAAGTCTAAGGTGCGCACAGCTGTATGGCTCGCCGCACCATCTTGTTGGAACCATTGTGTGCGAAACTGTAGATTTCGTGCACGGCAAAAGTTATTTAGATCTCTCACAAAAGTTATAATAATTTTCTCTATAACGCTCTTGGTTGACAGTAAGTGGATTCTGATTATCATCTTCAACGAAATAAGGACCAGATACCGCCCACCAAACGGTAACTCGAAGACTGTGGAGTGGTTTCTCTACAATGACATCAGGACGTTCAAATCCAAGGAATCTGGTTGTTTGTCGATTAATATAGCCGCTAAGATGAACGTGACTCTCGTCTGAAAACCATATGTTTTTCAAAAATTCGGGATCTTCGTAAATTAAACTCAACATGCGACCACAGTAAATTTCTCTTGCACGTTTGTCCGCAGCATTTAGTCGTTGTCCAACTTGAATACGGTATGGATAACCACCAATTAATTTGAACATGCGACGTAAGACGTTTCACTAATGTTGAGATTACATGCAGTTCTTACAAGACTTCTTTGAGGTGATTGCACAACTTGCTTAAAAACACGTCCTTCATTTTCGTTAGTGCATACTGTTTTTCGACAACCTGAAAAACCTTTATGTAGACACAATACACTACCAGTGCGACAACATTTTTCAACAACAGCTAACATCACACTTTTACTAGGAGCTGCTTCATTAAATTTTTGTTGATATTTCATTGACACCTGTTCTAAGCTTGGACCATCATTACGACCTTTTCCGTATGAACGAAAATAATGCTCTACCAAAAAAACTTTTTCTTCCGTTGTTAGAACCATTTTTAAATCAAATTTTACTGCAGCGTACTATTAATATATCAACTAATGACAATTAAGTCAAATATGACAAATCCATATTACATAAACAACTCCACAGCACTCTCTGTTTCGGTACTGTTTATTTTGGCGGATACCGTATTATCAAGGAGTTAGCTTGCTGTCAAGGCAGATTGTACGTAGGATTTGTCAAAATCAAATTTGAGTAGAATAAGAAGGAATTAATTAAATGTTGGCTAATTTTGTTGGGGAATCAGGTAAGTTGTAATAAATGATTCAAAGCTATGCCTCGAGGTTGGGTTTTTGTTATCTCAAGTGTGATATTGTCTATTAGGTGTCGAAGGAAAATTGTGGAAGGAGTGAAAGCGCCTGTGGATTTGTAGAGTGGAAAAAAAAGGAGTTTAGAGAGAATATAATAAGAACCCTCTAACGGTGGTAATGTAAACGTGATGGATGTGATTTGTAAGTCATTTTAATTATTAATAAACATTGTAGGGTCTCAGTCAGGGGACACCAAGAGAATAAGTATAGTCTCTCCGCCTACGTTAGTGGCATTATTTTGAAACCATATTTTCGGAAACTTATATTAGAGGCGAACAGACCCCTTTGTAGTACCGTAGTTAAGTAGATAACAATAGGTTTCGGTATTATATTTTCTTTTGTAAGCGGCTCCGTGACGTCACAGTGGCGCATTTCAATTCTGAATATTTCCTTCCGTTTTGGTGAAGAAGTTGTTAGTATATAATCTTTTTTTTGTGTGAATAGTAATAAAGAATTTTCATTACAAGGGTGTTTCTTGTTCTCCCCTCTTGTAATACCTAACATCTATTATATTGTCTGCTCCATCCTGACGATCGTGGCGGTCTACTAGTTAGGGCTGGCTTATTCAAATTTAACTGATGACGCCCATTTTGAACAACCAAATACAAAAAAAGGAATTTTCGTATACCCACCCCCGACCGAACTGAGCTTGAGCAAGAGGTTGCGCTTCTGGAGCTAGCGAGTAGACAATAATAAATAAAGCGCGTAACACCATACCAATAACTTGTTAATGAAAAGCTAATACAACTATATCAGTGTGACAATACAGGACCGTAATCTAAGAAATAAATTCACTACAGCTGGAATATACAACAATTAAATTAGGTAACAAAACGAATCATACGCTCAAGGAAACGATAGAGTACAGCTAGCACTGGCACCGGGCCAAGATTTGTACTAAGTAGGATCTTGGTAAATAAAAACTAGGTCTGTGACGCGGTACCGGACAATTCCAAAATGGAAAAAAAAATCAGAGATGAGGAGAGCACTGGGAAAAATATTGGGAAAACTAGAAGAAATAGAAATTAGAAATGAAAGGATTGAGGAATAATTAGATAGCATTCAGAGCGAAATGGCGGAAATGAAAAGAGGAAACCACCACATAAGACTGAAGGCTGTAGGCAGGCATGAAGAGAAAATAGAAAAATCAAAGCGTCAACCAAGGAGCAGAAACCTTATAATATAGGAAGTAAGAGGAACGAAAAAAGAAGATGAGCTGCAACTAAAGAGTGTCTTACAACATGTGATGAAGGAGCTGGAGCTGGAACTTAAAAGCGATGAAGTTATAGAGACTAGAAGAATAGGGAAACAAAAACTTAACCCCAGTCAACCAAGACCGATTTTGCTGGGACTGAAGGAATACAAGAAGAAAGTAGAAATATTAAAACAAACGAACAAATTAAGAAATACAATAATATACATAAACGAGAACTTTACTAGAGAAGTACTAATACGAAGGAAAGAACTCATATTATTATACATAAAACAAGCAAGGAATGAAGGACATTAAGCGAATCTAAATTATAACAGACTGCGGATAAACGGAATGACTTACTCATTGAATGAATTGGAACAAAACATGCAAGGGGAGGAGGATACAGTTAGACCATCAGGGTCCAAACCCAAAGGAAGAACATTAGGCAGTAGATCAATGGTCGAAGAAGGAGACGATATTGATACAGAAAGAACTACAAAAATGTTTAAAACTCTTACGGATATAAAAAAGGACAAATCTAGAAGCCACAGTAGCTCAAGAGGATCGAAGCATTGTAAAAATGACCACGACAAATAACAAGGAAAAAAAGTAACTCAAACTATAACAAAAACAAAGGACAACGTTAGGAAAATATCAAAGAGGGAAAAGCGGGTCAAACAAAAAGTAAATGCATTGAAAATTGGAACATGGAATATCAAAACTATACTAAAAGTTGGGAAAATGCACAACATAGCGCAAGAAATGAAGAATTATGATTTAGACATTCTGGCGTTACAAGAAATCAAATGGAAGAAACAAGGGAAAATAGAAAACAAAAATTTTACGATGTATTACTTAGGGGAGGAAAAACAAGGAAGGAATGGAACAGCAATCATGGTCAGTAAAAAATACGAAACAAAGTAATTGAGTTTAAACCAATCGACGGTAGGATTTCATATTTGAAACTTGAGAATAAACATCCAAATATAAGTATAATTAATGCCTACACCCCAACGGAAGAATCGAGCGAAGAAGAGAGAATAAAGTTTTATGAGAAGATAAGTGATGCCTAGAAATGACATTTTGAAAATAATAGGAGACTTTAAGGCGCAGATAGGAAAAGAAGAAAATAATCGAGAAATAGCTGGAAAAGAAACAATACACGAGATCACAAACGGTAATGGCAAAAGGCTGTGCAACCTAGCTGCGGAGACAAATACATTCATAATCAGTATAAAATTTAAGCATAAAAAGGAGCACAAGACAACGTGGTTATTTCCATGAAAGAGAAGCGGCAACCAAATCGATCATGTTTTGATATCAAAGAAATGGATGAAAATGGTTGAAGACACAAGGTCATACCGAGGAGCAAATGCAGATATAGACCACATTTTACTAATAGCGAAGATGAACATAAGAATATCAAGATATAAAGCTTTCAAACACAACAAAAGAAAGTGGAACTTAAAAAGCTGGAAAGATAGAAGGGTGAAATTAATTATGCGGAATTCTTAACAAAAAAACTGAGAACTCATAATAAAAAGGAGATACAGACAGTGAATGGAAAATCATTAAAAATAACATTAAAGACTCTGCAGAGAAATAAATTGGATTACAACAAATCAAAGCATCCATAGAATGGTTCGACGAAGAATTTGAGCTGGGGCAGAGAAAAAACAAGCAAGAAATATATGGTTGGAAACAGGAAAATATGGAGAGCTGGACGAATACAGAAGGATAAGACAAAAAGCAGAAAAGTCTACAGAAGAAGAAAATCAAATTGGGTTGCAGAACAAATGAAAAAAATAGAAAAGAACAATAGGGATAACAAAAAACTCTTCGAATATGTGAGAAAGCAATACAGTAGCAAAAACGCAATTGGGATAGTGAAAATAAATAATAAAAATGTGAAAAATACTTTCAAAATCTATACCAAAACAATCGTATTATGGACGAAAATTATAAGGAAACAGTAACGGAGGGAGAAATCGTTGAACAGCAGTACAGACCCTCTTTCGAGGAGTTTATAGATCTTGTGAAACAACTCAAATCAAAAAAAGCCAGACGATATAAAGAACGAACTAATCCAACATGGAGGAGAAGCCTCACTCCAACAAATATATGACCTGATAATGAATATATGGGCAGAAGAACGCATGCCAAACGAGTGGAGTATTGGACAAATAGTTCCAACCTTCAAAAAAGGAGACCCAACCATATGCAAAAATTACAAGAGTATAATGCTGTTTAACACTACATACAATATATTAACCAATCTAATAAAAATAGAACTAAATAAACAGGCTGAACCCATATTAGGTCAATATCAACAGGGATTTAGAAAAGAAAGATCTACGGTGGACGCCATACATCTACTAACACAGAATATCGAAAAGTGTTATGAGCATGACATAGATTTAAATATACTATTCATTGACTTTCAGCAAGCATTTGACTTTGTCAACAGAGAGTGGCTAATATCTGATATGAGGAACATAGGAATTTCTGAAAAACTAATGAGACTAGTGAAAATGACAATGAAGGATTCTACTGCATAGATGATAACCAGAGACGGAAATACATGAGACATAAATATTGAAATAGGTGTAAGGCAAGGAGATAATTTGTCTACAACTCTTTTCAACATTACCCTAGATGATGTAATTGAAGCAATAGACATAAAAGGAATGATTAGTCACAGTTCCACACAAATAATAGGATATGCCGATGATTTAGCTTTAATTACTACAGACAAAGAAACCCTAGAAAATACATTCAAGAACTTAATAAAAGAGACAGCAAGGAAAGGGCTGGTAGTTATCCAAGAGAATATAGAATATATGCAAATTTCAAGGAAGACGGACAACACAGCTACTATAAATACGGGAGCTTACACTTCTCAAAGACTAAGTCAATTCAGATACCTGGGAATAGTAACTGATGAGAAGAACAACAGAAGTGCGTAGATAAACGCAAGAATAACAGCAGGGAACAAAGTGTATTAGAAGTATCAGAAACTACTAAGGGACAAATCCATCAGTAAAAAAACCAAAATTAAAATTCACAAAGCCGTAATACGACCGGTAATAACGTATGCCGGTGGAAATATGAGCCTAGCTGAAGACGAAGAAAATCTCAGAGTCCTAGAGAGGAAAATCATGCGGAGGATAATAAGACCAAAACAGACCTCGAATGAAGGGAACAGAAGGCTATATAACTTTGAAATAAGTCAGTACATGGATGGTAAAGATTTAGTCAGACATATAAAAGCGCAGCGTCTAAAATGGTACGGGCATCTTCGAAGAAGGAATAAGGACGATCCAATAAGAAAAATCACTGATTGGAAGCCTGTCAACATCAGGCCTAGGGGACGTCCCAAACTTTGATGGGAAGATCAGGTGATTGATGACCTAAAGAAAATGGGAGTCAGTGCCTGGGGCAGAAAGGAATGGAAAAAAGTTATAAAGATGGCGAACTCAACTCACACCGTATGCTCTGTAGCAAGCAGAAGATAACACACTGAATGATCCACCGTACAAAAGGGATATATATATATATATATATATATATATATATATATATATATATATATATATATACATATACATATATATATATATAACAAAAGTATAACGGTGGGAATCCCCAAAAGAACCGAGGAGGAAGCAATGAAAATTCTGAGGTAGCTTCTTAAGTAAATGCCTTTATTCCAAGTTCATGCTTTCGTTTGTGATAACAAACTTCATCAGGAAAAATCAAAAAATATGGAGAACACTCCATTGCAAATACGTATGAGTTAATTATTATTACACTCACCAGAATCAGCATTACAGCTCTAAAAATCTAGCGACCACATTACTAAAAGAGGTGTATGTAGACATAACCTCCCATTTGGACGTACTAAAAACTGAATTTGAAAAAACTAATATGAAAATATTAGAAATATGTGAATGGACATGTTTAAAATCAAAAATACAAGTAACCAGTTGTCAATATTATTAAAAATTCACCTCACCAAAAAGGATGGATGAAGATTTACATTGAACTATTTGTTTGTGACTACAATCAGACAGGGAACTGGAGGAAGCAGAATGACAAATGTCAAAAAATGACTGATGTCACTTTTTCAATTGGAGTAGTTCTGGTGTAATTCTGCCAACTCTTAGTCTTTCCTCTACTCTATAGACATTTACAATGAAATCAATGGTTAAGTATTTCTGGTCACCTATTTTTCTTAGTAAGTTGCTGCTCTAGCAAGTATGTATACATAAACTCAAGCCATCTACGTCTCTCTTGTGGTTGAGAGTATTTTTGCATTCATTAAAGTAACACATCTCCAATATCTTTCTCTGAAATAAAACATTTTCTAAGTCAAGAATAAAGCATTTTCGTACTGCACCCTCTGGTTAACGTGTATACTAAGGCTAGTAGCCCGTGGTTTGTTTTTACAATCACTTTTATGTAAAGCTAATCTTTTTGAGCATTTTTTGGCCAGTGTGCCCTATGTATACCAACCCACATTCACAAGTGATGCCATATACTACGCCAGACTTTTGTAATGTGGGTGTTTTATCTTTCAAGTTAGAGTAGAATAGATTAAGTTTCTTACAATTGAAGTTCGTCAAAACTATGTTATAACTAGGAAATAAACGTATCAAAGAAGGAGACAAATTAGGTATGTATTGTTTATAGACACATTAGTAGTTAGCAATACAGATAACATTGTTTGTCTGGATTGGTATAGAAAAGTAACTAATTCAGGTAGATACATACCTTTATCTTCATACCATCCGGAAAAGTAAAAAATTAATTCAGTTTTAGCTATGAAAAATAGAATCAATAAAATTTGTCACGACAATTTGTACAAAAAAACCTTGCAGTTCTGAAAGACTTGCTCATGAAAAATCAATATCCTGTAAAAATTGTTAATAACTTGTTGTTTTGTAACAATGATAGTATTTTAGGCCGTAACCCAATTACTAATAATGAAGCAGAACCCTCAAGGTATGCTAAATTATAATAGATACATAATTTGTCTCCTTCTTTGATACGTTTGTTTTCTGGTTATAACATAGTAGTGGGGAACTACAATTTTAAGAAACTTAATCTATTCTACTCTAACTTAAAAGATAAAACACCAACATTACAAAAATATGGCGTAGTATATGGCATCCCTTGTGAATGTGGGTTGGTATACATAGGGCACACTGGCCAAAAATTGTCAAAGGGATTAGATTCACATAGAAGTGATTGTAAAAACAAACCACGGGCTACTAGCCTTAGTATACACGTTCACCAGAGTCATCACAGGGTGCAGTACGAAAATGCTATTATTCTTGACTTAGAAAATAATCTATTTCAGCGAAAGATATTGGAGATGTGTTACATTAGTGAATGCAAAAATAGTCTCAACCACAAGAAAGACGTAGATGGCTTGAGTTTAATGTATACATACTTACTAGGGCAGCAACTGACTAAGAAAAATAAGTGGCCTGAAATACTTAACCATTGATATCATTGTAAATGTATATAGAGTAGAGGAAAGACTAAGAGTTGGCAGAATTACACCAGAACTACTTGAATTAAAAAAGTGACATCAGTAATTTTTTGACATTTGTCACTCTGCTTCCCCCAGTTCCCTGTCTGATTGTAGTCACAGAGAAATAGTTTTCATCCATCCTCTTTGATAAGGTAGTTTTTCAATAATATTGACAACTGGCTACTTGTATTTTTGATTTTAAACATGTCCATTTACATATTTTCAATATTTTCATATTAGTTTTTTTAAATTCAGTTTCTAATACATCCAAATGGGTGGTTATGACTACATAGACCTCTTTTAGTAATGTGGTCGCTAGATTTTTAGAGCTTTAATGCTGATTCTGGTGAGTGTGATAATAATTAACTCATACGTATTTATAATGGAGTGTTCTCCATATTTTTCAGTTTATCCTGATGAAGTTTGTAATCACAAACGAAAGCTTGAACTTAGGATAAAGGCATTTATATAAGAAGCTAGCTCAGAACTGTCATTGCTTCCTCCTTGGTTCTTTTGGGGATTCCCACTGTTATATTTTTGTTTATAAGTAGCCCGTTACTGCCCTCCACATAGTTTTTGTATTTCTCTCATTTCAGTTTCAAACACTCTTCTATTTCTTAGAGTTTTCCACATATCCTCTCTTTTTACCTAGTCAAAGGCTTTTGTCAGGTAAATGAAGCAGCAGTGTAAAATAATATATGTGTTTATTCATTTTTAACTATATTTAATTCAAAATCTCAAAATCTTAATTAATAAATAAACACGCTGCGGTCCACTGAAATAACTTTAAGTTATTTGAGTGTGGTAAAATCAAATTCAACAATTACACGACTTATCTTATAACTATAATAAGATGATAAATGAAATAATAAAATATTGCTTACCATGGAATAATGAAATACTAAAATCTAAAGGATAGGGTCAGGAAAATATGTTTCAACATTATTTTTTATTGATTTATTTTTTTATAAATTTTATCTCAATTAATATCAGGTTTAATATTTTCAATTAACATTTCTATATATTTATGTATTTTTATTCTAGGTACCGTATCTACGAAAACTCTTAATCTGCGTTTCAAGGAAGTCAGTGTGGGAGCTTCTTTTAGAGTTTCCGGCAGGGAGTTAAAGGTTTTAGGTCCTAAATATTCAAAGTTCCTTCGGCCAACTTTCTGTACAAATTGATTTTTTTGTTTTGTTGGGTATTGATGTGAAACTGTTTTTAAATCAGATTTGTGGTTATATTGTGTAATAGCTAGTTGTTTGTAATATAACTGTTTTGTATCGTAAATGTTTGTTTCTGAAAATAGTGAACTACTGGGGACCTTGGATGTACATTTAATATCTGTTTCAAAAATTTCTTTTGAGATATTTCTAGCACATTTCGATATGTTGTTAATACCCTCCCCAATCGATGATACCATACATGAGGTGAGGTTCTATTAAATTGTGATAGATAACTTTTTTTGTTGGAAATTAAGAAAGGGAGTAGCTTGCTTGAATCTAAACAACAGGAATCCTAATTTCTTCATAAGATAATACACATGATCGTCCCAACTTGTGAATGTATCACAAGGTTACCTCCTATCGAATCTTTCCATAATAATCTTGAAGATAAACCCTGCTCATGTAAACTTTATAGTCGAGCACAACGCATCTGGAATACGTTTCAATGTCAAACCTTAGGTGTATATGTAGAGTTGTATATGAAGACCGATATCCTTCTTCTTGCTGACGTTTTTGTCCAGTTGTATTGCTACGTATAATATCGATCCCGCACATTACCTGGATTTACATTCAATGCTATGCTAAAACATATTGGACAAGAATTGGAACTTCCCACTGATGTAGACAAGTTTTTGTTTGTTGAGCGTGGTATACGCGGTGGACTTAGTCAAGTTTGCGGAAAACGTCGTACCCGAGACAACAATAAGTATATGCCCACTTATAATCCTTCAAAACCAACAAAATATTTAATGTATTTTGACGTTAACAATCAGTATGGATGGGCGATGAGTCAAGCGTTACCATATGGAGGATTTGAATGGTGCGATACAAATAATGGCGTTACAGAAATTGCTGATAATGCTTCTGATGGGTACATGCTCGAGTTTGATTTGGAGTATCCTTCTCATTTACATGATTTCCATAAGGATATCCCATTCTGCTCGGAACACCTAAATCCTAAGACAATGATACTTGCTGCAAGATCAAATGAGGAGACTAAGTTGATGGATACCCTAACTAATAAAACAAAATATGTTATACATTACCGAGCAGTGAAGCAAGCGTTACAGAATGGGCTTGTATTAACAAAAATACATCGAGTGTTAAAATTCAAGCAGAGTTCTTGATTAAAGCCCTACATTGACTTAAACACCGAGTTACGCAAGAGGGCTAAGAAGGAGAGAAGAACCTATTTAAACTGATAAACAATGCCGTGTTTGGTGAGCAGTGCTAGTTTTATATAAATATTTCTATACTAATTACTATTTTTAATTTTTGTAGGTAAAACCATGGAGATCGTGCGCAAGCGCGTTGATGTAAAGCTAATTTCTCATTGGTGTGGCCGAAATGGTGCTGAATCATACATAGCTAAGTCTGAGTTTGAAAATAGTATGATTTTCAGTGAAACCCTAATTGCCGTCGAATTACGGAAGCTACAAATATAGCTAAATAAACCAATATACGTAGAAATGGTAATTTTAGATCTGGCTGAAACTACGATCTATGATTTTCACTATGGGTACATGTCTAACCGTTTTAGTGAAAACTGTACTGTGCTGTATACTGATACCGATAGTCGTATATATGAGATTAGAGATCAAGATCCCTATGACCTGATGAAGATTGGTTGGTATGAACATTTGGACACCTCAGACTATCCTCTTGATAACGTTTACGGAATTCCTCAAGTTAATAACAAGGTTCTTGGGATGATGAAGGATGAGAACAATGGTATCATAGTGATCGATTATATTGGGTTACGGTGTAAATTGCATGCAACGCTGTTACTTACCTCTGAAAATGACTAGCGGAAAAACGAAAACGTCTTGCGAATAAAGGTTATGATAAAGAAGAAATAGACTGCCTCATTCGAAACGTTGTTATAACTAAGAAAGCTAAACGGGTAAAATCGTCAGTTGTGAAGACCGTAGTCACATTTGAAGACTATGAAGAATGCCTTGACACCTTCTCAGAGAAAACCGTTTCTCAAAATCAATTTCGTGCCGAGAAACATTCAATTGTTTAAGATAAAATAGCGTTGAGTCCTGAGGATGATAAGCGATTTGATTGATGCTAATATGGATGTCGATGCCAGCCATTTGAATTCTCCTTAAAAAATTATATGAGAATAAAAATTATTGCTATATTAATTAATATTTTGATTTATTATACTTTTCAATTTCATATTTTGTAATAAAATTGTTTATTCAATTGTTTTTCATTTTGATTCCCCATTATACACACTATCAACTAACTGATAAGGGGTGACTTCATTAGCAATGTGGATGCGCACACGGTACAAGATGGCTGACGGCTTCCTCATGATTGACGCATGCGCAGATCGAATTGAGTCAAGAATTACCACGATGGACCTTGGCAATTTCCCATGTTACTTTACATAAGGAATGAGCCAGAATCAGTGCTGCTCCTTTACTATTGTAAGGTCTAAAAAGTTTTTAGACTTATTCTGTTCAAGCTCTCCGGAAAATTTGATATTATTGTGAATTGAATTTATGTAAGTAATGACGCTGTCTAATTGTCTATTTGTACCAGTGAAGCTAGCTAAAATATCGTCCACATATCGGTGCCAGTAAATACATTTTTTACTAAGGGGGTGTTTATGAATTGATTTTTCTATATTATCCATGAACATTTCTGCTAGTAGGGAGCTGAGGGGGTTGCCCATAATCAAACCATCTTTTTTGCTACAAACCTCTCCATCAAAATGAAAATAATTTTTAATCAAACACACTTTTAATAAAGTAAGGATATAAGAGTGAATTATAGGATTAACATTATTGTATATGAGCAAGTTATCAACAAGAGTTATAGTTTCTTTAGGAGGTATACTAGCTCATTTTCTCATTTTCTAGGTCTTTAATGCGGCCTCCATTTGCATTTCACGGTTTTTCCCCATTTCTATCTGGGCATCATTCTATGCCTTTGTTCTCGTTTGCAACTATTCCGTTTAGGTCTCCTATTAATATTATCATTTTGTTTTTGCTTTGTCCATTTCCTCCTGTAATTCCGAGAAAAAGCAGTCTTTATCTTCTTTTTTGGCATGTTAATTTGGTCCATTACATACTATTATAGTTATTTCTTCTTCCTATTCACTCTCTTGTATATTTACCGGCATTATTTTCTTGTTCATAAACTTTTCTTCTTTTACATTTCTCATGTTTTCTTCTTTTATTAGCAAAGCTACTCCCACTCTCTATACGCCAGAACAACACACCCTCTCTCTCTGTCTCTCTTTTTTTGTCTCTCTCTTTCTTTCTCTTTCTCTCTCTCTCTCTCTATCTATCTATATATCTCTTTCTCTCTCTCTGTATCTTTCTAATTATCTATCTATCTATCTATCTATCTCTCTCTCTCTCTCTCTCTCTCTCTCTCTCTTTATCTCCTGAATCTCTCTTTCTTTGTTGTTCTTGATGTTTTCAGGTTGTTCTTGTTTCTTAGATTTGTCATTTCATCTGTAATGTAGTTTGTCTCTATGATGCATATGTTTTCTCCCTTTAATGTTGCTCCAGAAAGTTTATCTCTACTTTAAGGTTTACCTTTGTACATTTATCTAACTCTTCTTTAAGTCTCTTGTCATCTTTCGGTTTAATCGGTATTCCTTTGATGATCAGTTTATATTGGTCACATGTATACACTCCAGAGGCTGTATCGTGCTAACAATCTGAAATTTTTCCAAAAATGTGGTACTTCAAATGCCACAGCACCAGTTATACTGGCTCTAGTGAGCAGAAAATCAATAAGGTTCGTCTATAAGACACCCTGAACAATATCCAATCATAAAATTGGTTACTTGTATACACTCCGGAGGCTGTATCGTGCTAACAAATTGAAATTTCTCTAAAATTTACAAAAATGAGGTGAATAGGAACAGTGGTGTGAGTGAGAACCAAATATTAATTTATAGTTAAATGAGAAAGCAAATTCCTTTGATTTTATTGGAATTAATTTTGTTGTTATAGGTTGGCTACAGTATAAGTAGGAATATTATTTGGTTTTGTTCAGTTGGTAGCACTCTTTTCTTTTTGTCTGACTGGTTCCAGCATTGAGAAATTGTAACAGTTTTCACATGATTTTTTAATGTCCCCAAACTTGAAGCTGTTATTAATATACCTTATTTATTATGCTATCATTGTTATTTAAGTTGTCTTTTCGCATAAAACACTTTGGTTAATACATCATTTACAATAGTTTCCAAACAACGAATTTTTTAGGTGATGATATCACCATTTTTTGAAGTGCTGGGTAAATGGGAACACAGCTGTTTTTTGTTCCCATTCACACCATGACACGGACTGCTAAATTGGCACAATTATGGTTTATACTATATGAAATGCATTTATATATTGAAAGATTTTATTCCATAATTAATAAATCTGCATTGTTTGAGGTTTCAAAAACGATACAGAATGCCAAGGAAATACATTCCTGCAAAAAACTACAAGCATTATTCTGCCGAAACTATGGAAAAGGCTGTAAGACTTGTCTATGAGATATGTTTATAGATCGTTAGATATAAGCACAACTGTTCTCCACAGACATAAAATTGGGCGATCGTATTAAAAAAGAGTGGCCAGCCAGTACTCACGGAAGAAGATTAGTCGCTTACAAATATGTGGAGACTGGGGTTATCCAGTGGATATAATCACACTAAGGCTTATTGTCAAATACTTTTTGTATCGACAAGGTAAATCAGTCAAACGATTTAAAGACAATCAATCTTCCTGGGCGGGATTTTGTATATAGTTTTCTGAACCGCCATCGCAAGGACTTATCTACAAGAATGTGCCAGAACATTAAATGTTCAAGAGCTGATGTTTCTCGGAAGACGGTCAGTGAACTTGTGAAAGAACTGATCCCGGACGACGCCTCATCATTACTAGACGAGGCTGCAAGTACCCAGAACGCATCATGAACTCTAGCAAGTCTTCAATATCAGTGATGTTTGCAGCATCATGTGATGGTGATATACTGCTATCTTATACCGTATACAAGGCACTACACCTATATGACAGTTGGAGAGTTGGTGGTCCTCCAAACTCCCGATACAACAGAACAAAATCTGGATGGTTCGATTCGTTTTGTTTTGCTGACTGGATTGAGACAATAGTTCTTTCTTATTTCAGCAAAAAAGAGGGGAAAAAGTACCTCATTGGAGATATTTAGTAATCTCATTTTTCTGTTGATTTGATCAGGATCTACAAGGAAAAAGACAATCATTTCGTGTTCTTGCCAGGTAATTCTACACATCTCACTCAGACCCTCGACAATTCCTTTTTTCGTCCGATGAAGATGTCGTGGAGAAATATTCTGGAAGAGAGTAAAAAAGGCCCTGGGAAAGAAAGGGGAGGCATAAGTACCGAAGGACAGATTCCTCTCACTTTGAAAACGCCATTGTGACACCTTGAAGACAGATTATGTGATTTCAGGATTTGAAAAACGTGACATAGTGCCTCTGAATTGTGAGAACGTGCTTAAAATGCTACCCTCTACTGACAACACTAATGATCAAGACAACAGCTATAAAATGACGGTACAAGCAATTGATGAAAGCTTTGAGGAGTTGCTTCAGACCCTACGCCATGGCGATGAATATAAGCCTATAAGGAAAAGGAAAAAAGTAACTGTGACGCCTGGGAAAAGTGTAGGAGTTTCAGACTTTGAAACAAAACGAGGACAAAAATTCTCCTTCAACTAGCAAGAAGGCCGTAACACTTGAAGGGAAGAGCAAGAAAATAAGTCATCCAGCAGACAGTTCATCAGAAGACGAATCAGATGTATATTCTTTACAAGACAGTGATGCTGAGTTGGTGCTGTCACGCAAATCTGAAGATGAAACTGAACTTGGATCAATGTCCTCAAATTATGACATCAGTCGGTGACTTTTTACTTATTAAAGTATTTGGAAAAACCCAAGAAAATGTTCATCTTTATGTTTGTGGAGTTTTAGAACCTGATAACGAGGGATACATTGGTTTGTTTTACAAAAAAATCAAGCAAACTTATAGGTTTGTCCCCACTCAAGAGGATGCTTTTTATAGCCCTAATGAAATTGTATTGAAGGGCGGCCAACTTTTCGTTTTTGTCTAGAGCTGCAGAGACCAGCATCAATTTCCTCTCTGAATGGAGCCAGTTGCAACATCTTACTTTTTTGTTGGTCCCCATTATAGGTCTTCTCTGCATAAGCGAGGCGGTACAAAATGTATGCATTAGTTACAGCCATATCTATCAAATGATAGAAAATGCAAATCATTGGATTACGGGTTTTCAGATGAATGTGGTATCGACCGATAAGGCCGTCTAAAAGATCTACACCACCCATATGGCGATTGTATTCGCGGATAATTTGAGGATAATCCACTTCAATCCACTTCTTAACTTTTTTATCATATCTAGATACTTTGGTTGGCTGAGTCAATAGATTTTATTTAGAAAATGGTAATGTCCCCACATATGTTGAGGCAAGTCTGACATTCTTAGTGTCTTTCCACAACACCGTAGAAGTATCTATACCATACAAGGAGCACATATATTCAGCATAAAAACCTCTATCTTCTTTAGCCATATCTTTATCAGAAGGTAGTTTGCAGTTTGCTACTCTTTTTGTATTTAATGTTCTAAGAGAATAAATATCTCTAGCACGAAGATATACTAATAAGGGCAATGGTGTATAAAATTGGGTATGGTCTGTGACAACCTAACAACAACATGCAGTGATGCACATCTGTTCATGAACGCACAGTCTAGCAGTCTTCGGAACCGATCGAATCTTTCGTTGACCATAGCTGCTAATTTTCTTATTCGAAAAAGTGGTTCGTAGCCTGGCTGTCCTTTTTTGATGCGAAGATCCTCGTCGGTAAAAGATAAATGTTGCTTGATCGCTTCAAATTTCTTTATTGGCATGGTTCGTTGCATTGGAGGGAATGCCTTTTTCCCCCAATAACTTTCCATATTTCGATACCGGTAAATAGACATATAGAGGAGAATTCCAATGTAATGCTGAATTCGGTTGGTATTTTATCGGCGTGTAGGCATTTATTTAGCAGTATTTTCATTGTTTTCTGTAAAGTCTTCCCTCCCAGTTTGAACATTTCTGTAGTGACTTGGTCTTCGCTTGGGCATCTGTTGTTTTCCATTTGTTTTAGTGTTGTGCTTATTTCTCCTTCCGTGATTTCCGGGAGATCCTCGAATCCGACATTCATGGTGTTTATCTTTTTCACTGTTTTTTGAGATTTAGATGAATAGAGGCCAGTATATAAAACTTCAATTGGTTTAATAATGTCGTATTTGTTGTGTACTATAATATTATTTTCATTTCGTCTTTTTGTGATTTTCGTTTTACCTCTCGAAATTTTTTCGCTCAATACCTTCATCTTGCAGTTATTCTTAATGGTTAGAGTATGTTCTTTTATCCTTTGACCTCCTTGTTTAAGTCCATGTATTCTTGGGTTGTCCTATCCTCTGCGTTCCGTCTTTTTTCCAATAGTTTAAGTGTGTCTTGACTTAGCTTTGCGTCTTTATGGTTTTTTGTCGTTGCACATATCATCTTTACCGAAGTTTTCACAGCGCTTGTGATGTTATATGCGAGTTCGTGTCATGTCCAGTTGCTCCACTTCTACTTTTCTTAGTTTTTGGTGCAGGTCGTTTCGATATTCTGCTTCTTTTAGTTGTAGAACATCGTTAGTAGGATAGCGGTGATTTTTAAGGAGCTTTTTCTTTCCAGTCCTATAAAATTACAATGTTTGTAAAACTTTCAAAAAAAAAACAATATAAAAAGTTAACCTTACGTCATAAAAAAAGATCCTAAAACATGTGTCGAAAAACATCTAACCAAAAAATTGAAACAATGTATGATGTTAAGTCATTGTTAAATTGATATCATCCAAAAAAACAATATAATACCCCTTTAAAGATGCGTACAGACATATAACAAAACTTCGTATCGTAACGACGTCGCGTAACAAATGTGAACGGCACTGCGTAACACCGTAACACCAGAACATAGTAACATCTCGGCATTCCATCGGTTGTCGATTTTTTGACGCCGCATCAAAAGAAATGATACGCACTGATGTTGCACCACTTGTTATCATGTCTGGACAGGTCTGCGGTACACAGTTGCGATTTATTTTTCGTTTTTTTTTTATTCAGTTGAAAACATGGAGTGGACAGAAGAATCTACCCTGGATTTCATAAATAGTTTTCGTAATAAAGAAATTTTGTGGGATGCAAAAGATCCCAAATACTATAATAAAATAAAGAAGCATGATGCTTGGGAAGAACTTGCTGTAGAGTTTTAGACAACAGTAGATGAATGCAAACAAAAAATTAATGTTCTTCTGTCAGGACTTAGGCGAGAGAAAGCAAAAATTAAAAAGAGCCACGGTACGGGTAAAGGTAAGTTTGAATAATTGAAAATTAATTTCTTTTCTATTTTGTTTATTTACTTTTCAATTACAAATTTTATTTTTATTTATTACAGGGCTTTCAGATATCTATGAAAGTAGTTGGTTTGCCTTTGAACGTTTGCTATTCCTTTGGGACAAAAACAAGGTTCGGGAAACACAAAGCACCGTAAGTATAAAACGAATTACGTATAATTATCACAAAAAAGTCGATTTCCGTTTTAAAAGTACGATGACAATTCGTCTCTAATTCGTGTTGCATTTTCGGTTGGTCTTTTGGGAATATTTCTAATTGGTAATAAAGAAGACATTGGTTCATTAGTTATAGTTTTATACTTTCCTTCTACAAGATTTCCATCAATTTCTGTATCGAAGGTTCCATGTGGCGTATACAAAGCACAAGATGTGGAACATTCTCTTAAAATATTATGTAGATGAGCTACTGCCATTATAACTAATTCAGCTTTTCTGGGTTCAAGTAACATCGGTTTACGAAGTACATTAAAAACGGCTGAGGCGATGCCAAATACATTTTCTACAGTTCTTCGTGCGCGAGATAATCTGTAGTTAAACACTCTTTGCAATGATCCTTTAGGATGTATTCCCGAAAACGGTTTTATTAACGACTCAGTTAAGGCACATGCCTGGTCTCCAATAAAAAAAATTTCTGTTGCCTGCCATGTAAAGCTTCTGGTTCAGGTAAATTCAAGTCATTTCGCTCTAATTTTTTGTAAAGCGAGCAGTTTTTAAAGATACCACCATCTGAAATTCTTCCTTGGCCTCCAGCATCAACATACAAAAAGTTGTAATTAGCATCCACTAGGTCAAAAAGATCTACACTGAATGTTGATTTGTAATTGAAGAACTCGCTTCCGGTGTTAATTGGAGCTTGTAGAACAACATGCTTCCCATCTAAAGCACCCAGACAATGTGGAAAGTTCCAGGTGTCCTCAAACTGTTTTTCCACTTCTAACCATCTTTCTGGTGTTGAAGGTATCTGTAAAAATTAAAACAAATTTCGTTGAGACAAATTATACAGTGCGCCAAAAAAGGACATATTTTCATTTTCTAAATGAGTTTGTTTATTAAATACTTATTTTAAATAATTTTAGATTGTACATGAAGAAGAATATAATGATGAAAAGGAAATATCGGGTGATGGAGGAACATTAGCAGATAACGATAAAAATTCTGCTGTACAAGAGAATCGGGAAAGTATAGAAAATGTACCGAAAAGAAAAGCAACACGTAGTACTAAAAAGAAAAGCGATGAAGGGACACCTAGTAGGAAACGCCAAAAGAGGAATGAAGATTTTGAGAAATTAGATAAAGCTTTTAAAATACTGTCAGAAGCATCAGCAAACGCTAGAAACCCACAGGAGCAAAACGAATGTAAAATATTTGGAAATCTTGTGGCTAAAAAACTGGCCAAATACTCTCTTGAATTACAAAGTACTGTACAACAAGATATTATGTTAATTTTGTTTGAAACAGACAAGACCCATCTCGAACAAAGTTCAACCGATTTTTATCATTCGCAATCATACCGTACTCATTCTCTTCAGTCATTCTTTGCAAATTTTGTGCCACAACATTCTCAATTTGAACAGTATCAGGATAGCCAAGCTTCCAGTTTTACTCAACAGCATTCACAGGTACCATTTCCACCATATAATTATGATAATTCTAGTATTTCGGATCATTCAAGTCGCAGTACTCCACTCAATTCTTTACCACGCCAACTATTGGATATGCCCGATATTGAATTAGAGAATTTAAGATGAACATTTGTTTTGTTCAATGTGTGTTTATTATACTTCTTTAATAAAACAGTTTCTTACCTGTATATTTTCTTTTAATCCTTCTATAATGGATTCGCACACTTCAGGAACTATAGCACTTATCGATTATTTAGAAATTTTAAAAAGGTATTGTAGACTGGTAGAAGAGTCGCCAGTCGCCAGAAACCGAATTGTTACTGCCAACCTTTCTTGAACAGAAATTGCCGTTCTCCATCTAGTATCTTTTCGTGCTATTTTGGGTCCAATTGAATTAATCAAGTAATCGAAGTCTGTTGGAGACATTCTAGTAAAATTTTGTAAAGGCCACTAGTTGCCTGAAATTTTAAATCCAACAGTAAATGATTTCCGCTGTACACACTTCTATTAGTATACAACCGGGTCTGCCACCAGCGTCTTTCTGCGCGTCTCTTTTTATTTTTTTTTTAAACTAAGTAATGCATGTATATATAAGCTGCTGCAACAACCTCCATTGCACACAAGAAAAAGACTAATTTAATTGTTCTGTTTTAGTAAAGACGGAACGGAAAAATGTACCGTTTATAAGATACGCGACGATGTATTGATACGCTATGTTTGTTGACACGATGCGTAACAAACAATTGTTGCGCGACGGAGTTACGATACGAAGTTTTGTTCTATGTCTGTACCCACCTTAAGAGGGTGTACAATTACATTTCACATCATGGAAATTCCCATTCGGAAGTGTAAACTAAATGATATCCGATGACAAGTTTGACGTTAAAATACGGTGGCTAATAAGCCAGCGTGCCGTAAAACAACAAGTGTATAACAATACAACATATTTGTGTGATGAACATTGAATCAAATGTATGTTTGAAAGGATGTAAAAATGCATATAGCGAACTGAAAATTGAAGGAAACCCTATATATTACATTTATTTTAAATTTAATACCCACAGACAGTTCTAATTATATAAATATTCACCTTCTTCTTAAAGTATCATATTAATTTACTGAAAGATGGCGACAATTCTGGCATAATCGTTTATGTTCTTTATCCAAGAGTACTTCTTGATCCCTATAAGCGTTTTATCTTCTATCTTCCCTTCTGTAATCTGTTTAAAAAATTTGCACCTGGAATTCTGGATTATGAGACCCAAGTATGCTAAAAACACTATCAGAACAACAAATCCAATTATTAATCGAAGCAATTGTTTGGATTAAGAAAATAAATTATTATTATATAAAAAAGATACTCAAGAATTTGTGACAAATGGATATAAATAGTTCCGCTCGGCTAACCGATACGATTTTTTTGAAACCACATAGAAACCATAACCAATGTTTGAGAATGGCTCCACGTAAACGTTAATATATGAAGATATTAACTTCTTCACTTTTAAAGACATTACATTGAAACTAGGAAGCTTCCTTTGATAGATTTGATGATCAATTGTCGTACTTAGCAATTCAATTAATTAGTTCATGTCATGGAACGGAGGAATAATTTTTTCACTAATAAAATGATAAATTCAACAGATAAAATGCAGAGGAGTTTATAGAAATATAAAAAAACATTATAATATTCCATTGTTTTCACAACCAGCCCACATACATGATTTATTATAATATAATAGTATGATGGTAACAGTGATATGAATAAATATGAATCTAGAAAAAATAAGTTTAATATACAAAATAAACATAGCAAAGTGTTTTGTTGTACCCGGTGTCCATTTAATGCTTTCCTTAGATATTGACCCTATCAAACACTTACATTATTAGATTTAATAATTAGTGTGATTTAGTCCCTATTCGTAATCTTCGTATTCGCTTTCTGCTATTTAGGTTCTTTGAATATTGAAAAACTTCTCTAATATTCCGATGATTCTATTGATCTTTCAAATCAACATCAGCTGATTTTATTATTTTTTCATCCATTTTAACAGAAGTATCTGGGAGTCTGTTTTGGGGATACGGTTGATATCGTTCATTTGAACACCCAATACAATTTTCATTATTTAACGACTTATTTCTCAGTTAATTTCTCGCATAAGATAAGACCGGTTTGTCTGGACGTAAACTAGTTTGTAAAATTTTTTTTAGAAGAAAGATAATTTTTACATACTGAACTAGAGGCTCATTTTCGTAGTTCTAAAGAAATTGCGTTCTTCTCAAGATGGTTTTGTATTTGAAACTGTGCATATTTTTATTCACTACGTTAAGTCAACTTTGTTTATATCATGGTTACAAGGCATATCCTCATTGTTCAGAGTCAAGTAAGTTATTATTATTAATTTGTCTTGTTTGGTTTAAACTAAGTATTTAATTAATTAGGAGTCAAAGTTTAAGTGAATTTTTGTGAATGTTAATGCAGCTTAATAAAGTATTTAATTGATACAATATTTATATTTGTATATCTTAGATCATCGTGTTAGTTCATCCTATTCTTTTTATAAAGTTCAATGATTTGTATAATGAAATACAACAAAATACAATCATTTTCCATAAAATAACAATAATAAAGCATTAAATATTGTTTATGTTAATTTCTCGAAAAATAGAACGCAAATCAATTTGCAAATTTATCAAAATTTAAATCTTGGAGTATGATAAATAATGTTACTATAGAAACCCTATATTTTATGGTTTATACAGTGTGTCGCATTCAAGATTAAGACAATTCCACCAAAAAATTTTAATAAAAATAATTATTTTAATGCGATTTGATTACATTTTTCAGTTCTTTTACTTTTCTGCGTACCTTCCAAGTTAAGTCATATCGTGGGTGTAGAGGCAAAACCCGGTATGTCAGCAAAACCTAGTTCTGAGAAAATCGCGGTTGAAAAAAATTCTGAATTGTAATGGGTTATTATGTCAATTGTATTGGTTTGAAATTCTAAACTTATATGATATATATATATATATATATATATATATATATATACATATATATATATATATATATATATATATATATATATATATATATATATATATATGTGTGATAACATATCTTCCTTAATAATTTGTTTTTCTATTAAAGTCAATTATGACAAACAACTACGACTTACCGGGGTTTTGCCAAACCGTTTTCTGTGTTCACTATATAAAAGTCGAATTATATTAAATACATTTTATTGAAAAAGTACACTAATTTCAATTTTGTAAGAAATAAAACTGAAATACAATAGTATATTATTCAACGAGCGTATAATGAAGGTTATTATTATTCACGAGGTGAAGTTTTCACCAAGGGAGTAATAACTCATTATACGCGAGTAGAATACTATACTTTATCCACGACTACTGAATATTTTTGTTGAAGTTTATTTGTTGGAAAATTTTGTTACATTATTAGAAACACTATTATTTCATTCTAAATAAGACTTCATATACAATATATTATTTTTCATTTATACGCAGTACATGGTAATCGAAAATTATATTAATCGTATAATATCTCATAATAATTAACATAAAAATCTATTTATTCAGCGTATCAAATATTACGTATATAATATTACAAGATGATGGTATATATTTATAGTAATTAATAATTGTAATATTTGAACAATTGGTCAGGTTAATCGCAGGGATAGAGTTAACATCAAAACTAATGTTTTGTCGACTTGTCGAAACTTTTGGATTATATGTACCTATATTGATTCGTTTGGTTGAATTGAAGATGATATTTTGTTGGCCGTATCGGCATTATTTTTGTCGTGTATGTAGCCTTCTGCCACGGCGATGGACTTCCATCCACCGTGTATTTTAAGAGCAGTAATATCCCCGCCAGCGTCAACCAGTATTGTTGCAGAAGATCTGCGAATACTGTTCTGGATTCGGTAATTTCAGGAAAGCAGCGTTATCCTTTCCCATTTTTGTGAATTTGTTTATTCCAATTCTCTGAGTTGTACATTTACCATTTTGGTAATTTAAAAAGAATGTGTCACTGGTCATTTGGTAGAAGTTATCGATAACAGTAAATTTTTGGCAAATTTTCATCTTGGTATTTGGCACATTAACCAAAAAAGATGATCCAAGATCTTGTAAATGCGGTATTTTCATTTCATACAACTCATTACTTCTACATGCACCGATTACTCCAATTATTAAAGTAACCGTGAATTACAGAATGTAATGAAAGAACTATGTGAAAGATTTACTTAATATCTTACCTTTGTTGCTAGGTATTCATCATCAGATGCTTCAGTTAAAAAGTTATTTATATCTTCGCTAGAAAAAGTTTTTGCTTTCTTAGGCTAAAACCCTTCTGATTTTCGTATTAATAATCCTCTTAATTTTTTATAGTCTTCTAAATTTAAACCTTGATCTAAGGTGATCGTACTTCTAACCATTTTATAATATGTCCATAGCGTTGAAGATTTATATTTTGGGAATAATTCGGTGAAGTATACTAACAAAGTTGATTCATAAAATGAAGTGGTTTTCTTCTCCTTTTGCCAGTTCAAAAAAGGCTCCTAGGCCATATCATATACTTTCTTTGACTTCTCCGGCAATAAATTTAATGAGACAACTTCAGCAGTTTCTCTAATTTATGGCGGTGTTGAAGAGAAGTCATTCTCATTTTATATATCCATTTTTAGTTGAAAGGTTTGAGTCAAATTTATTTTGTTCCAAAAGATACTTTGATTTATACATTGTTTCGAAAAACATGGTTATGTTAAGAAACAGCTATACGACACGCATATTGCAAGTCGCTGCTTGTTCAGTGTATATGCTCCGTGCATTCCAAACGGGTTCGAATCTGGTATAGGAAAATACACTAATTAAATTTTTTTCTGTGTACAGAACAGAATTGAAAATATTTTGTGGTTTACACGATAAAACCGATAGCTAAATCAAGGAAACGTCTGACAACAGTGATTAATGATTCATTAATCACTGTCGTGATTATCAGCTATTATTACGGTTGAGCAAACAAACGTATAATGGGTACATGGTACAACAGTCGTTCCCACAGAATCTACACTCGTAAATTTCTGCTAGACCTATTCTCATTAGGTGCTTCCTAAGGCGGCAGTAAGGAAGCCCGTGAGGAGATGTGGCTTATTTTCACTGAGATCTAAATCTTTTTTGGATCTGGTAGTGACAAAGTTCCACAGGACCTTTTTGGAATGTTACAGCCCGGCAAGGCAGCGTCAGAGTGCTTCTCTCTCGGTTTCCTCTTTTTTTGTAAACTCTTCCTTATAGGAGCATTTTCCTACACCACAGAAAGGCTCCGGGCCAATAAAGGGCATTTGTGCCCATTTCCTGGCAAGTGTATTGGCTTCTTCATTTCCCGTGATTCCCGAGTGGCCAGGAACCCAGACTAAAAAGACCCTCTTTTTCTTGCCTAATTCATCAAGTTTTCGTCGGCACTCCCATGCCAACTTTGAGTCAATGACATGGGAGCTCAATGCTTTGATAGCGGCTTGACTATCAGAATGGATCGATATGTCACATTTGTGATAGTTTCTTTCTAGATTCATTTCCACTCATCTCTCGATCGCTAGTATTTCTGCCTAAAAGACACTCGACAAAGAGCCTAAAGATAAGAAGTATCTGGTGCTAGGCCTAAATACTCCAGCGCCTGCTTCAGTGGTGCTTTTTGAAAGATCTGTATATAATCTAACGATGTTTCCTTTGAGAGTTTGGGTGGTGTATTCCCTTTCCCAGTCTCTCCTCTAATTTGGCATCCTGCTTTTTAATACTCTCATCGCTTGAACCTTCCTTACATATTCTAAGAATTTCACCAGATGTAGAGGTGTGAGATCTGTAATGATCTCAAGTGCCCTAGTTGGACACGTTTTCATAGCTCCGGTGATGCACACACAGGCAAGCCTTTGAACTTTGCGGAGGGTCTTCCTCGTGCTCTACTGACTTTTGTATGCCAAACTATTGCCCCATATACGTAATTGCTGGTCTCACAATCATGGCGTACATCCATCGCAGTATTTTTGGGCTACAGCAGTTATTTCAACGTGCTTATTCCACAGAAGCTTAATGTCTAGGGTTATCCTAACCCCATATTTAACTTCTGATTCCCATTCTATGATTTCCCCGTTTGAGGATATCGGTTTCATAGCTGGAAGTGTTCTTTTCCGGGTAAATGGAATTACTATGGTCTTGTTTGGGTTAATGTTTAGCCCCCCTGATAAGCACCATTGCTCAATGATTCTGAGTCCCTTTTGTAATACATCATACAAGGTGTTCTCGAACTTACCTATGACTATAAGAGCTATGTCATCAGCATAGCCCATACATTGGAAGGCAAGCTCCGTTAGCCTGTAAAGCAAGTCATCTACTACGAGGCTCCATAGAAGGGGAGATATCGTTTCCCCTTGAGGTGTCGCCCGAGTGGCTTTACCTGAGGTCTTAGACCCACTGCTAGACCGCTTTTTATAATCTCCAGCAGGTGAGGAAGAATCTTCTCTATCCCTTGGTGCAGGAGAGCTGGAAATATTCCTTCCACTCCGGGTGATTTATATGGTTGAAAGGTACTTATTGCCCATTCCAACCGTTGTCTGGTAAATATTTTCTTAGCAATGCCCCAATATTCCTTGCGGGATTTTTTGGTGTAATTCATTGCTATTTCAGTGCTTGTTGCTGGTTCACTACCTGGAAAGTGGGGAAAAAGAATTGATCGTTCCTCTTCAACTCCCGTGTATGATTCGTTTGGCTTCTTCAGCGACATTGTTGGGTTAGTTCCGCAATTTGCCATGACCTTTTGTAGTCTGGCCGCCGTGTGAGTGGAAATGATCTTTTCGCAAAAGGCTTGAAAATTAAGCCTTTTGGCCTTCTTAACCTCTTTATTGTACTGAGTAAGCTTCTCAGTGTTCCCCTGCCAATTACCGTCACGTTTGGCTCTATTAAAGAGCCGACGGACCTCTTTTCTGAGCTTTGACAGGTTCTCTTTCCACCAAGGAGCATCTTTTTCTGAACGAGCTTTTGACAGTGGGCAACTGGAATGAAAAGCTTCCATTATTGCCTCACTGATCTGTTCGACTCTTTGTTCCAGGTCGTAGTGCGGGTGATTTACCACATTCACTTCGACATGTTCCAAATTGTCCTCTAGATTGGTCTTCTAAAGAGACAAATCAGTATTTCTAGGATTTCGGATTGTAGGAATTAGGTAGTATCTCCCTCTATCCTAAATTCGATGATCCTATGGTCGGAAAGTGATGGCTCGCTCATCACCCTCCAATCTTTTACATTTTTCCTAGCAGCAACATTAACGATTGTTACGTCCAGGATCTCTTCTCTTGCTCTCGTGACAAAAGTGGGAGTTGTCCTCATGTTTAAGGTCTCAAGGATATTAGCTGAGAGATATTCTAATAAACACTCACCTTTTGCGGTGTTGTTAGTGCTTCCCCATGCGGTATTGTGTGTATTGGCATTATAACCAATTATAATTGGCAGCCGTCTGCCATTGCAGTGTCTCACTATCTCTTGTACTTTTTCTGGCGGTGTTATCGGCACATCTCCAGCGAAGAAGGCAGAGGCAATGACGATATCTCGGACCATACCCCCAATGTTGAGGTGAACCATGATTGGAACACGGTCCCGTGACATGTATTCTGAAACACATATATATTTCTTATGATTACACAGTCACGCGGAGATACTTTCCTTTGATCATAAATCAATTTAGAATCTTTACATGCCAAATCTTTGATTTGGCTTTCTTTGTTGATCCATGGTTTTTGGATCAGTACAATATCCAGTTGTAGTTTAGCGAACAACCTCGCAATCACGGCTGGAGCTCCCTTCGCGTGATGCAGGTTAATCTAAGCTACATTCGCGAACGTGAAGGTGAATTATTATGGATGTTTCGCGCGTAATCTCCTGCCTTCAGAGCCTCCCCAGATTGGTGATCGATACCAATCGTGAGGATAGTTTTTTGTCCCCCTTTTTTAGAGTTCAGGATCTTCCAAGCTCCAGTAGTTAGGTTGGAGTTCCGAACCTCGACAAGTTGTAGGATCTTCTTAAATTTCATGTCGTGGCTTCTTGGGAAGGACTCATTCATGGTGACCGGCTTTGGAATGTCGTCTCCACTTATAGCCACCAATTCGGGTCCTTCCCAAGAGTTTAATTTCGGCGCTGGCCACATGAGCCAGTTTGCCGATTCTTGGGACCCACAATCCACCAGTATCATTCCACAACGGAAATGGATACTTGAGAAGTGGATTCACTTCTCTTTGCTCTGACACAGCTCTTCCACCAGAGTTTCTTCCAGGGTGGAGAGCTGCTCTGCTTTCATGATGACCCCAGGATAATCCTTGGGCATTATTCCCACCCTAAAAGCTTTCTCTGTTTTGACAGCTGCTGCGTAACCAGTGGCTTTCCCGGTTACCGTTGCAGCTGTTTTTGGTTTTTTGCTAAGAGGTCGCTGCGGAGGAGTAATATGCTCCGGGTCTCTTTTAAGCTTTATCTTCCCCGTTGTTGGTTCCTTTGGGGGGATTGAGCGCTGAATAACCTGCTTCCTGGCCTCCGCAAGGGAATATTCCCTGATTGAGGCCCTTTCTCAGTGGGTCGTCTAAGCCGCCCGGTTCTCCCAGTTTCGGGAGGTCGAACGGCATACGATATTTGTGCCGTTTGGCCTTTTTTCCCTCTGTGAGGTGCCCGGATGAAGAGGTGGAGGTTTTCTCCACAACTTTTCAGGTGGAAGTTTCCTTTTTCTTTCCATAAATGGTCCCACGAGAAGCTAGGGTCATTACGGTCCACCGCTGCAGAGCCCCGCATGCAGAGGTAAGGGGTTCAATACAATGGAGTTCTCCCGGTGCTCCAAGGTCGAAACAAGTAAGGACTATTCTCCTATATAGCCACGCATTCTTCGGCATTGTTTCCCACCTTGACTTTAAGTTTTTATTGAGGTTGTCTCCTCTTGGCTCGGGCAGTAAAGCCAAGACCCCCCCTCCATCCCACTTGCCCGTGAGACTTGACCACAGACAGCCAGGAGATTTCAAGGTAAGCTCGAAATTCCACCCGACATCGCAACCCTGTGTGCAATCCCTTAGCCACCATACTCCAGCTGGGACAGGTAAAGTTGGTCCGCGGCAGGGTATTCGAGGACTGACAAGTGAGTTTTTAGACACATATAATCATCTCAGATACCTTTCTCCTATCCGCCACCTGGAGACGTTCCGGGTTGGTGCTTCACCTCGTCTACATCAATAAATATCCCGACGAACAGCGACGAACTACGTACATACCTACTGATGTAGACTCGAATGCCTCTATGCCCACGATATGATTCTTCAGGTATCTTGCAAGGTCTCTCACAGAGCAGCAATCCATTGTGATGCCATATTTTACATCCATACACAATTCTTAGCCTCGGTGGAGTAGTTGCAGTTAGGAAATGTTCTCCCTCCGTAGCCCATTGAAAAAGGGTTGTATCAGGCGCATCGCATTAGTTGAGCTTTTTCGAATCTGCAGTGCCTCATAAACAACTCAAAATTCGTTACTTTTCGGAAACTATCATACATTGCATATTGAGCCTTCTTTGCCTACAATATCAGCAACATATACGAACTGAATCATCAATACACTCAATACTTACTCAAATTAATTATTGGAATAAGAACATCCAGTCTTGGATGTTGATAACAGTGAACTATTACCCTTTTCATTCAAAATAAATTCGACTTTATTGGCTTGAAAATAGCTCTTATGTGCAATTATTTGATTCGATTCAAAATTATTCAAAATCTGAATAATCTTCAAGTTAAATATTTAAAAATTCAATGTACATCTACTACTGCCAATGAAACATTTACTTACCATACAAAAGAAACAAGGTTGTCCAGAACTTCCAATGTAAAACAAATTAGAAAATATACACCTACATTCGGCGAAATTCTATAGGATGTTACTTTATTCTAGCTACGATTCTTTCAAAGTTGAGGTCTTAAAATACAATATCGTTGTTAACCATTCTTGAAAATAGTTTTTATCAAAACTTCATTGGGGCTCACTTAGGGAAAATTACGAAACTACCAAAAAATTACGAAAATATATTCACCGGCAAATTCAAAGTCCGCTGATATTTGCTAGTTTTACCTGTCTGCTGCATAAATTTATATATCTAAATCTGTGGCACACACTTATGATATTATTCTGCTAATTTCACTTTTCCGCCCAATCATATATAAGATGCGAGAAACGTATTGGAACCCCAAGAGAGGTGGATTTTTTATTTTTCGTTTTTCAGCGATGAAAACACGAAAAACGAATTTTTAGATAAAAATCATGTGCGTATGTCATCGTCGGCCACTTTTGTAAAATGTCTTCTTAGCACGATTCAGCCTCCGAAGTGTATACAGTTCACTAATTTTATGATTGGATATTGTTCAGAGCGTTTCTTAATATGGTTAAAGTGTGATATGTAGGTCCCAATTTTGTTAATTGTTTTAGGCTCTTCATACTCTATGATCAAAAGTACAATACTTATCAGTGAAAATACGGAAATTTCACAATATGAAAAGTTATTCTATTTTTTAAAACGTCAATACGACAAATGTGAAACTAAAAAATCAAAAGTTTTGATTATGGTGAACGCCACTGAGTTTTTGAATGAAGCTTCAGACGAAAAACAGGGTTCTACAAATTTCTAATCCATTATTTCAACATAAAAATCGAAAAATACTTTACAATCTTTTCTATAATATCTTCATATCTTTTGAAACATATTTTATATAATACTAACGACATAATACGAAACGGAGAAAACAGTGAAATCACAACTACTAATAATACCTCTAAAATTTATATTTCTTTACCATATATAAAATCTGTCACACCTAAAATTTCCGGAGTCTTTAAACCATATAATATAAAAATTGTGAATCAACAATAAGTTACGATAAATTCGATTGTTTGATCAAATTTAAGACTCCTACTAATAAGTTAACTAATATAGTTTATGAAATTCCTTGCATTAACTGTAATAATAAATACATTGTTCACTCCAAAAGATCGCTAACCAATCGAATCGCCTCTCATAAAATTGACAGTAAATTATACACAGAGGTGCTTTAGCTGAACACGGGTTTTATGGAGGCTATTCTATGGATTATCAATCTGCCAAAGTTTTGACCACAGAAAGTAATAATAGAAAACTTCTTCTTTTGGAAACAGCGTATATTGCGGTCATAAATAGAAATAATATTCATTGGCTGTTGATAGTATTAAGTGGTGATAAATATGGCTTAAATGATTTGTGTATTGCTTATCATTAACTGTATGCTGTTCCTTTATTATGTATATCATTTCTTTCATCGGAAGTTTTTGGTAGTTGCTAAAATGAAATCCAATATCGTTTATTCAATACCCTGCTTAAATTGACCCAAAAAGTACATAGGCATGACTACACAATACCTTAATAGCAGGCTAAACGGACACAAATATACTAAAAATGCCTCAACAGCTTTATACAAGCAGATAAATTATTTGTTCTTCTTTAACCTTGTATATTATTTTTTCCATTTTTCTTGGGCATCAGGTTAATCGTAAATTCTGTAAAAATTTATATTTTTATTTAACGTTTCGCTTTTTAGCATTTTCAAAAATTTAAACATTGATGTTGTTAAACAAAAAATTGAAAACGATTGAACGATTAAAATTAAATACACACAGTGACGACAAAAACTGGTAACTAATAAAATGATAGAATCGAAAGCACCTGCCTTAGAAATAACGCTTTACAATATACAAGGGACATTTAAAAAGTTGATGTTATTATTATAATATATCTGGCTTAGATTTTTGATATCTTGTTTATCGTTTACTGCATCGTTCTCCTTTTTTATATGTATAATTTCTTTTATTGTTAGTTTTTTGTAATTGGAATCTTGGTTTATTATTTTATTATTTTAGTATTATTAAAGTCAAATTTATGATTTTAATTTTTCTTATGTTTATGAAGCGCAGTGGAGGCAGGCGTTTTTTATATATTTATGGCCATTAAGTCTTTTTTCAAGATGTTGGGTTGTCATTCCTATATATTTTTTGGGACATTCTAAACATGGTATAGATTATACGACGTTAGATTTTCTTGAAGCATATATTTAACTTTTTAATTTGGAGAACAATCGTGATAGAGTATTTTGTGCTCTATGACAAACTTTTATGCTATGTTTAGATAATATATGGTTTGGTTTTTCTGATACTTGATTTGTGTATGGCATTGCGATGTATGTAAGAGGGGCTAGTGTATTGGTTTGTGTTGAGTGGATTTGACTATTATAATATTCATGTGTGCGTTGTTTAATAATTCTCTCGATATGTTTGGATGGATAGTGATTAATTTGTAATATTGTTTTTATTTGAAATAAAATTTCTGGACGATATTCAGGTGATGTAACTGTGATGGCTCTATCTACTAATCCTATGATTACGCTGTTTTTTGGAAATTATGATGGTGGGAGTGGTAATTCAAGTAACGACCTGATGATGTTTTTTTAATAAAATGTTTTGTTGTAATTTTATTTTCTCTAGTTTTAATAAGTGTAATGTCCAGAAAATTTATGCTATTGGTATGTTCTGTTTCGTTTGCGAATTGAAGCTTTGGATTAAAATTATTGAAAGCAATCAATATATGATTTATTTGATTGGATGGAACGGCAGCTAAGCAATCATCAAGGTATCTTTTAAAAAATGATATATTGAAATTTATTTGGTTAAGCACATTTTCTTCAAGGTATTCCATTACAATTTGTGCGAGGGTTGATAAAATTGGTGAACCCATAGTGCACCCATTGAGTTGTTCAAAAAAATCTTTTTTATATTGAAAAAAATTATCATTTTGAATTAGCATTATTCCTTCTACGAATTCTTCATATGTGAGAGTTGTGTATTCTTTTAATAATCGCCATTTATGTTTTACTATATGGGTTATCAGTTCGTTTGGAATGTTGGTATACATTGAGACTACGTCTATGCTATAATTGTTTGGTATTTCAACAGTGTCTAAAAAATGTTTAAGTGTAAACGAATATTTTATATAGAATTCATTCTTGTTATTATTTATGAGAGACAGTTTGATAAATATTAAGGGAGTTTGTAAAAGGGGGATTGAACATAAGAAACTATTGGCCGTAATGGTATGTCAGGTTTATGTAATTTGGGTAAACTGTAAATTCTTGGTGGTATGGCATTATGTGTTTGTAATCGCTTAGCTTCCGTTGCACAAATTGATTGATTATCTGAAAGTTTTTTAACAAATTTATTATTTTTTTTCTTGAAAGGACTTTGTCTTATCATATTTTATTTTTTGATATACATTTGTATTATTTAATATTTCATTTATTTTTGTGTCATCTATAGTGTTCATTATGACAGTTGAAAATGCTCCGAACTAAGGAGCGAAACGTTAAATAAAAATATAAATTGATACAGAATTTACGATTAACCTGATGCCCAAGAAAAATGAAAAAAATTATATATATATATATATATATATATATATACATATATATTTATACATATATATATATATATATATATATATATATATATATATATATACATATATATACGAAAACTGAAGGGTAGTGACCGTTGAACAAAAAACTGCAAACATTCTAGTAGGGATGCGGTCAATATAAGGCTGATCGAAAGAAAACTATTTTTTGACTAGTTGAGCTTTCGGAAATTGTTTAATTCCTTCATCAGAACATCTACAATGTACAAAAGTTTTGAAATTAGTAAAGCTGTAAATATATTCGAAAAAAAAACACAATTGACTCACCAGAATAAGCTTTGAAGATTGTCTAATAAGAACATCACAAAATTTTTACAGGAGCATGAAATCTATTATTAAAAATTGAGACAAAAAGACTTTTCTGACAGTCTAAACATTTAAAATGATCAATATTTTGTGGAAACGTATACAATTTGAACTAGCACAATAATTAAAATACAGTTAGAATCAATATTACAAACCATTTACTAAGGGAGAAAGGTATATATTTCAAAGTCAGTAAGTATTGGTTTTTGTCACGAAACAAAAAGAAGACCAAATCTTCTAGTGATGTTATTAGCAATTTTGGTATCGAATATATCTATATAGTAGTGGTGTTGTGAAAGAATATACAGGGTGATGATAAATAATGAAGTCAAGAAATTAAATAATTTTGGTATTCTACAAAGTTAATAGATAGGTATAGATTTTGCTAAGCCATCAAGATCAGAGTTTTTGTTTAGATAGTTATTCAAATTTCTATGTATATGTCACATCTCAAAAAAAAGTCTCTTATTGTAATATTTTTTTGCAAGTATTTTAGTATTATCAAAATTCATAGTATGTTTACCAACAATAACGTGTTCTGGCAAAGATGAAGACAACTTTGCAGTATTACAGTCTCCCTTATGTGAAGTCAGTCTCCCAGAGTAGCATCTAGAAGTCTGGCCTATATAAATTTGATTACATCCTTTACAAGGAATGCTGTAAACAAGATTAGAAACCTCGCCTGTATCCAATTCGATTGTGATTCAAGAATTTTTGTATTTATATAATTAAATGTGTGTTTATTTTATTTTTCATCTATATTATCATAATTTTCAGGTAGTCAAAATGAGTATAACCAAACAATTGTAAAAGCGAAATATTGGAGTCTCACTAAATATTTCCATGGTTATCCCAAGGAAACGGATATGACTATTGAGGAAGAAGTGTTACCCCCATTAAAAAGCGGAGGTAAGTTTCAAACTGGCCACTCACAGAAAAAAATTATTTACCTCATCCCACAGATTAAAAAATGATTTAGTCAAATATTTTCTTAGTAATTTTTTGGTGATTGTGACATTTTGATTTTATTGTATCACGCATGAAATATTTTTTTTAAATTACTTAATAATAAACGATACGATTTCAGAGTTTTTGGCTGAAGCAGTTTATTTAAGTGTAGATCCTTATCAAAGAATATTTGGTTCTATTCCGGGAGAAACTAAGTTGGGTGGAACTTTTATGGGATTACAAATCGCTAAGTAAGTACTGAGTTGCTTTCTAAAAATTTTTTTACATCCTGAGTGATTTATTAATAAGTCCATGTATATTCTACATTCTCCAAGTAACTAATATCTATAAATTTCTTATATTTTCATGGGTTTCGGTCAGGAATAAAATACCTTGCTTATAGTGGTAGAGTTTCGGTTTATTTGATAAAAACCATTTTCAAACCTTCCTAAAAATCGGAAAAGGTGGTCACTAAGAATTCATATTCATAATTGAATTGAGTTTTTCGAATTTTTAAGGATAGTGGGAAGTAAAAATAACAAATATCCAGTTGGAAAGTATGTTAGCGGTCCTTTTGGCTGGCGATCTCACACAATTTCAAATGGAGAAGGTAGAGTCAGCGTTTTACCAGACCTAGGCGATCTTCCAGTTTCTCTAGGTATTGGTATTTTAGGAGTACCAGGGTAAGTTCTTTATAATTATTCTACATTAAATACGAACCCATATTCACTTTAAAAGAAAAGTGAACTGCTGCACAAAAGTTAAGGATGTTCATAAACTCTAAAATTGTGTTTTAACAAATAATAACGTTTTTTGGTCACCAATTGTTCATATGTTATACATTGAATGTTTTTTTTTGCGCAAATGTTTGTAGTTTGAATGAAGAAAAACAACAATTTGAGGTTGTGTACTTTTAGTTTTATTGAAAATTAACGTACATGCGTTAATAACGAGTATGCGTTCCTCTAACCTCATTTCCAGTCGAACAACGTCTCAGCACACTTTCAATAAGGTCGTTTAAGTAGTCGTGATCTATTTTCTTCAAATCTGGATAAAAGCTGTCTAAGTTGTTACAGTCTCTGTTGGGGTGGTTGGTGGGTATTGAAGGCTCTTTGTAGCTCCTTCCAAGCATGCTCGATTGGAATAAGATCGGGCAATAGAGGGGCAGTGCCAAATGTAGGACACCATGGAAGTTCTAAGTGTCTTCAACTTCTCTTGCACGATGCGGTCGAGCACTATTGTCAAAAAAGAGGTGAGTTGGTCCAATAGCAGCATGGCTCAATGTCACAATATATTTAAGTAAACCTCTTTTGGTGTAGATGAACTATATTATTAGTGTTGACTGTTGTTTTTGTCGTTCATCGATACACCAAAGGTTTTGTTTTCACTTCAATTAGGTTTTGGGAGGAAGGACTTGTCATAACTTTAAATGACGTTCAATAAAAAGCGCTTATATCCGACAATATTAACAACCTAAATCAAATCTTGCAAAAAACAGATAATAAGGTAAATACAACAAATGATGCGGTGGGTTGATATGTTAGATGAGTAATTACATATATTAGATGCTCCCAGGATACATATGTATTTCTCTCCGTTTATTATTGAACTGAGAGAGTAGTACGTAAGTACTTTTTTATTTCGCATAGTAACACGATAGATATTTTTATACGTTTAGGTAAAATTGTAATTTTCTCAATATAGTACAAGTTTTAGTTCAGAGACTGGAGTTTTATTCTGACCTGAGAGATTCACTGAGTTACACTGTGAAATGTGTCCATTGGACAAGATATTTTCACCGCTGTGTTTCGGAGATTTTTTCACTGCCCGTTTCCTTGAAATATTTTTACTTACTGATTCATCGGAAATATGTTTTACAACTAATGATTTTTGCTAGAGAATTCGTCTTTTTGTTACATGGGGAGAGAAAGTATAGTGATCGTTTTTCGACCGAGAATTACTGAAAAGAAACCCATGTCGTGAAAAATGTTTCATTATATTAAGGTCGACACTGGAGATCTCGACTTGGGTTGAATTTTCTTAATTTTGTTTCATTGTAACAAAAATAGGGCATGTAATGTTACCCGCAATAGAGAATTCCTATACATTGTCGCGAGGCCATTATGGATTTCAGAAAGATCCATAATTCTTTCTTATGAATAGATTTTTAAACTAGTTAAATGTTTCAAGAACTTCGTTTATATATTCTTTTTCCTATTCATATAGGCGAGGGAGAAAGTTTGTCAATTTATTTTTGTGATATACAGTGCTCTTCAAATCTCGACATACACTGCTCACCAAATCACAACAAAACTAATAACAAATTACATACTTACTAAATTTACATATCAATTATTTGTTGTTTCAATAACACGATATTTGCAATATTCCAGATAAATTCTGGAGAGAAAGACTGCGAGTTATTGCTTGAAATATAAACCACCTGGTCATTTGTAGTAACATGCAAATCTCTGTTCAGGTTTCCTAGAATTTTCACTGCTACCTTCTTCTTATTTTCGGTTGAGCTCTCAATATTTATCTCTATTTATGTGCGCCCGAATCTGTCAGCAGTGACGTGGAATACTGTCTAAAACAGTGCTCTGTGTACTCTTCACGTTGATCTAGTTTCAAATATGAGACAATTTTATTTGTCGGACTTCCAAAAATGTTGATGCCTACTGTATGTTTGATACAGTTGCCCTGTTTGTATTGAACGGAAAATCGACAATGAATTACATTATTGGAGTGAAAACTAATGTAACTGCGAATAATTTTAAACTCATTTACTCCATCAATGTTTTGTATTTTGGTTTTAGTACTTGGCAAAATTAAACGAAAACATCCACCTTCATCGTTTACATTTTCTAGAAGTAAATTTGTCAGTTCTTCTCTTCTGCATGTTCCAAGCAATCCAACAATTATGGCCACCTTCATACACAAAAATTGTATGTTATCCGCTTCTTTTAAAAACTTGGTTATAGTCATTCTTGTTAATACTCTTGACTTTCTTTATCGATAGCACTGATTATCTCTTTTAAGAAACAACTGAATAAGTATGTTATGTTTACTTATATCAGCACAATTTTTAACGGAAATCATCGTACGTATCATGGAACAATACGCTTATAAGGATGAAGACTTACACGCTTTGGATAAACTACTTAAATATGATAATAGTATCTTCTCTTTTGCTACATTGCGAATCTTTTTTTCTGTGCACCAATCATCATATTTAGCATATAACTCGTATTTTGACTTGGATTTTTTTGATAACAAGCTGGAAATAGCTTCAAAAGCTTCTTCCCCAATATCAGATGACAAACCTTCAGAACCACTTATTTTCTAGTTGAGAAAATGCAAACATATTTTAAAAACGTCAAAGTGAATTATGTTTGGTTTATTGTTCATGACAATATTGTTGTATTGAAAACGAAGCTCTACCCAATTTCTACACCCACTAATTCGTTTATTAATTTCATTGTTCTGATATTTCCAATTTTGAATTATAATTATCTTTTATTTCTAATTTTTATGGGCGTGGATAAAAATTTGCACAATACATGTGTGATAACGCGTCACTAACAGACTTATGCGATTACCCAACTCGTGCTACGCACTCGTTGTGCAACTTTCGCATGCGTACGTTTATTAAGCTAATATCTCACTTATGAAGTAAATAACTATTAATAACTTGTACGCAAATCTACGCAGTTATGTTTCCGTCCAGAGATAACAATTCTCTACGCCTATAAAACCAATGCCTCACCAAACAACAACTGTACCATATCTGTACGGATGCACTTTCTGCACTGCTCTTTGATTTCTGGACACTCAAGGAAGAGTCCATAAACGATCACGCCGACTATCAGAAAACCGTCCATACCTCGACTCATCTGTGAACAATACGGACTTCCATTCAATATCCTTATTTACATGTCTAATAGCCCATGCCAGTCAAGCACGCCTATGAGTTTGTGTTAATGGAACTAATCTCAAAAGTTGTCGAGAACATGAGTAAACCGCGTGTAGTCTTCGACGTTCTGTTTCAATTGAAACCGAAACACCAGAAGTATTCAAAAGACACTGTTGCATGATCCTACAAGTACTAGGTTCTCTACGGGTAGACACAATCAGAAAACGATTTAGGTAACCCTTGGTTATCAACTTCTAGGCTTTTTATTCACATTCCCAGTTACTCAAGATCTACGGAGAAGCCGCGAAATGGCACTTTCACTGAATTAGTACACGTCCGCAACTTCTCTCTGAAGAATACCCGCCTCAATTATACCAATAAATCTATTACCTTCATCCGCAGTAAGTTTACGTCCAAACATTATTCAAAACAAAAATCTTGATTTCAAATTACAGTTGACTGAATAAAGTGAAACCAGTAACTGATGCATAATTCTTGAAAATACAAAATAAAACCACTTGCCCTTAACTTCAAAAACTTATCAACTTTTACGATTAGTTGCTCATGGTAATTCAAATATCTCCTCGTTTCTCTGTTAGCCTGATACAAAATTGGATTTTTAATGAAATACCGTAAATTGTTTGTTGAAAATAGTAAGTTTCAGTTATTTTAACAATAATCGGATTTATATAAGGAGCGATTGGTTGCTCCGGGTAATGCAAATACCTCATCGCTTTTCTGTTATCCTTATACAAAATCCGATTATTGTTGGAATAATGGAAACTTATTAATTTCAACAAATAATTGACGATATTTCAATAAAAAACCGATTTTGGTCTAGAATAACAGAAAAGCGAGGAGGTGTAGAATTAGTTGCTACCTGTATTTCAAATACCTCCTTGGTTTTCTTTTATCCTGATACAGAATCGCATTTTTACTGAAATATCGTGAATATGTTATTTTAACAAAAATCGGATTTTGTATCAGGATAACAGAAGAGCGAGGAGGTGTACAATTAGTTGCTCCGGGCAATTCAAAACCTGGAATAAAACAGTTATTAATTTTAAACATAAATCCAATATTTGTTATCTTCCTTAATTTTTGTGGAGCAGATTATATGAACAATACTGACAAAAAGGGGACAAAAATATCTACAAATGTCTATATAATTGTAGAATGACGGCTTATTTCGGTTTTCTTGAAATTTGCCAACCTAAAAAAGGAGAAACATTGGTTGTAACTGGAGCAGCTGGCGCAGTCGGCAGTACAGTTGGTCAAATTGCGAAAATTAAAGGTTTGACAGTAATAGGAATAGCCGGTTCAGATGCGAAGGGAAAATGGCTTACCGAAGAGTTGGGTTTTGATCATTTCATCAATTACAAAACTGACAATATTGACGAAAAACTTAAACAGGTTGCACCCCAAGGAATAGACTGTTATTTCGACAATGTGAGTTCAACTAAGTTAGAATTTCTGAAACCGTTGGATATATTCATACTAAACTGTTTCCTACCACTATACCAACACACATACGCACATTGTCGGACGTGCTTATCTATAACCAAGTTAGAGTTCAGAGACCGAAGGTAAACTGTACCTTTGACTTCGGTCTCTGAAGACGATAATTTGGTTATCGAAACAAGCTTCGAATAGTGTGAGGTGTAGTGGTAGAAAACGGTGTATTCAGAATGTTAGTTCAAAAAATTATTGGAATCAATTTTTTAAACAAACATATTTTGCATAGAAAATGTTGGAAAAGATAGAATATGGAAACAGGCAATTTTAGTATGAAAAAAAATAAAAGGGTTCAAATGTCAAGCGTAATAATGTTTTCTTCTCAAACTTTAGATATAATACTCCGGTCAGTTCAGACATCCAAGGTTACAATAATTCCCATATAGCCAAAAATTTGCACAAATGTTTAGAATGATATTCCTCCATGTGCAAAAATTTTATTCATACTAAAGATCACGAAAATGGGTTTTTCGTATTATTCTCCCAAACTATGAGATTTACAGCAAAAATTGTAGATTATTTAATTGTCTACAAAAAATGTTGCAACATTTTTTCATAGGAATAGCAATTTCCGTGAATAACGCAAATCACATAGTTCAAATGATTCAACATTGAAGTTTAAACAAGCCGAAAATTGAGAGTCGGGCATGTGCGTCTTAACAGCACTGCATATTCAGAAAAATGGAGGTTAAAACTGAAATGTCATGTCAAAAAGTAGGATCATGACTATCAATTGAAAAGTTGAGAGAATTCTTTGCATTTATACCCCTCCAACAAATAAATAATTATATTAATTGTCCAACATACAGGGTGAGCACATATGTTAAATAAATAAAAATTGAATATTACTATTATTAAAAATAACAATAATTATTCACCAATTATGTTAATGACAATGAAAAGTATCAGATTATGAAGTTGAGACTAATAATCAACCTCATTGATCAAGATTAAAAAAAACAATTATTAAACAGCAAATTTTTTTGTTGAAAAAAACGTTCAAATTAAAATAGTCGTAGTCTTGTTTTGACTTGACTTACCTTCGGCTAGCTCTGAATTATTATATGTTAATGTTGCTTTTATTTTAGTATAGAGTCGGTGGCATGTAGACTGCTCCCTTTGGGTTCAGGACGCACATAAATAAATGTATTTTAATCTTGAATATTTGATTCTTAAATTTTATGGTTCGCTATATCCGGAAATTAAATCTTTCATGAATATACAACTTTAAATTTAATAATTCAGGATATTATTCCACAGGAGGAATGAAGTGAGCAAATTTTGATGAATCTATTATAGATATCGAATAAAAATACCAACATTTTAGAGAAAGTATTTTAATAAATCGTTAAGATCAAAATTTTGAATTATTTATACACCAAATTTCCTGATGCCACTCCTGCATTCTATAAAGTCATGCGCACTGAATACCATGGAGCATGAAAACTATTGCGTCGAAGCATAGGAGAAAATTATGCTCTCATAAACTTCCACGCGACACTAAATGTGGAATTCACATGTTACATGTATGGAATGTTTATACGATTTTAACGTTCATATATTCGTTGAAATTATCGATATATCATTTAAAACTGACTATACAATTACATATATATATATATATATATATATATATATATATATATATATATATATATATAAAAGGAAATACGAGTGAAGTGAAATTAGAATAGTGATAGATATAAATATTTAACATGCATTAGAAGAAAGAAATGGAAGCTAGATGATAATTTACGTACAGCGTGAACAATTATGGAACGAATTAATTATAACAAGTAAGTACAATACTATATCTATTAATTAAAATTCATGGATATCCATGTATAAGATATGATATTCATCATCTTATATTGTTTTGGCCTTTTTATGAAAATTATTATTGAAACGTTCAAAATATATTTTATTGTTCACTAGTTACTCTTTTTTGGAATTCCAAAATTAATATTTAAAAAGCACAGACCTTAATTTGTATCTTCGGTATAGCTATACGCGGTACTGTTGCTAGCGTCTCTCAGTTCTTGCGGATTTCTCAGCGGAAGAAATGCTCCTTCTGACCACTTCCCGTTCTCACACAGTTTAATGATTAATAATGTTACTATTCCTTAACTTTTAGCTTCAAATTTTACTTTTATATCATTTTATTGAAAAAAATTTGTAGAGGACATTTACACTCATGCTTTCTATTCTCCAACCCAAGGGCGACCTTCTTTTGTTTTACAAATCAACAAACTTTTTCCTCATAAAATGCAAAGCCTCCTTTTCAATGTGTTTTACACAATAATTGTTGATTTGAATGTTTTTAGTACCAAATGTAAAAATATTTATTTTAGCAGTCCTGGAGGATATCAACACTTATTTGTATATCGTCTTAGGGATTTCATAAAATGCCTGTGGATATGGTGTACACACTATATGCAAATTGAGTGAATGAAAACGACGAATACTCAGTGTGTATTAATTTATTACTTTTAGGCTAAGCGCTTTCGGCTGTTAAGCCATTATCAAAGCCGTCCTATGAAAAAATACAAAGCTTGTGAAATTTTGAAAAAAAAACAATTTAAAAAAGTTGAACTTACGTCATTTGAAAAGTAATTGTCAAAGACATCAAGCTGATCAAAAACAATACTCAATACTCAAGATCTATCCAACCATCGTTATGATTGAGTCATTCGAATAAAAACTTTAAATACCCTATTATAAGGGTGTAAAATTATATTCACAAGATGTAAATACACTCAAAATTAAAAAACTGAATTAAAACAGATGACAAGCTTGACATTAGAATTACGGTGGCTAATAAGCCAGCGCGCCGTAAAAACAAGTGCATGACAATACAACATATTTACACGACGAACACTGAATCAAAAGCATGATTGTAAAGATGAAAAAAAAAATTTTTCATAGTGAACTGAAAATTGTAGGGAACCCCTAATATTACATTTATTTTTAAATTTGAAAATGAAGTTAAAGATGTGAATAAAGCAAAAAAAAATTGAAAAACTCTATTCAAATTCAATTCCCAACATTCATCCAATTTAGATGAATAGTAAAATCCACCTCATCCCTCAGCTGAATACTGAAACCGAATTAAGAGGTTGGATCCATTCCCCAGCCAGTCAGGAACAAGCGTAGTAACCTAAACGTGCGAAATGCTAGATAACATAAATCAAATATTTAGTTGTAAATGCATCCATGGAGGAGCTTATATAATCTATTGACTAAGGTGGAAGAAATACGCTGGCAAGGTGAACCCAACAACCGACGGTCTCACATATGAATTAGATGTAATGGCATAGTGATTGTGACCTAATGGACCAAACTATGTCCCATACATAGCCCGACGTCAAGAACACAATGTGATTATGAATTTCAGTCAGTTGTTACAAACCTAGACCCATACTAGGCATGCACAAGAAGAGAAGAAATCATAGGAGTATGTTAAGAGTGGAAGGGGTAGGACAGAATGTGATAAGAGCTGCAAGATAAAGAAGTTGATGAACCCAACTATGACCCATACATAGCTAGGTTAAACGGGAACAATGAGGTTAAGAAATTTTGGTAAGTATGACAAACCTAGATCCATACTAGGCATGTACAGGAAGAAACGGGGTGGGGTGTAAGGAGAAGAAAGAGAAGGCGTGTAGTTATAACAAACCTAGATCCATACTAGGCATGCATAGAAGAGAAGAAACAAAGTTTATAAAGAGAAGAAAGGATAGCAGCCATGCCATGGCTGTGACAAACCTAGATCCATACTAAGACCGTCAAGAACCAGGCATGCTCAAAATAATAAGAAAATAAGGGAAAGTGAAAAGAAGGATGATTTGCTCAAGTTATTACGTAGCTTATATGCTTAACCAAACTATGACCCATACATAGCCTGGTGTCTAAAAATGTGAGAAGTGAATAAGGTTGAGCAAACTTAAAATAGAAGAAAGAAGAAATAGAGGTAAAGAATTAATAGAAGATAGGAAAGACTCTTTCATTCGCCTTTTACGAATCAGTAGAGTGCTGGGCGATATATTCTTGGACCGGATCGCCACGGTGAGAATGTAAGTCGAACGCCGTAGAGGACCACAAGGTCTTGAACAGAGGTTGAAATTTACAATTAAGATGTACCTGTGTGTTGAGGCAGTTTTCTGAGTTAACATTCATTTCTCTGAGTATTTCTAGATCCTCAAGCAAGTCCATCTTTCTAAAGTTGTTCCTAGGAATGTTATGTAAGATTTTTGAGTTACGTGATGGAGAAAAGTTATGGTTATTGAACTTAATGTGGAAGCCGAAATTCGATGAAGTGGGTTTATTGAGGTGTTCCTTAATTCTAGTACCTAAAGAACGAGTAGTCCTACCCACATAAGTAGATGGACAGGAATCACAAGTTAATTTGTAGATACCACTTCTATTGAGTCTATCAATAGGATCTTTGTTCTTAGAGAAAATTGTGGAAATGGAACATTTAGATTTAAAGGAGATTTTAACATCTTCAAGATTGTTGGTAATAATCTTTGAAATTTCATCTGAAACTACACCACAATAAGTCAACGCACGATATTGAGTTTGAACGTTGTTGTGAACCTCAGGATAGGCCAAATTTCTTCTCAACCTCCTTGTTGTCTTAGAGACCATACTATCAACTATTAGAGGAGAATAACCATTGTTAAATGCCAACTGTTTCAAGATATTAAGTTCTACGTTGAAATTATGTTGAGAAAGAGGAACCCTAAGTAACCTATATACATAACAAGATATGGCGGACATTCTATGTTGAATGGGGTGGTTAGAGTGTATTGGAATAAGATGATCAGTCTGTGTGGGTTTTCTGTATATGGAAAATTCAATTTCAAAATCTCTCCTTGATAAGGTCAAATCCAAAAAATTTATTGATCCATTGTTTTCAATTTCCAAAGTAAACTGTATGGAAGGGTGTATATCGTTAAGTTTACTGAGGATACTATATGCATCCTCCACATGGATTAGCCATGGGTAATCCACTCTCACCATTGTTAGCGGATTTGTTCCTTGATCACCTGGAGTCAACGGTTATCTTCAATAATAATTCACATTTTAGTAAAGTTATTAAATGGTTCAGATATGTTGATGACGTTTTAGCTTTTATTAATGGGGATGTGGAGGATGCATATAGTATCCTCAGTAAACTTAACGATATACACCCTTCCATACAGTTTACTTTGGAAATTGAAAACAATGGATCAATAAATTTTTTGGATTTGACCTTATCAAGGAAAGATTTTGAAATTGAATTTTCCATATACAGAAATTCCACACAGACTGATCATCTTATTCCAATACACTCTAACCACCCCATTCAACATAGAATGTCCGCCATATCTTGTTATGTATATAGGTTACTTAGGGTTCCTCTTTCTCAACATAATTTCAACGTAGAACTTAATATCTTGAAACAGTTGGCATTTAACAATGGTTATTCTCCTCTAATTGTTGATAGTATGGTATCTAAGACAACAAGGAGGTTGAGAAGAAATTTGGCCTATCCTGAGGTTCACAACAACGTTCAAACTCAATATCGTGCGTTGACTTATTGTGGTGTAGTTTCAGATGAAATTTCAAAGATTATTACCAACAATCTTGAAGATGTTAAAATCTCCTTTAAATCTAAATGTTCCATTTCCACAATTTTCTCTAAGAACAAAGATCCTATTGATAGACTCAATAGAAGTGGTATCTACAAATTAACTTGTGATTACTGTCCATCTACTTATGTGGGTAGGACTACTCGTTCTTTAGGTACTAGAATTAAGGAACACCTCAATAAACCCACTTCATCGAATTTCGGCTTCCACATTAAGTTCAATAACCATAACTTTTCTCCATCACGTAACTCAAAAATCTTACATAACATTCCTGGGAACAACTTTAGAAAGATGGACTTGCTTGAGGATCTAGAAATACTCAGAGAAATGAATGTTAACTCAGAAAACTGCCTCAACACACAGGTACATCTTAATTGTAAATTTCAACCTCTGTTCAAGACCTTGTGGTCCTCTACGGCGTTCGACTTACATTCTCACCGTGGCGATCCGGTCCAAGAATATATCGCCCAGCACTCTACTGATTCGTAAAAGACGAATGAAAGAGTCTTTCCTATCTTCTATTAATTCTTTACCTCTATTTCTTCTTTCTTCTATTTTAAGTTTGCTCAACCTTATTCACTTCTCACATTTTTAGACACCAGGCTATGTATGGGTCATAGTTTGGTTAAGCATATAAGCTACGTAATAACTTGAGCAAATCATCCTCCTTTTCACTTTCCCTTATTTTCTTATTATTTTGAGCATGCCTGGTTCTTGACGGTCTTAGTATGGATCTAGGTTTGTCACAGCCATGGCATGGCTGCTATCCTTTCTTCTCTTTATAAACTTTGTTTCTTCTCTTCTATGCATGCCTAGTATGGATCTAGGTTTGTTATAACTACACGCCTTCTCTTTCTTCTCCTTACACCCCACCCCGTTTCTTCCTGTACATGCCTAGTATGGATCTAGGTTTGTCATACTTACCAAAATTTCTTAACCTCATTGTTCCCGTTTAACCTAGCTATGTATGGGTCATAGTTGGGTTCATCAACTTGTTTATCTTGCAGCTCTTATCACATTCTGTCCTACCCCTTCCACTCTTAACATACTCCTATGATTTCTTCTCTTCTTGTACATGCCTAGTATGGGTCTAGGTTTGTAACAACTGACTTAAATTCATAATCACATTGTGTTCTTGACGTCGGGCTATGTATGGGACATAGTTTGGTCCATTAGGTCACAATCACTATGCCATTACATCTAATTCATATGTGAGACCGTCGGTTGTTGGGTTCACCTTGCCAGCGTATTTCTTCCACCTTAGTCAATAGATTATATAAGCTCCTCCATGGATGCATTTACAACTAAATATTTGATTTATGTTATCTAGCATTTCGCACGTTTAGGTTACTACGCTTGTTCCTGACTGGCTGGGGAATGGATCCAACCTCTTAATTCGGTTTCAGTATTCAGCTGAGGGATGAGGTGGATTTTACTATTCATCTAAATTGGATGAATGTTGGGAATTGAATTTGAATAGAGTTTTTCAATTTTTTTTTTTTGCTTTATTCACATCTTTAACTTCATTTTCAAATTTAAAAATAAATGTAATATTAGGGGTTCCCTACAATTTTCAGTTCACTATGAAAAATTTTTTTTTTTCATCTTTACAATCATGCTTTTGATTCAGTGTTCGTCGTGTAAATATGTTGTATTGTCATGCACTTGTTTTTACGGCGCGCTGGCTTATTAGCCACCGTAATTCTAATGTCAAGCTTGTCATCTGTTTTAATTCAGTTTTTCAATTTTGAGTGTATTTACATCTTGTGAATATAATTTTACACCCTTATAATAGGGTATTTAAAGTTTTTATTCGAATGACTCAATCATAACGATGGTTGGATAGATCTTGAGTATTGAGTATTGTTTTTGATCAGCTTGATGTCTTTGACAATTACTTTTTAAATGACGTAAGTTCAACTTTTTTAAATTGTTTTTTTTTTCAAAATTTCACAAGCTTTGTATTTTTTCATAGGACGGCTTTGATAATGGCTTAACAGCCGAAAGCGCTTAGCCTAAAAGTAATAAATTAATACACACTGAGTATTCGTCGTTTTCATTCACTCAATTTCATAAAATGTTTTATTTATTTGTTACAATATCATAACAATAGCATCTTTATATCTGGTCACATTTGTGAATTATTTTAATATGATAGAGGACTAGTTCAGTATATATATATATATATATATATATATATATATATATATATATATATATATATATATATATATAACAACAAAGAGATTCATGGGTAATTCACGCAAAATAAAGGGCTACTGAAATAGAGTGGTAACCGTGGACATGCATGTTTCTGGCTCATTTCTCATTTTGCCTCTTCAGCACGGCATAACCAAATAAGGATGTAAAATTTGGGAGCAAAGATGGTAATCGAAACATGGGAAAATACAAAATAACGGATTTCAGCAGGGAAACCAAACGCTCATTTGTGTCTTCAATTGGAAGATCCCGAGTTTTCAGGACCTCAACCAACATCGACACGGAGGCGCATATAGCCCCTCCGCCATGAACCTTCTTTGTTATTTACTATGGGTCGGAAGGTTCATGGCGGGGGGGCTATATGCGCCTCCGTGTCGATGTTGGTTGATGTCCTGAAAACTCGGGATCTTCCAATTGTAGACACAAATGAGCGTTTGGTTTCCCTGCTGAAATCCGTTATTTTGTGTTTTCCCATGTTTTGATTACCATCTTTGCTCCCAAATTTTACATCCTTATTTGGTTATGCCGTGCTGAAGAGGCAAAATGAGCCAGAAACATGCATGTCCACGGTTACCACTCTATTTCAGTAGCCCTTTATTTTGCGTGAATTACCCATGAATCTCTTTGTTGTTGTTGTTAAGATATCACGCGATATTCCTACATTTTTATATATATATATATATATATATATATATATATATATATATATATATATGATCAGTTAGAGCAATATCAATCACATTAATATTATTATTCAAAACATTATTTAAACCATCAACATTATTATTATTAATCAAGTTATTAATATGGCTTTCTATAAGATTATTATCATGTTAATGATCGACAGCTGGTGTGCCATACAGAATCTTGTTCAGTAGGAGAACAGGATAGGAGTTCTGACTGAAAATGTTATCAAGAAAGAAAGTTGTCTTAACGTATATTCTTGGAGATGACATATATATTTCAATCTGATAATTGTATGAATAAGAGAACTGATCTTAATAATCTTAATGAAATATATTACTATCTGTTGATGCTTGATAAAAATTGCACAGCTTTGCGGGAATGTTGATTTGATTTCATATAAGTCATTTTAATTTGAACGTCTTTTTTCAACAAAAAAATTTGCTGTTTAATAATTGATTAGATCAATCTTGATCAATGAGGTTGGTGATTACTGTCAACTTCATAATCTGATAATTTTCATTGTTAATAATATAATTGGCAATTAGTTACTGTTTTTTCTTGATAATAGTAATAATAATATTAATTTTTCATTTATTCGACCTAATCTGTACTGTATTTTGCTCACCCTGTATGGTGGACCACTAATATATTTATATATTTGATGGAGAGGTAGAAATGCAAATGATTCTCTCAACTTTTCAGTTGTCATGATCAAAGTTTTTGACATGACATTTCAGTTTCAACGTCCATTTTTCTTAATATATATATATACACACACATATATATATATATATATATATATATATATATATATAAAACCAAAAATCAAAATTTGGCAGTTAGTTGCGGCGGCTGACTAGTTAAAAAATAAAACTTTAAAGAGTGGTCTTTGTTGAAAAACCCTCAAACTCGTGGGGAAAGCAGCCAAAAAAACTCTACACTCTTCAAACAGTTCATTTCTTGGTGTACGTCTTTTGGTTTTAGAAAACAGGAAAAAAGTCCTGGCTCTCATTATTATATGTAGGTGAGAAACTAGATTTAGTCGACATTTTTGTCTCTAGTGGATGAAGGTTTTCCTGCAATTTGTGAAATGTGAGCTTAATTTTAAATCAACACTACAACCTTTGAAAATGGAGACAATGTTCTTCGAAAGCTTAGGTAACGTACTAATTGATTCACTTTATCTCTAACCTGTAGAGTTTTTTTGGCTGCTATCCCCACGAGTTTTAGGGTTTCTCAACAAAGACCACTCTTTCAAGTTTTATTTTATATAATTATATATATATATATATATATATATATATATATACAGAATATTTTAATGAAAACTATCCACCCTCTACAAATCGGAAGCCGTAACTTTTATGAAAAAATACAAAAATACTTCAAAAATCATATAAAGGGGGACGTCTTTTTGCTCATATATACTCCTTATAACTTTAACTCCCTCTTTCCTATGGTCACATCTCCCATTTTTTTCACGTAACACCCTGTATATTTCCGCATTTTTGGATTCTCCTCTGAAAAGTGATTACGAAAATATCTAATACCTATTATGAAAAGTATATCACTTGGGAGTTGCGGGTAATTTCAATTTACTGGTAGAGACAAAAACAAAACGAAAAATAACTAGAAATAGTGATCGAAAAACTGTTGTGTGACTTTTTGTAAATAAATTGTCAAAATGGAATCTTAGTATACCTTAGAGTAATAATATTTAGAAGTAACTAGTATATCTGTCACTCAGCCAGAATCTATAGAGTTCAAGAATGTCAACAAGTGAACACAGAAATGTTACATAATGTGCGACAATCATTTGAAGCTCGATTCTATCATTGTATGGAAAACAATGGAAGACAATTTGAATATCTCATAGAATATTCTATCATTGTTATGCTAATTTGTTAATAATTAAACTTTCTCTGTCAGTAAATTGAAATTATCGTTAACTCCCGAGTGATATACTTTTCACTTAGGTATTATATATTTTTGTAATCACCTTTCAGAGGAGAATCCTAAAATGCGGAAATATACAGGGTGTTGCATTAAAAAATGGGAGAGGTCACCATAGGAAGGAGGGGGTTAAAGTTAAGTTAAAGACGAGTACATATGAGCAAAAAGACGTCCATCTTTATATGATTTTTGACGTATTTTGTATTTTTTCATAAAAGTGACGGCTTTCGATTAGTAGAGAGTGGATAGTGGTATATATATATATATATATATATAAAAAAATGAACATATTTTGTTGATATATATATATATATATATATATATATATATATATATATATATATATATACATATATATATATAGAAGAAAGATAGTCTTTGCTGACTAGTTAGGAATAAAACTAGTGAATATTGGGGATTGCAGCAAAAAATTTTTATAACATAAAACCATTGATTTCATCTTCATGTGTCACCATACTAAACGCCGGCGAGGAAATGATATATTTTGCCTCCAAAAGGGATGTGACAAGAGACAAACAGTGTTACCAACGTCAATCATGAGCTGTGGGACAAATTTTTTGCTGCAATCCCCAATATTCACTAGTTTTATTCCTAACTAGTCAGCAAAGACTATCTTTCTTCTACTTACAGACATGGGGTTTTATCGTAACATCTACATAAACTACGGAGAAACAGCTGTTCAAAAATATAAAGCATGGTCTAAAACCAAAATGAAACTTGCCCGTGAATACAACAGGAAACATTTTTTATTGAAATGTAGGAAATCAGGGATTTTACCCAATCATATAACTGCGGCTATTAGACCAATTGACGACCTCCTGATGAGACAGGACATTCACAAGATAACAGGGATTGATTACAGGTTAGGGATAAAACTTCTTAATATTGAAATTTCTAATAACCATTCACTGATTAGTAAATTAGAATCAACTTTGTCATCTTTAAAAAGGACAATAGTTTCTTTATCTGGCGAATTTCACTTTCAAAACTTTGCAAGTAAACAGCGGGTTACTTATAATAAACTTTTTCATAAGATTAAATATAATAATATACATAAACTTAATAAATTACAATGTGATCAATTTAAATTATTGTTAAAATCTAAAGAGGGTTGGTTGAGAAATATTTCTAATACCATTATACCTGATGATATTTCACAGTTCTTAGCTTTGGGCCCAAAGTTTAGTGTAGAACCAGTCATTTTGAAGGATATTTCAATTAAATCAATTTTATCAGATGTAGACTATCTCACTTCCACAATCACAGACTCGAAAATGAGAAACATCACGGTAGCTAGAGCCACTAATATTATCACTAATTACATAAAGCAACCACATAATAATTCTTTCTTTCATTACCTTTTACTTAAATCTAAAGCCTTCTTAAAGGCGAACCCTCATCTGATTCTTACTCAATCCGATAAGGGCAACGTTACTGTCATTATGGACAGACAACAATATATTGAATTATCTAATGATATTGTTTTGAATAACAGTTCCTATGTAGAACTATCTAGTGACCCTACTTCCTCTATTCAAAGAAAGGGTAACAACCTAATTAAATCATTATGTAATAAACATTACATTGACATAACAGTGAAGAAGAAACTCATGAGCTACCATGGTGTCCCTCCCAAATTTTATTCTCTTCCGAAAATTCATAAACCAGTTCTCTCTGTAAGACCGATAGTGGCTTCCATAGAAGCCCCCACAGAAAATATTGCACAGTTCTGTACAGAAATACTGACGAAAGCGTATGATTATGAAAATTTGTATTTTATCTAAGACTCTTTTGAAGTCTCTGAAAAGTTTAATAACTTAGAAATTCCAGAAAATTATGTTCTGGCCAGTTTGGATGTGGTCTCGTTGTTCAGTAATGTTTATCTTGATGCTTGTTTGAGAGCTATCGATAAGGGTTGGGATCGTATCGGTGTCCATTGCTCCATCCCGAAGGAAGCTTTTCTTGAATTAATAGTTTTTCTGTTTGATAGTACTTATTTCTCCTTTAATAACAAAATTTACAAACAAACTTTTGGTACTCCAATGGGAGCGTCAATTTCTCCTATCTTAGCAGCATATGTCATGGACGATGTTCTGGATACAGTCATACCTGTTCTTTCTTTTACTCCTTTTTTTATAAAAAAGTATGTTGATGACATTATTTTGGCACTTCCTCGAGAAGGCCTTGATGAACTTCTGGATACATTTAATAGCTTTGATCCTAATATCCAATTCACAATCGAAATGGAAGACTTCGAGAATTCCGTACCTTTCTTAGATACAAAATTTATTCGTAACAACAATATAATTATTATAGATTGGTACAGGAAGCCATGCAGCTCTGGTAGATATCTTAATTATCACTCCTACCACAAACATTCCATGAAAGTGAATTTGGTTAAACAAATGAAGCAGAGAGTACTCAGAATTTCAAATAATGTTTTTCATAATAAAAATCTCAATATTTTACTTAACCTCTTCTTGGATAACTCTTATCCAAGACCTTTATTGAATAAGATATTATTCAGCACATCTAATGCTGTGGATTTGTTGCATGAAGATAGCCATCCTAATTTAGCCCAGACGGATGTTGGAACTGATGTGTCCCCTTCTCGACCGGTTTTCGCTACTTTGCCATATATTAAGGACATAACTCCGAGAATTGCCAGATTGCTCCGTTCATGTGGTGATTTTAAAATTGCTAATAAAACTGTTCTTTCAATCAGATCGATTTACTCTAGAGTTAAAGATAAGGACCCCTTGACTTCACTTACTAACGTGGTGTACAGTATTCCTTGCAGAGATTGTGATAAACAATATATCGGACAGACTTTAAGATCTCTATCTAACCGTATAGTTTCACATAAGAGTGATGCTAGATTACACCCAGAGAGGTGCGCGTTAGCTTTTCATGTAAATTCTCTTGATCATCAGATGAATTATGAGGCTATGAAGGTGTTAGCGACTGAGTCTAACAAAACGAAAAGATCATTCTTGGAAATGGCTTTCATTTCACAAAACAATAATGTTATTAACAAGAAAACTGATATTGATCACTTAAGTGAGATCTACTCATTTTTGTTGTCCCTAGATACTAATTTTGCACATCAAGTGGTGGAAAATAACTATGTTGCTCCTGACAACACCACCCTTATTATTTTAATTCAATAATATTAATAATAAACTTACTTTGAATGTATTGGTGTTGGTAGATACTTCCAAGTAAACAAATAATAGTAATTAAAACTAATTTTGAGTGTATTGGTGTTGGTAGATACATTCGGATTGGAGAACTATTAAATTACTTAATTACTATAATTATTATTACATATTAATATTTCTGTTCTGTTGTCTTCTCTTTCCTTCCTTTGTGTTAGTCATAACGAAGTGATGTTCTCTACGCACTCTAAAAATAATAAAAATGAGAGCGTTCTCCTAGCTCTGTCTCACACTTTCTTTCTCTCTTCCTCTATTCAACAATATTACATCTCCTTATTACACCAATTGTTGGCCCTACAGCAGCCATTACGAAAATAGTGGCATTGTCCCACTGCTCATGATTGACGTTGGTAACACTGTTTGTCTCTTGTCACATCCCTTTTGGAGGCGAAATATATCCTTTCCTCGCCGGCGTTTAGTATGGTGACACATGAAGATGAAATCAATGGTTTTATGTTATTAAATGCTGCGACAATTACAATTGTTGCTATGATACGATTGATTAGGCCGTTGGTTCAATTCCTACTTGAATATTCCACAATTTACGATCTGTAGTTTACGATTTTACATCTTTATGGAATCTAACCTCACTTCGGAGGTAAGTACACACGTGGTTGTGAATTTCATTTTTAATTATTCTCTTTGACCACAGTATTCAACTGTTGTTTTTTCATTCTAGTTTCCCTGATGATGAGGACAAACATCCTCGAAAGCTTGGACATTTTCCGCTAAGAGTATATCTTTTCCAATTTTTTGCTATATATATATATATATATATATATATATATATATATATAAAGGATATTTTTGTGGGGATGTGGCAATAAGACTCCAGAGTAAATTCCTTCAGATATTTATTCCCGAGCTTTCGAATGATTTTCATTCATTATCAAGGGATAAAATCTATAGCGAATTTTGGAATAGTTGTAAATTTTTATAATAAACTCTTTTAAACATGAATCAATGAAAAACTCAAAAAACAACAATATTGTTGTTTTTTCAGTTTTTCATTGATCGACAGGATTTAAATGTGAGACTGGAGGAACAAACAGGCACATATGAAAAAAGGTCGGAAGTTATGGGTAGATCATTTAATAGAGAATTGGAAGAAATGAATAGGAAACTACAGGAAACGGTAGAAGAAATGGGGGAGGAATTATATACAATGGGAATATGAATTTAGGTATTAAATTCGATGGAAACATAAATTTAATACACCCGAAAGTTTTTATTAAAATTGTGAAAAGTAAATTGAGGGGAATAAAGGATTTAATGGAGAAGAAAATAGGTATAAGAGGGATGTTATCAGACCATGCATTACTCTGGTTCTGTAATAAAGAAGAGCAGATCAGAAACATGGATGAATTTGAGAATCAATTTTTGAATTATTTTTGAGGGGATCTTCAACAAGCAAATTTTAGGGAAAAATTATACTTTAGAAAATTCGATTATAATAAAGGGAAAAATCTAAATTCATACGCAATGCAATTGTATAATATGGCACAATACCTAGAACCGGTGATGAAAGAAGAGGAACTTGTATTATATGTAGGCAGACATTTAAATGCCGAAGTATCGGAGACTATAGCACTTCACAATATTAAAACATGTTACCTACAGAGAGTGGAGAGAAGTATTTTAAATGCGAACGGTATAAATCGATATCAAAATAGGAATGAAGAGGTAAGAAATGATAGATCAAGAGAGAATGGAAATGGATTCTTCAGAAGAGATAATTATAACAGAAATTGGTTCAAATATATGAAGATTTAAACAAACTATATTGTTTTATTTCATCAAACAGAAATGAAAATAGAAATTATGTAAATAGGAATTTTGAAAATAGAAGAAATCCAGGAAATGGGGACAGATACTATGGAAATGGAGAAAGAAACAATGGTGGTAGACAGTATGAAAATCGAGGAAATTACGAAGAAGAAAATAATAGAGAGGAAGAGAGAAGACAGGTTAATCATATAATTCAGGAACAGGAAGGATCAAGTAATGATCAAAATCAAGAGCAAAATTTGGTAAGAAATTTTGCATAAATCGTCCTTACGTTCGTAATATTATCTATTCTTCTCATTATCAACATCCAAGGGAATTTATAGGTTCACAATGTAATGAAATCATAAAATTAATTTTCATAGAAGGGAATTTACTATATGTAAAATGTAAAATTTTATTAGATACGGGATCTGAAGTATCAATAATGAATCAGGATATAATAGAAAATATGAAACAAGATGATATTACGGTGATTAATACTAACAAGATATCATTAGTAGGGGCGAATGATAAAAAACTTTATGAAACATCCCAAACTATTATAGTTAATCTGAAAATTGATGCAGAAATTATTCCAGTACAATTATTGATAGTTAAAAATTTAAGATATGATATAATATTAGGAAATGAATTAAGTAGACATAGGATAATTATAGATTATAGTCAAGGATGCATTAGATATCAAAATTCAATTATACATTTTATTAAACAATTTACAAACAATGATATACAAAATTCTGATATAAGGGAGATAAATCAAATTGGTGGAGAGATAAAAGTTTCAGAAGAGTTATGTAACAGAGAATATCAAGATGAGCTTCTACAACATCATAAGCGATTGTTCAACGAGGAAGTATGTGTAGGATCTAGATATGTATATAAATTGGAAGTAACAGCAGAGATTAAACATTTCAAAATCAAAACATATCCAATACCATACAGGCTGAAGACATAAGTATATGATGGAATCACAAAAATGTTAAATGATGGAATTATCGAAAGATCGAATTCTCAATACATTAGTGCCATCACATGTGTTAAGAAGAAAACAGGAGAAATTAGGTTATGTTTAGATACTAGAAATATTAACAGCTATACAAGGAAACAATATGAAAGTCCATTAAACATAGAATGTATTTTTGGTCGAATTACAAAAGCTAATATTTTTTCAAAACTGGATCTCAAACACAGCTTCTGGTTAATTCCTTTAGATTCAAGAAGTAGGCCGTACACTGCTTTTATGGTGGATGGATTGTTTATCAATTTTGCGTAGTACCATTTGGGTAACAAAGTTCCTGTGCTGCACTGGTACGAACTTCACATACTATCTTGAACCAATACGAAGACTTCACACTACACTATATCGATGATATCCTTATATTTTCTGAAACAGAAGAAAAACATCAGGAACATTTGAAAATTATATTTAAAGAATTGGAAGAAGCAGGTTTGAAATTAAATTTGGATTAATGCCAATTTTATAAAAAGGAGGTAGAATATTTGGGATATATTCTAAGTGATACAGGAGTAACAATGAATCCAGGAAGAGTTAAAGCTTAATGGAATATCAAACACCTAAGAACCTAAAGAATTTGAGGCGATTCCTTGGTATTTTAAATTATTTTAAGAGGCTGATTCCAGACTTAAGCAGAAGAGAGATTCCACTAATTGAATTGTTAAAGAAAGACACAAAATGGAAATGGGATGAAAGACGGGACAAAGCTTTCCAGGAATTAAAAGAAATACTTCTGAAGAAGCTCAAAGTTTATCACCCACAATATGATAAACCTTTCATCTTGAAAACAGATGCATCTATGGAAAGATTAGCAGGAGTTTTGATACAAATTCAAGATTAAGAGGAAGTTCCCATAAGTTTCATATCCAGGGTAACAAAAGCAGCGGAAAGAAAATATTCCATAACTGAGTTGGAAATGGCTAGTGTGGTATTTTGTGTAAGTAAACTAAGATTTTTCTTACTAGGAGCAAAATTTACACTAGAAACAGATCATCTAGCACTAACATCCATGTTAAAAAACAGATATGCGAATAATCGTATACATAGATGGATTTAACTTCTACAAGAATATGAGTTTGATATAAAATATGTACCAGGAAAATTAAATATTGTAGCGGATGCATTAAGTAGAGTTACCGATAATGGAAGCGAACCGAGAAAATTTCAAATAGGAGTAAATACATTACATCAAACTGAAGGAATATTTACTCTTGCGAGAGTAAAAGAAGATCAAAGACAAATAGATAATAAAAATACCAGAGGAGCAGTTAAAATAGAAGATGTATGGTATAAGCAAATTGAGGATAGAGAAGTGTATATAATAACAAGAGATTATGCTAAGGAAATTATTGAATATTTACATATACAAAATGGACATATAGGAACAAGAAAATTGTGGATGTTATTTGGAGAAAATTATATAGCTAAGAAAGATTTAAGTATTGTGAAAGAAGTTTGTAAATATTGTGAGTTTTGTCAATTAGGTAAAGAAAATAATTATCATAATTATATGACAGCGAAATCTATTACAACTCATAAACCATTGCGAATAGTGACAATTGATTTTATAGGTAATTTAATTAGAAGTACAATGGGCAATGAACATTTATTAGTAATGGTTGATGTGTATAGCAAATATGTTAAAATATATCCATGTAAGAGGACAAATGCGAAAGTCGTAATCGATTGTTTTAAAATGTATGTAGAAGAGTTTGGAACACCAGAAACAGTGATACTTGATCATGCAACATATTTTGAGAGTAGAAAGTTAAAACAATACACTGACGATAAACAAATAAAATTACAATTTATAAGTATCAGAAAACCAAGTTCTAATCTATCAGAACGATATATCAAAGAAATCATTGAATATTTAAGAATGCTATGTCAAGAGAATCATAAAAATTACATGGAGTATCGGGAAAGAATCCAATTTATATTATGAAAGGAATACAACCAGAACGTCACTGGATTTTAAACAGACATTCAACAATGACAAATGTACTAGAAAAGGTTAATCGAAGAATACTGCGAAATGCAGAGAAATATATTATAAACCAAGAAAAGAGGAAACAGAAAACAACTCAATTTAATAAAGGGGATATGGATACTATAAATCTTTAAAAATGCCAAAGAAAGATGAAGAACAGTGTGCTAAATTATTATATCCATATGAAGGTCCGTATATCATAGATACTGAAAACGGTAAAAATAGTTATCGATTAATATATCCAGGTACTAAAATATTAAGGGGTATCTTTAAGATAGAACACATCTATAAATACTACTGTTGAATAATGTGTATTAAAACATGAGGAATAGATAGTATTACAAGTATTTAAATTTATATGAAATAAGTTTTTTGTAAATAGTTGATTAAGTTAGGATAATTACACAATGAAGAATTGGTATAGAAGTTTCAAATTATTTCATTATCAAATAGTAAATGAACGATAAGTTTTTTTTTTGAGAAATTGAAATTTAAACTTATCATGTAAATATTTATTAAATTTAAATTTAAGGGGATTTGAACTTATCGTAAGAAGTATTAAAGGGAATAAGACATGAATATATTTAGTTTGCAACTTTGTTAAGTAACAGGTGGAGATTACTTCCTTCAAACAGATAGAATTATCTTTTCTAATAGTAATAATATGAGAGAAATATATATCTCATATTGGATCGTACACCTATGATATCAATTATTCCGCATAACTATAGAAATACATAAGTAATATTGAGATTATTTACCTTAAATTCCAGAATGTAAACAACATCTTTCATAAATTTTAATCATTTCCTTAGTAAAATATAAATTCACTTTTTTGTTAACAGCACAAATAATAAATTGTATATAGCATTTAGAATATCCAACATTGAATCTAAAAAGAACATAAAATTATTATTACACAATAATAAACAGAATATTTGATAACAATATACAAACAAAATTGCCATGATTATCTTAATGAAATAACAGAAGTGTCAATTAAAACTTCATGTCCGTTAGCACGGAATGATGATAGCAGAAATATATTCAACCATAGAATTATTTATTTTTCTGTATTTGGAAAGCAATAAGGATATTTGAAGAATTTGATAAGAATGAAATATAAGGCCAAGTTTTTATGAGATAAATATTGAATAATAAATAAGAATTTAATTGGAAGGCATTATAAAAGGTTTCCAAACGGTAATGATTGTAAATTTATTGATATTTGAATTTAAAGTTGGATATATATAATCACTGTTTATAAATATAAGGTATATTTTTGGAAGTATGTCACATGTAAATAGGTGTAATGAATTATTTTGAAATTTTACATGAACAGAAAATAACCATAGGAATAAGACAAAGACATTAAACGAAGTATTAAACATTAAATAGAACAGATTATGATATATCTAGTAAGTTGTTAGTGTTTTGTTTAAAAATAAGAAAGTTAGCAACAACTAGTTTGTTGATTTGGGGAACAAAAGAAAAGTTGATGAGGTGATGCTAAAGGAAATGGACGCATGTAAGCAATTTCTATAGAATTCAATTAAAATCGTTGGAAATTATTAGAAATTAAAGTTAAAACATATTGCAAACGCTAAATTATAACCTAAGAAACATTTCAAGAAGAAAATATCGTTAAATATTAGTAATTTGTAAGAAATACATGCAATTGAACTCTGGAGGGGACGCTATACATAAATTTTAAGAAAGTAATCACATTATAGTATTAAATACTTCATCAAAACATTCGGTATAAGTATTCGGTATAAGTAATATAGGTTGTAATAATTTTGTTTAACATAAGTTTTTCTTCACAGTTTATAATGCTTTTCAATTCTATGTCTGTTGGTAATCATGGTAACTAAATTTTGAGTCATCTGGTTTTATTTGCATGTCAGTTGCTAAATATAGGAAAAGGCTTGATACCATAGGAGTCGCATTGATGTGTTCCACATAATTTATTCACATCATTTGGAGGAGATGATTTTAATAGGATATTTATAAAGTGCAAATTTCATATATTTTTAATTCAATCCGGAACCCAACGAGAGTATAGAGTTCTCATGCTCTCCATTAAACCATTAAATTAATAATGAAATATGAAAACTTACCCTGAGCTAGCTATTCAATATTCAAATCATAGATAAATAAATGAAAATAGATAAACTTAATAAATCAATAAATCCTAATAATAAATACACTGAAAAATATATAATAATATATAGTTAAACTTGATCTTTGCCGAATAATTATTACTAAACATAGGATTATTGGGGAAGCGGCAAATTAAAACGAGTACCCTTCATACTTTTTATGTTCAAGCTTTCAGAATTTATTTATTCCATTTTCTAGGATATTATAATAGATCTAAATGGTGAATTGTATTTAACATCAAAATAATTATTTGAATCTTTCAAAAATAAATGTCAAATTTGAAACGATTTTATTTACTTTCAATTTGACAATTATTTTTAAAAAAATCAAATAATTGTTTTGAAGTTAAATACAATTTACCATTTGCATCTATTATAATATACATTCTCATATACTTTATCCTTGAAAATGGAATAAATAAATATTGAAAGCTTGGACACAAAAAGTATGAAGGGTACATTTGCCGGTTTTTCAATAATCCTATGTTTAGTGTGTGTATATATATATATATATATATATATATATATATACATTCACGGCGTGAAGTGGCATCCGCCCATGTTAAAATCGCGTTAGCTGTGGCGTCCGCGGCACTATGACATCCGATATAGGGACGTCACAGTGCATCGAGCTCCAAAATATCGCAAACGGTTCAGTGAATGCTTGGGAATCTATTGCTGATGAAATCAGCAGGACGTCACTTTGGTCGTTTTTTGTATAAACCCATACACCAAGGTTCACAGGTTCTCCGTACGCGGCGTTATAGTAGCACACGTATATATTTATTATATATCTGACGCACAAAGTGGCATCCGTCAGTATACATATCGAAGAACGGTATAGTTTGATACCATTGTTGACAGTGCGGAGGATGTTAGTTATTGCGGCAGTTCTACCGTTATTAATAGAAAAATGATATTTTCGTTCTACAATTCTCTAAAATCTGTATTTGAGGCAAAATTAAACTCTACTGGCGATAAAAATGAATAATGCTGGCGATAAAACAAACTAAAGAATTCTGAATTTCTGTAAATAGGAGGAAAATTCATTGAATTTTCCAACGTAAACCACGAGATGATGTAAAATCACTACTATTTTCAGGTTAATTTTCAAATGGGTATATTTTTCTACTTCACTATAGCAGAAGTAGTTTTTTTTGTGAAAATTCCGAAAACCTAAATGCAATCAGATTACTAGGTGGATTGTTAGTAGTTGACCTAGAATATTGAATTTCACAAAAATTTCGGGGGCGTTGAAACTCTCTCTGGCATATACAGGGTGTATCAATGATAACTGTATGGACGATAACTGCATCCTTATTGATCTAAGACAAAAAATGTCTTAAATAAAAGTTGTAGGGGGCAATAAAAGCTATGTATACACTGGAGTTTTTTTCTCAACACCATAGCGGTTTGGTCTGTTCATTACTACACCACCGGTTCCTAACAGTGCAGAGCAAAAATGAAAGCTATGTTCCAATATATAGGGAGTCTGATGAATGCAAAACTAAACATGTGCTAATGGTTCTACTGGTGTGATGTCTGTATACAGGGTGGCCCAGACCAACATATAATTAATACTACAGAGTGGACTAGAGATCAAAATAGGGCGATTGAAATCAGCTTTCCTTTATATGCTCCATTGAGCCGTGTGAGTTTGATGAAGGTTTTTTCTCATACTTTTGAATAATTCGAAACCCGTGAAAAGTAAGGCTTTGTATTTTGAAGAAAAAATTTGAAACCGAATTTCAAAAAGAAAAGTGTGAACACGAAATTTGAAAAAAAGCCTTGAATTCACTTCAATTGCTAGACTTAGGTGTAACGCTAATGAAGATCATATCAAAATAATAAGGAATCTAAAGAGATAATGAAGTAGTGAGGAATCTATCATGACTGAGTACAAGTTTTCAGATCAGTATCATCATTAAAGCTCTTTCTATTGTGCGTTTTAGAGGGAATAGACATAAAAATAGTATATTACGTAACAGGAGTTGTAAGTAACCCATTACGCACGAAATGAAAAAGTTTATGCACGAAGCCGCGCAGCGGCGAGTGCATAAATTTCATGAGTGGGTAATGGGCTTACAACTCGTGTAACGTACTATACTTTTTATACGCTCATTCATTTTCTTCCAATAAATAAAAAACATCGCAATCATTTAAAGTTTATTATAATAGTGGTTAAGAACAATTGAACAATTATTGTAAATCGATTGTGCCTTATTATTTAATGGTGATGAACGGTTATTTATAATTGTTTTATATTATGTTCAAGAAATTGACAATATAAATGACATGACATTTATTTTCATAGCGCGCTACTTAAGAAAACGTGTCCTATTTTTAAAGTAATTGCATAGTGTGCTGCCTACATTTAGGGGCGTCACTCTTTCAATACTAAATATATCTCGCTAATGCTAAAAGTGTTTATGTTTTTTGATTGACTTAATTTGTGTAAATAGACCAAATAAAGTCTAACGTTATTAAAAACTTGATTGTAATTTAATTAAACCAAGAAGTTTAAGCTGTCTTCTCAAAACGCACGTGTATGTTATAAGATCTCATTACGTGCATGTTATTGTTAAATATCATTTACAAGGAAGGTTGACAGTGCGATTTTTGACGTTTACAGACATGGGCGTAGAAAAAATATTTTATGAAACTTATACAAATGTTCGTACAAAAAATAAACAGTACATATTCCAATTAAACATGTTTTCTATTTATGTATAGTTTGCCAACAAAATTACTAGCCAGCCCGTTATTTTGTTTAAGATGGGCGGTCGGTTTGAAATTTGAGTGATTTGTATAGGTACATTGGATGAACATTTCAGGTATTTAAATATCTGACTGATTTCCGGTTCAATCGGAAACTTAACGAACTTCGTCATTACGAAAGGAACTTCCTAAATGTTTTTTAAATTTGGTTTCTAAGGAAAAGTATGTTAAACATTTATCATATCCTTGACTTCTCTTTGACGATGTTTGAGTAGTACATTTTATCCTTTCTAACAAAAAGTGAAAGTGTGTGCGAGAAGTCCGATATTATTTTTCAGTGTCATTTCATACGTACGTAGGTATGATAAGAACAATAACATTCCTCCCGATTCTATAAGAGGTGATGTTAATTCTGACAGTCAGTTGTTGAAGACGTCAAATATTTATTTCAGTGGAAGCCAACTATTAAACCCCATATTCAAAATCTTCCAGAGTGTTCTGGGTCTAAAGTTCCGATTTTCTGAGGTATCATGACATTTTCAATGTTGGGATTTTGATTAATATGATGAGAATTAATGGATGCATGAGAATAATTTATAACGTTAAAATTTTTTGAATATGTGACTCAAGTTATTTCCAAAATCAGCGTCAGAATATCAAATTTTACAGCATTAGAATCGGAAGGAATGCTTTTAGTACTGGAATATACAAGGCCGCCGAAATTACAATGCAATATATTTAGGACTTCTGGTATAATAGTTAATTTTATTTCAAACTGATAAAATGGGCGACTCATTTGACATGTCTTGGAACCGTCATAGCTAGAGATCCCCAAATTATAGTCAGATGTTTGAATATCTGAAATATTAATCTTTATGTCGAAATTCATAAATTCTACATGGCGGCTCCAAAATGGCGGACGAAATTTGTGATTATTGTCCAATTATGGGTTGAGGTTACGAATTTATCCGGAGATTGTCAAAATTCAATATCGTGGCTCCACGATGGCAAACAAGTTAATCATAATAGCTCAGAACTCACGGAAAAACTACCTTATAATAATGAAGCTGTATCAGAAATGCATAGACTTACGAGACGAATGAAAGCATAAAATAAAATCATAGAAAAACTTTTTAATGACAAACATTTATTGAAATGCGCTAGAAAGTAAAAAAATAATTTCTTTGGATGTATAACGTGGATTATTCTGTAGGTTACAGATTGAAAAGCTTTTGTATTCGAACTAAAATATTTTGCAGCATGCTCTATGTGAAAAAAAATTACATTCAAAGTATCGTTAAAATTGTGCCACCCTCAAGTTTTTATTTTCAAATACGAATCTATATTTTTAATTGCATTGATTCAAATGCCAAGAGTCATGTTTCATATCGGCGTAGTATTTACATCTGAACAACAGACTATTTTGGAAATATTGAACTATTACCGATATAATTTCAAATCTACAATAATTAAACAAGATCTTGTTGTATCATCAACTTGGCATTGATCCACTTCTTACTCACTGATATTTTTAAATTACAGCTATTATGGGATATTAAAAGAGGTTAAAATTGTTCTGGTCATAGTTCAATATACAAAAAGTTGTAATGGCAAAGTTTTGGAAAATCCTCGAAAAATAAAAAAATGTAGGAAAGAGAAGAATTTCAAAATTTCCAATTTTTCCGGTATAACTCCAGAACTAAAGAGGCTAGATTGTCTTGAATCAAATAAATTACCTCTGAAATACACAACTTTGCCCCCATTTATCTATTCCTATATCTCTTACCGTTACCATGATCCCAATGCATAGACTCGAATTTGAATAGCATTGTATAAGAAGTGTGGAAAGTGACATATGCCGGACTAGTGCAGGAAATACAATTTCTAACGAGTTATGCACTCTATTTTTCCTACGACCTTGAATATACAAATGGTGTGAATTATGAGTATTAAAAGATGAATTCTGAGTATATAATTACTATCATGCGAAGTAACAGAACGCAAAAGTTGTTCTTCGTTAGTCCGCATTCGGTCCTCCCTATTGTTTATTTTCCTAATACGACTATTCAATTACTGGACTTCTTGCTTCAGACGGTTTTTGCCTTGAGACGAAGTCCATATTTTCTTCCTTTTTCTTTTAATTATACATTAATTTAATTTTAATTGCTTCTCTTAACGTTATCTAATTTTAATTTTGTTTGACGTTTGCATAATTATGTAAATTTTCCTGATTTTAATAAAATTTTCCTACAATATATTTTCCATATTACCTACTGACACATCTTGGATTCTGCTGGATGCCACGGGCATGTGACAACTTTCCTTTTATAATACTTTTCATGTGAATGATATATACATTTAAGCCCTGATTAAAGCTCAGTATGCCGACACTAGTTTCCCCTGTAACTTGTAATAATATATGCTGTAGTACGAATTTTGCGTTTTCTTACTGCTATTTCCTTGCATAATATATTTGAGAAGATGGATAGTCTTTTTCTCATTAACATTAATGTAAGTTATAATCTCTGATAAACTACAAATACAAATTGAAAATCATTTCTGGTCGTGGTAAAAATAAAAAGTCAATTACTTATTAAAAGTTTGTTTGTTTACAGAGCTGATTTCAAGTTTCATTTCGTTGATATAGATGTTAAGTAGCTCTAAATGTGATAAAAGAATATATAAAATCAGTTATGTGTCTCTCTCATTCGTGATAAAGTATGTCAATGTACGCACCATTATAGAATCAATCTTCGGTAAGTTACAGCTATATCTTTTGAGGGATCCAGTCTCCATTGTGATGAAAATCGTAAAATATTATCGTTGTTCCAACAAATTATTAAAAAAAATAGTTCATATTCATAACTGGGTTATGAGAAATAAGTTTAATTTAAAACGAATAATAAGTTTTTTAGAATAGTATTTTAGTTTTCTAAAAATTATCTTTTATGTGTAAAACATAGCGTCACATGGTTTTATACCAACCGTCAACATCCCTATTACTAAAAAATATGTTTCATTCTCCTCTCTCAAAAGAAAAATAAATACATATTTAAAATTACTGGAAGTCACTTTGAACGCGACCTATATGCAATATACAGGACACACCGATTCTTAAAGAAATTCAAATCTACCTACTAATAATCGATCAAGGTCCCAGTGTTGCCAAATAATAGGAAGCCACTCTGTGCGTGATATCTATGCATTGCGGCTGTTCTATATACATATTGTGTATATCGGAGGATGCCACAGCGCTACAAATCTATACGGACGCCACTTCTACCGCTATCGCGATATATATATATATATATATATATATATATATATATATATATATATATATATTATTACTAAATTATAATGATGAATACTTACTTTTATTGTGAAATTTAAATGTATATGTTTATTATTTAGATTTTTTATTTTTAGTTTGGCTAGCTCAGTTTGTTTTTAATATTTTGTTTAGTAATTTATTTTAATTAGATTATTCGGGAGCATGAAATCCTTTTTCCCTTTGAGTCCTGACTTATTGTATTGTTATCATTGTTTAAATAAAAAGAAAACACATTATTTGTAATAGATTTAATTTTCAATGCAATCTTTATATTTAATAAAAATAATATGCGACGCCAATGGATATATTGTACCTATTTATTGATTTTAATAATAAAAATCAATGCGCAAGCGTGAAAAACTAGTCATGCGCTTTAGCATAAAACGAACAATTCTTACATTAAAGAAGCATCTATATTATACAACGTTTGTTGACGATGCAAACAAGTAAATGGTTCATAAATAAACATAAAAGAATTTATATGTATATCATAGTTATATATGATACAAATTGCTGTGGAAAGAAATGAGTTATATACATGGATAGAAAAATAGAAATTATATACAGATGGACATAGTTATTGCATTATGAAATTTCAATCACTAGATTTATGCGATTACAAGATGGCGTAAGTACATGTTTTAATTTATTTAAAATTCGGCCTTTTATTAAATTTAACGATATATGCAATGAATACACTATACAAAGTCTGTTTCTTTCTTTTTTAGATCGATCATATTTGCAAAAGTTTATCAATTTATGAAATTAAGTACTTAATTGGTATTTTGAGTTTTTACACTGTTTATTGGCCAATAAATGATTTAAATACACTGACCTGTTGCTCTTGCATTGGGATGAAAGTCTCTGGATCCCAGGAATACTCCACTGAAGCTCCAAAAAAACCAAAATTGTTGAAAATTTCGCAGATTCTTGTCGGAAAACTTGTTACAATTGACTGTAAGTATTTCTAATATTGTATTTAATAGTACTTTAGGAGTTTAAATGTCTTAAACCGGGAATATTTTTAAATTTCAGGAACACTATCACATACACTCCTCGCTTCCTAACACCAGCTTCCGTTCTCTCAAGCGTCCACGCGATTTTCGACTTTTTTCAACAAAACAGTCTTTTGTTCTTTTCCAGGTCACTATTCCAAAGTTTATTTATTGATTCACAGTTTGTTCTGTCATCTTTTATAACCAATAAGATATTGTCTTTTGTAATCAGATAATCGAAACTTCTATCACTTATCAAAAAATTTCATACATACAAATACATTAAAATTGGTTATACTTAGATACACTTACATGGTACAACATTCAATATTATTATTGATAGTATATTCTTGTTACACTCATATTAATTATAAATATAAATTCTCTTATGTTATTTGTCTATATGTCATTATTTGTTTATCGATGAAATCTATTGGATTATATTCTATTCAATATTTATATTTGTTCTTATTCTTGAATTAATGATTATAATGAATTAACTATAGTAATATTTGTTTTCATTTCAGATGAACAGCTGATTATGTTATGAAAAATAATCTTCGTCTTAGGCAACTTTATTTACATCATTACATTGGTTAGGCAATATCTATATTTTATGTTATCATTGAGGTAATTCCTTATTTTTTATATTGTTATAGGCTGTTATTTAATATATCTTTATTTGATATGTTGTTTAAATTAAGAAAGGTGTTTCCTTTTTACTTGTTTTCTTAAATTATGTTATTTTCATATATATTTCATACTAGCAACTTAATTTTATAATACTACTTCTCTTATTATCTAAGATATCTGGTTAAATTCCCCTCAAATTTAAATTTAAATGATATCCATACCCTGGATATTTATTTAAATTTCAATTTTCTTATTATAAATGATTGATTTTATTTTATTCAAAAAAAATTTAACAATTTTATGGCATAATCTTACTTTCTTTACCTTTGTTTCTCAAATATTTGTTCACATTTTTCCTACTACAAAATCTATTTCTTTCAATAACTGTCTCCTAATTCTTTCCTTAAAATACACTTGATTAAGATCAAAGTCAATTTATATTTTTAATATTACTTCATATAATACTTCTTTATTATCATTTCTTGCTAACATCCACTTATATATCAACTTATTTCTTTGTAATTACATTATACTTCTATATACTCCTCATATCATATTTCTTTTCAATATTCATTATTCAATATAATTAATTATTTCTTAAATTCATATATATATATATATATCAATATCAACTTCCTTATTCCTTCCTGTATTTTCAAGTAATCTATAAGATTCTAATTGACATTAAACATTACCTCCTATATTTTTAATCAATATTATTCATTATTACCCTTCCCTATCCTTTATTACTTACATCTTATTTCCTTATTAAAAAAAATGTGAACTTCTACTTGATACTTGAGTTATTCTTATTTTATCCCCTCTATCCTATATTCTTTAATAGTTTCATTCTATGTAAAACCAGTATCTCTTATAAATTGTTTCCTTTATTTGCTATATATATTGATTTGCCATACTCAAATTTTTTTTAAAATGTTTTAATTATAAGTTTTACCTAATATATTTTTCTTTATATTATATTATATTTATTTTTTTAGGTTCTGAAGAAACAAACGAGATGAATTTAATTGGATCACCAGCTGCCAAATGGAAAACAAAACTCTGTCTAATATCTACTTTAACTTTGTACACTACCTAATATTAAATTTTAAATCTATCCTTATGACTATCATTTCCTTTTTTAAATATTATTCGTAACATAACATCATCTATTCATAATATCTATATACATGTTCTACATTGAACACTCCCCTTTCTAATTGTGTACCTGGATAGAATAAGCGATAACTATTTTGAGCATCACTATTGTCGACTACATATGGCCCTTCAAATGGTGATAATAACTTTTTACATTGATTTTCACCTTTCTTTGGTGTTCTCAAAGATCTTACTAGGACTAAATCTCCTTTTTCAAATCTAATCTTCTTATTATTTTTGTTTCCTTTTCTTTTAATAAATCTTATAGCACTTCTCTCCAAATTCTTGCTTACTTTATCCAAAACTTGAGACATATCCCATTCTCTCTGTATTATCCATTCACGTTCTGGAGGTATTCCTTTCAAAATAAATTGTGGACATTCTTCAGTAACTCCATTAGGTAATTGATTTAAAAATTTCTCGACTTGATTTAGATTTTCTTCCCATAAATTGTGTCTATTATTACATAAAATCCTTAAATACTTAACAACTTCTTTGATATACCTCTCAGCTGGATTAGATGAAGGTCTTCTTATACTTATGAAATTCATTTTAATATTATGATTTCTACAAAAACGTTTGACTTTTTCACTCACAAAGTTAGTAGCATGATCCAATATTAAGTTTTCCGGAGTTCCTATTTCTTCTATAAAATTTTTCAGACAAGATATTACTGTGTTTGCATTGGTACGTTGACAAGGAAAAGTTCTTACAAATTTTGAAAATATATCCACCATAACTAAAATATGTTTATTGCCTTGCTTGCTAGGTATTAATTGTGATATGAAATCAATAGCTACTATATGTAAAGGCTTGAGTGCTATTATAGGTTTTGGTCCACTAATATGATGATAGTTTCTTTCCTTCGCCAACTGACAAATTTTACAAATTTTACAGATTTCTTTAACCAATGATATGTCCTTCTTTGCAGTGTAATTTTCTCTAAACAACATCCATAGTTTTCGAGATCCTATATGTCCATACTCCTCATGTAATTGTTTGAGAATTTCCTTAGCATACTCAGGTGTTATTAAATAAATTTCCCTATCTTCCATCTTCTTATACCAAATTCCCTCGTTTTGAAATGCTCCTCTTTTACAAGATTCTTGTAAATTTCTCTGATCCTCCATTATTTTCTCCAAAGTGAACAAACCTTCAGTTTTTTGCAATCTATTTATGCCAATTTGGAATTGTTGATCCTTCTTCTTCATTTCTGTTTCACGGCTAAGAGCATCCGCTACTATATTATTTTTCCCAGGAATAAATTTTATTTCAAATTCATATTCCTGTAATAGAAGTATCCATCGATGTATCCTATTATGTGCATAACGATTTTTAAACATTGCTGTTAAAGCTGAATGGTCTGTTTCCAAGTAAAATTTGGCTCCTAATAGATAAAAACGTAATTTAGTTATGCAAAACACAATGCTTGCCATCTCCAATTCAGTAACTGAGTATTTTCTTTCATAGTTTTTCGTTACTCGGGAAATAAAACTGATTGGTACTTCTCCTTCCTCTTGTTCTTGCAATAAAACTCCTGCTAATCTATCTATGGATGCATCTGTTCTTAAAATAAATGGCTTGTCATATTGAGGATGATAAACCTGCAAATTTTGTAAAAATATTTCCTTGAGTTCTTGGAAAGCTTGTTCTCTTCTAGCATCCCATTTCCATTTCGTTTCCTTCTTGAGTAATTCAATTAATGGAATTTCCTTATTACTGAGGTCTGGTATGAGTCGTTTGAAGTAGTTGAGAATTCCCAAAAATCCTCGAAGAGTTTTGAGATTGGTCGGTGTTTTATATTCCCTTATGGTTCTAATTCGTTCAGGGTTCATTCTCACTCCAGTAGAATTTAAAATATATTCCAAATACTGCACTTCTTTTTGGTAAAATTGACATTTTTCCATGTTCAATTTTAATCCTGCTTTTTCCAATTCTGCCAATATAGTCTTCAAATGTTCGTGATGTTGTTCTTCATTTTCTGAATATATTAATATATCATCGATATAGTGCAATGTAAAATGTTCATATTGGTTCAGAACAGTGTGAAGTGTTCTTACCAATGCTGCACACGAACTCTGTAAACCAAATGGAACAACACAAAATTGGTATACTACACCATCAATCATAAATGCTGTATACGGACGACTTCTTTTATCTAATGGAATCAACCAAAAACTATGCTTCAAATCCAGTTTCGTGAATATGTTAGCTCTTGTAATCCGACCAAATATCCCCCCTACATTTAAAGGACTCTCATATTGTTTTTTAGTATATGAGTTGATATTTCTGGCATCCAGACATAATCTAATCTCACCTGACTTTTTTCGGACACATGTTATCGCACTTATATATGGAGAGTTGGATCTTTCTATAATACCATCTTGTATCATCTTTTCTAACTCCTGGTATACTTCATTTTTCAGCTTGTAAGGAATGGGATAGGTTTTTATTTTGAAATTACTAATATCCTTGTTCATTTCTAACTTATGTATATACTTTGCTGCTATGCATACTTCTTTGTTGAAGAGTCTTCCATATTTTGTTAATAACTCATCAATCTCCTTTCTATATTGTATGGGACAAAGTTGTTCCTGTAGATCTTCCACAATTCCTATTTCATTTACTTGACATTGTCTTTCCTCTACCTCTTGTTCTTCCTTTTTGTCAAAAGTTATTATATTATCTTCACATACCATGTATCCCTGTTTATAATCAATAATCATCTTGTGATTGCTCAATTCATCATTTCCCAAAATTACATCATATTTTAAATTCTTAACTACTAATAATTGTATTTTATAAGCTATATTTCCCAAATAAAAATCTGTGACTATGCTACTATTTGTATAATATAAATTTTTATCATTCGCCCCTACTAATGATAGTTTCTTTGTATTTATCATCATAATATCATCTTTATTTAAATTGTCTACTATATCCTGTTTAATTAATGTTACCTCTGAACCCGTATCTATTAAAATTCTACAAATAATATTTTGTAATCTACCCTGGATAAATATTAAATTAGGTTTTTCTACTTTTTTACTATTATTTTCATAATCTATAATAAATTCTCGAGGATGTTCATATCGCGATGAATAGATGATATTATGTACGTAAGGACGGTTTAAGCAAAATTCGCTATGTTATCCTGTCCAGGAATACACTCTTCTACCTGTATCTCCTGTCTAACCATGTTTACCTGTCTCCTATTATCATCCTCCCTATTTCTGTTTTGTTCTGGATTGTTTCGGTTTTCTCTGCCATTTTGCCAATTCCTTCCTCGATTGTTATTATTATTGCTATATTGATTTCTTCTTTCGAAATTGTTATGATTCCTATAGTTCTCAGGATATCTGTTTCCATTATTCCTTTCTCGATTTCTATTTTGTTCCCCATTTCCTTGGTATCGTCTATCATCAAAGTTCCTGTTTCCATAATTTCTATTTCCATTGTTTTCATTATAATCTCTTCTTATATTACCATTCTCTCTTCGTGCATCATTTCTATTATTTCCATTTCCATTTTGATATCTAAGAAAACCATTTCCATTTTGGACACTTCTTTCAACTCTCTGCAAATACCTAGATAAATTGTCCATTGTTTTTATGTTGTGTAAGGCTATCGTTTCTGAGACTTCGGAATTGAAATGTCTCCCGACATATAAAACTAATTCCTCCTCCTTCATAACAGGTTCCAAATATTGTGACATGTTATAGAGTTGCATAGCATATGCATTTAAATTTTTATCCGATTGTAATCGAATTTCCCAAAATACAATCTTTCCCTAAAATTCGCTTGATGAATTTCACCCCAAAAATAATTCATGAATTGGTTCTCAAATTCTTCCAGATTATTTATGCTTTCTTCCTTATTACAGAACCATAATAGGGCATGTCCAGATAACATCCCTCTAATACAAATCTTCTTCTCCATCATATCTCTCATTCCTTTGAGTTTGCTTTTAATGATTTTAATAAACACCTTCGGATGAATGGTATTTATATTCCCATCAAACTTTACTCCGATATCCATGTTTCCCGTATAGATTACTCCACCTCCATTTCTCCTAACGTTAAATTCAATTTCTTCCATGCCTTCCTGTAATTTTCTGTTCATTTCTTCCAGTTCTTTATGAAATATTTGTCCAATGTGCTCGTTCCTCTCCTCACATGTTCCTGTTTGTTGTTGTACCTTTGTATCCAAATCCTTAAATTTCTGCTCCGCATTCTGTTGGTAATTCTGCATTATCTCTTCTATTATTTGTTCCTTGAATTTTATATTTTCCACTTCTTTAGTTATGTCTTCATTCTGTCTCATTACTTCTGCTTGGATTGTTCCCGGTAATTTTTCTTCTATTTCTTGGATATGTTCAACTACTTGATTTTCTATCTGTTCTCTAATTTTCATACCGTTTTCTTGAATTTCAATCCGTATATGTTTGTTTTGCTCCACCATATCTTCTTTCACCGTATTTATCTGCTGCCTACATTCTTCATTTTCTTCCCTTAGTTTCCTGAATTCCTGGATGCTTTCAGTTTTCACCTCTTCTATCTTCTTTTCCAATTTATTCATATTTCCATTAATTTTATCCATCTTCCCGTTTAAGCTCCCCTCTATTCCATTTATATTTCCATTCAAATTGTCCTCCATTTTGTTCATATCTCCCCTCATATTGTTCATATCTCCCCTCAATTTTTCCTCCATACTGTTCATGTTAGCCATTAATTGTTGCATCATGTTCACCATCTGGTCATCTCTACCTGTTCTTGTTCGCGCTTCCTGTCTCCTCTCTTCTTGTTCCACAGCTTCCCCATCTCCTGTCATATTTTCTTCCTGTACATCTCCTTCTAATTGTTGTCCTTGTTCCAAATATACCGCTTGGTAATCTCCCATACCATGACTTCGTTCTTCCCTTTCCTCTTCTGATCCACTGTCTGCTCCTACCTGCCTTCCATCTCTCAACGTCATTCGTTTTGCCATTTTTAATTGAGTTTAAAATTTGCAAATATAACCAAAAATTTTTACAACGCCCCACGTTTTGGGTGACAATTATTACTATATATATAATGATGAATACTTACTTTTATTGTGAAATTTAAATGTTTATTATTCAGTTTTTTTATTTTTAGTTTGGCTAGCTCAGTTTGTTTTTAATATTTTGTTTAGTAATTTATTTTAATTAGATTATTCGGGAGCATGAAATCCTTTTTCCCTTTGAGTCCTGGCTTATTGTATTGTTATCATTGTTTAAATAAAAAGAAAACACATTATTTGTAATAGATTTAATTTTCAATGCAATATTTATATTTAATAAAAATAATATGCGACGACAATGGATATATTATACCTATTTATTGATTTTAATAATATCATCAATGCGCAAGCGTGAAAAACTAGTAATGCGCTTTAGCATAAAACGAACAATTCTTACATTAAAGAAGCATCTATATTATACAACGTTTGTTGACGATGCAAACAAGTAAATGGTTCATGAATAAACATAAAAGAATTTATATGTATATCATAGTTATATATGATACAAATTGCTGTGGAAAGAAATGAGTTATATACATGGATAGAAAAATAGAAATTATATACAGATGGACATAGTTATTGCATTATGAAATTTCAATCACTAGATTTATGCGATCACAAGATGGCGTAAGTACATGTTTTAATTTATTTAAAATTCGGCCTTTTATTAAATTTAACGATATATGCAATGAATACACTATACAAAGTCTGTTTCTTTCTTTTTTAGATCGATCATATTTGCAAAAGTTTATCAATTTATGAAATTAAGTACTTAATTGGTATTTTGAGTTTTTACACTGTTTATTGGCCAATAAATGATTTAAATACACTGACCTGTTGCTCTTGCATTGGGATGAAAGTCTCTGGATCCCAGGAACACTCCACTGAAGCTCCAAAAAAACCAAAATTGTTGAAAATTTCGCAGATTCTTGTCGGAAAACTTGTTACAATTGACTGTAAGTATTTCTAATATTGTATTTAATAGTACTTTAGGAGTTTAAATGTCTTAAACCGGGAATATCTTTAAATTTCAGGAACACTATCACATACACTCCTCGCTTCCTAACACCAGCTTCCGTTCTCTCAAGCGTCCCCTCGATTTTCGACTTTTTTCAACAAAACAGTCTTTTGTTCTTTTCCAGGTCACTATTCCAAAGTTTATTTATTGATTCACAGTTTGTTCTGTCATCTTTTATAACCAATAAGATATTGTCTTTTGTAATCAGATAATTGAAACTTCTATCACTTATCAAAAAATTTCATACATACAAATACATTAAAATTGGTTATACTTAGATACACTTACATGGTACAACATTCAATATTATTATTGATAGTATATTCTTGTTACACTCATATTAATTATAAATATAAATTCTCTTATGTTATTTGTCTATATGTCATTATTTGTTTATCTATGAAATCTATTGGATTATATTCTATTCAATATTTATATTTGTTCTTATTCTTAAATTAATGATTTTAATGAATTAACTATAGTAATATTTGTTTTCATTTCAGATGAACAGCTGATTATGTTATGAAAAATAATCTTCGTCTTAGGCAACTTTATTTACATCATTACATTGGTTAGGCAATATCTATATTTTATGTTATCATTGAGGTAATTCCTTATTTTTTTTATTGTTATAGGCTGTTATTTAATATATCTTTATTTGATATGTTGTTTAAATTAAGAAAAGTGTTTCCTTTTTACTTGTTTTCTTAAATTATGTTATTTTCATATATATTTCATACTAGCAACTTAATTTTATAATACTACTTCTCTTATTATCTAAGATATCTGGTTCAATATATATATATATATATATATATATATATATATATATATATATATATGATGTAGGAGTTTTGCGTGGTATGTAAACAACAACAACAATGAAATTTGTGGGTAACTCACGCAAAGAGAAGAAGGGCTACTGAAACAAAGTGGTAATGGCAGACATGCATGTTTCTGGCGTATTTGCCGTCCTCAGTACGGTATAACCAAATAAAGGCGTGAAACTTGGGAGCAAAGATGTTGATCGAAACATGGAAAATCACAAAACAACGGATTTGAACAGGGAAACCAAACGCACATTTGTGCCTTCAATTGGAAGATCCCGATTTTTCGGAAAAACAACCAAGATCGATACGGAGACGCATATAGCCCCCCTGTCTAAGCCTTCCGGCCCATGGTAAACTCCAATGAAGATGTAGGAGTATTGCGTGATGTGTAAACAACAACGTGAATTATCCATGAATCTCATTGTTGTTGTTGTTTATAATACTCCTACATCTTCTTTGTTGTTTACTACGGGTCGGAAGGTTCAGGCATGTTTCGATCAACATCTTTGCTCCCAAGTTTCACACCCTTATTTGGTGATACCGTACTGAGCACGGCAAATGAGCCAGAAATCTGCATGTCTGCGGTTACCACTCTATTTCAGTAGCCCTTTTTCTTGTTGCGTTAATTACCTCATTGTTGTTGTTATATATATATATATATATATATATATATATATATATATATATATATATATATATATATTGAATTAGTCCTTTATTATATTAAAACAATTCACAAATTTGAACAGACATTAAAATGTAATATTAATACGTATGGTGTACCTGTAGACACAACCAAGTTAAAAACTAAGATTTCATATAAATGAATAGAATGAAATGAGCAAATATATTGTCAGATATTGAGAAAAACAGTTACCAAAAGGACTTAAAGGATGATGAATAAAAATTCTAACAACATTGTATGAATAAGTATAAAATTTTACCTTAACAATTAATCCCAGGTCAAGTCAATGTCAACATGTTTCAAAATACTCTGAACACTGCCACGTGAATATCTGGATAAATAGAATGTAGTATCACTTGAAACCTAAAATAACAAAAATTAATATTCAACTCACTAATTGGTGATCTATATTTACAGATGAGGATAGTAAAGGTTTAAATTTGAATAAAGAATTAAAAAAAATTTATGATAGGTGACATACGGAACAGAGCCAAGTTGTCTGTCAGGGAAATATGATAATTCAATAATCTTTATAAACAGGAAGTAATCAAATTTAGTGATTTTCTTGCCAACTTAAATTTGTCGGTTATTAATTGAATGTAGAACAATAAAGACAAATTTGGAAATAACTAAGACTTTATGTAAGATAAAATTAGTAAGAATTCAAAGATTTAAAACTACACAATTACATATGTATTAATAATTATTTTAGGTTGTAGATTTTGTATACTTTAATGTAAATAGATATACCTTAAACAGGGAATTATAACAAAATTTGTTATTATAATACATGAAAAAGACATTTTATGGAATCCCTAAGACAATATTAACTTATATAAATAAGTGTTATTCTCCAAAACTGTTGAAATAAATAATTTTACATTTTTTCTAAAAAACATTCAAATCAACAATTATTGTAACAAAAATAGTGCAAAGCAGGCTTTGCATTTTATGAGTCGAAAGTTTGTTGATTTTGAAGAAAAAAGACAATCGCGCTTGGGGTGAGAGGATAGATGGCTTTTGTATAAATCTCCTCTACAATTTTTTTTTAAAATAATGTAAAAGTAAAGTTTGAAGTCAAAAAAGTAAAGAAAAGTCATATTAGTGTTGATTAAACAGTGTTTATAAACGAGAAGTGAACAGAAAGGAGCATTTCTCCGCTGAGAAATCATCAAGAATTTGGGAGACGCTAGCAGCAGTCCAGGTACCGAGGCTTCGAAATAAGGTCTGTGCTTTTTAAGTATTAATTTTGGAATTCCAAAAAGAATATAGTGAACAATAAAATATAGTTTGAACGTTTTAATAATAATTTCACAAAAAAGGCCTAAAACATTATAATCTGATGAATATCATATAATATCCATGGATATCCATGCATTTTTAGTAATAGATAGTATAGTACTCAATTGTTAAATTAATTCATTCCATCCATTGTTCACGTTATATATAAATGATCATTTAACTTCCATTTCCCCTTTCCTTCTGATGCATGTTTGACTTTTTCTATCCATCACTATCCTCATTTAACTTCACTGGTATTGCTTTTATATCAGAAGTGTATAAACATTTCAGACATATAACATCGACTGTATATTCTACATTTAGTGTCGCGTGGAACTCTATAAGAGCATACGTTTCTCTTATGCGCCGACGCAATCATCTAAAGTATTCAGTGCGCATGACTGGATAGAATGCAGGAGTGGTAAGAGGAAATTTAATGTTAAAAATAATACAAAATTTGATCGTAACAATTTATTAAATCAATTTCTGGAAAGTGTTGGTATTTTTATTTTTATTCATATCCATAAAAAATTTATTAAAAATTTGCTTACTTCATTCAGTCGCTGTAAGAATATTTTGAATCATTAAAATCAGAGGTATATATGCAGGAAAGATTTTGTTTCTGAATAAAGTGAAATATGAAAATTTAAGAATTAGATATTCAAAACTGAATTATATTTTTTTTGTGCGTCCTGAACTCAAAGGGAGGAGTCTGCATGCTACCGACTCTATGCTAAAAAAATGATATCAACATATCATCATTAGGAGCTAGCCGAAAGTAAGTCAAGTCTATTTTAAACAAGACTACGACTTGTATAACTTTTACGACTTTTCTAACTATTAAAATAACTAATAATATATAAAATTGAATAAAGAAAATACACAGTGATAATACATATGTATATATATATATATATATATATATATATATATATATATATATATTTTATAAAAACGCAACGTAGCATCGTTCTCATGAAAATACGGAAAACGTAATCTGATGTTTGACATTGCGTAACATTACTTAAACATAAGCGTTTTTTCGTATATAACAACTCCCCCCTTAATTAAAATTGTTGTTTAATAAACAACAATTTTGAGAATAAAAACCAAAATACATAAAATATAAAATAGACAATACAATATATACAGAGATTTCAAGATTAAAAGGAAAATACGCAAAATAAAAAAATAAAAATATAAAGGTATACATTAAACCATGAAATTGTCAATTTTCGATTTCCACTTCCTCAGAGGCTTCAGTGTCAAGTTTGGGTCTCCTTTTTGGCAGAATGTTATGAATTTTGATAAAAACATCATTCGGTTGGTCCGGAACAGGCTTTTCTAGCGATTTGTTGAATTTAATATTTCTACACTTATAACAGGTGTAGAGGACGATCAAGGCAACGATGAGTGAGATCGTAGTATATGTGAACCACGAAATATTTTTCTCAACAAACGGTTTGTTTATGAGTTCATCCAAACTTTTTGAGTATTGGTCCAGTTTGTGTTTTGTCACTTGCAGATCATTCAAGTTAATGTTATTAAGATCTAGTGGTTCTATTTTGGGTACTTCTACTTTGTTTGGAATGTCTAGACAGCAGTTGTAATCAACCATTACGGGATGAAGTACATGAGGAATGTTTATAGTTTTTCTGGTACTAGCTTGTATTTTAGTAATGCCAACAAAAGCGGAACATCCTGAGTATAGCTGTAAAATAGAATTTTCATTTACGGTTAATGTTTTCGTTTTTGTGTCTGGAAGACTTATGGTCACGTGTACCGGTTCGGCAATCGACACTAGCCACACGTTTTCTTCGAGTTTTTGCACATTATAACCTTGTCCGTTGACTACCGCACTTTTACAATTCACAGGAAATGTCTTATATTGTCTTAACAAACGGGCTTCACATATCGCGTTATCGTCTATAGGGTACGCGTAAACATCGCGACACAACTTTTGATGCGTAGATAACTGTTTACACTTTTGTAAATCGTGGATTGGAATGTAGGATAAAGAATCATCATCTCGCGCTAAATATTTTTGTGAAAATGATAAAATGTGGTGAAATCCAGTTCTATTATCATAAATTGGTATTGGGTATAGGTGGAATAAAGTAAAAACTTGTGGTTCAATCAAAGGTATTTTAAAAACGAAAACAAGATCTGAATTTGTTTGATATGCTTCGAGATCGATTATTTCCATATATTGTGAAATTTTAGAATATTTTATTGGTAGCGGTAAACCTTTTCTTACTGTATTTTCTGATATTTTCTTAAGAGCAGTGATCAAATTTTCTGGTTCAATAATAGAAGTATGAATTATTTGAAGCTGTGCAAAAGTGATAGAGTTTAGAATATCATTAATAGTATTTTCAAGATACGAATAAATCTCCATTAGTTGTTCGCAAATTTCAAAGAAATTTAATTTGGCTTCGATAAGCGCAATTTCGTTTGTTGATTGTCGAATGGAGGTTTCAATTTTTTCTATATCTGAGTTAAATATTTCCTCATTTAATTTTAATTGTCCTATAGTACTGTTGAGATTTGTTATGACTGAGCTTGTGATTGACATTTGATTTTTTAATAAGTTTTCTATCTGGTTTTGATCAGTTTTTAATTTATTAATGCAGTCCATATAATATTCACCGTCAGACGCATCGAGATTTCCGGTTATTGATTTAAATATGGTGCCAATACCATTAATTAACCCTCGTTTTTGTCTTTTAACATCAAAAGATATTTCACTAAATTTATCGCCAATGGATTTTGTAATTTGTTGCAATAATGCCAAATGTGATGTTACTTCGGATCGGAAGGACTTCATACTGGAGTAGTTTGAAGTAAAGGTATTTTGAATTGTGTCAAGAATTCTATTATTTCTTTCAAAAGTTTGTTTAAAAGCTGATATATTTTTATGCACTAATAAAGTCCATTCGTCGTTCGAAACCATTATTTTGGTTTCGTCGTGGTAGTAGATTCCAACTGTATTGTTTATGGGTTCGATTTTATATTGACATGTTGCTGTTCCGATCAGCAGCAGAAACCTGAAAATAAGTTAATTTTCAACATAGGGTTTCATAAGATCGAAATTTATGTTTTATTTGTTTCTAAATTTAATACTGTTGCGGAATTTCTGTGTATCTCTAGTATTTCAAAAGGGCCAATAAACTTATTTTCTAACTTGTTTTTTATTTGAGTTTCTTTTACGTAAACTTTATCACCTACTTCATAATTTGGTTTGTTTTCGGAGACATGTTTGTCAAATCGGTCTTTAGCTTTTTCTTTTTGCTTTATGGTTTTTTCTCTCGCTATTTTATAATAATAGGATATGCGGTTATTTAGATATCTAATGTATTTAGTAATTAATTCTTGTTCATTGTATAATTTTTCGGGAGGTCTACTGGACGTGTGTCCAAATACAAGTTCGTATGGTGTGAATCCGTGTGTTTTGTTTATAGAGTTATTATAAGCGATAATAGCAAATGGTAAAATACTGAAGGGGTGTTCATTTGGGTGGTCTGCTAAATGTAATCGAATCATTTCTAACAGAGTAGCATGTAATCTTTCTAGAGATCAGTTACTTTGCGGATGACCGACACTTGAATATGTTAACTTAATATCGAACATATTACAAAGGTCTTTCATTAACGCATTATTGAATTCGCGACCGGCATCGCAATGAATGCGAAGTGGTGCACCAAAATGCTGAAAATGAGCTAATAATGAAGTAATGAAGTGACAACGGATTTGGCACTTTTATCTTCAAGCGGATATGCTTGAGAAAATTTTGGTAGTTCGTCTCTTATTGTAAGAGCGTAATTCTTTTGAGGTACCTCTAAAATATCAATATTAATACGTTCAAAAGGTGTTTTAGGCGTTTCTGTTATAACGAGGGGACTGTCCAAATTTTTGCGACATATTTTTGTCTCTTGGCATGCCCGGCATGACTTAATATAATTTTCGACATCTCGATTGAGGCCGGTCCAATTATATTTTTGTCGTATTCGCCTAATAGTTTCATTAATTCCGCGGTGAAGGTGGCTTTTGCCATTATGGAATTGATCTAAGATGATAGGTATTTGATTTTGTTCTGGCTCTTTAGTAATATTTTGACAAATAGTGAATTTTACGTCAACTTCCGAAAGTAGAAATGATAGTGTTTCTAGTATTGGTAGGTCAGGATTATTTTCGATAAAATATTTTTCTGAATGTTTAAATAAATCTCGATTTCTGTAAATTGCAGCAAATAAGTATTCACTAATACTGTCTGGATCCCATGGTATAGCAATAATAAGGTATTTTCTATTTTTGACAGTTCTATTGCTAAGTACATTGATTTTTGCATAAGAAAAGTCGGGGTTTTCCTCAAATATATCCTCAATAATTTTTTCATGAAAATCTTGTAAATTGTTTTGTTGAAAAAAGGTTAAAATGTTTTTATTTTGTTTGTCTAGTAGATGATTATTGGAATATTCTATTTTAGAATAGTCAATCAGTGATTTTGTTTTATAAAGTTCCTCAAAAGACAAAAATTCTTCTGCAGCGGCATCCCAGTCAATTTCAGGTTTATTTTCAGTTTGTTGGGATGGTCCTGCATCTTCAAGAGCGGGATAAATTGGGTAAGGTAAATATTTAAAGTTTCCTAATTTTGAGCGAAATGAATCAGTCATTTATGTGGTTAATTTTTATTCGAGAGAGGGCATCGGCATTTTTATTGGATTTGCCGGATTTGAATTCAATTTGATAGTCGTATTCCTCTAATTTGAGGCGCCATCGTGCTAGACGACTACCGGGGTCTTTTATAGAGAATAACCAAGTAAGTGGACGGTGGTCAGTTATAAGGGTAAATTTTCGGCTATATAAATAGGGTCTAAAGTGTTTAACTGCCCACACAATTGCCAGAAGTTCTCTCTCTATCGTAGAGTATTTGGTTTCTGCTTTGCACAATGTCCTGGATGCATAGGCTATCGGTAAATCCTTACCTATTGGGCCTTGTGACAAAACTGCACCGATGGCAAATGCGCTAGCATCGGTAGTTAAAAGAAATCGTTCTTCAAAGTTTGGGTATATCAATATCGGAGTAGAGGTAAGAGCATTTTTTAATTCTTGGAATGACTTTTGACATTCGGAGTCAAAATTAAATGGGACATCTTTTTGTAAAAGTGTTGTCATTGGTTTGGAAATTTTAGCGAAGTTCGGTATAAATCTTCTGTAGTAACCAGCGAGTCCCAAAAAGGATTTTATTTCCTTTTGGTTCGTAGGTTGAGGGAATTTTTGGACGCATTCAACTTTTGCCGGAAATGGCTTAACGCCATCTTCCGTGATTAAATGTCCAAGGTAGGCGACTTCTTTTCTCAAGAATTCGCACTTGTCTGGCTGAAGTTTTAAGTTAGCTTTTTGAAGTCTCTTGAATACTTCTGTTAAGCGGGTAATATGTTCTTGAATTGTCGGTGAATAGACGATGATGTCGTCCATATAGACAAGACATCGCTCGTTTTGAATTCCAGCAAGGACATTGTCCATGACCCTCTGGAATGTTGAAGGTGCATTTTTTAGACCGTACGGCATTCTGAGGAATTCGAAATGTCCGTTTTCAACTGTGAAGGCGGTCTTTGGTATATCTTCAGGCATTATTTCAATTTGATGAAAGCCTGATGCAAGATCTAGTGTCGTGAAATATTGACACTTACCAAGCTGGTCCAATAAATCTCCAATGTTTGGTAACGGGTATTTGTCGTCTACAGTAACCTCATTCAGTTTTCTGCAGTCTACGACAACACGCCATTTTTGTTCACCTGATGCGTCGAGCTTCTTGGGCACAATCCACACGGGCGACGTCCATGGAGAATTGCTGGGTTGTATAATGTTTTGTGAAAGCATTTTATTGATCTGATCTTTCACCTCTTGTTTATGAATTTGGGGATAGCGATATGATTTTACATAAGTGGGCTTAGAATTTTGCGTATCTATGGAATGTTTTATTTCGTTGGTGAAAGTAAGTATGTCTCCTTCTAAATAAAAAATGTCAGAAAAATCATGACAAAGTTGGGAAATTAAGTCTCGTTCTTCTTCATTAAGATGATCAAGTCTTAGTTGATTTTTTAATTCCGATATTCTATCGGTGCACATTTCTTGGGTAGTTAGTTGAATATTATTTACAGTATTTATTTCATATGGTTCTAAGGTAAGTTTTGAAAATGTTACAGTTTTAGGTATACAATTAACATTTAATACTGAAACAAAAAATTCTCCTTTTTCATCTATTTTAACTAAAGCGTTTGGTAGTTTAACTTTCTCTACTTCTTGACCTACCAGTATAGCATCAGTATTAACTAAATCGCATTTTAGTTTAAATATTTGTTCAGTCCTAGGTTCAATGGAAATTGTATTTTTGTAAATTTGTGGAAATTGGTTTTCGATTGAAATATTGGTAGTTTCATTATCTGTTACTCTAAATAATGGTACAATTTTGAAATCAGTAATAAGTTAAAAGGAGAATATCATCCATAACACAAATGTGACTGACAGTGATACTGTGAATAAAACTCAAAGTCAGTGTCACAGAATTATTTAATAGTTAGACAATAAAAGCTACTAGTTTCGGCCTACAAACGGCCATCTTCAGGCTACAAAAACAGATTGTTAAAAAAAGGGGACAAATACAAAAACAAACATCTCCAACATTACCTGACACATAAGAAACAAATTAGTGAATTAACTGGAAAAGAAAAAAGAGAACAGTACAATTTAATAAAATAGTACTGTTCAAGTTATAGAACCATAAGACATAATTAAAATTGACTAGGTCCACAAAATTATAAAACATTAAAACGTGTACAAATTCATAGATAAAAAATACATAGATAAAAAAGGTAGCTGTAAAAGTCAACCTTAGTCCAATTCACTTAAAAAAGAAGAAGAGATCTTAAACTAAATGTCTAAGATTAAAACAACAAAATATATACATACCAAAAACTGATACTAAGTAGCAATCAAATAAAGAATAAACAACAAGTTGAAGAATGCATAAAAAAGGAGTTGAAAAGGTACAATACAAAATAAACAAAACAATAGTCTGAGAAAAATATTGAATTCAAAAACCCTGAAACGGAAGATTGAGGAACATGTACGGCTCAGAAGGCAACAATTGTTCATTAAGACAAACAACAGTAGTATCAGAACTAATCTGGTTAATCTCAAACATTTCAAGTAAATTCATCCTAGGTCCTTTAAAACATTTATGAAGTATACGAGCATCAGACAATGAAAATTGATGGTTCTCTGAAATAATATGGTTTGCAAATGCTGAAGGGGAAGCAGGAGGGTCAGTATTCCGATACCTTTTGATACAACTGAGATGTTCTTTTATCCTTGTGTCCAACAGACGTCCAGACTGGCCCACATAGACAGCGTCACAATCCTGACAACAAAGTTTGTAAACGCCAGGAGAATGAAGATATGGCATGCAGTCTTTAGTGTTAACTAGTAATGATCTCAAATTGTTGTTGGTTCTAAAACCGAATTTAATGTTATGTTTTTTAAATATATTACCAAATTTATAGGATATAGGACCAAAGTAATGTAGAGAACCAGCATAATGAAGCTTATCACCGTCAGAACACATGTTGAGAGAATTAAAAGTAGGAAAACTCAATCTGAATTTATTGAGAAATCTCATGTATAATTTGTTGAATAAAGAAATAGAGAAATTATTGTTGACAACAATTTGTTTGATGATATTGATCTCATTAATAAAGGCCTCCTGTGACAAAGGTAAAGAAAATGCTCTATGTAAAAGACTATTAATGGAAGAATTTTTGTGTGATTGGGGATGGTTAGAATTGAAATCAATGATAGCATCTGTCGTTGTGGGTTTTCGTTAAATCTCAAATTCCAGTCTCCTAGTGACGACATTCTTAACAATTAACAAGTCCAAAAAGGGGATGCGGTTATTCACTTCTAACTCCAAAGTGAATTTAATTCTGGGGTGTAATGTATTAATGAAATGAAGAAAAGAAAAGGCCTGTTCATGTGTACCTTCGAAAAGAACAATACAATCGTCCACATAGCGGTAGTAAAAAACAATGTGACTTTTAAAGGATGGATCACTTAAATAGGTTTGTTCTAATGTGTTCATAAAAATTTCAGCTAGTAGAGGACTGAGGTTAGATCCCATAGCCAAACCTGTTGTCTGTTCATAATATTTATTGTTAAATTGGAAAAAAATTTGTTCTAAAGACAATTGGAGTAAACCGAGGACATCAGAAACAATATTGGGGTTCAAATTATTAGAAATGAGCAAAGCCTCAACCAAGTCAATACATTCTGAAGGGGGTATGCTAGGAAAGAGGTTAGAAACATCAAGTGAAAGCAAAAATGAACTAGAGTTGGGAACTGTAATATTAGATATCTTGTTACACAAGTCTAAAGAATTTTTAATAGAAAATTTATTATTGAAATTAGTGATGTCTAGGAGTAAATTATTAAGAAAAGAAGAGAGTTTAGAGACAGGTGAATTAGAAAATGAAACTACCGGTCTAATTGGTATATTTTCTTTATGAATTTTAGGAAGTCCATAAAGAAGGGGGGTGATAGGAGCCATCTGTGTCAATTGGTAGAATTTAGTGTTAAAGTTGTCTAATGTATCAGAGTAAGTTTTAAGCCTATTCCTAAAAAGCGTATGAAACTTCAAGGTAGGATCTGAACTTAAGGGAGAAAAAGAAGTGTCAGAATGAATGAAATACTCAACCTTATTGACATAGTCATATCTATCCAAAACGACAACGCAATTACCCTTATCTGCCTTAGTCACTACTAAATCATCTGAAGAGATTTTCTGTTTTAAATCTCTAAGTGAAGAGAATGAAAACTGATGTTGATTGAAAATAGGGGAAAGGTTAGGTTTGGAATGCCTGTTAAAGGTCTTTTGAATCAGGGAAGAGATGTCAGCACGTATGGATGTTTTATTGGTCAAATCAGAATTGCCCAAAATTAATTCAGAGTCAATTGCTAAAGTTCTCAAATTACGTTTAACATTAGAAGTTGAGAAATTAAATTTTAAACCCATGTTAAGTAAGTCAAGTTGCTGTTTATTAAATACAGAATTACTGAGGTTAAGGACTCTAGGATGAAACTTGAAAGAAGAATATTTCTTATCACTTACATGCGAATTAGCAAATCTCGGTTTAAGGTTTTTATCTATCAACCAGTGGAGTTTATCTGACAACCTCAAATAATTATCTATACCTGCATCCTCAACCGCATCCCTCACATCTCTATCTAAAATATCAAATTCTTGAAAGGTTAGAAATTTAGTCAACAAAAAAAGAGTCCTTAACCTCAGTAATTCTGTATTTAATAAACAGCAACTTGACTTACTTAACATGGGTTTAAAATTTAATTTCTCAACTTCTAATGTTAAACGTAATTTGAGAACTTTAGCAATTGACTCTGAATTAATTTTGGGCAATTCTGATTTGACCAATAAAACATCCATACGTGCTGACATCTCTTCCCTGATTCAAAAGACCTTTAACAGGCATTCCAAACCTAACCTTTCCCCTATTTTCAATCAACATCAGTTTTCATTCTCTTCACTTAGAGATTTAAAACAGAAAATCTCTTCAGATGATTTAGTAGTGACTAAGGCAGATAAGGGTAATTGCGTTGTCGTTTTGGATAGATATGACTATGTCAATAAGGTTGAGTATTTCATTCATTCTGACACTTCTTTTTCTCCCTTAAGTTCAGATCCTACCTTGAAGTTTCATACGCTTTTTAGGAATAGGCTTAAAACTTACTCTGATACATTAGACAACTTTAACACTAAATTCTACCAATTGACACAGATGGCTCCTATCACCCCCCTTCTTTATGGACTTCCTAAAATTCATAAAGAAAATATACCAATTAGACCGGTAGTTTCATTTTCTAATTCACCTGTCTCTAAACTCTCTTCTTTTCTTAATAATTTACTTCTACACATCACTAATTTCAATAATAAATTTTCTATTAAAAATTCTTTAGACTTGTGTAACAAGATATCTAATATTACAGTTCCCAACTCTAGTTCATTTTTGCTTTCACTTGATGTTTCTAACCTCTTTCCTAGCATACCCCCTTCAGAATGTATTGACTTGGTTGAGGCTTTGCTCATTTCTAATAATTTGAACCCCAATATTGTTTCTGATGTCCTCGGTTTACTCCAATTGTCTTTAGAACAAATTTTTTTTCCAATTTAACAATAAATATTATGAACAGACAACAGGTTTGGCTATGGGATCTAACCTCAGTCCTCTACTAGCTGAAATTTTTATGAACAAATTAGAACAAACCTATTTAAGTGATCCATCCTTTAAAAGTCACATTGTTTTTTACTACCGCTATGTGGACGATTGTATTGTTCTTTTCGAAGGTACACATGAACAGGCCTTTTCTTTTCTTCATTTCATTAATACATTACACCCCAGAATTAAATTCACTTTGGAGTTAGAAGTGAATAACCGCATCCCCTTTTTGGACTTGTTAATTGTTAAGAATGTCGTCACTAGGAGACTGGAATTTGAGATTTACCGAAAACCCACAACGACAGATGCTATCATTGATTTCAATTCTAACCATCCCCAATCACACAAAGTTTCTTCCATTAATAGTCTTTTACATAGAGCATTTTCTTTACCTTTGTCACAGGAGGCCTTTATTAATGAGATCAATATCATCAAACAAATTGTTGTCAACAATAATTTCTCTATTTCTTTATTCAACAAATTATACATGAGATTTTTCAATAAATTCAGATTGAGTTTTCCTACTATTAATTCTCTCAACATGTGTTCTGACGGTGATAAGCTTCATTATGCTGGTTCTCTACATTACTTTGGTCCTATATCCTATAAATTTGGTAATATATTTAAAAAACATAACATTAAATTCGGTTTTAGAACCAACAACAATTTGAGATCATTACTAGTTAACACTAAAGACTGCATGCCATATCTTCATTCTCCTGGCGTTTACAAACTTTGTTGTTAGGATTGTGACGCTGTCTATGTGGGCCAGTCTGGACGTCTGTTGGACACAAGGATAAAAGAACATCTCAGTTGTATCAAAAGGTATCGGAATACTGACCCTCCTGCTTCCCCTTCAGCATTTGCAAACCATATTATTTCAGAGAACCATCAATTTTCATTGTCTGATGCTCGTATACTTCATAAATGTTTTAAAGGACCTAGGATGAATTTACTTGAAATGTTTGAGATTAACCAGACTAGTTCTGATACTACTGTTGTTTGTCTTAATGAACAATTGTTGCCTTCTGAGCCGTACATGTTCCTCAATCTTCCGTTTCAGGGTTTTTGAATTCAATATTTTTCTCAGACTATTGTTTTGTTTATTTTGTATTGTACCTTTTCAACTCCTTTTTTATGCATTCTTCAACTTGTTGTTTATTCTTTATTTGATTGCTACTTAGTATCAGTTTTTGGTATGTATATATTTTGTTGTTTTAATCTTAGACATTTAGTTTAAGATCTCTTCTTCTTTTTTAAGTGAATTGGACTAAGGTTGACTTTTACAGCTACCTTTTTTATCTATGTATTTTTTATCTATGAATTTGTACACGTTTTAATGTTTTATAATTTTGTGTAACTAGTCAATTTTAATTATGTCTTATGGTTCTATAACTTGAACAGTACTATTTTATTAAATTGTACTGTTCTCTTTTTTCTTTTCCAGTTAATTCACTAATTTGTTTCTTATGTGTCAGGTAATGTTGGAGATGTTTGTTTTTGTATTTGTCCCCTTTTTTTAACAATCTGTTTTTGTAGCCTGAAGATGGCCGTTTGTAGGCCGAAACTAGTAGCTTTTATTGTCTAACTATTAAATAATTCTGTGACACTGACTTTGAGTTTTATTCACAGTATCAGTAATAAGTTGTTTATTTTTTAGATCAACTATACAATTATAATGTTCTAAAAAATCCATGCCTAATAATCCATCAAAATCAATATCTAAATTACAAATGAATACTCTGTGTGGATCGATTTCTATAATTTTCGCAAGTTTTGGGTTTGAAAATTGGTAATCCAGCACCTGTATCAATTAGAATTTTATAAGTGTTTGTTCTGTCTTTAATATAATATAAGTTTTTAGAATTTACCGGTAAGGTATTTTTTACATGAACATCTGTTCGAGGCAGTCCGATTCTGGACTGTTTAAACTCATGGTTTGAATTTGTGTACTGAGGTCTGGGATCGACAAATTTGAAGTTTGGTCGTTTAGCGGATCTGGGGGTTTCGTTTGTAAAGGGCCTTGTCGAAAATCCTGATAATAATCATGATTTGGATTTAGGAGGTTATCAGAATCAAAGTTATAAACATTTTCATTATTATAATTAAAATTGTCTTGTTCGATATGGCTATAATCGAAAGTTTCGTCTTCATTCGTATTGCAAACTGGTACACCATTATCAGAGTTAGGATCACTATCAGCAGTATAATAGTTTTCCTCTATTTCACTATTAACAGTATAATAGTCAGGAGCACTGGGGTTACTTTTTTGGTAATATTCTTGATAATCAAGTGAATTATCGGAGTATTGTTCTTGATTTTCATAATAATTTTGACTATCATCTGTATAATAGTCATAACTGTTATGAGAGTGTTTGTTAAAATCACGATTTCGATTGAAATGAAAAGTTCTTTGTTGATTAAAATTTGTGTTGGGTCGATTTCCCGGTGGTCCTTGAGGTCTAAAACTTGGATTTGGTCTAATTACAGATGGGCGATTTTGATTTTGTTGGTTATTTTGAAATTGTGGCCTTTGTTGAAAATTTTGGCCTATTTGGTTATGTGGATTAGGAGTTTGATTTGGTCTAAAGGAACCCTGAGCTAAATTTTGAGATTGTCTTTGACGTGTGAGACACTCATTTATAGTATGTCCTATTCTGTGACAAATATTACATTGTTTTGGTGAATTTTGGCTAAATCTACGAGTATATTACGATTAGTCTGAGGTTTGTGGTTTTCATAGTAAGTTAATTGAAGTTCTCTTCTGATTCGTGAAATAGCTGATAAAACACTTATTGGATTACTAGCTCTAACAATTTGACCGATTTTTGGATCTAGACCGGTTAATAAAGTATTTAAAGTTAATGATTCTATTAGACGTGTTTGTGCTACTTTTTGATCTGTTGTAAAATGTTGTTGTTTACTTATAGCTGAATACATTTTTGCTTCCAGAGTTTGTAATCTCGAAACAAAAATTAAAGGCGATTCGTTTGGTAGTTGTTTCATTCTTTGAAGGTCTTGAATCAATGAATTTAAGTAGCGAGAATCTCCAAAGTGAAAATTTAATAAAGTTTTAATTTCTTCCCAATTTGAAGGGTCGCGTGAATTAACTAATTCAGCGGCTCTTCCTTTAAGTTTGTTTTTAATATGAAGAGTTAAAAGTACTTTTTGGTCGTTGCCGGCCATTTTGTAAGCTGTTTTACAAGCATTTATAAAAGTATTTAAGAAAATTTGATTACCGTCATATTCCGGAATTATTGAAAATATTTCGGATAATCTGTAAGGTTCTAGATTCGACGCTTGATCGGTTTGAGCAACTGGAGTATTAGCATTGGCATTAGCGTTTGTTGCACTACGTGTTTCAGGCATTTTGCTTTATATTAAAATGATTGTATTCAAAATAAAAGTAAATTATGACAATAGAACTTGGTAAAAATAAATTGCAAAATATCAAATAAAAATAAAACGAGATGATTCTTACGTAAATATTTTCATTCCTTCCTTGGCAGCTGAAATCCTTATCCGTGAGCTTTGCTACACCTGGTTAGCAGTTTGCGTGTTCCTGGTGCCGGAGAGACCGTCTGCTTCTTGAAGATCTGGAGCTGGTACTTGAAAATTCCTTAAAGGTTTAGGAACCACCACACTTAGTTAGGCAATCCTTGTTCTAAATGTGTTTAGGAATCCTACTGACTGCGCCACTGTTATATTCACAAATTCACATCAAACTTTTTAAAAACAATTTTTATTGAGTTACATAGTTTTATGTTATATAAAAAAGAATTAATAGGTTGAAATTATAATTGTAACTAACTATTTTACATAAAGTCAAAGAATTTATAGAATTTGTTAAATCAACGTCAGCGTTTATTTTCATGGAGAATTCGATGTAGCGTCGCTCCCATGAAAGTGCAGAAATCATTATTTTTCTGTAACATAATATTTGTGTTACTTAATGTGTTTATTTTATAAAAACGCAACGTAGCATCGTTCTCATGAAAATACGGAAATCGTAATCTGATGTTTGACATTGCGTAACATTACTTAAACATAAGCGTTTTTTCGTATATAACATATATATATATATATATATATATATATATATATATATATATATATATATATAAATTCATTTAGTTTCTTCAACCATTTGTATATAATATTGGAAATGTTTATATTCTTGGGTTCATAGGTTGTTTTAAAATAATTAAAATACGATTGTATTTCACATTTTTCTATTGAAAATGGATAAAAATTTTAACGTTTCGCCTCCTCCTTGGAAGCATTTTCAAAACAATATCATTATAAGAATAAGGTACGATTAAAATATTTGTAAATAGATAAAAACATAACATTAGTAGGTTTTTTTAAAAAACATTAATAAAAACACAGAATTAAAATTGACGTACTCACCTTAGAAATTTCAATGTAACGATACTATACGAGGGAAGTTGAAATGAGTTAATTAATCAGCTTATAGTAAATTTGACTCAAGTTTTTTATATCTTGTCTATCATTCACAGAAAACTCATCTTGTTTTATGTGTATCATTTCTTTAATTGATAATTTCTGATAATTTGTGTCTTGAGCTAAGATTTTTGTTTTTTTATAATCTTCAACTTCCCTCGTATAGTATCGTTACATTGAAATTCTAAGGTGAGTACGTCAATTTTAATTCTGTGTTTTTATTAATGTTTTTTAAAAAAACCTACTAATGTTATGTTTTTATCTATTTACAAATATTTTAATCGTACCTTATTCTTATAATGATATTGTTTTGAAAATGCTTCCAAGGAGGAGGCGAAACGTTAAAATTTTTATCCATTTTCAATAGAAAAATGTGAAATACAATCGTATTTTAATTATTTTAAAACAACCTATGAACCCAAGAATATAAACATTTCCAATATATATATATATATATATATATATATATATATATATATATATATATATATATATATATATGCACCAATCTTACGACAAACTTCGGTATATGGGTTATTTCAAGAGATTTGAAAAAATGTTAGTAACGAAAATATTAGATGTCTTCAAGGTGCATATTTTGAAATTATCTCGAACTATACAGAGTGTTGCATAACTCCGTTACAAACCAAACATACGGTTTTTTAAAAAAGAACCCCTGTATATTATACCGAATTCGAATTGCTCACTTTTTTTTGAAGCTTTTGATATGAGGTTTTGCTACGTTATACAGAGTCCTTCAAAAGATATGGACACATTTATGTGAAAATTTTAGGGAAATCAACGCTCTGTAGCTTATTGTACGATGAATTTTTTTTTATTTTCCCCCAGAGTTTCGTAATATGATGAAATATCTTCGTGTTCTATTAAACTTCAATTATTTTCCTTTTGTATACAGGGTGGATGGAATCTAGAACCTTTTATTTCCTATCGTCTTTGAAATGGAACACCCTGTATTTTTAGCGCAAATAGAATCTTCGATCATGTAACTTTAACTTTTGTTTAGTATTCCCCATACCTAAAGTTTATAAAAACAGAGCTATTTCGTAATATCTATTGTAAACCATAATTATTAACCTATTGTGTGAAAGCAATAAACGTTGAATGTAACAAAAAATCCTAAATAATAATTAATTTCAATAAACTATCTATTCTCAACAAAACAAGTCATCAAAAGTATAATCCTACCCGTAATATTAATCTTAATGGTCAAACTGTTCACCGTTAACATCAATGCAATGCTGCAACAAATGATCGACTAACATTTCTCAGAACAAAAACGTTAACAGTTCGAAATTCCGCTATGATTCTCTCTTTCATGTCCTCTCTAGTAGCCGGGGGAGTTTTATAAACCTAATTTTTTATAAAACCCCAAAAAAAGAAATCCACTTTTGTGAAATCGGGAGATGTATTTGGCCAATCAGTTGGGCCCCTCTTCCGATATATCTGTTCTAGAATTCGGTATTGAGATGATGTCATATAGGCGCAGTATTATGAACAGACGCACCGTCATACAATTACCACATTTGTCACCGAATATTGAGTGGAACTTTTTCTAATAAATCTGGCAGGTGATTCTGAAGAAAATTGAAATAAACCGCACCAGTTACTATTTCATCGAAAAAGTATGGTCCTATCACATGATCACCTACAATTTCACCCCAAACATTTAATAACCACCTCCATTGGCTATAACGGGTTGAGACGACATTTGGATCAGAAGTTGCATAATAATGAAAATTATGTCGATTTACACATCCATTTTTATGAAAAGGCGCCTCATCTGCAAAAAGCACAAAATCAAAAAAAAATCTCTGGCATTCACAAAACATTACACTTCTTTGAAAATCACGGTCAAACAACTCTTGATGAAGCTGGATATGTTAGGGATACATTTTATGTTTTTTAAGGATTCTTTGAACCGTGCCATCACTTATGTCTTGCTGTTGTGAAATATTTCTCACGCCTGTATGCGGATTCTCTGCAATACTTAGCATTTCTTTCATTTCATTTTCAACAGTTAAGGCTGTTTTTGATACGTCTTTTTTGTATTATATTTCACCAGTGCGATTGAAACAATCCATAAGTTTTTCAAATGCTCTTTTGTTGGGTACCTTCCGATCTGGAAATCGATAAACTTTAGACGCAAGCAAATAACTTTTGTTACATACACGCAATTCCCAAATTATGCCCACCATTTCTTGAGTAGACAAATGTACACTATTCATCCTCATTAATTGTTACTTTATTTAAGAAAACTATAAATATATAAAATACAGGCGACACTTAATTACTGCTTTTTTAAGAAATAAAATATAACGATTGACGTTTATGTCAAATGTTGTCAACGCTTACTGAGAAAATGTAATGGTTTACAGCATTGCAATGATTTTAACGGTGAACACTTTGAACATTTAGTTTAATATTACAGTTGGGATTATACTTTTGGGGATTTGTTCTGTTTAGAATAAATGATACATTAAGATTTGTTATTATTTAGGATTTTTTGTTACATTCCACGTTTATTGTTTTCACATAATAGGGTAATAATTATGGTTTACAATGGATATTACAAAATAACTCTGTTTTTATGATTTTTGGGTATAGGGAATACTTAACAAAAATTGAAGTCACATGATCGAAGATTCTATTTGCGCTAAAAAATATAGGGTGTTCCATTTGAAAGAAGATAGGAAATGAAAGATTCAAGTTTCCATCCACCCTGTATAAAGAAGGGGAAATGATTAAAATCTAATAGAAGACGAAGATATTGCATCGTATTACGGAAAAAAAATGTTTCCAACGTACAATAAGCTATAGAACGTTGATTTACCTACGATTTTCACATAAATGTGTCCATTTATTTTGAAGGAATGTTTATAATAATATAATATATAAATATAACACACTTTTATTGACCACACAAGTTTTACAGCAACTAAAAACTACATTACAGAACGTGGTCAAAAGGCAGAGTTCAGAGCTTACGTAATCTGTAACAATTAGCCAAGTTCTGCTCTTCCACTCAACCTTTCAAAAGTACACAACTATGTGAATTACAAATACAAAAATACACATACAGAAAAAGTACACAACTATGTTAATTACGAATAAGTTCAAGCACATCAAGACATTGAATTAGTTAAAACATAATCAACAAAAACATTAGTCTAGTTTAAGCCTGCCATTAATTAAATCCATTTTAACCGTATTCTTAAATTTATTGAATGAAAATGTTAAGTAGTAATTGGGTATCCTATTTAGTAGCCTGGTTATATAAAATGAAAAAGAGCCCTGAAACAATTTGGTTTTGTGGATAGGTGGAGTCAGTTTATACCTATGTCTAATGTTAATTTTATGAACGTCAGTTCTAAAAGTTATTGTGTTATATAAATATGCGGGTGTATAAGTTCTAATAATATTCATAAATAAAGCGCATGCATGTAAGGCGCGTCTCTGATTCATATGTAGCCATCCAAGTGTCTTTAAATGTGATCCCACCTGCGCAATCCACAAATAAATCGAATGCAATAATTCTGAATTCTTTGTAATCTTGTCTCAACATATTTAAATAAACATGGCCCATAAACTGTGTCTCTATAATTAGCATGTGATCAAACAATTGACTCACAAAGAATTTTTTTAGTTTTTTTGTTTAACAGATCTTTATTTGCATATAATAATTTTAAGCTACTATAAGCTTTTCTAGCAATATCGGACACATGAGAGCTGAATTTCAACGACTCGTCAATGAGAATGCCTAAATTTTTGGCACAACTTTCTAGCCGGAGATCTTCACTGCCAATTTTTATTTTAATGTGATTACGAGATCGGTTTTTTGTAATGATGCGACCAAATAGAAGCATTTTGAATTTAGTGGGATTAACAGTTAAGCAATACATTCTGGATATATTTATTGACGATTCAATATCTTTGTTAATGCTATTGCAGGAAACCTCAATGTCTTGTTCTGGAAAAAAAAGATAGAGTTGAGTGTCATCTGCGTAGGTATGTACTGTGCAAAACTTTAGAGATAAGGAGAATAGCGAAGTATATATTACAAATAGGAGTGGGCCCAATATTGACCATTGAGGTACTCCGGTTTGAATATAACGAAATCCTGAGACAGTATTATTTAGCACAACAGCTTGGCATCTGTTGTGTAAGTAGTTTTGAAGCAACGACACTGCTTCGGGTGACAACCCAATGTACTTTAAAAGAGCTAAAAGGAGATTATGATTAATTAGGTCAAAGGCCTTGGAATAATCTAAAAGAATTAGAACAGTTAATAAATTGTTATCAGTTGCTCTATGGATATCATCTGTGACCTTTAGTAGGGCAGTAGTACAACTAAAATCTGGCCTAAACCCGGACTGACATTACGGGAGTAACGAAGATGCGTTTTAATAGTCACGTATTTGCTTGTGAAGGAGTTTTTCAAAAACTTTTGATAGACAACAGAGAATACTAATTGGACGTAAATCGGTAAAACAGTAGCAAAACCTTATATCAAAAGCTTCAAAAAAATGTGAGCAACTCGAATTCGGTATAATATACAGGAGTTCTCATTTAAAAAATCGAATGTTTGGTTTGTAACGGAGTTATGCAACACTCTGTATAGTTCGAGATAATTTTATGATATGGACCTTAAAGACATCTATTAGTTTTGGTGATAACTCTTGAAATAACCCATATATCGAAGTTTGTCGTAATATTGGTACACCCTATATATATATATATATATATATATATATATATATATATATATATATATATATATATTATACTGGTTTAAAATGAGCACCTTGAAACTATTTTTTTAATGCATTGACGTTGTGACGGAACTAATAAGGCTGCTGATATTCGGATTTACGTTTAGAATAAAATTTATACTGTCCGTAATATTATTTGGCTTATCGATATATATCAGACCAACTTCAATCATAATGTTGGATGGAGAAATTGATTTGATACAATTTAATTACTTAATTTTGTATCCGAATGATAGTGTCTTTTCATTTTTGGGTTATGTGTAGTTCAGCTATTACAAACCTAATAGAATTTTAAAAAATACTTGCTTTCAATTTTTAACAATTTTTATTTAAAATGATTATCAACGTGAAGTACTGAGAAATATACAAATACTTGGTAAATGCACAAGATGACCTGACTAGTGTTTTAATGTGACATTAAGTTGATAATTCTATAATATGTAATGTCAAAAGTTTAGGAACTGTCACATAGGAGAGAATTGTTTGGTTATATATCACAGTGACATAGATGTCAAAAAAGTCTATGTAAATGAATAATGCAACAAATCGAAAGAGAAGCAGAAATCACAGAACTTTATATTTATTGTGTCAGGAAATATATGAATTTTGTTGTTGAGTAAATAAAGCTATTATTAAGGAATTAGAAAATAGGAATAGAGGATAGTTTATGTAAAAGAATAATAATAATTTGGTAGAAAGAACATTTTAAAAGGACACAAACACAATTTAAAAAAAAATTAACACTTAAGAATTAGAATCAGCACACATATGATTAGGGCATAGCAACAAAAAACAATGGGGTTTTTGTTGATGAAGAAAATGAAGGAGGTATGACATATTGGAGAAATGATAAGAAATTTTAGATAAAAAAATATCAAAATTGTATAAAAGAGTCCTGAATGAACAGTAGAAGCGGCAAATAAAAATATATAAGAAGGAATATTATAAAGAAGCTACATATAAAATAACAATTATTGGAGTCCCGGCAGTTCTGTATGGTGTGGTTTTCAAAGACAGCACTTCAAGAAGGAGTATTAGTGGGGTAGTGAGGACCAGGTTAGTTTTTTTTGTCTTTGTTGGTACCAACATTTATGTTAAAGGTATAAAACAGATCTGATAAAAGTAATTACAAAAACATTAGTACTTACGCATTTCTATTTAACGTTTATAATTCATCACTTTGTTTCTTTGTTCCAATTTAGTACTTGCGAATTTCTATTTAACGTTTATAAATTTCGACTTCTCAACTTATATATTAGCATAAGACATTTCATCACTTTGTTTCTTTGTTCAAATTTATAATACATATTTTCTGACCAATACAAACTAATTCATATTAAATATTATTGAAATCATTGTTTTCTTAAATATCATTTCAACGGATACAAATTGACATCTGTTATTACTGTGAGATCTGGAATCGACTATTCTAATGAGAAATTTTAACCATAGGCCCACCAAATTATATAAAAAAAAATATTAAAAATTGTTTGAATGAATAAAAGATAAAATATTGGAGATAAAGTGTAAAAATAACTGGAACCCAAAAAAGTAGATAGAGTATCTCATTCTCTCCGCATAAATAAATACATAAAATTTTTCTTTTTCTTTTAATGAGCTAGCCACACTAAAATTTAATAAATCAAAATAGTATTACAATAATATTAAAAATTCCTCTTATACACACAAGTATTACAAATGGCGCCCAACGTGGGGCGGTATAAATATAGGGTTATTCACAATTATAGGGTGATTATTGTAAGGAGTCTTTTCTGAATATTTTAATCATCAAATCACGACATACATCATGGATTTGAGAAATAGAAAATTGACGGAACATGGCAATAATGATGCAGATGAATCGTTAGAAAAGGTTGAAACACAGCATGAAAGATCACTGGATGTGTACACAAGTAACACTAACGAGGAAGAACAAATTGATTCAGATAGAGGGGATGGAAATCAAGAAGAGTTACATGAAAGACCAGTGGATTGGACAGTAATATTAACACATATTCAAAATATGGGACAACGAATGGAAGAGATGAAGCAAGACCTGAAACAGGATAGTAATAACAAGTTTGAAGATTTGAAACGGGATAATCAAAATATGAAAGAGGAAATGACCAAGAAATTGGAAGAGCAAGGAAAGGAAATTCGTAAGATTAGGAATGATACCATTCAAATCAGAAAAGACATAACAGAACAAGAGAACAAATTGAGGCAAGAGATTGTTGAAAATGGGTTAAAAATTAGGAACGAATTGGAGAAAATAACGATGGAAATCAGACAAGATTTAGAAGGACAAATCAACCATACTCAAGATAAAATAGGGGACATACATAAAGAAGTAGAAACAATAGTATTGAGAGTGAATATTGAGTCCCAGGAAACACATGATAAAATACAAGAAATAAAAAATGGAATAGAAATGGTAGAACTAACATTAATGAATGGAATGAAAGAAAACAAACAAGAACTAGAAAACAAGGTAGAACAGGTAGTTAGAGAAAACAAAGACACGATGGAGAGATTAAGGAAAAATATTGATGACAATGGTAAGAAAATGAATGTATTGGGATTGGGAAGAGAATATATCGGAGAACAACTAAGAGAAGAAATGTTAGCAAGGACAGAAGACAGAATAAAACAGATTGAAGAAAAGCTGAGAAGAGAAATAGGAAATCGTCAAGTTGACAGAATTTTTATGAGTGGATGTGGAAGCCAAAATTTCATGAAATTTGATGGGGAAATTAAGAGAATACATCCAAAAATATTTATTAGAAGTTTACGGAATAAAGTGAATATAAACGATCCTATTGACAATCTTAGAGAAGTGATAAGAGACAGTTTAGGAGGAAATGCATTATTATGGTTCAATAGTAGAGAATTTGGTATAAATAACTTCGAGGAATTTGAAAGTCAATTTATTAATTATTACTGGGGCGAGCATGCACAATCATTGGCACGAGAGCGATTGTATTTTGGAAAATATGATCACAATAGGGGAACTAGTTTGAATAATTATGCATTAGCAATGTTCAATGCAGCACAACACTTAGAACCTCCTATGCGCGAAGAAGATTTAGTATTGTACATATCTAGACATTTCAGAAATGGTATGGCTGAAACCGTAGCTATCCAGGGTATTAATACAATGGATCAGTTCAGTAAATATCTTCAACGAATCGACAGAAATGTTACAAGGCCTTATGATAATAGTAACAGATCGGGTGGTTATAATAATAATTATAATGGAAGGAATCAATTCCAGAATAGAAATGATACAAACAATTTTCAAAGAAACATAGATAATAATCAAAGAAATAATGAAGCTTACAGAAATAATAATGATTATAATAGAAATGTCTACAATAATAATAACCGGAATAGGTCATACAACAATGATTATAGATATAATGGAGATTATAACCAAGGTAATCAGCAAAGGGAAAGATATCCTAGACAAGAAAAAAGAAATTCAGAACAAGACGGACAAAGGAATAACAGACATATTAATTGCAGTCGTACGGAAAGAAGTGAAGAGACACATGCACAAAGAAGAGAGAATATACAAGAAGATACAGCAGTAATGGGTCATAGAGAGGATACTTCGGAACAAAATTTTTAATTGAGCACAGTCCAAAAGCAAAGAATATATTAGTATGTAACTATGAACACCCACGGGAATTTATAAAACTCAATGAACAAGTATCAAATGAAAATCAAGTAGAATTAATAATTTTTAACACGTATATTCAAAATCATAAAATAAAAATCTTAATAGATACAGGTTCAGAAGCATCATTAATTAACCAGAAAACTATAGATTTATTAAAAGATATCGCAGTAAATATTAGTAAAATACCAAAAATCAATCTAATAGGTGCAAATAACAAAAAGTTATGTGAAGTTAATAGAGTTGTTAATCTTGAAATAAATTTAAATAATGAACAAAATATTGATTTACAGTTGTTAATTGTACCAGATATGGAGGTTGACATTGTCTTGGGAGCTGATGAATTGAGTAAAAATAAAACTATAATTGATTATGAACAAAGAAAGTTTAAACTAAATGAGAAATGGATAAGTTTTGATTTATGGGAAAACAACACAAACGTGATAAAAACATATCAAATAAATATGCATAAAAATTATGAAATTGACAGTAGACAGAGTGATAATGATTTATGTAGGGGGAATAAAACTAATATAATTAATGATTATAATGAGATAATAAATGAATATAATGATGGAATTGAAATTAATAATAGGGATGAATAGAATAAAATAATAAACTGCTATGAGCAATATAAGGGGAACGTAATGTCATTATTATTAAAACATAAAAAATTAATCACTCCAGAAACTAGAGTAGCAAGTAACTATGTGCATAAGATTGAAGTTAAAAATATAGAAAGTTTTAAAAGCAAAACTTATCCTATCCCATACAAATACAAAACTGATATACAAAATGAAATTAAAAAATTGTTACATGATGGAATTATAGAAAAAAGTGATACTCAATTTATCAGTCCAATAGTTATCGTTAAAAAACGAAGTGGAGATCTTCGCATATGTTTAGATGCAAGAATAATAAATTCGTATACGATTCCACAATATGAGGCACCATTAACTGTGGATGCCATACTGGGTAGAATCACTAAAGCTAAAATATTTACTAAAATCGACTTGAAACATAGCTTCTGGTTAATTCCGTTACACAAAGAATCTAGAAAATACACAGGTTTTATGATCGATGGGGTTGTTTATTCTTTTGCTGTAGTGCCATTTGGACTACAAAGTGCTTGTGCGGCACTCGTTAAAGCGTTACATGAAATACTAAACAGATATGAGATGTTTTGTCTTCATTATGTGGACGACATATTAATATTTTCTGACGATGATGATCAGCATTCAAAACATCTTCAAACAGTAGTGGAAGCTCTTGATAAGGCAGGTCTGAAAATAAATTTAGAGAAATGTCAGTTTTTCCAAAAACAGGTCACTTATTTAGGATTCAAAATTAGTCATACAGGAATCTCAATGGATCCAGAAAGAGTAGAAATAATCAAGAATTATACAAGACCATATAATCTGAAGACATTGAGAGGATTCTTGGGAATGATAAACTATTTCAAAAAATTAATTCCAAATCTATCTGAAAAGGAATTACCGTTAATAGAATTATTGCACAAAGGAGTTAAGTGGAACTGGGATGAAACGAGGGAAACATCATTTCAAGAAATAAAGGCAGCATTTATCAATGAAATAGAATTATATCAACCTCTATATGAATTACCATTTATTTTAAGGACAGACGCCTCTAAAAATAGATATGCTGGTACATTATTACAAGTACACGAAGGAAAAGAAGTACCAATATGTTTTGTTTCCCGGATAACCAAAAAACATGAAAAAAATTATAGCGTTGGAGAATTAGAGTTAGGTAGTATCATATATTGTATTAGCAAATTAAGATTTTATCTATTAGGGAATAAATTTCGAATAGAAACGGATAATTTATCACTTACCTCGATTTTAAAGAACAAGTTTGGTAACAGTAGAATCCATCGATGGGCTCTATTACTTCAAAAGTATGATTTTGAAATCCATCATGTGCCAGGTAAACTAAATGTTGTAGTCGATGCCATTACTAGAATGGAGGGACAGGAATCTAAGTCACATAAAAATATAAAAATAGGTGTAAACTTATTTAAGGAAATAACGGGAATATTTTGAAAAGAAAAATTAATGTCTGATCAATGTAATTTATCTGATAAACAAAAGCAAAGAGCAAATAAAAAGGATGACATATTTTATAAAATTGTAGGAACAGATGAATTATGCTTAACAACAGAATTACTTGCTAAAGAAATTATGACACATATTCATGAAGAATATGCGCATATAGGGTCAAAAAAAGTATGGAAGATATATCGAGAAAATTATATAACTAAGAAAGACAATTCCATAGCTAAAAGTATTACAAGGAATTGTAGACTATGTCAACTGGCAAAAGAAAAGAATTGGCATAATGAAAATGTGCCTAAGTCTATCATCGCAAAAGAACCTTTAGAATTAGCAGCTATTGATTTTTTATCTAATTTAGTAACATCAGAAAATGGGAATTCTCATATAATGGTTATTGTGGATGTTTTTTCCAAATTAATAACTTTATATGCTTCGAAGAAAACAAATACAAATATTGTAATACAAAATTTACAAAGTTATATAGTGGATCATGGGAAACCAAAAGCGTGTATTTTAGACAACGCAACATATTTTAACAATAATAGGATGAAAAAATTCATGATGAAAAATGATATTAAACCCATTTACACAAGTATAAGACATCCTAATTCAAATTTGGCAGAACGATACATCAAAGATATAATAAAATTCTTAAGAATAATGGTTCATAACAATCATATGGCGTGGGAAGAAAACTTACAAAACATACAAAATATTGTGAATAATAGTCCAAATAATACAACAGAAGAAACACCTATTTATGTATTTAAACAAACGTTGCCGGAAAGACATTGGATTTTAAATGAAAAAAATTATGGAGCAACTATTGAAAAGGTAAATAAAAATTTACAAAGATCTGCAGAAAAGTATTTTAAACGTAAAAGGGCTAAAATGAAAAAACAAATAACGTTTGATAAAGGTGATTTAGTAATAGTAAAAGTCTTAAGGGTAGCTAATAGAAAAGAAAATAAGTGTGCAAAGTTACAGTTACCTTATGAAGGGCCATATGAAATTTATAATAAACAAGGAGTAAACAGTTATATATTAAAAGAAATACATAATGATAAAATAAGGGGAATCTTCAATATAAATCAAATTTACAAATATTATGTAGAGAACTAAAAATATAAAATTTTCTCCTTATTTCACAAGTTTTGAAATAAGTCAAAAATTTTAGGGGAAAATTATACTGGTTTAAAATGAGCACCTTGAAACTATTTTTTTAATGCATTGACGTTGTGACGGAACTAATAAGGCTGCTGATATTCGGATTTACGTTTAGAATAAAATTTATACTGTCCGTAATATTATTTGGCTTATCGATATATATCAGACCAACTTCAATCATAATGTTGGATGGAGAAATTGATTTGATACAATTTAATTACTTAATTTTGTATCCGAATGATAGTGTCTTTTCATTTTTGGGTTATGTGTAGTTCAGCTATTACAAACCTAATAGAATTTTAAAAAATACTTGCTTTCAATTTTTAACAATTTTTATTTAAAATGATTATCAACGTGAAGTACTGAGAAATATACAAATACTTGGTAAATGCACAAGATGACCTGACTAGTGTTTTAATGTGACATTAAGTTGATAATTCTATAATATGTAATGTCAAAAGTTTAGGAACTGTCACATAGGAGAGAATTGTTTGGTTATATATCACAGTGACATAGATGTCAAAAAAGTCTATGTAAATGAATAATGCAACAAATCGAAAGAGAAGCAGAAATCACAGAACTTTATATTTATTGTGTCAGGAAATATATGAATTTTGTTGTTGAGTAAATAAAGCTATTATTAAGGAATTAGAAAATAGGAATAGAGGATAGTTTATGTAAAAGAATAATAATAATTTGGTAGAAAGAACATTTTAAAAGGACACAAACACAATTTAAAAAAAAATTAACACTTAAGAATTAGAATCAGCACACATATGATTAGGGCATAGCAACAAAAAACAATGGGGTTTTTGTTGATGAAGAAAATGAAGGAGGTATGACATATTGGAGAAATGATAAGAAATTTTAGATAAAAAAATATCAAAATTGTATAAAAGAGTCCTGAATGAACAGTAGAAGCGGCAAATAAAAATATATAAGAAGGAATATTATAAAGAAGCTACATATAAAATAACAATTATTGGAGTCCCGGCAGTTCTGTATGGTGTGGTTTTCAAAGACAGCACTTCAAGAAGGAGTATTAGTGGGGTAGTGAGGACCAGGTTAGTTTTTTTTGTCTTTGTTGGTACCAACATTTATGTTAAAGGTATAAAACAGATCTGATAAAAGTAATTACAAAAACATTAGTACTTACGCATTTCTATTTAACGTTTATAATTCATCACTTTGTTTCTTTGTTCCAATTTAGTACTTGCGAATTTCTATTTAACGTTTATAAATTTCGACTTCTCAACTTATATATTAGCATAAGACATTTCATCACTTTGTTTCTTTGTTCAAATTTATAATACATATTTTCTGACCAATACAAACTAATTCATATTAAATATTATTGAAATCATTGTTTTCTTAAATATCATTTCAACGGATACAAATTGACATCTGTTATTACTGTGAGATCTGGAATCGACTATTCTAATGAGAAATTTTAACCATAGGCCCACCAAATAATATAAAAAAAAATATTAAAAATTGTTTGAATGAATAAAAGATAAAATATTGGAGATAAAGTGTAAAAATAACTGGAACCCAAAAAAGTAGATAGAGTATCTCATTCTCTCCGCATAAATAAATACATAAAATTTTTCTTTTTCTTTTAATGAGCTAGCCACACTAAAATTTAATAAATCAAAATAGTATTACAATAATATTAAAAATTCCTCTTATACACACAAGTATTACAATATATATAAACCAAAAACCAAAAGTTGGCAGTTAGTCACGGCTGACTAGTTAAAAAATAAAACTTCAAAGAGTGGTCTTTGTTAAAAAAAACCTCAAACTCGTGGGGATAGCAGCCAAAAAAACTTTACAGGTTAGAGATGAAGTGAATCAAATAGTACATTACCCAAGCTTTCGAAGAGCATTGTCTTCATTTTCAAAGGCTATAATAAACCAGAAAGAAAAAATCGGTTAACCTAATAAAGAAAATAATTTTTGAAATCATTACGACTTACTTGTACTGTTGATTTAAAATTAAACTCACATTTCACAAATTGCAGGAAAACCTTCATCCACTAAAGACTAAAATGTCGACTAAATATAATTTCTCTCCTACATATAGTAATGAGAGCCAGGATTTTTTTCCTGTTTTTTAAAACCAAAAGACGTACAACAAGAAACGAACTGATTTTGTTGAATATATATTTCAACATGAAATCGACTGCTGTGGAAAGGTAGAGATACGGGGGGCAATTACAAGGTTGGATTAACAACATTTAATAAAAATCTAAATTTATCAGCAATACTGTTTTGTTTTTTTGGTTGCTTTGGTGAAAACTTCAAAGAAAAACAATAATAGATTAATGTCCACACCTAGGATTACGTCAAGATTGAAAAATTACACCTTCGAATTTAACCATACTATTGTCTGACAGCTGCCACTTGTCTTTTGCAAAATGTAAAAAATTGGGATGACGAAATAATTCAACAGTCAGTGAACACTCAAACCTCTCACATTCGGTATTCTCAAACTGTTAACCCATTCCAGCAATTACTATTGTTAAATAAAAAAGCCAAACAAAACCCACCTGCAAATACTAACGATCTCCACTTTCGTCTGTTGTTAATTTCCATGAAAATCAGTATTAATAATTTAAAATTCTCATAACAATAATAATGTCAGTTAGGAAAAGTGATGTAAGATCTGTAACTTTTAACACATGAAAAGGACCTAACCTCTCACGTTAAGGCCCGACTGTTTGGAAATCAATTGCATTCGCAACTGAGCTGTGATAGCCATAATGTACACAAAAATGCTTTTGCTTTTAAATGAATATTGAATAATGTTTGTATTGTCAACACTCGACTGACCTGTCACATCAGCCAACCATTAACTCAAAACACTAATTTGGGAATCAATCTCCTCGCTACCGGAGTGGACATTATTAAAGTGCAACAAATATATATAAATCTTACTAAGTGACTCAATGTCAGACCTTCTATTCATTGGTTCCTCAATGTTATTAATATGATACATTTCTAAAAACTTTCTTTTGTTATAGTTTCTTTCTACATCAAGAATCTTTACTTTATCAATATCAAGATGTAGAAAGAAACTATAACAAAAGAAAGTTTTTAGAAATGTATCATATTAATAACATTGAGGAACCAATGAATAGAAGGTCTGACATTGAGTCACTTAGTAAGATTTATATATATTTGTTGCACTTTAATAATGTCCACTCCGGTAGCGAGGAGATTGATTCCCAAATTAGTGTTTTGAGTTAATGGTTGGCTGATGTGACAGGTCAGTCGAGTGTTGACAATACAAACATTATTCAATATTCATTTAAAAGCAAAAGCATTTTTGTGTACATTATGGCTATCACAGCTCAGTTGCGAATGCAAATGATTTCCAAACAGTCGGGCCTTAACGTGAGAGGTTAGGTTCTTTTCATGTGTTAAAAGTTACAGATCTTACATCACTTTTCCTAACTGACATTATTATTGTTATGAGAATTTTAAATTATTAATACTGATTTTCATGGAAATTAACAACAGACGAAAGTGGAGATCGTTAGTATTTGCAGGTGGGTTTTGTTTGGCTTTTTTATTTAACAATAGTAATTGCTGGAATGGGTTAACAGTTTGAGAATACCGAATGTGAGAGGTTTGAGTGTTCACTGACTGTTGACTTATTTCGTCATCCCAATTTTTTACATTTTGCAAAAGACAAGTGGCAGCTGTCAGACAATAGTATGGTTAAATTCAAAGGTGTAATTTTTCAATCTTGACGTAATCCTAGGTGTGGACATTAATCTATTATTGTTTTTCTTTGAAGTTTTCACCAAAGCAACCAAAAAAACAAAACAGTATTGCTGATAAATTTAGATTTTTATTAAATGTTGTTAATCCAACCTTGTAATTGCCCCCCGTATCTCTACCTTTCCACAGCAGTCGATTTCATGTTGAAATATATATTCATCAGTTCGTTTTTTGTTGTACGTCTTCTGGTTTTAAAAAACAGGAAAAAAATCCTGGCTCTCATTACTATATGTAGGAGAGAAATTATATTTAGTCGACATTTTAGTCTTTAGTGGATGAAGGTTTTCCTGCAATTTGTGAAATGTGAGTTTAATCTTAAATCAACACTACAAGTAAGTCGTGATGATTTCAAAAATTATTTTCTTTATTAGGTTAACCGATTTTTTCTTTCTGGTTTATTATAGCCTTTGAAAATGAAGACAATGCTCTTCCAAAGCTTGGGTAATGTACTATTTGATTCACTTTATCTCTAACCTGTAAAGTTGTTTTGGCTGCTATCCCCACGAGTTTGAGGGTTTTTTTAACAAAGACCACTCTTTGAAGTTTTATTATATATATATATATATATATATATATATATATATATATATATATATATATATATTTATAACCAAAAACCAAAAGTTGGCAGTTAGTCATGACTGACTAGTTAAAAAATAAAACTTCAAAGAGTGGTCTCAAACTCGTGGGGATAGCAGCCAAAAAAACTTTACAACTTAGAGATAAAGTGAATCAATTAGTACATTACCTAAGCTTTCGAAGAGCATTGTCTTCATTTTCGAAGGCTATAATAAACCAGAAAGAAAAAACCGGTTAATTTAATAAAGAAAATAATTTTTGAAATCATTACGACTTAATGGTAGTGTTGATTTAAAATTAAACTCACATTTCACAAATTGCAGGAAAACCTTCATCCACTAAAGACAAAAATGTCGACTAAATCTAATTTCTCTACTACATATAGTAATGTGAGCCAGGATTTTTTTCCTGTTTTTTAAAACCAAAAGACGTACAACAAGATTATATATATATATATATATATATATATATATATATATATATATATAATCATTTTTTTTTAATTGACAGATAAATGAAGTGGAAGAAGAACAAGAAGAAAGTTTCCTAAAAAACAACACCCCGAGTGTAGGAAGGGGCCCGACAGCGAAAAATGTCTCATACGTTAAAATAGGTTAATCCGTCTCTACAGATTGATTTTGTACTTCTGACAAAATAAATAGGTGTACAAGGTGATCCTGGAGTATAATAAGTCATATTTAGAAAGTAATAGAATAAGAAATCATCTTACATATTTTTTAGGTGGGAGGTGAAATAAGTACAACTATTATGTATAATATGAACAAATTCGGAAGAATAGCTGTTTGTGGCTATATTTCGGCCTACAACTCATTGACAAAACCTAAAGGTGAGTTACTGAATGTCTAGAGCTAAATTTACCAAAAGTAACGCAAAATACGGCTTCATTGTACCCTTAGGCGTGATTCTCACTATACGTAACGTCATTGTCACGTCTCCTTACCGGCACCATCAAGGAAAATATTCTTACATTGCAAGCAATGAACGTAACCACACTACGCCGTCATGTTCACTTTACGTCACTTGCAATGTAAAGATATTTTCCTTGGCGGTGCTGTTGAGGCAACGTGACGGTAACGTTATGTAGGAATCGGGCTTTATAAGTGATATTGTAGTTAATTTTGGAATTATCATAAGAGAAACTCGAATCGGATATCTCATCTGACTTTTTCTCCACGATTTCATGGTTCTTTTGTAATTTAACATGCTCATGTATGGAAGCAATTTTCTAATATCCTTATGTCCTTATTTCAAATTATTGTTTTGTAGCTACAATAGTACAAGAAGCCATGGTGTCAGAGAAACTTAAAATGGAGGGATTCTCAGGTACTAGTTTTATTGATCAATATCCGGAAGGTATCAAGCAAAATTTGCAATGGATAAAAGAAGGCAAATTAAAATATCAGGAAACAGTAACCAAAGGATTTGAAAACGTGTTGAAGCGTTCATAGGAATGTTGAAGGGAGAAAATCGTGGAAAGGCTGTAGTAAAAGTGTGAGATATTTATTTTTAATTGTGAAAATTGAAGAAAAATATTATTATTCGAATTGATTGGCTATGGCTTTCTTTTATTGTTACCTTTTAAGACTAAGAGCGAAGACAAAGTATTGCAGTGAATTTTGGGGTGAAATAAGACTTTTCAGTTGAATATATTGTTGAAGGAACGTACTATTTAAGTGGTTTTCATCAGTTTTTCCCCAGGTGAGTTAATTTAACATATCAATTCTGCTTTAAAACTTGTTGAGGTTGTGTCTATTTTTTTTGGCAGTACCTTTTTGTTTGTTCCATTTTCAGATCCTTTTGTTGTTAATAAAATAATGCCTTTCAAACATGTCCTAAAACTTTCCAGCATCAGTGCTTTTATAGATGACAACAAAATTATAAAAAGGGGTGAAAACTGCTTAGAAGCCAGTCATGTGAAAAAAATGAACTCTGACTCTGATTCGCTAGTATGAAAAGAAAAACCACACGGTATCTATAGGTAGGTATATTTGCCTTTATCAATGTAATATGAAACTAATCCGGTTATAATTTTACTGTAGCGTTGGAAAAGAATGGTGACATTAAAGAAGCCACCTGCACTTGTCCCAGGGGTATAAAATGCCATCACATTGCGGCGTTGGCACTTTTTGGGCATTACAATATATCTGTAACAGATAAAGCATGTGCATGGAAGGCACTACCTAAACCAAACGTTGGGCCAATGAAATCTGCAGAAGAGCTTTACCTACCAAAGTCCTATACACCTCTTGAAGGTGGGGTACCAGAGGCACAAATCAACAGATTCAAGGAAAGGCTACACAGCTTTGGAAAAACTGTTGGTTTACTGGAAAATGGATTTCCGGTAATTGTATGAATAATTTCTTCCGAGGACTTATTGGAGGCCACATATAAACTGACTGCGTTCAAATAAAAATGTGCTGTTGATGATTAGCTAATAAAAGAAATCTCTGTCACCACTACTGGCCATATGTCAAATAAAAAATGGTACCTTGCGAGATAATTTAGATTAACTACTAGCAACTTTGGTGCTATTATTGCAGCATGCAGGAGAAACAGATTCCCAGTGAGTTTGTTCAACACACTCTTAGGTGAGTAATAAATCATAAATCTATTACATAGTTTAGTAATAGATGTTATCAATAATTTGCTTATTGATCCTGTAAGAATAATTTTTCAAAAAGTAGTCTTTTCAAAAAGGGTATTTTATGTAGCATTTCTTTACTTTAGTTTAATTTGACATACATTTTTTATTATAATTAATTCATTATTTTTCCAGGTGAATACAGTTTGGATGGCATCAAACCAGTGATGATGAAAAAGATGCTCTTGATCATTTGAAGCAGATTTATAATTTGAATGTTCGGCCAACTGGAGTATGGCTTACAAATTCAGGACTTCTTAGTGCTAGCCCTGATGGAATAATTGATGAAGGAGAAGCCATTGTACAAGTAAAGTGCCCATATACTTTCAGAAATGATAAGTTGTCCGAAAAGTTGAAGAATTTTAATGAATATATAGTTTTTTATGACGATGAGGGTAACTTGATCTTGTATACAAGTCACAATTAATATCATCAAATTCAAGGAGCTTTACATATTTTAAAAAAGTAAAAATTTTACTTATGTATTTATACATTGAAAGGAACAGTTGTGACAATTGTAGAGTTTAACGATTCATGGAAAGAAAACATTTCACTCTTGGAAAATTCCTATATCGAACAATACTTACCAAAGTTGTGAGACAATTAAATAAAAAAATTTGACATATTTTTAAATGTGATTTCAGGTGATTCTACAGTGTTAGCAGATAGAGTATACAGATGGAAAAATATTTACTATATATTCTAGACTGAAAAGCCACTCTATACAAATTTTTGTTTGCTGACGATATCAGGAAATTATGTTTTTTAATATAAACGTACAATGCCATTTTGTCAATAACGATTCTGGAAACAAACTTCAGCTATTTTAAATTGCTGTATAGAATGTACTATAGTTGAGTGATTTTTTTTCTGTAGATGTTACACACTGCTTGTGGCTTAATACTTTATTTGATGATTGTAAAGACTGTAGTCTACTGACAAGAAATCAAATTGTATTTGTTTACTTTATGAATATTGTGGTTGGACTTACAGGCTTTTATTAAATTAGATAAACAGTATTATTATTTTTTTCGCTAACAGTATATCATAAAGTGGAGAACGTGCAATTACTGTATATGTGCAAAGGCGTGGTGGAAGTACTTCCACCACCTGTAAAGGTATGTCTGGTAGCCACCGCTTTCGAGAGACGTGCAAATATAGACGTGTAATGTGGACAGTTCAGTCTATTAATTGGGAAATACTAAGATTGTACTAAACTGATAATTCAATGCAATGAACAATGAAAAAGATCAACATTACTTTAGATTATCCCGTCATGATTAATTTACAAAGAAATAATTCAGTAGTAATAATTTAATTCACTATATTAGTTCGGTTAGTATTGGAATAAATAACATAACATACGAAATAAAATTTGTATTAATAATAATATGTGTTAACAAATATCTCTATTCTCATTTTTCGCTAACAGGATCTCATAAGTGGAAAACCCACAACGCCGGCCTCTTACAAATTCTTTGTAGCTACTAACAGTATTGCCAATTTTCATTGTATATTTATATTAATTGTAAAATGCATTGTTCTAACACAAGAACGAGTTATAAGATTTCAATTATGATAATTCAAGAGGTTGTAACAGATCAAGATATAATTAATTCCATATATTCTTTTATTATTTTATTGTAATGCTGGAAATTGCTCTAGTTTTCAGTTTCAAAGGGGTTAAAACCTTTAATTTTTTTCAGATTTGGCAACGTGAAATTGGTCTCGAAACATCTGCTGTGTTTTGAATGTGTTAGTAAAAAAATTTTTGGTATCTTTATCGTTTGTATGCGAATGAGAACAAATTCTCTGTGTAAACACACACACACACAGTACAAATTAACAATAACGAAAATAAAAATAAAATCGAATTCTTATGAAAATGCCTAGAATTTTTGAATAAAAGTAATATTATGATATGTAATACATTAAAAAATAAAACTACTTAATTCTTCAATGAGCTCAAAACAAATGTTCGAATAAACCCCCGTCCTAAGCTAAGCAGTAACCGAGACGGTTATAAAATTCTTGACGAACACGTATGAGCATTTCAGGTGTTATTTGCACACTAATTTGTAAAATTTGTTCCCTTACTTCATTTAGAGAAGTGGCTCTGTTTCCTTGGAAGCCATAAATTCTCGATTTTATATAACCCCAGAAAAAGGAATCGTTGGGAGCCAGATCTGGAGATATCGCAGGCCATCTTATGTTACCATTCGTGGAGATTATCCGATTGGGAAATTGTGTATTTAAAAAATTTATTGCTAGTCGATAATTATGTGATGCACAACCGTCATGTTGGTACCAGATATCATTGAAGTTGACACCTAATTGTATAAGGGCAGGAGTAATTTGATTTTCCAGCATGTCCAAATATTTTTGTCCGGTTAAATTGCCGTCAATAAAAAATGGTCCAATTAAATGTTCACCTAATATTCCAGCTCAAACATTTAACTTTTGGGGATATTGAGTTCTATTATTGTAATGTTTGTGTAAATGTGTCCTTGACCTATATCGAATAACGTATGAATTATGTGCACCGTGTATGGGAAAAGTCGATTCATCTGTGAACAAAATATTTTTCGAAAAGTTTGCGTCCAATTGTATTCTTTCCACAACTATTTCACAAATTCCATTCTACGAATTCGATCGTCTGGAAAAATTTCATGGCTCTTTTTCAGTTTGAAACTACGATAACCATTTTTTTCTAATACAGTCCGAATCGTTTTCGGATCAACATCAAAATCCTTTGCTAAATGAGTGGACGATTGTAGGGGATTATTTTCCACACTGGCACAAATTAAAATATTAGTAGATGAGCAACGTTTGTACGGGGACACTTCCAAGGTCATCAATGGAAGCTCGAATGGGGGTAACCTAACATAGCACCCCCCCCACCTAAAACTTGTGTAGCGCAAGTAAACCCCACGAAAACTTGTGTAGGGTGACGTCATAAGAGGGCGGCGGCTATCTTGGATTTCACGTATGTGACGTTTGCCCCATCTGTCAAATGTCTCATCTATCATATGTGCCGTATGTGTCATCTGTCAATCAATCCCGTCACGCGTGTCAACCGTCGTATGCCCCATCTGTTCTGTGATATCATGTACTCCATGATTTTCCTATGTCCCATCTGTTCTGTGATGAACTCTATCTTTATGATTTTTCTATGGTAACATAGTGTGACGTAAACAGTGTTTTCGTATAACATCGATTGGATAAGGGCGTTACATGAAGATAAGAGAAATGTTATGATACAAATTGAAAACACACATCTGAGTGTCGATTCAAATCAAAATAAATGGGATTAAATCATTAGAGGTATGTCTTTTGTTGAGTACAGACGTCGAATTGAGGAATTTATGATGAAAATAGATCGATTGAATAAGGATATTACTTTTTATGAAGATGAGAAAAAGGTTATGATGCAAATTGAAAACCTACATCTTAGTGTCGACTCAAATCCGAATAAATGGGAGAAGCTCACGATAAATTGGACACCTCCTGAAGAATTACAAAAAACGGGGGAACAACAGGAGATTTCAAATGCTATAGATTACGTCTTTAAACGACAAACACCGCAAACAGTGACATATCCGTTAAATCGAATCCGTCCCACAAGACTCGAAACATGAATGATGATGAGCTAAACAATATTTTTAAATGATGTGTATAATATTATTAACCATATTTGTTTTAGTAAACATTGTTAAACTTTCATTTTCATTATGTAGAAATATCAATATTAAAATTTATCAAAATTTGTAAACATGTTTTCAATAATCTCTTTACCACAAGGTCAAAATTGTATTGCTGACGAATATAACATATTATTATTATTATAATCAGAATTCGATGTTCACTATATATATACGGTGGAGTAAAAAAGAATGTAGATAATAAATTCATTATACTGGGGTGTCGTCATGAAAATTAATATATATGGAAGTATAATTGTGATGTGTACGTTATTCAATTTTAAGAAATATTATATTAGCTACATTTATAATTCATGAAAAAACAGCAATGTGAAATATCAAAAACCACAATAACTGATAACAGGAAAGAAATAACGAATATGTTCTAATTTTATCATATCAATTTGAAAAAGATAAAATATTGTTTTTGTATCCTCTAATGATTAGTATCATTCAAGATGTTGAAGAGTATATACGTATTGATCCTAGTTTCTACAGCTTCATGCACCGAAAATGATGACATATCGTACGCTAAATTATTTTTCGAAAAGTATGGTTATATGAATTCAAGTCAAAATTCATTAACTGACTTTGAAGCCGTTCTTATTAATTTTCAAGAAAAATATAATCTTCCTGTACATGGAACGCCTAATAAAGAAACTATTGATTTGATGAAGAGACCTCGATGTATAAAGGGTGATAATAATTATGTTATACATTCAAAATGGAACAAAACAGAATTACTTTGGTATTTTCCGCAAGCTACCAACGCGCATTTAAAAACAGCGAAGCTTGCTTTTGATGCATGGCAATCGGCATCCAATTTGAAGTTTAAAAATGTGAAAATGGCTAAAATAAAGCCAGACATCACTATAACCCTCACTAATAGAAAGCACTATTTTCGAAGCGACTGTCATGGAACTGATCAATGTCCATTCGATCTTGGTAATGGTGTGTTGGGTCACTCTTATTATCCCAACCCATATAGTAAATGTATTGAAGTTCATCTAGATATGGAGCAAAACTGGTATTTTGGAGATGAATTCGACGTTCCAGAAGGGATGGTCAGTTTGCTAATGGTTTTAACTCACGAAATTGGACATGCTATCGGCTTAGCACATAGCGAAGTTAAATCAGGCATCATGTACCCTTGGTATCAAATGGATAGAGTAGAACTGGATGAAGATGATAAAAACGGGATGATAGCTTTGTATGGGGTGCACGAAAAAAATTCTACTTTCAATGTGACGAGGAAGACAGTAAAATAAACGCTACGACCTGAAACCAGAAGAAAAATTGTGTCAATCGAAAGAGGAGGAGGAACTAAAAAGAACCTGTGTGGAATTCGCACTCCAGACTTTATGTTTCTCGCAATGGCTCCACTTTTTCCAAACTATAGAATGTATGTGGGCCACGAAAAATATTTATGGATACTAGATTTATACGATATGCATATACCGAAAACCCTAGAATTAATTGTTGATTACCTACCAAAAGAACTGGCATCCTCAAATGTCTCTCACGTGTTCCAAAACACCGTGGGAGATTTAGTTACGTTCAGCAACAATCAATATTATGCATTTCCAAATTTAAATATACACGACTCTTTTCCGCTTCCCATACCCCGATATGCCGTAATTAATGCCCTATTCCAAACCAATAGCGGGCAGATGTATCTGCTGTACAATAACAATTCCTACATTGAATTTAATGCACAAGGACATACTCTTAATAGAGGATATTTGCATGACGTCTTTCCAGGAGTTCCCGAAGTTGTAACGTCTGCATTTCGCTATACGGATGGCCACATTTACTTTTTCTACAAAGACATATATTACAAATACAACGAATATATCCGTAAAGTTGTTGATGCGAAACCGTTTACTTGGAGCCTATTTGGAGTACCCTGCCCTGAAGATACGCTATTGAATCAATTAAAAACTCTGTTACACAAAATTATAAATATATATCAATAAAAATGTAATACTTAGTTATGAATTTTTTTTTCATCAACATCTTGTATATTGATCGTGCTTGTGACCAATAGTAACTTTGTTTAGTAAATTATTCGAACGACTCACGTGACGTGAGAAGGATAGGAGGAAATAAAAACACATAATAATGTTAATTAATCAATTTATTACATCATCTAAATCATTTACAACTTTAGCTTTATAGAAATATATAATTTCTCTAAGTGCTGCAGACAATACGCTATCACTACAATCACATATGGTATACAATAACTCAAATTTACTTAAATGTCCATTATTTTGAGCAAAATTCCTAATAAGTTCAATCACATTTCTGTAGTATTCACCAAAATTTAGAGATTCCAAATGGGTGAGACGAGAGGAAATGAGATGATGATGGAGTTGTAGAATTTGATAAACATGTTGTTGAGTTAAAGGGAAGCTGACGCCGTGTTTGATTACTTCCAACCATTTCACACAATCGAATATTACTTGATGAATGGTACAGCAGTCCCCACATTGTATCGTCTCTGGCTCATAATCATCGTAAAACGCTGGAAGTGGTTCATCTATGAATGAATTCTTATTTAAAATATCGGTAAACGTGGCCGATTCGAAAGTGCTGAAGGAGATTTTCGTAGGTTTATTCGTTGCTGATAGAGTGATTGCGCTACTGAACGTTCTTGCGGGACTTAAACCACAACCAATTTGGAAATTCGAGTGTGTAGGATACTCGATATATAACAGGTAATGGTCTTCTTTTTTAGCAGCTATTTCATACATTTCCAAAATACGATCTAATTCAACACTATAATTATAATTTTCTGTAGCACAGCTACTAAAACCGCTATCTTGAGAACTCATATTGACGACTAACAATCTAACCTACAGCTCACTCCAATTTATATCAACTCCTATCTATCTTTGCGGTTAATTCTCTTCGCTACAAAACCACAGCTCTCATAACTTGAAGTGAAAAGTGGTTACACAACAACAACATCTGTGTTTTCAATCCAACTATTATGCTTTTCGTCTAATACAAGCCATTTAACGTACATTTTGTTGCCTTTTTTTCTAAGTACCTTTTCCACCAAGTAAATGTCTGGATTTGACGTTTTCTGCAGCTCTTCCTCGTAAAACCCTCCACTGATTGGTACTCCATACATATCCTCAAGCAAATAGGTGGCGGGATTGGTTATTTTCACTTTAACGATTTTGAATAGCTCTGTCGTCCAATTGGGCGTGTATCCTTTTTCAAAGGCATGCTTCGACTTGCTTATACGAACAATATCACCGACTTTGAATTTTCGTAGTCCCGCAATCTTTAGATGTTTATAGGTTTGGTTTAAAATAGCTTCTTCGTTGGATTTATTGACTTGGGAGGGCTTATAATTGGTAGTTGAATGCTTTTATTATTGTATTCGTTTGTAATTTCTGGTAGAATATCTATCCATTTGTAGGTGCCATTTAAACTGAAATGTTTATATAGTTTTGATTTCAATGATCGTATTACTCGTTCGGCCATTGCAGCTTTTTTCGTACTAAATAAGCTATAGTGATTAATTCCATGTTTTTTCATTAATTGTTGAAACTTGTTGTTGTAAAATTCCGTTCCTTAGTCCGATTGAAGATTTTTGGGTGTTCGACCTGCGTGTGCGAGAATGTCCGAGAATGCACGAGTTAGCTCTTCGCCAGTCTTTGTCTTTAATGGTCGTGTCCACAAAAACTTTGAAAAACAATCGATAACGACTAGAATCATTTTATGGTTTTTATTTTGATGAGCGTAAGGTCGCATTTCGGCTAAATCCATTTGCCATAAATCATCTATACCTTTGATAATTGTACGTCTGTGTGGATAATTTTTACGTATCGGTTTGTGGAGTTCGTTTACCAGCTGTTGCTTCTCGTTGGATGCCATAATGATACTTGCGTGTATCACACTGTACTACTGCTCTTTATCTTCATCTCCAATTGGTTAAGACGACTTTGTATATTCAACGTTGCAATATTGTTAACAATACCTCTAACGTTCTTATTCAAATCAGTAATTTCTTTCTTCAGTTCGATTATACCTTCTAGATTCATATTCATAGAATCGGTATTTTGACTTTATTTAAATCTATGTCTAATTGTTTACGTAAATCTTCATCAGCATTTTTAAATTCTTTTCGAATGAAGTATTTGGCCGTTGTTATGCTATCGTCAACGTATTTTTTAGTAGCCATATGCAGACCTGCTGTAGGTGGATTTCTCGAAATAAATTCTTTAATTTCTTCAATTTTATTTTGCAATGGTGGTGTATTTGCCAAAAATATTTGCGATTTGCGCATGTCACTTCTTACATTGTCGAGGTCTATTTCTAGATTGCGCATATCATTATTATGTTGCTGCGCCTGTGGTAAATTTTGAAGTTCATCATCTACATAAAGTTTATTAACGGCATCAGTATTTGTGGTTGGCATCTTCAAATTACAGATTTCCAAATTTTAAGCATCAATATTGCCGTCCGAAGTGTGTGGATATGCTACTTTCGGCATATACGGTGTAATAAGCCGTTCATTAGCATGACGACGACGGTGTCCAAACTTATCGACAGACATGATTGAAATGAAAAGACTTTTTCTTCATTATTCTATTATATCGGCTTCTCTTAGTTCATTTATGATGGCAACTATTTCGTTGTCGTTGGATGTGTTGCCGGCCTCCTTGGATGCAACCAGCAATTTTAAACGTTCAACCAATCGGTTTTTCGTTGTATGACAAGAGTCCTTTTCCCACATTAGTATATGATGGACTTTGAATAGCTTGTAGTTTCTTTAATATTCGAGCTGATGGAGGTCGGATTATATTACTACTACTACTACTACTACTACTACTACTACTACTACTACTACTACTACTACTACTACTACTACTACTACTACTACTAATAGTTGATGGAGTTGATTTTGATCTAGCCGCAAAGAGATGCTTAATAATGTAGTGATATTTATCTGTCCTGGAACTTTTCAGACGATTACGTGCATCGAGATGAACTTTGGTAAGAGTTAGTAGACTTTAGTAATTTTTCAAATCTTCCTCTTTATATTGTGGATCGTACAACCCTTGAGTTCCAGGTAAGTATCTAGCCTCTTTTTTACCATCCTGTATCACGTTCATATTACCAGTTATTTTATCGAAAGCAATTCGACGTTGACCCAACATCCAACCGATATCATCATTGTATGTAGGACCATAATTCCTATCAATTTTATCATCTCCCCGAAAATAGTCTTCAATATATTCCCGACTAATTGAAGGGTATTGATCCAAATAATCTTCAATGGCTTCACGTTGGGTCGCAACTCTTCGTCATCATCATCATCACCATCGTCATCATAACGTACGATATTTCCCGATTCATCCGTCTCAGCTACTGGTTTTGATTCGAGAAACGGTGTAAATACATCATCGTTATTGTCGTGTGTAGTAGTAGCAGGTTCTTTGTCTTCTTCCTCCTCCTCCTTCTTCGGTTCCTCTTTGAGAGTAAAATTTGAAACTAGAGCTTTTTGTAGTAACTTTGAGGATTTAACGATTTCCTTTAGTGGTGCGGATATCGGTTTAAATAGTTTATTTAGAGACTCATCGTGCTCCGATTTTCCAAATTTCAGAGCAAAATATTTCTTGCGAATACATCTTGCCAATTCACTAACGTTTTTCTTACGCAGAGCGATTGCAACCTTATCGTCAGACATGATGATGTAGACTAATAGCATGTACACTTGGCTTACACATTTATATATTTATCGAAGCCTTTACGATACCTGCCACCATTTAAAGCAAAATCCTTAACAATTACCAATGTTCCATAGTTGTCGGACGACCAACATTCAGAGCAAATCTTTTTAAATTCTTCAAATGACATATCTGGCGACACGTGCTCATCAAATATATGTTTTGGGTTAATTTCATCCTGCTTGAATAACACAATCATATTACAATTGTCTCGTATGAGTTGCTTCGGTATTTTTGAATATGTTTGACATAGGTAGACCGCATCAATGTCTCTGTGTCTACACATTGAATAATATTCCCGAATTTTCTGTTGAACTTCGCAAGCGACATCATCGAATATGAATATCGAGTTGGATCTCGCTTTGTTTGGACTAACAATTTCCTCATTATCTTTAAATGGAAAATAACCAACACCTTTACCTTATCCTAGTACTTCCTGCAACAACTGATATTTCGGTTGAAACAATGACTTGGAATAGACGTAAACATTTTTGAATTTAGCGCCATTTGGATTGAATAAAAGTGATAGCATGACGTTTGTTTTTCCACACCCGCTAGGACCGCAGATGATGGCCCGAAATGAATTTGGTAGTAGTTTTCCATGTTTACCAACTCTTGGTTTAGATATATAGTCTAGATTTTCAATGGGTAGCGTCTGTTCTTGTTGAACGATCTTCATCTTGTGGTGAGTGCAATTAAAGTGTTTTCAATATATATATATATATATATATATATATATATATATATATATATATATATATATATATATATATATATATATATACATATATATATATATATAACAAGATGTACGAATAGTGCGTGACATATGAACAATAAGCAACGAATATATTAGTGGGTATTGCACGCAAATAGAAGAAGGGGCTACTGAAAAGAGTGGTAACCGCAGACATGCATGTTTCTAGCTCATTAGCCGTCATCGGTACGGTACAACCAAAGGTGTTGAATGAAACATGAGAAAATATAACAGAATTCAGCAGGATAGTCAAACACAACATTTGTGTCAGTAATATTAGAAGATCTCGAATATTCGAGACAACAACCAACATAGACACGGAGGTGCATATAACACTCCCGTCTGAAACTTCCGACCCAGATTAATGAAATAATAACAAGATGTACGAATAGTGCGTGACATATGAACAATAAGCAACGAATAGATTAGTGGGTATTGCACGCAAATAGAAGAAGGGGCTACTGAAAAGAGTGGTAACCGCAGACATGCATGTTTCTAGCTCATTAGCCGTCATCGGTACGGTACAACCAAGAAAAGATGTGAAACATGAGAGCAAAGGTGTTGAATGAAACATGAGAAAATATAACAGAATTCAGCAGGATAGTCAAACACAACATTTGTGTCAGTAATATTAGAAGATCTCGAATATTCGAGACAACAACCAACATAGACAAGGAGGTGCATATAACACTCTCGTCTGAAACTTCCGACCCAGATTAATGAAATAATAACAAGATGTACGAATAGTGCGTGACATATGAACAATAAGCAACGAATAGATTAGTGGGTATTGCACGCAAATAGAAGAAGGGGCTACTGAAAAGAGTGGTAACCGCAGACATGCATGTTTCTAGCTCATTAGCCGTCATCGGTACGGTACAACCAAGAAAAGATGTGAAACATGAGAGCAAAGGTGTTGAATGAAACATGAGAAAATATAACAGAATTCAGCAGGATAGTCAAACACAACATTTGTGTCAGTAATATTAGAAGATCTCGAATATTCGAGACAACAACCAACATAGACACGGAGGTGCATATAACACTCCCGTCTGAAATTTCCGACCCAGATTAATGAAATAATAACAAGATGTACGAATAGTGCGTGACATATGAACAATAAGCAACGAATAGATTAGTGGGTATTGCACGCAAATAGAAGAAGGGGCTACTGAAAAGAGTGGTAACCGCAGACATGCATGTTTCTAGCTCATTAGCCGTCATCGGTACGGTACAACCAAGAAAAGATGTGAAACATGAGAGCAAAGGTGTTGAATGAAACATGAGAAAATATAACAGAATTCAGCAGGATAGTCAAACACAACATTTGTGTCAGTAATATTAGAAGATCTCGAATATTCGAGACAACAACCAACATAGACCCGGAGGTGCATATAAGACTCCCGTCTGAAACTTCCGACCCAGATTAATGAAATAATAACAAGATGTACGAATAGTGCGTGACATATGAACAATAAGCAACGAATAGATTAGTGGGTATTGCACGCAAATAGAAGAAGGGGCTACTGAAAAGAGTGGTAACCGCAGACATGCATGTTTCTAGCTCATTAGCCGTCATCGGTACGGTACAACCAAGAAATGATGTGAAACATGAGAGCAAAGGTGTTGAATGAAACATGAGAAAATATAACAGAATTCAGCAGGATAGTCAAACACAACATTTGTGTCAGTAATATTAGAAGATCTCGAATATTCGAGACAACAACCAACATAGACACGGAGGTGCATATAACACTCCCGTCTGAAACTTCCGACCCAGATTAATGAAATAATAACAAGATGTACGAATAGTGCGTGACATATGAACAATAACCCACTAATCTATTCGTTGCTTATTGTTCATATGTCACGCACTATTCGTACATCTTGTTATTATTTCATTAATCTGGGTCGGAAGTTTCAGACGGGAGTGTTATATGCACCTCCGTGTCTATGTTGGTTGTTGTCTCGAATATTCGAGATCTTCTAATATTACTGACACAAATGTTGTGTTTGACTATCCTGCTGAATTCTGTTATATTTTCTCATGTTTCATTCAACACCTTTGCTCTCATGTTTCACATCTTTTCTTGGTTGTACCGTACCGATGACGGCTAATGAGCTAGAAACATGCATGTCTGCGGTTACCACTCTTTTCAGTAGCCCCTGCTTCTATTTGCGTGCAATACCCACTAATCTATTCGTTGCTTATTGTTCATATGTCACGCACTATTCGTACATCTGGTTATTATTTCATTAATCTGGATCGGAAGTTTCAGACGGGAGTGTTATATGCACCTCCGTGTCTATGTTGGTTGTTGTCTCGAATATTCGAGATCTTCTAATATTACTGACACAAATGTTGTGTTTGACTATCCTGCTGAATTCTGTTATATTTTCTCATGTTTCATTCAACACCTTTGCTCTCATGTTTCACATTTTTTCTTGGTTGTACCGTACCGATGACGGCTAATGAGCTAGAAACATGCATGTCTGCGGTTACCACTCTTTTCAGTAGCCCCTTCTTCTATTTGCGTGCAATACCCACTAATCTATTCGTTGCTTATTGTTCATATGTCACGCACTGTTCGTACATCTTGTTATTATTTCATTAATCTGGGTCGGAAGTTTCAGACGGGAGTGTTATATGCACCTCCGTGTCTATGTTGGTTGTTGTCTCGACTATTCGAGATCTTCTAATATTACTGACACAAATGTTGTGTTTGACTATCCTGCTGAATTCTGTTATATTTTCTCATGTTTCATTCAACACCTTTGCTCTCATGTTTCACATCTTTTCTTGGTTGTACCGTACCGATGACGGCTAATGAGCTAGAAACATGCATGTCTGCGGTTACCACTCTTTTCAGTAGCCCCTTCTTCTATTTGCGTGCAATACCCACTAATCTATTCGTTGCTTATTGTTCATATGTCACGCACTATTCGTACATCTTGTTATTATTTCATTAATCTGGGTCGGAAGTTTCAGACGGGAGTGTTATATGCACCTCCGTGTCTATATTGGTTGTTGTCTCGAATATTCGAGATCTTCTAATATTACTGACACAAATGTTGTGTTTGACTATCCTGCTGAATTCTGTTATATTTTCTCATGTTTCATTCAACACCTTTGCTCTCATGTTTCACATCTTTTCTTGGTTGTACCGTACCGATGACGGCTAATGAGCTAGAAACATGCATGTCTGCGGTTACCACTCTTTTCAGTAGCCCCTTCTTCTATTTGCGTGCAATACCCACTAATCTATTCGTTGCTTATTGTTCATATGTCACGCACTATTCGTACATCTTGTTATTATTTCATTAATCTGGGTCGGAAGTTTCAGACGGGAGTGTTATATGCACCTCCGTGTCTATGTTGGTTGTTGTCTCGAATATTCGAGATCTTCTAATATTACTGACACAAATGTTGTGTTTGACTATCCTGCTGAATTCTGTTATATTTTCTCATGTTTCATTCAACACCTTTGCTCTCATGTTTCACATCTTTTCTAGGTTGTACCGTACCGATGACGGCTAATGAGCTAGAAACATGCATGTCTGCGGTTACCACTCTTTTCAGTAGCCCCTTCTTCTATTTGCGTGCAATACCCACTAATCTATTCGTTGCTTATTATATATATATATATATATATATATATATATATATATATGGATGACATCACATCTCTTCAGATCAGTCTTAATGTTGGTGTTTGAGGGAGAAGGTCTTTTAAATTCTCTAATTAATAAATTACCAATTGAACTTCATTTACCTACCTACAATTATTGTGGACGTAAGTGATCATATGCCTATAACCTGTCAACTGTTAAAGACTTATACTCTCTCTCTCTCTTTCTCCATTTACAGCAGGAACAAAGTTACAAAAACGCCTGGCACCTGGTGACGTTGGTATTAATCCTTTAGACGACGCTTGTAAACAACACGATATTGCATATTCGCAAAACAAGTCTCTTGAAGAACGTCACAAAGCAGATAAGGAGTTGGAAGATAAAGCTTGGGATCGAGTCAAATCAAAAGACGCTACTCTGGGAGAAAAGAGTGCTGCATTACTTGTTACGGGCGGCATGAAGGTTAAACGAAAGTTGGGGATGGGATTAAACAAACGACGTTCCTTCCATCGAAATTTGGTTGCGAAAGTGGGGAAATCCATGAAAAAAGGAACCTCTCTAAAACAGACTGCTATGTCGCCCTAAGAGCAGCTAAAGCACTTATTCACGAATTTGGTGGACCGAAGCAAGTTGACGTACCTCGCGTAATACCTGTACCTAAATCTGGAGGTTTCCTTCCTCTTATACCTTTATTTGCTGGACTTTCGGCTCTTGGAGCGTTATCGAGTGGAGCTGCAGGAGTTGAAAAGACCGTCATTGATGCTAATAATGCTCGAAAGAAATTGGAAGAAGACATACGTCATAATAAGGCTATGGAACATGTTGGAAATGGCTTATATCTGAAAAAGTATGCTGGAGGTCGAGGATTTGGATTGTATTTGAAAAAGTCAAAAAACTCGCGATGAAGCTACCGAATCGTCTACTGTACGACACCGATATTGCACATTATGCAAAATTATATAAAATTAAACATTCTCGAGGCGTTTTCATGCGAGACACTACCTAAATCTGGTCCTCGACAACAAGAGTGTGCAGTGGTTAACTTGGACTTGTCCAAAAACAGTGGAACATATTGGGTAGCATATATAAAGAAAAATAACGTCATCGAGTATTTCGATTCATTTGGTAATTTGAAGCCACCCAAAGAACTTGTAAAGTATCTGGGAGGAAGGAAAGTTGAAATTTTTTATAACGATAATCAGTTACAAAACTACAATCAGTTCAATTGTGGACATTTGTGTTTGAAATTTCTACTTCAACATTCATCGAACAATGGGGGGTGAGGAGCAGGAGGAGGGCATTACATCACTATTATCGTTATTAATGCCAAAAACCTCTGAGAAGTTTTACTGCTGAAGAACTGAGGCACGTTCCGATTCGATATCTGATAGAGTGGTTAGTCCGTCTGAATTGCTAGATATATGGCATAAACTTCCCAATGATTACAAAGCAAATTTTGAGCTACAAATTCGTCTACCATGCTTCGTTCACTACAACCGCCCCGATTGGACAACACATTGGGATGGTCCTGCTAGTTCTCAAGCGGCTTGTTTTCTATGTCAACGCGCATTAAATAAATCTTGAAATGTATTTTGTATGTCAAATAAATCTTATAAAGTATTCTGTGTGTGTATTATTTAAACGGTCTTCATACGTCGACTTACATCAGTCATCATGTCACAGCTGTTGAGAGTGAACAGTATAAATCACGAATTTACCTTCCAACCACCTACACCTATTGTGCTCCATCCGGAGAAAGACTATGAAATAGCGCTGCGTTCATTTCACTCATACCATAGCATACCAAACATTGAAAATTGCAAGTTTAACTACTATGACGACAACAACGTGCTACTAAGTTTCGATTCACCTACAGGATGTTACGAAATCGCTGATATTGAAACGTATATACTCGACAAGTTGGTTGGCAACAATTCACTCAGACCGGAAACTATATTCACACTAAAACTCAACAATAATACGTTACAATGCATGATTTTCAGTAGATATAGAATTTCGTTTGCACAACGCAACAGTCTAGGAGAGATATTAGGATTTTCTGCAGAGATGCTCGAACCCAAACAGTGGTACTCTTCAGATCTACCCGTTAAAATTATTAAAGTATCCAGCATACGCTTCGAATGTAACACTACTACGGGAGCCTTCGACGCCGACAGACCTGCTCATACTATTTACGAATTTATCATAAAAGTGGATCCTGGGTACGCCATTGACGAAACTCCACATAATTTACTCTATTTACCCGTTATACCACAGCGTGAAATAACTAACATTACAGTGTTGGCTGTGGACCAAGGCGGTCATCCTATAAACTTTCGTGGTGAAAGGAGCACTTTGGTGTTGGAACTTAGAGCGAGAAGCAACAGATGGGATTGATAATTAATCATAAAAGGCGTTCTGCTGCACATTCAACGTCATTAGTTACGCAACATTCTTCAAAGCAACATCAGCAGCGACTTACATTTGCCAACAAATTGTTTTTGCAATCTTTAGGCTTTTTTGTTGAAAGAAAAACATCGGCAACAACAACAACAACAACAATGACAACTAAGTATGTAAAACGTACTCGTATGGAGGATATGCCTCCGATGTTTGATATTTATCGTAAGCCTAGTTTCGATAAATCGATTCGCAAAGCTGAGTACAGAACATATGCCCCATTC